>CAOKZL010000340.1:0-600000 GCA_948472985.1 Iguana delicatissima
TAAGAAAGAGAAGAAATAATGAAAGATTGTTGAAAAGGTGGATAAGGTTAATTAATCTAGTAAAAGATAAAGCATAAGCTGCAATGTAACAATATTAAAAGTAATAGTGTAAGATTGTTTGTTGTATAGAAACAATGTATGTATGGAATGTAAACTCAGATTCAACTGGGAAAAAGAGGCTGGGGAGGGGGGATTTTTTTATTTTTTATTCAAAATTTCAATAAGAATTAATTAGAAAAAAAATACATAATAAGACAAAAAGCCAAAGAAGACCTAGCATATACCAACAAGCACGGGAGAGAAGTGCTATACAGCAAAGGTTGTCTAAATCAAGCAAAACATTTAGAGTTTGTAGTTTAAAAAAGTAAGTTTTCCAAGCTCTGGTGACCATCAATGGTTGAGGGGAACTTAGCAAGACATCCACATCAAAAAAGAGAAAAAAGTGTAGTTATGGATATTCATTCGAAATTGAACTTAACTGATTGCAAGTACCCCACAAATTCTAACACGACTTTAAATATAGGGAATGTGCATTCGTAATGGAAAGCAAACAGTAGTTAAACAAGGAAGAGTGGAGATGGTGGTTAATAATAGCCATGCATCACATTTTACAATTCCCATGATTCTTTGGAGGAAGGCACGACTGTAAAACAGGAATAATATGAATGTGTAGTTTAAAGATACCCAGAGATAAAGGAAAGTCTAATACGTTGGGAGCAGAGTGAAGCTTATTACTTTGAAGGAATTACTGTGCCAGCCGACCCCTCCCTGGACTGCAAACCCCAGGATTCCATAGGATGTTGAAAGTGGAATAATCGCGCTATAACAGTCTCGTGAGGAAATGGCCCATGTCTTCCCCCTTCCAGTCCCCCTGGGAAGAAATATCCCTTAATGACAGAAAAAGGGATGAAAGGGAGAGTATTTCTTGATCAGTAGTAGCAGAGGTCTTCTATTTAGCAGCAGCCTTGAAGGCAGTTTGAAAGAAGACCAGTCTAGTCTTTGCAGTTTAATCTCTTATTTTGACTGGCTGTGGGGAACTCTTCTTGTTCCTCTTTCTGCTCAAATAACAAAGAAGTCAATTACAGAGAAATTACTTCAGAGAAACCAAAGGAGAAGCTGGAACCCCCTCAAGACCACAGTTTGAGTAGAACATCTGTCCTCTTACAAAAACGAATTAGGAAACAAAATGAGGAAATGAACTCGGAAAGAACTAGGGACTTTTTCATACCTTTCTAATTCTTCAAAGCATCCTGAATGTGATAATGTATACGATGACACTTAACAGGTTAGGTTCTAGCATTTGGCAGAGTAAGCAAAACACCTCAGTGGCAGATACTGAGGTATATGCTTGGGCTAAGATCCAGAAAACCTCATGATAGGCACACAACAACCACCACAACAAGAGTATTCTGCCAGTCTTGTTAGCTTTCCTATGTGGGGTGGGAAGAATACATTTTGTTCTTGGCCTCAGGCAGCTAAATGTTTTTGGCCGCAGCGCCTGCTCAGGTGTTTCTGCCACCTGAGGCAGAACAGAGAATGGAGCCTATCACCCATCCTGGCCAAGGCGCGTAACATCCAAAACTAGCCAGCAATCTGCTGTCATTTCAATCCGCCTAATGGTAGAGCTGGCCCTCTCACATGTAACACATCCTAGCCGTTCTTTTGTTGGGTTGCCATTTTTTTTCTAGCAGGGCCTTTGTTAATTCAGCTGCATAAGCTTTCCCGGTTGTTTTACACCTGTCAAATATCTGTTGAAAGCACAGCAGCCCCACAGGAAGGAAATGGGCAGCTCCATACATATCATCCTGCTGATGGACTAACAAATAAATCAATACTGATTATGTTCTCTCAGGAGTGGCTGACCCGTTATGGCTACCTTCCTCAGCCGGACCCTCGGGCAGCCCGCCTTCAGACCAAAGAAGAGCTGACCAGCGCCATCAAAACAATGCAAAGGTTCGCAGGGCTGCCTACGACCGGGGAGTTGGGTATGTATGGTCTTTTAGGAGGGGCAGAGGTCTGGGAAGAGTCGGGTTATCCTTGTTCATGGAGTGGGGAAAGGACGGTTAGAAATGGCTGCTGTCTCTTTCTCTATGACCTCTGCAGCATCAGACCTCAGCCTTTGACATCTGACTTGTGAAGCCCTATATAGCTGAGGTCCAAACTACTTGAAAGACTATGGCGATTTCCGCACTAGACTGTTACAGTGCTATTATTCCACTTTCAACATCCTATGGAATCCTCAAAGGCCTCTCCCTAAACTGAAACCCCCAGGATTCCATAGGATGTTGAAAATGGAATAATAGCACTGTAACAGTCTAGTGCGGAAATGGCCCATATCTCCCTATATCAGTGGTTCTCAACCTGTGGGTCCCCAGATGTTCGTGGACTTCAACTCCCAGAAGCCCCAACCACTATAGTCAATGCTCAGGGCTTCTGGGAGCTGAAGTCCATGAACATCTGGGGACCCACAGGTTGAGAACCACTGCCCTATATGAACCTGCCGAAGTCTTAAGATTCTCCAGGGAGGATTTCTCTTGGTTCCAGCACCATCACCGGTCTGTTGAGTGAGGACATGGGAGAAAGCCTTCTCAGTGGCTGCTTGCCTCCTGTGGGATTTCCTGTTTTCCTTTCGCCAATAGGCAGAAATCTTATTGTTTCAGCCAGCTTTCAATGACTAATGATTTGCAGTGAGCTTCCTTAGTGCAGGTGGCAGGGTACTCTAGTTTTAACTTTTGCATGTTTTTTAGAAAGATTTTACAGTGTATTATACTATACAATATTATTATATTATATGGTATTTTTTATATATGGCTTTAAAAACGGTGATACTTCAATTATGTTTTAATTTTATTAATAAGTTCTTAGCTAATTTTGTTTTATTGTTCGTGAGCCATCTTGGGTCCCACACTGGGAGGAAGGTGACATATAAAGGCAATAAAGGCAATAATAAATAAATAAAAATAAAATAAAATCTGTGAACAGTAAGGCTGTTTCCCAGTGAGATTCCCCTCTGCAACTCTCATACCTTGTTCACAGGATTTTCTAGAAGGTCCAGATGTCATTGTTTCCTGCTTATTTCTCACTGCTTCTTTGGTCAGTTTTCCTACCATAGAAAATCATAGAATAGAATGATAGAACCACAGAGTTAGAAAGGACCACAAGGGCCATTTAGTCCAATTCTCCATCATGCAGGGCCACAAAGCTAAACCACTCCTGAGAGATGGCCGCCGAACTTCTGGAGAATCAGCCACACTTTGAGGCAGTCCATTCCACCATCAAGCAGATCTTTCTGTCAGGAAGTTCTTCCTAATATTTAGATGGAATCTCTTTTCTTACAATTTAAATCTGTTGGTTTGTGCCCTTTTCTGCACTAGACTGTTATAGCACTATTATTCCACTTTCAACATCCTATGGAATCCTGGGCCCCTCCCTATACTGCAAACCCCAGGATTCCATAGGATGTTGAAAGTGGAATAATAGTTCTGTAACAGTCTCGTGAGGAAATGGCCCTAGACTCCAAAGCAGTGGAAAACAAGCCAGCTCAGTATTCTGTATGACATCTGTAATGACATGAGGAAAAGACTGAATGCCTACATAATGTATTTTGACTGGAAGCACTAGCAGCCATTTGTTTCAAACGATCATAGATTTTGGATTTTATTAATGATGTCGCAACTCGTACCTCAGCAGAAATTATCCATTGACTCCAAACTAAGCTTGAGTCATGATACTACCCTTTAAGTCTAATCTCCGTAAAATGGCCTTGAGCAACCGCACTCCTCTAAAATTGGGGATCAATTAAACTTCTAGGTAATTCTTTCCTCCAAACAGATTCAGGCCCTGTACTCCCTTTTTAGAAACAAGTTGTACCATTTGAACCTTCTTACCTTATGATTCGTTTACCCAGATCTGACACAACAAAGGGGACCCAAGAAGGGCCCAGTCAGAGCAAAGTCCTTGAAGTTCAGCTGCTTTGGTCTTCTCCTTTTCAGATCAGAAGACCTTGGACATGATGAACAAGCCTCGCTGCTCCCTTCCTGACATTTTTGGCACTTCTGAGCTGATGCGTCGCCGGCGCAGGAAAAAACGTTATGCTCTCACTGAGAGTGTCTGGAAAAAGACAGAGCTGACATGGAGGTAAGCAGTGCTGCATCACTCCACCTTTAGCAGTAAAAGAGCAAGGTTGCATGGGTTAAACCACATGTCATTTCCTGATACTCTCTCCTCTGTAATTATACTTCATCTCTTTTTTCTTTCTTTGTCTTCTACTCTACTTCACCTCACCTCATACGTTAAGTTATGCTATAATTTATTGCTTCCATTCATTCACTTTCCTACATACTTACTTCTCCCTTATTTTTGCTTGCTTTGTTATAATCTTGTCACCAACAGCCTTCCTCTCCTTCATTTCTTTTTTATGTGATTACCAGCCAGTGAGAACACAAGCAAGGCAGTGCTGATGCATTCATGTCTTGCGTCTGTTTAGGCATTATGGAGAGCAGAATGCTTGGCTGCAGGGTCAGATCCAACAAGTCTCCTCTTCTTTTCCCTCTGCAGTGTTCGTTCCTTCCCCCGCTCCTCATGGCTATCTCAAGATGATGTCCGGAATCTGCTTTACTATGCCTTCCGGGCCTGGAGCAACTCCTCAGCCTTGAACTTCCGTGAGGTGTTGTCTGACCAAGCTGACATCCTGGTGGATTTCACCCACTCCTATCACCAAGACAGTTACCCCTTTGATGGGCCTGGTGGCACTCTGGCCCATGCTTTCTTTCCCGGTGAACACCCCATTTCTGGTGATACTCATTTTGATGATGAAGAGACATGGATTCATGACCCAGGGAATAAATTAGCAGGTACGAATTGCCAGGCCGCACACTGTCCAGAGGCACTCCAAGATATGCCACCACTTGAGGCAAGAAGCTAAATTCATACACTCCATTGTTCCGCTCCAGTGGTGTGGACACCTGTTTTGTTAGAGGAGGATGTTATGACAGTGTCCAGTGGTCCAAGAGGTAGAGGATGAGGTAGCAGCATGCCTGTATCCTCCTTCACCTGAAAAGAAACCACGCCGGTAGTGCCCATGCATGTCTGTCCTGAGAACCAGAAGGAGGAACACTGCCACCCATGCCCCCACCCACCCACCCACCTGCCAAGGCACAGCAACCATTTCCTCTCTCACACACACACATGCACATACAGAAGAAATGCTCACCAAATTTTTTTTTTTAAAAAATGGCAAACATGGTGTGACCTGTTTGCTGGCATGGCTGGTATGGCAGCTTCCTCAGTCGGCTAAAGCACCCTGTCACATTTCTTAGTTCTGGCTTCCCCTTTAAAACACCACCTTCATATAAAAAGGATAAAACCTTTCTGGATGAAGGACTGACAAAAGCAATCCAGTGTGCCTTCTATATATACATTTCCCTCTCTGGCCACCAACCCTTCCTTCACACGAATCAGCTGGGCTTCTCTCTTGAGTGGCTATTCTGGTTGCTTGGCAACCTGTTGCTGGGGCTTGTCTGCCACTCAGGATAGCCACTCCCCTCAGACTCCATCACACATGGTGACAACACACATATAACATCCAAGAAGGAGAAGGTAGAGAACATTTGAACCTCCTTACCTTATGATGCCCACTTGCCTGAGGCTAAAAGAGTGACACCAGGACCTGCCGCCATGTGGTAGGGGGTGGAGCTAATGGATGAACCAGCTATGAGAGCAGCACCTTGAAAAGCCATATTAGAAGTGAAATTTTGTCTTTCTCTCGGTACCAGGTCATGGCACAGATCTCTTTGCTGTAGCCGTACATGAGTTTGGCCATGCCTTGGGGTTGGGTCACTCTTCTGCCAAGGAGTCCATCATGATTCCATACTACCAGGGTCCAGTCGGGATGCCTCACTTGTACCAGCTTCCATTGGATGATGTCATGGGAATTGAACAACTCTATGGTGAGAAGTTCAACTCAGCCCATGAAAGTATCTCTTTCTGTCATTCTCTTTTTCTCTCAGTCATAGCCTAATCTCTCAGTAATAATTTTGTATAGCAACCCTCCATTGCTAGATGGGTGTTAAGGAGCTTATGTTGTTGTGTGTCTTCAGGTTGTTCCAACTTAATGAGACTCTAATGTGAACCTATTGCAGGGGTTTCTTGGCAAGATATGTTCAGAGAGAGTTTGCCATTGCTTTCCTCTGAGGATGAGAGAGTCGGGGCTTTCATGGCCAGGTGGGAAATCTGAACCCTGAATTCCCAAATTTGTAGTCTAGCATTCCAACTTCTACATCACACCGGCTCTCTAAGGGAACTGTACAGTACAGTAATAACAGAGAGAGTCTCCACTCGCATATATGTGCTTCACACTTTGGTGGAGCTGTTGGTGTGACTTACGTTGGTGAAGAGAGGGGCTCACCTCTTCAGCTTTAAAAAATGTGCCTAAATTCATTCAATGAAATATATGGGCACCTTTTTTTAAAGCAGAAGAGGTGAGCCCCTCTCTCCACCAATGTCACAACAACTGTTCCACTAAAGGATGAAGTACATATATGTGAGTAGAAACTCTGTTATTATTTCTTTGCTTCATTCTGAAAAACTTGAAGTTGGTAAAGTAAAATTCATGTATGTTTTGCCTGGATGCAGAAAGAGTCACTCAGCTTTCCCTTCCTTATGTTTTTCCATCTGTTTATCTGCATGGTTATTAGAGCATTCCCCTACACACACTCAATTGTGGGTTGAGCAAGTGATTAGTTGGTTGGCTTTGGTTATCTTCTTCCTCCTTCATTTTATTTTCTTGGCTCTAGGGAAGCGCCAAGCTGGTTCCCACCCAGATCAAGGCAGCCCAGGTCTACCAGTCCCCACAGCCCGCCCAATCCCTGACTTGCCACCATACAGACCCACACATGGGTGAGTATTCTTTTTTATGGGATGCTAATCTACCTAACAGCCGCTTTCTCCTTTCATTATGACCTGTTGACCAAGTGTGATGTGTCCACTGCTGTAGGTGTTCAGCCAAGTTCCAGTGCCCCCTTGAACTCTCTCTTCAAAGGTCTTTTCAACTTTTCAACTTATGGCATTTGTCTCATGCTGGTATTTAGTCTTGAACGGAGTTTACCACCTGCTTTGGGCTGCATCCCCAAGCAACTTGACTCAGTCACAAGAAGACCCAGTCCTGACGCACCAGGGGCCCTGCCAACCTCACACCGTATGCAGGCACCTCTTAATGGTTTCACATCCTCATGGACACTCCCTTCTAAGTTCTTTCAGACTTCCAAGAGAGAGCAAAATTCTGGCCAGATTTAGACTGTGAAAGGAAAACAAATTGGTGGCAGCGTGGTGGGAGCTGGGGTTCAGGAGCCCTGGTCATTCAATCTGGAGTAGGAAAATTAGCAATCCAGCTGCAAAATAGGATGGGAGCCCAGAGGCACAATAAAGCAAAAATCCTATCCAAAAGCAAATTTCCTGCTAGTAGTTTGAAAATACACTGCAGGGGTTTTATAAAACTCAGTGCGAGCAAAAGAGGTCAGCAGCACCATGCAAACTAGTGGAAGTGTGAAGATACAGGAAAAATTGGTAGACAGACTTTGATGGCTACCAGTGGGTGATACTGGACTCCTCCAAATGGGGCAAATTTGTCAGGAAGTATTTGTGGTATTTGTTGCTGCAGTTCTCAGCTTTAAAAAAAATATATCCAAATAATGGTTCTGCTGCCTCAGTTTATTTTCTGGCAATTCCCAGTATCAGTCACAACATTATATTCCCCATGCCAAGTAGGTTTCTTTTTTAATTCCAAGACATATCAGAAAATGGAGATATATCTTCTTTCTCTTTTTAAAGTATTTTTTAGGGTTATAAAGCATCAGTGAAATCATTTATATCACTGCATCACTTCCGCACTATAGTACTTATAAATCTAAGATTTTAAAAAAAATCAGAAAGGAGAAAAATTGCTTTTCAGACCATAGGACCACCTCACCAAAACACACCCTGGTTTTAAAAAAACCTTGGAAGAGGCCTAGTGCTAAGCCAAGAAATTGCTACAAACAGTCTGCCCCCGGCACCCAAAAAAAGCCAGAATGAGTGGGCACAGAGGCAACAACAACCAGAAAAATCAGAGAAGCTATAATGCACTGTTAGAAGCTTCCTTAGAAAGAAGACCCCAAGGAAAAATGTTACTGAATCTTTTCAATCTCAATTAGTCTTGATTTCCTAACAGAACTATAAAGTAATGAACTGGAAGATGTAAAGATATTAATGACCTTGCTGGCAAGATTCTTAAGAAGATTTAAAACTAAACACTAACCTTTGCTTATTAGTGAACCCACTTCCTTTATCGCTGAGTGCATATCAGCCACAAGCCACAGGGAAAACTGAATCTAACTGATTTAAAACAGCAGCCCTATCTTGGGATCTAAGTTCCTGAACGACAGAAACATTTCTCTCTCTTCAGGCCACGCTTGCCGTCACCAGATCGCTGTAAGGCGCATTTTGATGCAATTGCTAACATCCGGGGGGAAGTTTTTTTCTTCAAAAGTAAGTAAAGTGAATTACATTTCAAGGGTTGGTATTGTTTTTTTGGTCAAATCAGCCGGTGTGGTGTGGGAGACAGACCTAGTTTCGTGTGGCTCATGTAAACTTACTGAATGATTAAATCAGCCTTGTGTTCTCTTGGCTCTGAATAAATGATGGGGACATTCTAAAATGTAATGTTTTAAATTTGTTTTAAAAATTTAATTGTAGGTTGCTGGGGCACCTATTTGGGCTGAAAAGTGGCTCATACTTTTATATAGAAAATAAAAATACATTGAATGATAAGTAAATAAATAGAGGAGAGCAGCTGAGGTCATCTGCACTTCCATTTTTCATGTACAGCAGGAGTGGTGGCCCAGTTTTACCACAACTGAGCATTTGTTGGCGGGTATTGTTAAATTCATGTTTGGGAATTTTTTGTGCTTCATCATGATGGGGAAAGTGATAAAATAGTTTCCCTGTACTGCAGTTCCCCGATGGTGGGTCCACTCACTCCCACCACCCTCCCAGGCTCACCTTTGCCATTTCCACATGAGACTGTTATAGCACTATTATTCCACTTTCAACATCCTATGGAATCCTGGGATTTGCAATTTAGGGAGGGGCCATCCCTAAACTGCAAACCCCAGGATTCCATAGGATGTCGAAAGTGGAATAATAGTGCTATAACAGTGTCGTGCGGAAATGGCCTTTCTGGGGAGAAAAGAGAGAGCCTTTTGAGCGGCTGTTTCTTGGCTATGGAATCTCTTCCAAAGGAGGCTCACTTGGTCCCTTCTCTGCTCTCTCTTTTTGCCATCAGGAAATATCTTTTTATTCAAACAGGCCTTCATCTTTTAACTGGTTCAGGAAGAAGAATGTTCAGTGGATGCGCTGTGTCTTTTAGTATGGGCTGAATTGATTTAAATAAACATTTTGATTGGGTTGATTGTTTAATTGTTTTTATCATCTGTGCTATATATTGTTTCAGCTACCTTTGTTTTAATTTATATTGTAAGCTACTTTGGAAACTTTATTAGGAGAAAGGTGGGGTATACATGGAAAGAAATAAAATAAAAATAAGGACCAAACTATACACATTGTGGAAAATACATTTCTGGATCTCCTAACAGATTTCTTGTTTTTCTGCATAGCTGGTATGGGAAGAAGATGCTCAACTCTCCAGCATTGCTATGTTGTTTCTCTGACCTCAGTCTCCCACCCTCATTTTCTTTGTTTCTCTCCCTGCCTCTCCCTTCTAGGACTGATAGCACCTTTGAGGCCTAATTTAGATCAGAAATATGTGGAACAGTTAAATACTGCCTAGCCCAGCTGCAGAGCTTGGAAAGAACATTTTACACGTAACAACATAAATAACAAGAACAGTTGGCCCTCTATATTTGTGGGCCAACTTTTCATGGATTTGATTCATGATTTCATTTTCATGGATTTGATTATTTGTGAGTTTCTCCAACCCCTGCCACCTACCTCAAGTGCTTCTTTTCTGGAGGAACCTTCCCTATCGGTGGCTCTGATTAGGCCATGCAGCCCTTTAAAAACTCACCTCCAATACTCCTCCTCTCCCATGAGCCATTGCCTGGCCAGCGAAGAAGAGATCACAGCCCAATTTCTCAGCACCACAAACCCTCTCCTGATGCCCTCCATATGCCCAAGGAAGGAGATGGGCAAGACAGAGGAAATATAGGGCCACCACACCAACCCACTATATATATATATATATATATATATCCCTTATGTTCATATAGATACTGGACTCTTCTTGGTGACTTATACTGGCGTCATGCTCCATCATCAGAGAAAGCTGCCCTGCCAGTTTCTGAATGGTTTGAGAGTCTGCACAGTAGCTTTCTCTCTTGACAACTTCCTGTGTCATCCCCTACCCTGTCCCACACCATCATTTCACTGGTGGTTTTGCTAGGCTGCCAACACTGACATTAGGATGGTTATATCAGCCAACAGGATTATAAACACAGATCAGACCTCAGCATTCATTGATATAGCATGCATTCAAAAGTTTCCAGGGCAGTTAGTTCGCCTGATCAACGCGTTTGATCAACAAGCTGGTATTCCATCCTTGTTTGGTCATCCAAAAGTCCTACAAGAAGCTTCTGTCCTGCTGTGGAGAAAGCTTCCTCGCCCTTGAGATATCAGTCAACACTGGCTGCAAAGCTGATATCGCAAGCCAAATATTGAGTACAACATCAAGGCTAATTAATACAGCTTGCCAGAAGGGGCCACCACCCTCCATTACCATGTCATATTAAGAAATCAAGCACTGAAGGTGACATTTGCTGTTGGTATTCAATAATGTTTACTCACCATTATAAAACATTGTTTTAGGGGTCATTTGTGGGGGATTGGGAGACATTTTTGTATTTTTATAAGTGTGTTTTTGTCAAGAAAACACGCAGTCATAATGTATTACTTCTCCAAAAGTAGCAGATAACACTCGGAATATCATCCAATGCTTGGAATAGCATTCAAAGCTCAACTTAAGTGCCACTTTGCCCGTAAAATGAGTAGCAAACATTACCCCAGTGTTTAAGTAAATGAAAGAATGCATTGATATCTGACTACTAATTGTGTGTAATTTTGGCCTGGGGAACACGGTAAAGATGTTTGACATGCACAAGAAAAACCCAGCACAACAGAGTGATGGCAAAAAGAATCCTTTTTTCAGCAAACACTTTCTTCAGCAAACACAAAAAGAATCCCTTCTTTAGCGAACACTAATAATAAACTGCATCAACCAGTGCCACTTTTACCTGGGCTATTTGCCACCCTATGCAATCAGCATTTGCATGTTGGAAGTTCTCCTCTGAGCTGAAATGGCTTTATCTTGAGATGTATTAGAAACTGGAGGCTCTGGGGTGATGGAAGCTGTTTCTGAAAGCTTTTTCTGGACCTTTTGTTTCTGAGGTGATGAACAGCACCATGTCACTCTTTTGCAGAGCAACATTTCTGGAGGATGCAACCAACCCAGCACCTGGTTTCACTGGAGCCGGCACAGACCCTCCGCTTCTGGAATGGACTTCCCCAGGACTTCCAGGCCATTGATGCAGTGTACGAACGTGCCAATGATAGTCAAATTGTGTTCTTCATAGGTGAGTCTGGCTGGCTAGCAGTGGAAAATAGAGCTTTCAGTCTCTGTAGGAGACTGAAAGCACAACCAAATATGTTAAAGTGTCCAGATGAAGTTTCAGAGTTCCAGAGAATCCCAAAGGGTTGTGAGAGAGGTTGGGATTCCTGGCATGTTCTGCAACTGAAGTATTCCAAGAATTTTAAATCTTAAAATTCACCTGCAATGGCAAGGAAGTGGTGCCTTCAACGCAGTCATGCCCCCATAGATGCCATGCACTAGCATGCAGATGGCATAGCACACACATTCACACCATCTCAGAGGCAGAAACATCCCTCGTCATGTAACTCCTTATTTGACTTAAATGAAGCAACACATTATAGCCATTAAAATCTGTGCTTATAGATATCACAATACCTGAAAAACTTTGTTTTTGCTTGTCCTTTATTTACACAGTTAAGACGTTAATCTCACTCTTTTAAAAATCTGTTTTTAAAACAAGTACATTACAGTAGATGCTTCTTAGCAGAGTACATCTTATAAATAATTGTGGGCTGAATCCAGACTTTAGACATTTTTGGAGTAAATTCATTGAAATCAGTGAGACTTCAGAATTCTATCATGACTAACCAATAGATCTGATCTAGCTATATTTATGTCTGGATCCAGCCTAAGATTGGGTTAACTCTTATGAGTAAGCTAGGTTATGGTTTGGTGAATCCTGCTTCTCATGTCTGAGGGCCTTATCACGCTACAGTGTTATAGTGCTATTATTCCACTTTAACTGCCATGGCAATGTTGCATGGAATTATGGGATTTGCAGTTTAGGAAGAAGACTGTACAATTCTCAGCCAGTGAGCTCCAGTGCCTCACCAAACTACAAACTCCAGAATTCCAAAGGGTGCAGCCAGGGCAGTTAAAGTGGAATAATAGTGCTATTATAGTGTAATGTGGTGGGGACCTGAATCGCTCCCCACAAACTATGGTTTGTTAGCCAGTCACAAATCACAATGCAAGGCTATGATTTGTTGGTTTATGAACCCTGCCTTATTTGAGTGATGGCTTGTTATTACATCTCAGCAGAGAACTGTGGTTTGCTCATGTCTTGTTTCCTCAGTTGCCCACCCTGAAACAGGGATGGAAGAGAAACAGAAAACAAAAGCTGAATGTATGGTTTGTTTGTGGGGTAATTCATAACTCAACCAACAAACAATAGCTAGGTGTGATTTGTCTGTGGAATATTGCTTCCTAGGTCCACATTCCATATAACTGTTAACTTAGCAGGTTTAGGAATAGGATTCAGTACAGATTCCTGACAGGATCCTTAATACAAGCCTGTATTAAGTTTCTTCTAAGTCAAAAAAAGAGAGAGAGTTGGTGCCAAGGGGTTGGAGTGGCTGACAGCACATGATGTTACCAAAGAGAAAGATGCAAGGGGAGGTTACAGATGGTTTGCACTTCACTGAAGTTGCTTCTGCAAACCTGTTAGGATCTGTTCTACCTATACATTTTTTCTTGCTTAGTGTCACCACCCTATTACCCTCTAATTTGCAGGAACCCACTACTGGGTTTTCACAGATACTCGGGTCAATCCAGGCTACCCCCGTCCCACATCGGATCTTGGCGTCCCTCCTGGCACTATCATTGGTGCTGTGTTTGTGTGGCCTCACAATGGGAAGACATACCTCATAGAAAAAGATCAGTATTGGCGCTATGATGATCAGTTGGGTCACGTGGAACCAGGGTACCCCAAACCTGTCACCCTCTGGAAAGGAGTACCTACAGATCTGGATGACGTCACACGCTGGAATGATGGTATGGCTGGGCTGAAGCATATTTGTTTGCAGAGGGTTTTGAACAAGCCTGATAATATGCTGGAATGTGGTTTCATGAGTTAGTGATAATTACTGTAGAGCATGTAAGTGTGGGATAAAATCTTTAATCTGGGATTTAATGCCCTAAAAGAAACTTTAGCCATCTTGGTGGCAAAGAATAGAGTTAATATAATATTGCTCAGTTTTTGGGGGGGGGGAATCAGAGAAGAAATTAGGCCTCTTCAGGGACAATGTCTATGAAAATGAAGTTAATTTTGTAGAATCCACCAGGGAAGATCTGTAAACAATGTCATTGTAAGTGGTAAAGGTTCTTGCATAGGTTCTGGTATAGTGGTTTGAGTGTTGGACCAGGGCTTTGGGAAAGAAGGGTTAAAATCCCCACTCAGTTATCACAACCAGCTGGTTTTGTTCTGGTAATGTTATCAGAAATGTTTTTGTTGGGTATTATAGATGAAGAACTGGAGAGTAAAACTGGATTACTTCTTCGGTATATGACAACAGCGGTAAGAGTATAGTTTGCTCAAACTTGGAAATAGACTGAAGCACAAACAAACAAAAAATAGTTTGTTAAGGTTGCTGAATTAGCTCAAATGGCCAAATTAACATGAATTTGAAAGGATAAACAGATTGAAGATTTTTTTGAAAGACTGGAGATCGTTTGTGGATTTTTTTGAGCAATAAGAAATCTAATGATGTAATAACCTGTGACTGTGATTATTAGCAATTTTAGTAAGATTATTTAGTTAGCTCTGTAGTGGTAGAATAATATTTTTGTTTCTTTTTTACTTTTTCTTTTCGCTGCAGTCAGGGCTCAAGGGGCCAGAGCCCTACTGTGTATTAATTGCATGCCTTTCTTTTCCTCCTTCCTTCTTTTCTTTTTCTCTTTTTCCTTTGTCTGTCTTTTTCTTTTTTCTGTTTATTTTTTGAATGTGTATTACTTTGATTGTAAAATAGATGTTTTGTGTTAAAAATGAATTTTTTAAAATTGCATTACAAAAAACAAAACCTCAGTGCATGACCTTGGGGAAGTGACACTCTCTCAGCCTCAGAGGAAGGCAAAGGCAAACACTCTCTGAACAAATTTGGCTAAGAAATCCCTAGGATAGGGTCACCATTGATCAGAGTCAACTTGAAGGCACGTGACAACAGCACGGGACCCTGCAAATATTGATCACCCTGGTTAACAGTTCTGCCCATATCAAAGGGCAATGGAATTGGACCTCCCCAGGGTGACATTTTGAGGATTTGGCTCCCCCAACTGGCCCCAGACAGGTTCATTGCTTTTCCTCCAAATCATGCAACAACCTGCCACTTGCTTTCAGTGTTGATGCTCTCTTTTCTCTTGCAGGCAACACATATTTCTTCAAAAATGCTCTATATTGGCGTTTCTCAGGCGGCAATGTGGAGTCAGATGCTGGCTACCCGCACTCCATTGCCCGTGACTGGATGCACTGCGAGGGTCCTGACCCTTCCTCCCCTCCAGCCCCCAGGCAAGGGGAAGGCGGGATGTGTATTTGTTCAGGGGCTGCCCCAAAAGTCACACCCCTCTTATCTTGCATCATCATCTTTACATGGGCTGTCATCTTTATGCGGGCCATCTGCTGACCCTTGGCCAGTGACAAAACAGTGCACTTTATATAGCCAAAGGAAGAGACCAACTGACAAAGAGAAACAGATATCGCAGGAACAGCCCCTGAGCAACTGTTCTCTCTTTGGTTTGGTTTCTCTTACAATTACGTGGTGCTCTCAGAAAACCTCTCCTTCCAATCATTCTTCGTACCTCCTCTCCCCTAGTTTGGTGATTAGATTTTTAATTAACCACAGAACTGAAAAAAAAAGAAGTGCTGAGTTTTTAGGCTGCCTGATGGCGACACCTACTCACCTATAAGCCTCCCCACTGGTCTCAGATGTGTGACAAGAGTTTGATTTCTCAGGGATGAAAGAACAGGTTGCTTACCTGTAACTGTGGTTCTTCGAGTGGTCATCTGTACCCTCATACATTAGGAGCTTTCGCGCCTGCATGGTAGCGTTCAGAAGATTCTAGAGCTCGTTAGCTTTGGCGGGAACCCCTCCCCCACGTCGGTACTGCGCATGCTCCTCCTGCCAACTAACGGTCTCTCCTCAGTTCTTTCTTGTCCGCCTCAGCGTACAGAAGGTTCTGCTTGTTGGCTTGCTTTTCGATTGCTATTTTTGGTATTTTCGACTTCGGATTTGGCTTTTGACTACCCCTCACGGATTTCGGACTTGACTTTGGTAATTTCTCGATCGGTTTTGACCTTTTTTCCGGCTGGCTTGACGATGATTTCGGATCTCGGACTGTGTTTGGCGTTCTCGGACTTTCCTTCTTGCCTTGCCTTTGGTTTATGTCGGCTCTTTTCAAACGCTGCGCCTCCTGTGGAAGGAAGGTCGCTCTCTCCGACCAACACTCTAAGTGCCTGATTTGTTTGGGTGAGGGGCATAACGTTCAGGCCTGCCCCATTTGCAGGGAGTTCACTCATCAGACTCTCCGCAACAGATCGGCAAGGCTTAAGTCTCACTGTTGGGAGGAGTCTCTACATGCACGAGGCCCTGAGACGATGGCCGAGAAACGCCCGTCCTCTTCTTCTTCTTTGGCAGCAGCAGCGGCTGCCGTGCCCTCGACCTCATCGGTATCGGTACCGGGCTCGGTACCGATAATGAAGTTGCTGAGGATTCCGAAGATCTCGGCAACTCGGGCACGTGAGGAACCTGCGGGCTCACAGGCCTCGACCTCCTCCTCTAGGCCGCTGACCGCGGCTCAGAAGAAACGCCCAGCCACTGAGGGCCTGGGGGAGAAGGGTAAGAAGAAGAAGAGAAAGGAGAAACAACGCTCTCCACCAAAGGTGGTGCGACCCCCGACTCCGCCACCCACCCAGCCCGCCGAGGAACCTCTGCTGATGGAGCTCTCCGTGGAGGAGGAGCCTCCGGAGGAAGACGAAGTCCTCGAGGTGTCGGATGAGGAGCAGGTCGTGCAGGCCTCGCCTCCTCAACCGCCCGAGCTGATCGCGGAGATCACTCCGCCGAGTCGCCATCCACCCTTGGCAGAACGCCGAGAGGAGGCTGTGGTTAGACAGCGCCCAGCCTCTCGACGCGACGAGTCCCGCTCGCCAGAACAGCGGGCCAGGCCTCCATCCCCGCGATATCGGGAGATGCGCCTGGAGAGGCATCGCTCGGGAGAGAGAGCGTATTCTCCTGCCTACCTAGGAAGGTACGCCCAGGAGCAGGTGTGGCACGAACCGGCTGGCTCGTACTATTCGTACTCGCCGTCCTACAGGGACCGGTACCACCCGGACCCTCGGTACTGGTCGCCTCGTCGCCGGTCTCGTTCGCCACCGCGGGAGGCTCACTACCCCCGCTATGAGAGGTCACCCCTGCGTCGCTCGCCGAGTCGCCGTCGGTCCCCAGAGCCCTCACCTCGCTACAGGGCTGTTTCTCCACCGCCGCGGACGACGGCTACAGCGACCCGACCGGCGCCACAGCCACAGCCCACCGTGGCCCAGCCGGCGGTAGCGGCGACTACCACCACGCAGGCGGCACACCGTCCTAGGCCTGCGGTTGTGCCCCTGCAGGTGACTCCGATACCGGTCACGACATCGGCCGTATCGGTACCGATGCAACCTGCAGCTCCGGCAGTTCCTCTAGCAACTCCGGCCCCTGGGCCGGCCGAGGAGAAGGAGGCAGAGAGGTCGCCATCACCATCCGGCGGCTCCTATGACTCGGACTCCGATTCTGCCGAGTCCACCCCTTCTTCTCATGAGTCCCCACCACTGGGATTCGAAGAGCCAGCTCCAGCGTCAGCACCGGAGGACGTCCGCCAGTTCTCGGCGATCCTCCTCCGGATGGCCACAGCCGTTGGCCTGAGGGTGACCGAACCTGCTCCCCAAGCCCAGGACCCGGTCTTCCAGTACTTGGAGTTCCTCTTTCAACACCCTGTACCTAACAGCATAGTGGTCGAGTCGGCTCAGACGAAGGGAGGTAATCGAGCACATACCACCCCTCCGGACCGTGAAGGACGGAAGCTCGATACCTTCGGCCGAAGGTTCTACTCGGCATCGTCCCTGGTGGTCAGGACGGTGAACACGATGCCATGCCTCGCGGCATACCATCGGAACCTCTTTGACCGACTTGGCCCGCTCCTCGCTGACTTGCCGGAGGAGTCACGCGCCTCAGCCATGCAGATCTTCGGCGAGGCCGTTGCAGTGGCTACGCAGCAGCTCACCACCTCGAGGCACGCCGCGGAGGCTACCTCGAGGGTGATGGTCGGTGCCGTAGCCCTCCGACGCCACGCGTGGCTCCGGTCCTGTGGCCTCCAGGAGGACAGCCGTCGGCACATCGAAGACCTGCCGTTCGACGGAGAAGGGCTCTTCCATTCCTCCACTGACGAGGCTATGGACCACCTCGTCAAGGCCCGGCTGACTGCGAAGAAGATGGGTATAAACCAGCCTGCCCAGACTCGCCGCACTTTCCAGCCGAGGCCTACGTGGAGAAGGTCCTCCTCTTCATCGGCGTACCAGCCGCGGTCCCCGCAGTCAACCGCGTCGAGGCCGTCGACCTCTTCGGCTTCTAGGAGGCTTCCCAGACGACGCCCATCTTCGTCGTCCAAGAAGTCGTCCTCGGGAGCAAAGTCCCGGTTTTGACGGCCTTCGCAGGACTCCACCCGTGCCATCCTTCGCCCTTCCAGTAGAACTGTTCCACCACCCGAGCCTGGCCAGGCACCTCGACTGCTGGCGGGAGATCACTGCGGACTCCTGGGTACTTACCATCGTCCGCCTGGGGTACGCCATCGAGTTCCAGGCTATTCCGCCACGGGGTGTCTACTATTCCACCCCGGCCAGCTCGGCAATACTGGAAGAGGTCCAGTCCCTCCTCGAGAAGGGAGCGATCGAGAGGCTCCCGCCTTCAGCCAAGACCACCGGCTTCTACTCGAGGTACTTCACGGTGCCGAAGGCGGACGGATCCCTGCGGCCCATCCTAGACCTCCGAGGGGTGAACGAATACATCCGCCCCAAGAGGTTCAAGATGGTCACGCTGCCGTCGATCCTCCCCTTCCTCCGCCGGGGGGACTGGTTTGCGTCCATAGACCTCAAAGACGCCTATTTCCACATCTCGATCCGCCCGCAGCACCGGTGATACCTTCGGTTCGCGATCGACGGCACCAGCTACCAGTACCGGGTGCTGCCGTTCAGGCTTTCCACCGCACCGAGGGTGTTCACCAAGTGCATGGCTCCGGTCGTGTCCTTCCTGCGGACGAGAGGCGTCTCCGTCTACCCTTACCTGGACAATTGGCTATTGGTGGCGTCCTGCAAACAGAAACTGTACAGGGACATCCATCGGACTTTGTCCCTTCTCACTCGGCTCGGACTCAGGGTCAACCCCAAGAAGTCCCATCTCGAGCCCACCCGGGTTCTCGACTTCATCGGGGCGGCCCTCGACTCGGTATCGGCGAGGGCCTTCCTCCCAGACGAGAGGGCGCGGACGCTTCGTCGGGCGGCGTCCGCTGCCTTCAAGACCTCAACGCTGTCAGCGAGGAGGATCCAACAGCTCCTCTGCTACATGGCCTCGACCACCGCTGTAACCTAACTCTCCAGGTTACGCGCACGGCCGCTCCAGCACTGGTTCGTCAGGGCCTTCGGTCCACTCTGGGACGACCAGCGCCGCCGGTACCGTCTGCCCCAACAGGTACGTCGATCGCTCCTGTGGTGGCTGTCGTACCAGAACTTGCTGTCGGGCATGCCGTTCCGTGAACCCAGGCCGTCGGTCACGATAACGACGGATGCCTCACTCTTTGGCTGGGGAGCGCACACCGGAGATCTCCGGGTCCGAGGCTGGTGGATGGACGACGAGTTGTTCCTACACATCAACTCTCTCGAACTGCTGGCGATCCACAAGGCCCTGAGAGCGACAAGGTGGTCTTCCGGCCTGACATTTCCTTCCTGCCGAAGGTGGTGTCTAACTTCCACCTCAGCCAGGACATCATCCTGCCGGCCTTCTACCCGGACCCGATGACACCTCTGGAGCGTTCCCTCCACTCCCTTGATGTGCGTCGGGCGCTGGCCTTCTATAAAGACAGGACTGCAGCCTACAGACAGACACCCCACCTGTTTGTCTGTTATGGCAGGCGTCGGAGAGGCCACAAAGTGTCCACCCAGCGTTTTTCTAAGTGGGCGGTGCAGACTGTTCTACTGGCATATGAGCTTGCCAGGAAGCCTCCGCCAGACCTGCTTCGGGCCCACTCCACCAGGGCCGTGGCGACATCTGCTGCCCTCCTGCGAGGCGTCGACCTGTCGGAACTCTGCCGTGTGGCGACCTGGTCCCAGCCGTCGACCTTCGTGCGCCACTACAGGCTCGACTGCCGTTCCAGGAGAGATGCCTGGTTCGGACGTGCTGTGCTGTCTTCTGTGCTCTAGGGTCTGGGACCTGACCCACCATCCTACTGGTAAGCTACACAGTTTCCTAATGTATGAGGCACAGAGACCACGAAGAAGAAGAACAGGTTGCTTACCTGTAACTGTGGTTCTTCGAGTGGTCATCTGTGCCCTCATACATCCCCGCCCTGCCTTCCCCTCTTTTTCAGGTCCCATCTGCTTTGGTGGACCAGAACAACAACAAGCTCTAGAATCTTCCGAACGCTACCGCACAGGCGCGAAAGCTCCTAATGTATGAGGCACAGAGACCACGAAGAAGAAATGAACTCTGCACATGCTCGGAGTTCCCTCCCTTTTTATTAATTCACACTCTTTGAGGCTGTATTTAAAGTCACTCCAAGCTCACTTTTGCTCTTCCCGTCCCAAATTCTATATCTAGCATTAGCTGTCCCAGCTGATAGTCTGTCTCCTTTCGTTGTCTCACGTGGAGGCATGACAGGGGCTTAAGCTCATACCTGACTCCAAAGTGTAATTATTGATGAGGAAAAAGAAGATACCTCCTGGCAAAGCACATCCATCCTTATGTGCACCCGCACCTGAGTTCTCTGCACAAAAGGTGGGAAGGAAATGGGGCATTCAGTATTATAGGTATGCATCCCAAGAAGGCTATGTTTGTGGGCAGCCCTTGCTCACTCCTCTGCAACTAAAGTCATGTCTGTCTGAAAGTCAGCGTGGTGTTAGACACATTAATGAACTGAATCTGCATCATATATGTAAGAAAACATTCAGCTGCCCGCCAGAACTGCCTCCCAGAAAAAACAAGGATGATGCATTAACTTTGGTCATTTAACAGTGGCACTGGAGAGAGGGGGCACAGTGGTGGACAAGATGCAAATAGGATGTGCATTGCCTGCTGTTTTTATAATAAAATCCAAATTGTAAACAGCCCTACCCATCTTCCACTCTTTGTCTTGTTCTTCTGATATTTGAGAGAAGATGGTGGAAGGAGGTAAGATCTGGTTCAGAACCATGTGCTACAACAATGGCTTTCTTCCCTCCAGCCTTGTAGAAATATGGTGTGGGTACATCTAAATTTCCTGGCTATGCTGCCATGAACTGCCACAACCAGACTCCACAGGAGGCTCACATGGACTGGCAGCATACAGGATTATCTTGATTGCCTACGTCTTCTGAATGTTATTTGGTGGGATTCAAGTGCTGTTATCATTTATCTAGATCAAAAGGGCAGTTGAACTATACTTTTTCAAGTGGACTCCCAAACACTTTTAAGAAATGAAAATCTCCTTCCCCTGGGAAGATCTTGAAAGAAATGGAAAACTTCTACTGAAGAAGACATTGATTTTAATTATTTTTATCCTGACCTACCTTTCAAGAGCTTAATGCAGCATGTGTAATCCACCCACCTTTTATCTTCAGAACAGCCTGCCTAAATCGGTTAGGCAGAGACAGTGAGGGACCCAAAGTGTGGATGGTATCCAGTGCAAGTATATGCCATCACAAATGCGTTAGCTTTTGAAGGTGCCACAAAACCCCTTGGTTTTGCTGCTACAGACTAACACAGCTACCCCTTCTGAAACTGGGACCCAGCTCTCCCTGTCTTGCTAAAGGCAGTTTACCAAAAGCAAGAGGGTTCTTTTTAGAGGATCTGGAGGCAGCAAAAGACACCTTTTGTAGGTGAAAAAGTCTCAGATTTATTCAACAGCAAGCAGTTTAAAGAACACAAGCATGTACGCAGCATTAGTTACAGATGAAATCCACTTTAGCCTATCATGCCTAGATAACATAAAGATAGAAGTTATCACCCAAGCAAGTTCCTTCAATCAGCCACTGGCAGGAGCCCATAGAGAAAGCGGCCAAGGAGACCTCCCCCCAACTCTGGAAGCCAACATGAATGTCATTGCAGCTGTCAGCCCATGCTCTCCCCAGGTGAGAGCACATTCCAAACAATATTTATCCCCCGACCCAGAAGACTTGGCCATTTTCCACAGAATCTTGGAGAGTTCTCACATATCTGGGACAAGCTAACTTCTTTCCCCACACTCTCTGTCTAGTGCTACTTAGCTGTTGATCTCAAGCCCAGAGTAGGTGCCAATTAGCAAGTATCATCTGCAACTTCTCAGGCTAACAAGCATACAGAGTCCTTGACTCTCTGAGAGCAAATCAAGGTGAAAGACAGGTGTGCTTAATTGCCCAGAATTCTTAGCAGCAGCAGACAGAAAATATGGAGAAACAAACTGGTGCAGGACATTTCTACACAACCTCAAGATTACAGTGGCCTTCCAGTCACTTCCCATACACTCCCCATGAAATTGCTGCACCACACCAACTGCCATTAAGTTCTATTCTTAATATATTTAATCATTTGGCAAATAGGAAGGAAAAGTGGGTTTCCCTGAAATTCTATGAACTCTGCAGCCTGAAATTCAGCCATTTGGAGCAGGCACTGCGAAGTACAGGAAGATGTCAACAGAAGATTGAATCACATCCCTTTGGTTTCATGGAAACTTGTTGATAAACTCACCCAATGGCTCAACTTCCTCTGTTTCAACAGAGCTTCACCAAAACATCTAAGTGTGCAGAGAGCAAAATACTTCCTTACACTCCATTATCTTTTGTTCTCTTTCCCATCTCATCACTTAGAACAGCTGCTGCCCCAGCCAGAAATCAATATCTGCCAATCACCATCCACACATCTCATGTCTCAATCAGCTAAAGACCATTAGGAAGCCTGGCATCCTGCCTCCAGCACTAATGGAGAGCTTTGCACGGTGCATGAGTAATATAAAATTCTGCAGGCTTTCTGTTTGAGTAAAGAAATCCTTCTGTTGCTTATACCAGCAAGGCTGGCTCCAGATTCAGGCAGATGAGACTTTGGGCAACTTGACATAGGAGGATGATCCTCCCATGGCAACCTACATGGTGAAAGTTAGAATCAGAGGCACAGACAGGGATAGCTGGATGGATGGATGGATTTACTTATTTTGACATAGTTCCCAGGATTCTCCACCCAGCATGACTATTGACCATGTTAGCTAGAGAATTCTGGGAGCTATAGTCCAAGTTATAGTCCAAAAAAGTAAGTCCAGGCTCTGCTTTGCATATGAATAGGGCAGACACATATGAAAGCCTAGTGTTTCTTGCTGAAGTGATACCTCTGTATCTGGCCTGTACCACTTCAGACTGCAAATGCAGCACACACAAATGTTGCTCCAGAAGATATACTCCCTCTACACAGGAAACTGGAATGTCAGAGAGACAAAGGCTAACATTCTTCTCTGTGATACTAGTTTTCTATATTGTGTTTCTGTCACTGATGGAATACAGCCAATCACATGAACTCCATTTGCTGTCTACAGAGGTTTTCTGCAGTAAATGGGGAGGGGGTGGGAATAGCACACTGGGGAAAAGGAACTGAGCTACATACTTCTTGTTGCCATTCTACAATCTCACAAGCAGGACATTTTTGACATGTGGAAATACTCCCCTTACTTCCATTCAAAAGTGGTACAGTCTAACATGACTATACTACACCTTTTTTCCTGCCTTATAAATGAGTTCTCATTGAATTGTCGGACAAAATCACTCCTAGACTGGATTTCCAATCCCAAAAGCTTTGATTATTAGCATGTTTTTTTCTTGGCTCCCAGCCTTTTACTCCTAACTCCCTCCCACACCTTATTCCACCCTCCAGTAATCCAGATGCCATGCCTCCCCATTTCTGTTCCAGCAAATTTAGAAATCCTGGCTCTCAAGCCACTGTCAAATTCAAGGTCAGTCCTCACTCCCTTAGGAGCTACTTGAGGGCGGAGGAGCTTCTTGACTTGGGGCAGCTGGGGTCAAGGTGGTTTCATCCACCTGGGGGATGCGTTTCCGTTTAAAGAATCCAAACTGGAAAAGAGCGGAGAGAGAAATAAGCATTAAGATCAGTGAAGGAATCAACATGTCATTCTCAGCCACAAGAGCAACTGAAGTAGTCATGATAGGCTCTCTCAATTTAAAAAAAAAAAGCAGCTTCAGAGAGACCTGAATTGTTCCTAGCAGCAATGCTAGAAAAGCAAGGGGTCTGCCCTCCTCCCAGCACATGCATGCACACGCACACACACACACAACAATTTTTCCAACTGAAACTCACTTGTCTCCACTTTCCAAAGCTGCTATTAACTGTCTTATTGAGAAATAACAATTAGGGTCTCAGTGTATATTTTCACCAGTGAGGCCAGTTGCAGCCTCAGAGTATAGAAAGATTTTAATCAGTGATGTAGTCGTAAATTTTGCAGCACAGATCATCAAGACAGTATATGCATACAAAGAGAGACTTCTTGAGACAGGGGGACTGCAAGAAGTGACATAGTACAGTACATTGCATAAGACAGGTATCCACTTTCTTAGAATTAACATGTCTGCAATACTAAATTCTGCTGAACTCAGTAGTACTCTCTTCTGATGGTCTTCATTCAACTCACAGCCCTCCAGATATTGTTGGACTGCTATTCCCATCAATCCAAGCCAGCATAGTCAATGGTGAGGAAAGCTAGGAGTTGCAGTCCAACAAAATTTTGAAAGCCACAAATTCTTCCTACAAACAATCCTTATCCAATCAGTTCTCCTGCCTTGGCCACCTTTACATCTTTGGCTTTTTCATTTTCAAATGGGATAGTGGTGAAAGACCTTATCACAGATCCCATGGTTGTCACGTCTGTTCTGTCCCTGGAGCTGCCAGATGGCAAAAGTGACAGACTATTCCATATACCGTATCAACAGATGCATACCTTATATAAGACAGCTACCAGAATAGCCAAGAGCAAGATACCACCAATGGTACTGCCAATGATGATGGGAACAGGGTTGAAAGGCGAAATCAGTTCCACTTCAGTAATGATCTGTAAAGGAGAGGAACAAGGCTTAAAGTGCTTGCCCATCACCAATGCCCCCTCCAATCCTCTGAACCAAATTTATTCTGGAAGGGAACTCTATTCGCATGTTCAATTGCTCACACATCTCCAAAACAAGTCCAAAAAAGTAGCACCTTACTGCACTGTTTAATTTCTGAGCAAGGGAGAAAAATGGAGATGGGGATGTTCATTGCAGATTTTAGAAGGCTGATTGCAGTGAGGAAAGGGTCCATTTCTTACAAGCTCCAGCCGGCACAGCTGATGATCAGAGAAAATGGGAACTGTATCCCAGTAACAAGTAAGAATGCAGGTCCCCATCTTAAGTATTGTCTCCCACATTCCGAATAACCAAATTCTGTGCTCAGGAGCCAGCTGAAACATCTGCATGATGAGATGGGCAAGTTTCCTTGGTGTGTTCAAGTTACCTGGCTAAAATGGAATTCCTCTGGATGACTCTGGAAAAACCTGGTTTCATCAACAACCACAGATGCCTCGCTGCGAAGATGAAGACTCTGGGAATCCAGCTGTAGAGTTGTCAGGCAAATTAAACAAATATTGTTTTGTCCTCCATTTCTCTCCTCTCCCCACCCTATTCTTTGGCCCACCTCAAAAATTTAACTATCTGAATCACCACATGGAAAAATCTGGGAACATTGGCACTAGTGCTAACATGCTGACATTAAATCAGCAACTGACTTGCTAACATAGGAAACAAGAAATAGCCTTTCATTGGGACATGTTTCCTTCAGCAGGGATGAAGGAATGTTAGCAAGTCAGTTGCTGACTTAACGTCAGCATGTTAGCACTAGTGCCCATTTTATGATTGGGTTAGAAAATTATCCCATGATACTATCAATGCGAGATCTTTCTACAATGGAAAAAAAGTGTATTCCTTCTAGGTTCATGTTTGTTTCCTTATTTGAGCATCAGTGTTGTTTTGAATTAGAAATGACAGCATAGTATTTTTAAGACACAAAACATGTACTGGTTGCATTGGTTTTGGAGCAAAGAGACCTTCTAATACTTAAAACAAATGTGAACATGTATTTCCTTGCCTTGGAAATTCAAGTATTGTGGAATACCTTCATTCTCGATCTGAAAGCACTCTTGTGGCCATGGGGCATTTTTATACACTGTAATTACACTGGAACTCCCATATGGTCAGAAAATACCCCAGAAGTCCCTCTGTACATTTTTTTTAAATCTGCCTGGACAATAGTTGAAAGTATTCTTTTTTAGCCCAAAGAATATTTTCTTCCAACCAGTAGGCTGCAATAGTCCTTCCTACCTGAAGGAGATGCTACTTACCTTGGAAGCATCATCTTGTCTGTAAAATTCCCCACAAAAATTGAACGTGACCTGCTCTCCCTGAGAGAGACTGGCTATCAAGCAGTGAAACTTGGCACAGGTAGCTGCTCCCAGGCACCCTCTCTGTCAAAAAACAAAAGGACCCCAGTGTTACCAGCTGCCCTCATCAGCTCACAATCAGCCACTTCTCAGCCCTGGATGAGAGAGATCCTTCTGTAAGCAACCAGCCACCAACCAACATCCAAACTTAGCTGTGTTTTCTGTCAAGCTCTTCTTACCCTAGTTGATTCTTTGAAATCCGCATCTTTGATTCCCATCCTGAGGGTCAATAATGGAGTACAGGTGAACTGGTTCATCTAAAAGAAAATAGAATATTCTGTACAATGGGGAGCTGGAAGAAAATGTTGCAGAGAGGGCTCCTGTTCAGCTTTAGTCAGCTAGCCATGCCCTCTTCTAGGATATGCCATTTCTACTGCCCACCCTCATTTTCCCTCTCCCAATAGTCCATCATTATTCTGTGCCAGGACTCACTAAGCTCACTGTGCTGACTAAGCATATGAATTTTTTACTGAGCTGTTTTTTTGGGTGGATCATTTGATGAAGATTTACTGGAGTCCCCACATCTCAGTCCTGCTGATACACCCTTTTCTCTTGTGCAAAGATCCAGGCCCCACAATTTAAGGGCACTGACAAGATGGATCACGTGCAGAGGAGAGCAACCAAGGTGACAAAAGGTTTGGAACCTCGGCCCTGTGAGGAACAGCTGAGGGGGCTGGATAGAGAAGAGAAGACTGAGAAAGGTGAGATGATAGCAGTCTTTAACTATCAGAAGGACTATCACCAGGAAGATGGGGGGTAAGTATATTTTCTGATGCTTCAGAGATAAGAACACAAACCAGTGGATTCAAATTGTCAGAAAGGATTAAGCATTAGAAAGATCTTCTGCTGTTCGACAGTAGAATACCTTATTTTGGCAGATGACAGACTCTGCTTCATTGGAAGCTTTTAACAGAGGTTAGATGGCCACCGTTCAAGAGTTTGTAAGTGTAGGACTCCCACACTGCCAGGTGATTAGACCAGATCAGAAATGGGCAACTGTGGTAGGTCTGGGGCCTTTTATGAGCCATGACGCTCCAAGGTCTACATGCATTACTAAAAAATAAACCAAAGCCCTCAAATTGGCTGGAGGTTCGTTTCTGGTTCTCAAGATGAGTATTATTTTGACATTAAATAGTACAAGGAAGCCTTGCAACCTATCTAAAAGGCAATTTATTGCACCCAGTGGCTTCCAGGAACAGCTTCATCCTCTTTTTCTTTGATCAGAAAAAGGTCAGTCTGGAGATTCTGGCGGCGACAAGGGATACAATAACATCCTTGGTAGGCCACATGTGGTCCCAGGGCCAGACTTTGACCACCTCCAAACTGGACGGTCCTTAAGGAACCTTCCAACGCTATGGCCATTTCCTCACAAGGGAATTAAAACGGCGCAGTGCATCCTCTCACGGAGGTCGTCTGCACCTTAGAGCGGACTAGGTCCAGACTACTTACCTCAGATCCGCACCTCAGTCCGCTCTGAAATGCCTCCAACTGGTCCTCCAGCACGCTTTTTAAAGAATGGTAGAAAACCATTCTTTAATGTTTTGGAGCGCACCATTGCGTACCTGCTCCCTTGTGCAGATTCGCAGGCTTGCACCAATGTGAGCCTGCAATCTGCCGAGGGTAGGCTTTAGGCATGATGAGCTTCGCGGTTGGTCGGGACCCATGAACAACCGGAAGCCGCCATTTTGGGGGCCAGAGCAGTGCGGATCTAAGACCTCGCACTGCTCCAATTCACCCTGGATGAGACGAAGAGCCCTGTGGAAGGGCTTAAGGGACAGTCCACATTGGCCTGTGCCCAGAAAATCCGGTAAGTACCGGCACGGAGCGATTCCCTTGCCTTGTGCGGAAATGGCCTGAGATTCTATTTTGCCTCATTTACACACACACCCCAGACCTTATAGCACCTTATGAAGGGAGGAGCTGGGCAAGCTTGGCTGGAGATAGCAAACCACAGCTGAGGAAACGCTGTGAAAGGGGGAGAGTCTGAGGGGAATAAATGTTACAAAACCGAAGCTTGTCTCTGTCAGAAGGCAAAAAGGGAAAGCTAACACAGTGATAGGGAAAAGATGGAATAAAGACAGGAGAATCAGACAGAGGGAAGGACTGACTATAGTTTTGGAGAGCTGTAAATGATTTAGTATTTCAAAGGTTAGGATAATATTTTCCTGTGTCTTAATAAACTTCTATTTGTTCCCCCCCAACTGTTTCTGTCTGTTCATATTAAGTTTGGTGAAGTGCCTGGTCACCTCACAGTGAACCCACCAAAGCAACACAGCCACTGGCCCACAATAGTGTGTCACCTTGAGGCCCAAGTACCCAAGCCAGGAAGGGATTAAAGGGAGAAAAGGGCAAGGTGAATGACAGGAACCCACGGTTGGAACTGCAAGGCCAGCCTGGATTGGGGATCCATCACACACTTCTCCTAACAAGATCTGCTACTCACCGCATCACTGTGGGTTGTGGTCACATTCCAGAAGAAGCCCAACTTAGTCTTTAAGGGGAGTTCAAAGGTCACGTTGACTGGGGTGGCGTGTGAGCCCAGGTTTCTAACCTACATGACCAAAATAACAGGAGTAGAGAATGATAGACTGTTTACAAGAGGAAACGGGGAAACTGCAATAAGAAAATCAGCTTCATGTATCTTTCATTGTATTTTTTTTTTCATAATTCCAAGTATGTTGGATGTGCTTGAATCAGCTCCAGCTATGAAAGATTCTAAAGCCGGTTCTTACTATATAGATCAACTACTCCCAATCTGATGCCCTCCAGATGCCCTTCTAGCCAAGTGGCTGGAAGATTCTGGAATCTGCAGTCCAATGCATCTGGAGAATATCAGGTTGGGGGATGGATGAGATGGAGAAAATTAAGGGGCCCTTGCCAACTTTGTTTTCTCTAGTGAAGGGAACACGAAGTAAGGGTACAAGGGGTGATAGTTGGAGAAAATATTGTTCCCAATGAGCGAACATGAGAAGTGAGCACTGGCTGGAATGATAGGCAGATTGGATGGATAAGTGTGTAGATGCACGAAGCAGGGTAAATGGGAGTCAAAATATTACCTCATAGGCGTGAGAAAGTATCTTCTTCTGTGGGATCTTTGTAGAGAAATTGAGGTACGTGGTGGATTCAAGCCTAGTAGAAAAGAGAGGGGACAATGTTCATGGAGTTCAGAGGTGGGCAACTATCAGGGGTTAGGGGGCCACACTGGGCACCTAGGAGAGCCTGGAGGGCTCTACTCTCTTCTGTACCCCTCCCAGAAAAAAATGGCCCCAATGTCACCAAGACCAAGCTCTGGACTCTCTCTCTCTCTGGACCATTTTAAACTAAGATATGCCTTTGTTTCCCTCCAAAAGAAAGTGATGTGGAAGCCAATTTCCAGCATACTGTGTGTCTGTGCCTTCAAGTCGCCTGAAGGAGATTCCATGAATTTAATGGGGTTTTCATAGGCAAGATATACTCAGAAATGGTTTCACCAGCTCTTTCCTCTGAAATATGGCCTACAGCACTTGGTATTTGTTAGTGGTCTTTTATATCAATTGCCTGTAGAAAAAAAGCTTCTCTTGGGCCTCAGTTGTGATGAAATTGTCCCACACACTCTGTAGGGAGTGTCTGGAAGCACCTGGGAGGGGGGAAAGAAGGGAAGGCTGGTAGCTGTATTTTCCCCACTCTTGATATAGATCACCAAGTGGGGAGGAGCAGGCTGCAGTCTTTCATACCTCTGATCTTTTGTCAGTTGAGTTGCCAATGCAGTTCTCACAGGGAGTATCACCAAAGTGTAAATGCAACTGCACTCTGGCTTCATAAAAAAACATGGGCAGACTTTTCAGATAAAGACCATGGTTACATGGTAGAGTACATGCTTTGCATGCAGGAATTTCTGAGCCCAGTGCCCAGCATCTTCACCCTAGTTAGGATGAAGAAAGCTGACTGTCTAATGCTATTGCCTGTTCATGCCTAGACCAAGGATGGTGGCCATGTAGTCCTTCAGAGTTTGTTACACTGCAGCTCCCATAATCCCTCACCAATAGTTATACTAGCTAGGTCTGATAGGAACTGCAATCCAACAACATCTGGAGAACCACATGTTCCCCATCCCTTCCCACCTATGTGTAGACTACAGTGGATTAGACAGATCAACAATCTATTCAGTATAAAGCAACTCCTATATTCTAATAGACAATTCTAGACTTTACATGGATTGCTTAGGACATGGATGGGCAAAGATTCATCCCTCCAGATGTTGCTGGACTGCATTTCCCAGCAAGTCTTTCTCTGTCATTCTTACACAAGGGCTGATGGGAGTTGAAGTCCAACAGCATCAGGAGATGGAGTTCAACTTAGTGCCGAGGGACTGAAGGGAATGAAGTACAAATGGTCCCCTTAAGTGTGGTTGTTGATCCCTTAAACACAGTTGGTTCTCTTAAATATGGTTGCAGCGTTTAAATGCCCACTCTGCCCAAGAAACCCACTGGCTGACCTTGAGCAAGTTACATTTTCTAAGCCTCAGAGGAGAGCAATGGCAACTGTCCTCTGAACAAATCTTGCTAAGAAAACCACACAATAAGCTTTGCTTTAGTGTCACCCTAAGTTGGAAAAGACTAGAAGGTATACAACAACAACGACTATTTTCAGATAACACTTCTGGTGTGTTGACCAGTTATTTTCCCATTGTGCTTGATGGAGAACATGCTGTCAAGAGAAGGAATGCAGGAAGGAGAGAAAAAAGGGACAGAGGGGTGTGGGGAGGGTAGGATTACCCTTTCACAATGACATCAACTGGGTGTAGCACAGGCAGGTAGCCTGTGGCCTCATTGTCACTCAGGGTGTGTGTGTCGTTCTCATTCTGACTGGAAGACAAACAGCAAAGACAGAGTTAGGATCACCAAATTAGAAACTGCAGAGACAGACAGATACACAGTGGCTTCCCCTACCTGTGTGCTTGGATGGTAAAGGAGACAAACTTGTCAGGCCAGGAGTCACCTTTGGAAGAGCGGAAGGAAAACTGGAGGAAGGCCTTAAAGGAACAAATAAGTCTATTATTAAGTCTCTGAAGAAGGACTTCTCCGATGACACTCACTTTTTGCTTTGTCATTTGATTCTGATACTATTTATACTCTCCAAGTATCCTGATTTGGCAGGTAGGGATAGTGCTAAATAATAGTAATAGTGGTAGTAGTAGTAGTAATAATAATAATTTGTTACCCACCTCTCTCCAAGCCTCTGTTTTCCCACTTTTTCAACTGCTTTTAAAATATCCCAGTATCTCTCTCCTCTCCTCCTTTTCCCCTTTGTCATCAGCTCACTTCATTTGCTGCAAACTGAGTACAGAGTGCAAAACTATTCTGCGCAAGAAGAAGGCAGGGTCCACAGGCAGTGAACAGGAGAATACAGGAGGAAAGACTTTCCCTTCCCTCCACTCTACTGCTTGTTGCCCACATAGGTGCTGCAGGAGCCCAGAGAACACAGAGACCACAGAGCAAGAAAAAGAGTAATTTATTACGCGCGGGCTTTTGGCTGGATGTCTCCAAAAGACCAAAAGCCCTGAATTCAAGTTTCACAGCTCTTTTATAGACAAAGTTCACAGCATACACAAAGATCACAGGCAAAGATCACAGGCATGTCTCGGTCCGCCCCTCCGGGGTCACAAATACCACATGCTGTTACTAGCTAATTACCCCCGTACTCAGACCCCTGAAAGTGCTTATCTACAGTCTGCAATTACCATAGCCAATAAACAAACAACACCCTGGCTACGTGATCAACATCCTAGCTACGTGATACATTGGCTCTCATGACCTTTTTACCCTTCTTAAATCTTTCTCCATTCCTCTGACCTAAGCCCCCAGCTTCTACTTTATTTCTACTTTTATTATTTCTAATTCATACCTATATCATTTCATAGGCACACAGAAAGAAGGCAGGGTGATGGGCAGGAGAGTGCAAGAGGAAAGACCTGATCTTCCCTCCCCTCCTCTCAACTGCCACTCGTTCATGTGGGTGTGCCGAAAAAAGGCAGGGTGTGTGGGCGACAGACAGGAGATGAGGGGGCTTTTCTCGCTGCACTCTCCTGCCTTTCTGCCCAGCAAGCCGCAGAAAGAAGGAGATGGGAGTTATTCGTAGTTTTTTGACTTTCATAAGGGGTCTATACCTGGAACCCTTGTGAAAGTCAAGGAGCCATTGTATTTGAAAAACAGGGCACCCTGCTGAGCTTTTCTCTGGGTGTGGGATTTCAGCAAACACACTCTTAAAAGATCAAGATTATTTTCATAGACCTGTGAATTGGCAAGTTTTTGCTCTCTAGAGAACAAAAGAGCGATGACAATTCTGCACTTGGCCCTCTACTGTGCAGAACTGGAGGAAGTGTGCAGCCCCGCTTGCAAAAGTATTATATTCGGCAATGGCAAACGCTCCACTCTTTGTACTTCCTCTTCCTTTTTTCATTTTGACCAAATGCTTTGACGTCACTCTCACATTCATTTCCCCAGCCCCCTACTTCCATTTCTTACTTGAGTGTCTCTCTTGAGGGCCGGGGGCCTAAAACTGCAGGAGCTGTGACGGATGGATGAGTTCCCTTGGGATCCGTGCATCTTGCAAGCTGGAGACAGACGCCAATTAGACTTAAAGGGAGACAGAAAGAATTAAAAATCTGTTTACTCTGGGAGAAGACACCACTGGTCAAAATCAACAGGCAGACAGATGTAAGCAGGTGAAGTCCCTTTCACCTTGCAATGCAGTGAATTATTGGCTAGAAAAGCTTTCTACCATATTAGTAGGCAACGTTAGCATGCAGTGAAGGGCAGAATGTGCAGCAACATTATACTTTTAGCCCTGCTTGGCTGAACCCCATGGCATTTCATTGAGCCAGAATACTGTCCCCTTTAGGTGTGGGGAGAGTGCGAGGCAGATGGCAAAAAACAAGAAAAGAAAAAGAAAAAGAAATCTATTGAAGGCTGCAGTATTGAGTTGCTTTGTTGGGCACACACAGGGTCTCAGTTCAATCAGGAAACTGATCAAAAGGAGAAGGATTAAAGTGGTCTTCCATTGCAGTTGCTCTGCTCAAGATTACAGCCTCCAATTTCGATTTCCATTAATTTCCCCTTCAAAAAAAAATGGTAATCCAGATATTACAATGAATTTATAAACAATTTCATTCAATGTCTTTTGGGCCTACGTGTGATTGGTAACATCCAAATCTTGACCCTCAAAACCTCAATTCCCTTCCTAAATCCCCAACATCTCCCATCATGCAGTCTCCTCCTACCTTTCTTCTCCCCCCACCTAACCCCTTCTCCAAATAGTTCCTTCAACTCACCTGAAGGACTGAAGCCCCCTGAAAAGACAAGACAGGGGAGTAGTAAAAGGAAAGGCCTGGTCCATATGCTGTCTCTCCCACATTTTCTAGTTTTACTGTTAAGTTCAGTATGAAATTTGGACTCAGTTTAAGACCTTTGGATCTGAAATGAGAGAGGTATTTGATCAACACTTCAGGAATCCTGTCTTGATTGGCCGTCAGGAAGAGAAGCCCTAGACCTCAAGCAAATCTTTGCCTCTTCCCTCCGTTTCCAGCGCTGAAAATTGGGGATAATGACTGCCTACTGTGAAGTAGTTGTGAGGAAAGGGTTGCAAAACATTTGGCTTAATTATTAGTTATCAGGGTAAGTTCATGTATATAAGTATATGAAACAGCAGTGTTTTGGATAGTTACTTTTGGATGACAACTCCCAGAATCCCCAGCATGCCCGAGTCAAAAAAGTAACTTTTCCAAGGTCTGTGAAATGGGAATTTGGTGTAAAGCCTTCTTTGGATGCTTTCTGTGCTTTCTGTGGAAGGCAATCACCCAGGGCCCTTTCATACACCTAATCTTAGTCGTATGATTCTACTTTAACTCTGATGGCCACATCCTATGGAAATATGTTAGCCTGCTGAGAATCTGCTGGAGCTCTTTGGCTGAGAATTCTGAATGTCCCCCTCTAAACAGAAAATCCAGGATTCCATAGGATGTTTCCATGGTAGTTAAAGTGGAATCATAGTGCTTTAACTGTGTAGTGTGAAAGAGCCTTCAGCACAAGATGAGTGAAAGAACCAGATGCTGCACATGATCTGAGGGAAGCATTGTAGCACCTCTTGTGAAGTTGATTCCAGGGGCAGCGTTCAGGCTGCACACTAGAAAGGAGTCCAAGAAAGATTATTCCCAAATTTCCTCTAAAGTTGTAGGGGAACCTGGGTACAACTTTCAGCTCATGAGCTACTTTCTTAGAGAGTCAAGCTCCATAATCCCTTGCAATATCCAAGGGGATGGATGAGGCCTCCTTTTTGGCTCCCTCATCCTGGCCCCTCCCTAAACTGCAAACCCTAGGATTCCATAGGATGTTGAAAGTGGAATAATCGCACTGTAAGAATGTAGTGCGGAAATGGCCTGTGTCTTTGCAAGGGACTCTGGAGCATAGCAGCCAAGGACAGTAGAATGGCTTGGAAGTGGCTCATCAGAGGTGCAGAGGATCCAGCTCACCCTGAAAAGTTGAAGGAGACCCGAAGATCCGACACACAAATGTTATCCCGGCCACAGTCTTGTTTGAAGGGAACCTGGTGTTATAAGAAGAAAAAAAACCAGCAACATGGTGAACAAGATAGATCGAAAGAGTACTGTACATGTCAGAGGAGTGCAAAGGAAGGGAGACAGGAGCGCAGAGAGTGGAGAACAGACAGATACAAATCTATACCACGGTGTTCTATATTTATTTTATGTTAAAGTCTCCACAAGCATTCTAGTCCTCTGTGGCGATGTCTGTTTCCTCTTCTTTCCCTTTTTGTCACTATTGTGAAACAACACAAGGCAACTGAGTTGCTGTTCAGTTTAGATTTTCAAGCTGAGTTTAGATTTATATTTCTATCACGCTTCTTCTCTGTAGACCACAGAGGAGCATGCATTGGCTATCCAGTCAATTGCCTTGTCAGGCAGTGATTGACAAGACCTCGATCTGCTGAGAAGCAGCAGATTGCTACCTGTCCCCACATCAAGTCTTCAGTCCCAGTTCTCTATAATTCCCATACATTTCTGAGCTGCACAGAAACAACTCTTGCACAGCTTTTCTGACCAAACTGCCCGCAATTTGGCCCAAGTGGGAAAAGTCTGTGACACTAGTTTGATAGTTACAGAGTAAATTACTTTTTTAGACTACGGCTTCCATAATGTCCCAGCTAGCATAACTGCTGATCCTGCTAGCTGGTAGATTCTGGGACCTATAGTCCAAAACAATAGTGAATAATGTCGTTTTAACATTCAAAGCCCTACACAACCTACTTCCCCACTATCTTTGAGCCCATATTTCTCTTTAGGAGTTTGCTCAAGATTTGCATTCTAGGAATTCTAGGCTTCCCACCTAACCAATGTTTAGCTCTTCCTTGGCTCAGCCTCACTCTTTCTCACTCATTGCTCCATACTCTTGGAATTGCTCCCCGCCGCAAAAAAAAAAAAAAAATTTGTGGACTGTTCCTTTCTTTGTTACTGTTAAATCTCAGTTAAAAATCTTTCTGCTTTCAAAAGCTTTTGGAGTCTTAGTTTGATATTGTTTTATAATTTTGTATAGCTTAATTAAATGTACTCCTCAGTTTGCTTTACATTATACTGGGGTTTTGTTTCTTTGTTTTTTGCATTTTATCTGGATAATTTGTTTTAAAACTGTAATTTTATTATTCCTTCTTCTCTTTGTCTTTGTGTGCGTACAAAAATATTTTAGATTCTACACCTTTGGCAGGACCCTCTGTTTTTGGTTGTTTTACTTGGAAAGTGCCATGTACACTGATGACCCTAGATAAATAAACGATGATAATAATGAGGTTTATCTCAAGGTTGCTGGGAAGGCAGAAATGAAACAAATCATATGGACCTATCACTAGGACCTATGGAGACAGGACAGGAAGCAAAACAAAACTGGTGTGAAACCTCAAGCTCTCAGAACCATCCTTTCTCTCTGATGGAGGAAACCTTTGTAGAGAACTCAGAAAAGTTGCCATTTCAAACTACAGCTCTCAGAAACTTTCAGCTGCCTTGGCCACCACAGCCATTTCCACACTACATTGTTATAGTGCTATTATTCTACTTTCCTGTGGAATTCTGGGGTTTGTAGTTTCCTGAGACCAAAGAGCTCTCTGGCTGAGAATTCTAAATGCCTCTCCCTAAATTGCAAACCCTAGGATTCCATAGGATATTGAAAGGATGTTTAAAGCACTATAGCACTATAACAGCGTAGTGCGGAAATGACCAAAAATCTTCTTTGCAGTGGAGAGAAGGTGTGGCTGGTCATGGCACTGACCATCCTGGCTTGTGGATTCTGAGAAGTCCCAAAAGTAATGTTTGCAAGTATCCCAGCTTACGGACACGATGGAAAACAACCAAAAAGCAACACCTTAATCACAGTGGAAGAGTTAGTTTCAGGGTCAAGAATTGGTTGCAGATTCCTGACAGAGACAGCTGCTTCTTCCCGAACAGAGAATCTTGCTTGAAACACAACCGGAGAGAAGGTGTCATCCAAGCAGGCCTAAAGGAGAATTAAAAAAAGGATCACAAGTTTCCAGATGTATCAGCGCACTGCCTCCCAAAAGGAGGAGAGGCAATGATCAGCCCCATAGCAATGCTTCTGTGAGCTTCAATTAAGCTAGGTTCCTCTAATGGGCTAGTTCTTTGTTACGAGATTCTTTAGGCATACGTTGTATTGCAAAGCTAAATCAATTCTTCAATTCAGTTGGCTTCTATGGAGAGTTCAGGCTTAATTTGCTCCTTGGGCCTGTTTATTTGTCTTTTTGACACTCCGCGGTATCTGCAGAATTCTCCTCTAGCATTTCAAATGAGCTGATTCTCTTGCTATCAGTTTTCTTCATTTTAATATATAATATATTGTTATACACATATATACACATGTATCTATGACAGACTTAAACTGTGATTATGTTTGGAATATTCATTTATGATTGTCTTTATAGAATCCAGAGGAGGTATACCCATGTATAAGTTGTAGCAGGCATGAGGAGACTTTCACTATTCAGACAATCTAGATTACTGCTCCTTTAACTTCTTAAACCAGAGGAGGGCAAAGTGTGCCCAGAGGCCATGTATAGTCCCTGGAACCCACCTTTGTACCCCTGAAGCCTCCATCAGTCCTCCCAAAGCCCTATCCACCTGCAAAATTTTCTATTTCTGGGGAAATTTTGCCCCCAAACTCTGTAGAAATCCTCCTAAAAACACATCAAAACATGCAAAAAAATAGCCCCACTGGACCTCACTCACACAACCTCCTGCCGCCCCTGCCAAAATCTTTATTTTCTTCTGCATACCTTCTCAGAATGGCAAGAAGAAGAAATGCGGTATCACTTCCACTTGCCATTTTGAGAGGGACAGCAAGAGAAAATTGAGATATTTGAGCTTTAAGCGTGGGATGCAGCACACAGAGCTGGTAGGGGAGAAACTGGTCCCTAGCCTCCATCTGTGCCTTAACCATGTGTCTATAGCTTCTGGAAGTCAAAGTCTAAAACATCTGGAGGCCCAAAAGTTCTCTGCCTTATATAGGAAGCAGCAAACAGAACTTGGAGAGATGACTTTTTTTGGACTACAGTACCCCGAACTGACAATGCTGGCTGTGGGATTCTAAAGTACAAAAAGCATTTTAAACACAGCTGAAAAAGTGGGACAACAGAGGATAAATCAGAACCATCCCTGTCAAATAGAGACAATTGGAGAGAAAAGGAGACCCCCTCACATAACCATCCCTGCACACTCCCATGTACAAGAACTTCATCTCCCGTGATTCCCAGTGCCATATTCATCCTTACTGGAGCATGGAGGGTCTCTATGATACATGTTGTCATCTCTTCAACATGGATGGTTGCTGAGATGTTTGACTTCTCATTCTCAAATGTAAGCCGTGGGAGAGATTGGGCACCACCACCCCGGGCTGCATCAGACTGGAGATCAAAGGTGATGTTTGTCCACGGAGTACCTAGAAGAAAAGAAAAGAAAAAAGAAAAGAAAAGGAAAGGAAAGGAAAGGAAAGGAAAGGAAAGGAAAGGAAAGGAAAGGAAAGGAAAGGAAAGGAAAGGAAAGGAAAGGAAAGGAAAGGAAAGGATTAAAGGAACAGGACAAACATGAACGAAGGAAATTCATTGAGGCAACTCCACAATGAGAACAAGACTGTGAATCAATGAAGACTATGAATCAATGTAGGAATCACTGAGAAAATTAGCAAGTCAGAAGGAATGGTTGAAATGAAACATAATTTAAAATGAAAAAAGAAAATGAATGAGCAGTACTCAACAACAACTTAGTCAAAGGAAACAGTGGGAAAATTAGGAGGTGAAACAGAGTCTTAAATGTGAACAAATGAACAGGTAGGTGGAAAAGGCTTGTATACAGAATACTTACAAAAGAACAAGGAACATAATTGTGTTTAGGGGTAACTGGGTAGAAGTGCTGGCAAACAACAACAAAGCTGGGATCTTACCACTGCTCCATTTTGTGCTGAGGAGTTTCAGGGTGAAGCAAAGACTGAGGTTGCCACGGGGGCCAATACTCAAATCTTTCCCACTTCCACAGTTAGGGTCATCCAGGGGAATCAAGGAAGGAGAGAAATTCAGCGAAAGCATGACAGTGAAAACAGGCCTGGATCTGGAGTGCCGGAGACAGAAGAGATTACCATTCCCAACTAGCACCTGCCCAAAGTCCCTGACCAATATTCCCAGTGGAGAACATAGTCCAAGCTGAATCGGCCTCATTCATTTGCTGAAGTAGAGCTTGGAAGAGTTACTTTTTCAACTACAGCTCCAAGAATCTCCATGATGGCCTAGGAGATTCTGGCAGTTATAATGGTTATGCTTGTCAGGGGACTCTGAGAGTTCAATAAAGCCACTTTTCTAAGCTCTGGGAAGTAGTAATAGTTTGAACGCCCACATATTTGTGCCTGATATCCATCCCACTTCCTTTTTGACTCCATACAAATTAGAGCCACCATTCAGGGATTGGAAACTGGAGGCCTATCAGATCTTTTTGGATTACAGCTCCCATAATCTCTATCTACTGGCTATGCTGGCTCCAGCATAGGAGTCCTGCAGTCCAAAACATACTTAGCTTGTGATAGGACATATCTATGCACATCTTGCAGGTTCCGATGACAAGAGCCTACCTCACCTCCAGTTTTTACACCCCATGAAACCCCCTTCTATCTCAAGGGGTGGCAGTTATCTTGTCACTCTGCTGGGGATGTCCTCTTTATTGTCAGTGGAATCGTTAATGTTGCACATAAGACGGCCCTGGCTGGATAATGAAGATAGATACTCAGAACTCAGAAAAAAGTTACTCTTTGGATTACAGCTCTCAGAATCCCCCTATAAAACTGGCTAGTGCCATTCTAGCTGTGGGATTTGAAGAACAGGTTGCTTACCTGTAACTGTGGTTCTTCGAGTGGTCATCTGTGCCCTCATACATTAGGAGCTTTCGCGCCTGCGCGGTAGCATTTGGAAGATTCTAGAGCTCGTTAGCTTTGGCGGGAACCCCTCCCCCATGCCGGTACTGCGCATGCGCCTCCCGCCGACTAACGGTCTCTCCTCAGTTCTGGTCCGCCGAAGCAGATGGGACCTGAAAAAGAGGGGAAGGCAGGGCGGGGATGTATGAGGGCACAGATGACCACTCGAAGAACCACAGTTACAGGTAAGCAACCTGTTCTTCTTCTTCGTGGTCTCTGTGCCTCATACATTAGGAGACTGTGTAGCTTACCAGTAGGATGGTGGGTCAGGTCCCAGATCCTAGAGCACAGAAGACAGCACAGCACGGCCGAACCGGGCATCTCTCCTGGAACGGCAGTCGAGCCTGTAGTGGCGCACGAAGGTCGACGGCTGGGACCAGGTCGCCACACGGCAGAGTTCCGACAGGTCGACGCCTCGCAGGAGGGCAGCAGATGTCGCCACGGCCCTGGTGGAGTGGGCCCGAAGCAGGTCTGGCGGAGGCTTCCTGGCAAGCTCGTACGCCAGTCGAACAGTCTGTACCACCCACTTAGAGAAGCGCTGGGTGGATACTTTGTGGCCTCTCCGGCGCCTGCCATAACAGACAAACAGGTGGGGTGTCTGTCTGTAGGCTGCAGTTCTGTCCTTATAGAAGGCCAGCGCCCGACACACATCCAGGGAGTGGAGGGAACGCTCTAGAGGTGTCGTCGGGTCCGGGTAGAAGGCCGGCAGGATGATGTCCTGGCTGAGGTGGAAGTTGGACACCACCTTCGGCAGGAAGGAAATGTCAGGCCGGAGGACCACCTTGTCGCGATGAAAAACTAAGTACGGCTCATCGCACCGTAGCGCCGTCAACTCTCCCGCCCGCCTGGCAGAGGTGACGGCCACTAGGAACGCGGTCTTCATCGCGAGCAACCTGTCGTCCGTCGTGACCATGGGCTCGAAGGGCGGCCTCGTCAGCTGGGACAGCACCAATGACAGCGACCACGGCGGTAGCGGTGGCGATACCGGCGGGTAGAGGTGCTGCAGGCCCTTCAGGAACTGCTTGACGGTACCGTTCCTGAAGAGAGCGGCCGACGGGGATCGTGGCGGTTGGTATGCCACGATCGCGGCGAGGTAGACCTTGAGCGACGGGAAGGCCAGGCCCTGTTGTCGGAGATGGAGTAGGAAGTGGAGCATGGTATGCAGGGTGACAGGCGATACCGGCTCTCGACGTTCCTCGGCGAAGGCCACGAAGCGCTGCCACTTGTAGTGGTAGTTCCTTCACGTGGACTCCTTCCTGGCCGCGGTCAAGATGTTCCCGATGGCTGGATCGTCTAGGGCAATATCCTCCAGGCATGGAGGGCCAACACTGGCAGGTCCGGGTGCAACACCAGTCCGTCGGAGTGGGACAGCAGGTCCGGTACCATTGGAAACCTGAGAGTCCTGCCCCGGGCGGCCTCGATCAGGGGTCCGAACCAGTGCTGCCTCGGCCAGTACGGCGCTACCAGGATCGCGTCCGCCTGGTCCGCGATGATCTTCGCGATCACGCGGCCCAGGAGCGGGAACGGAGGGAAGGCGTAGATCAGCCTTTCGTCCCACAGAAACTGGAAGGCGTCGCCGATGGAGCGATGATCGTGGCCAGCCCTCGAGCAGAACAGGCGGCACTTCGCATTCTGGCTGGTCGCGAAGAGGTCGATGGTCGGCTCGCCCCATCGGTCCCGAAGCCTCGTCGGACAGGGACCACTCGTGATGGGAGGTGGTGTCCCTGCTGAGGGCGTCCGCCGTGGTGTTCTCCTGCCCCGCCAGGTGAACCGCCACAGGGTGTATCCGGAGCGGGATGCACCAGTTCCAAAGTTCGAGTGCAATGCCCAGCAGCGTGGTGGAGTGCGTCCCTCCTTGTCTGTTCACGTAGCAGACCGCCATCGTGTTGTCGGTAAGTATCAACACCGTGCGGCCCGTGACCAGGTGTCGGAATGCTCTCAGGGCCTTGTGGATCGCCAACAGTTCGAGAGAGTTGATGTGGAGGAACAACTCGTCGTCCATCCACCGGCCTCGGACCCGGAGATCCCCGGTGTGCGCTCCCCAGCTGAAGAGCGAGGTATCCGTCGTTATCGTGACCGACGGCCTGGGTTCGCGGAACGGCATGCCTGACAGCAAGTTCCTGTACGACTGCCACCACAGGAGCGATCGGCGTACCTGTTGGGACAGGTGGTATCGGCGGCGCTGGTCGTCCCTGAGTGGATCGAAGGCCCTGACGAACCAGTGCTGGAGCGGCCAGGCGCGTAACCTGGAGAGGTAGGTTACGGCGGTGGTCGAGGCCACGTAGCCGAGGAGCTGTTGGACCCTCCTCACTGACACCGTCAAGGCCTCGAAGGCAGCGGATGCCGCCCGACAAAGCGTCCATGCCCTCTCGTCAGGGAGGAAGGCCCTTGCCGATACCGAGTCGAGGGTCGCCCTGATGAAGTCGAGAACCCGGGTGGGCTCAAGATGGGACTTCTTGGGGTTAACCCTGAGTCCGAGCCGAGTGAGAAGGGACAAAGTCCGATGAATGTCTCTCGCCTCTCGTCCGCAGGAAGGACACGACCGGAGCCATGCACTTGGTGAACACCCTCGGTGCGGTGGAAAGCCCGAACGGCAGCACCCGGTACTGGTAGCTGGTGCCGTCGATCACGAACCGAAGGTATCTCCTGTGCTGCGGGCGGATCGAGATGTGGAAATAGGCGTCTTTGAGGTCTATGGACGCAAACCAGTCCCCTCGGCGGAGGAAGGGGAGGATCGACGGCAGCGTGACCATCTTGAACCTCTTGGGGCGGATGTATTCGTTCACCCCTCGGAGGTCTAGGATGGGCCGCAGGGATCCGTCCGCCTTCGGCACCGTGAAGTACCTCGAGTAGAAGCCGATGGTCTTGGCTGAAGGCGGGAGCCTCTCGATCGCTCCCTTCTCGAGGAGGGACTGGACCTCTTCCAGTAGAGCCGAGCTGGCCGGGGTGGAATAGTAGACACCCCGTGGCGGAATAGCCTGGAACTCGATGGCGTACCCCAGGCGGACGATGGTAAGTACCCAGGAGTCCGCAGTGATCTCCCGCCAGCAGTCGAGGTGCCTGGCCAGGCTCGGGTGGTGGAACAGTTCTACCGGAAGGGCGAAGGATGGCACGGGTGGAGTCCTGCGAAGGCCGTCAAAACCGGGACTTCGCTCCTGAGGACGACTTCTTGGACGACGAAGATGGGCGTCGTCTGGGAAGCCTCCTGGAAGCCGAAGAGGTCGACGGCCTCGACGCGGTCGACTGCGGAGACCGCGGCTGGTACGCCGATGAAGAGGAGGACCTTCTCCACATAGGCCTCGGCTGGAAAGAGCGGCGAGTCTGGGCAGGCTGGTTTATGCCCATCTTCTTCGCTGTCAGCCGGGCCTTGACGAGGTGATCCATAGCTTCGTCAGTGGAGGAATGGAAAAGCCCTTCGCCGTCGAACGGCAGGTCTTCAATGCGCCGACGGCTGTCCTCCTGGAGCCCACAGGACCAGAGCCACGCGTGGCGTCGGATGGCTACGGCACTGACCATCACTCTCGAGGTAGCCTCCACGGCATGCCTCGAGGTGGCGATCGAGCCCGCAGGGTCCTCACGTGCCCGAGTTGCCGAGATCTTCGGTATTCTCGGCAACTTCATTATCGGTACCGAGCCCAGTACCGATACCGACGAGATCAAGGGCACAGCAGCTGCCGCTGCTGCCGAAGAAGAAGAAGAGGACGGGCATTTCTCGGCCATCATCTCAGGGCCTCGTGCACAAAGAGACTCCTCCCAACAGTGGGATTTAAGCCTTGCCGACCTGTTGCGGAGAGTCCGGTGAGTGAACTCCCTGCAAATGGGGCAAGCCTGAACGTTACGTCCCTCACCCAAACAAATCAGGCACTTAGAGTGTCGGTCAGAGAGAGCGACCTTCCTTCCACAGGAGGCGCAGCGTTTGAAAAAGAGCCGACATAAACTGAAGGCAAGGCAAGAAAAGCAAAGTCCGAGAATGCCAAGACACAGTCCGAGATCCGAAATCGTAGTCAAAGCCAGAAAGGTGGTCAAACTGATCGAGAAGTACCAAAACCAAGTCCGAAATCCGTGAGGGGTAGTCAAAAGCCAAATCCGAAGTCGAAAAACACGAAAAGCAGAATCGAAAAAGCAAGCCAACAAGCAGAACCTTCTGTACGCTGAGGCGGACAAGAAAGAACTGAGGAGAGACCGTTAGTTGGCGGGAGGAGCATGCGCAGTACCGGCATGGGGGAGGGGTTCCCGCCAAAGCTAACGAGCTCTAGAATCTTCCGAACGCTACCGCGCAGGCGCGAAAGCTCCTAATGTATGAGGCACAGAGACCACGAAGAAGAAGAATTATCATCCCAAAGAATTAACTTCCCCAAGTTCTGGATTTTTCTCTATTGTTCAGGCAACAAGTATATGTGGTGTTCTTTCATTTCATTTGGATATTAGCATTTGGACAACCTTGTAGCAATACATACCCTCTAAAATTTCACAGATGAAAACTGGGACATGTAGAGCCAAGCAAGATCAGAGTGCGATCAAGATGGCACAATGTATTAATTTGGAACAACACATAAGCTAGGAGGGGCTACTGCAGTTTGCTTTTGCCTAAGTCTACAGGGAAGGCCAAGATTCCACCACCTCCTCTCCTCTCCCCTCTTCTGAGTTAATGGAGTACAAACTACTTTTGCACTTTGAACTCACTTTTCAGCACTGAAAGAAGCTGTGGACAAAGGGGGAACTGGGAGGAGAAAAGAGAAATGGACATTTTAAAAGCAGCTGAAGAAGAATACTAGTGGGACTTTCCTGTCAAACCAAGACATTTGGAGGGTATAGCAACGTCCAGAGTCAACATGGTGGAGAAAGAGACACAGAGGTCCCACCTGAAATCTAGTTATTCTCCTTTTGCTCTCAAGCCAGTTCCATCACCACCCCACATATGCCTACCGAAGTATCACTGCGCTTCCTAGTGATCCAACAGCTAAGTCCGTCAGTTCATCCCCACTTAGATCCAACTTTCCCTGGATGGACTGTCCAAAAAAATGAAGCATGGGAGAGAAAGAAACGCCAGAGATACGCTATATGATGGAGGGGGAGAGAAAGAGAAAAGGAAGGTTGGTTACAAGAACAAGTGAGATTGAAGCACCTTGAACTTGATTATTTCTCCCAGGGAGAAAAACTTTTGCTTTAAAAGGTGTCATCCAATTAAGGAAATCTTAGCCAATTAATCAGATCAGTTTTAACGTGTTAATTAGTTACCTGATTATACATACATACATTTGCCATATGACAATTATTTTGAAGATAACTAGGGGAACTTCTTTGGTTGGACCAATAAATATGACTAAGAGCACACCCACCGAAAGCAATGGGATTTAATGCTAATTATCATTAACTGAACTCCAGATGATTTCAAAGGGGCTACTCTATGAATGTTGTTGTTGCTGCTGCTGTTGTGTGCCTTCAAGTTGTTTCTAACCTATAGCAACCTATGGCAAACCTATCATGGGTTTTTCTGGGGCTGAGAGTATGTGACACACCCAAGGTCACCCAGAGGATTTTCTATGGCCAAACAAGGAATTGAACCTTGGTCTCCAGGGTCATAGTCCAATGCTCAAACCACAGCACCAATGACTGATCCTGAAATTCCTTTGATTTCAGTGGGCTTCCTCTAAATGTAAGTCTGGTTCTGTTTCTTTGTTTGCAGCTGATACATTTATGATTTTGCAACATTGGAAGAGGCATCCCATGCAAGAATGAAAGGGAATGCCTCTTCTTATATAACCCTTGACATCTGTAGTTTTGACAATACTTTTATTAAAAATTATGTGTATTGCCCGGTAAATTAGCAAATCAGAAATCTGATCTATGAATCTATCCAATCAACTAGAAGCTGTAGACATATTTTGTTTATCTTAGCCACACCACCTACTTAAAAGAAGGCTGCTTGCCTATCAAAGGACTGAAGAAGGGATGAGGTACACCAGATGTTGGACTGAAAAACCCACCAGCTCCATCTAACATGACTGATAGTAAGGGACTGTGGGAGTTCCAGGGTCAAAAGTTCCAAAACCCAGACCAAAGGAAGTGACAACAAATATCTGCTGTTGTGATGCTGCAATATGGGAAAGAACTATAAATTAGGCCCTTTCCTCATGCAGTTATTAAGGCAGGCCAATGCGTCTTGCCACGGAGATCTTCTGCACCTTAGAGCAGACTAGGTTCGGTTTATTTACCTTCATTCCACACATAATTCCAACTAAATGCACCCCCATGTGGTGGTAAAGCGTGCTATTTGAAATCCGGAAGAAATCGGTTTTCTAATTTTCCAGATCAATCTAATTTGTACTTTCACAGTTGTGCAGAACATGCCAATGCGAATTGGTGGTCAGGGGAGGGCTCATGAGAGGGGCCAGGGGGTAGTATGGACTTACGCACGTACGCAATGATGTACTAAACCATGCAAAAAAAGGGGGGGCCAATCACAGCCGACGGGGTGGGGAGTAGCGGGAGTGGTCATGGCAGAGGCAGTGTGGATTCATGAACTCGCACTCCTCTGAATCAGAATGGAACATACGCAGTAGCTGTGTGGAAGGAAATGAGGGAAAGTCCGCCTTGTTTCAAGCCCAGAAAATCCAGTAAGAAACGGCACAAACCGATTCACCAGCCTCGTGCGGAAAGGGCCTTAGTTATGGTCCCTGACAAAGGTTGCCAGATTGAAAACTGGGAAAGGCTCCAGTTTGTTTAATGATGGTATAGAAGAGGGAATTTCAGCAGGGGCTGCTCTTCATACAACCAGGTAACAAGCAACTCTTGCTGAAATTCTCTGATCTACACTGCCATTAAAGAGACAGGAGACCTCTCTAGTTTTCACTATGATAACCCTATCCTTGACCTTCACATGTCCAATGCAACTAGATGGAGAGAGGAACTGGTGTGATTCAACTGTTTGCCACTTGACCAGAGGCTAGAAATGTTATTTTGGGATTATAATTTCCAAAATCCTTCTGCCAGCATGTCTGTTTATAGATTCTTTAAAAACAGTTTTAGTTCTATGGATAATGTAATTGCATGTTAACTTTCTGTGTGTTTTTATTTATATCTTTCTCAGTGTTTTTAACTGTTTTTGTATTTTGGGGGGAAAAGCAAGATAGAAACAGTAGTAGTAGCAGTAATAATAATAATAATAATAATATGTTGTTGTTGTTGTTGTTGTTGTTGTTGTTGTTATATGCGAACTGGAGGGCTCTGGAAATTGTAGTCCAAAAAAGTAACTCTGCACTGGGCTGCAAGCACAGTGATTTATCTAGACCTACTACCCCTGTATCTGACAGTTGCTGGATCATCCTCCAACTTCTGATCAAACCATGGGGAATGTAAGCATTTTAAAAGAGAAATGCTACCTCTTCTAATACAAGAAACCCCAGACTGCAAGCTCTTTATGGCTGCCATATAATTATTTTCACTGCATTTTAAGAATACAGATTGATCATGATGTCTGGAGAAAGTATGTTACACCCTGGACTGCATTTGCTTCCCTGTGAGGTAAGACTTTTATATATTTCCATTTCACCAATGGGCAGTGGCAGCTCTAAGGCAGCAAAACTGGCTTGTATAAATCCAAAGCAGGGCTGGAATCTCTGTATCTGAGTATCTTAGACCAGCTTTCCCCAACCTGTGCCCTTCCAGATACCTTGGACTGTAGCCCCCATTATCCCCAGCCAGTCTGGAATGGCCCAGAACACATCTGAAGGTCACTGATGAGGAAAGCTGGCCTAGATCCAAGGCTAGTTCTCTAACCACTGGACTCCACTGCCTCGCTTAGTTTAATCAATAAATGAAGACACCCATGCACTGCATTCCACCTGCTTTGACCCCCAGGCTCACCTGGCTGTGCACATCCTTGAGTCTTTCCCCTTCTCCAAGAAAGATGTAAATGGCTCCATGTTCTTCATCCTCCATGGGAGCGCCTATTGCCACATCAGCTAGGCCATCCCCATTCAGGTCTCCTAATGAGGACAGCGCAGCCCCAAACCTGCCCAATCCATTGCCAGGAACTCCACGAAGGATCTGGAGATGAATAAGTTGACCCTGGAATGAGAGGTATTCATTTAAGTGAAATAGGTGCACCCTGTCTTATAACCAGATGTCAAGGCACCTCACATATTCAGAAATAAAATGGCTGCCCCTAAAAGAAACAGTATAAACAATAAATAATTATAATAAGAAAGAGCACTTAAAACAGAATTTTAACACAGTATTTTGAAAACACACATCCACATTAAAAGCAAACAGCAGATAAGGTAGTACAAAAGTCTCAAGCACTAAACAGATAAAACCAAAGCAAACATGATGGATTTTAAAAGACCCAGGTCAATAATATTGTTTTTAACTGGCTCTTGAAACTTATAAGCCTACAGCTTAAAGAAAGGTACAGCCAGCCAGCCAGCCCACAATGTTTTATTTTCTGGGGCAATGGATAAAATAGCATTTCTACTACAGGGAAACAAATGAGAGCTTCTCTAGATAGGGCAATTGTTTTGAGAAGTTGTGCTATTTGTTGTTGTAGTTCTCAGGGTTTTTAAAATTTTCAAAGTAACATTTCTGTTGTCCTGGACTATTTTCTGGCAATTTCCAGCACCAGCTGCATCATTTTACTCCCACCTACATTTTCTTCTTAAAAATTCATAGACATATTGGGACAGAAAAGGTTTTCTTCTCTTCCTCTCTTTTTTGAAAAATTTCCTTAGAGTCATAGTACATCAGTGAAGTGTCACTTTTGTGCAATAACACTATAATTCTATTTTTAAAACTGCTTTAAAAAAATCCAAAGGAGAAAATTTGTCCTTCAAATCATACAATGACTTCAACAAACAAGGCCACTTTTGGAAAACCTCTAGTTGCAGATCCGAGAAGTTGCTACAGAAAGTCCCCCAAAAGAATGGAATGAGTGGATGCAGAGGTGACAGTGACCAGCAAAACCCACAGAAAAATCAAATGAACTATACTGTGAGAACTCGTGTTCTTTGAAGCAACCTGGAAGAGCCCTGAGTGTAGCCGGTAGGCTTCATTTCTATGCTGCTAGTAATGGGACAGAATCCATTACTGCATCTGAGGGCAGCAAAGCTGTTTAGTGCAGGGTAGGAATCATATGGCTCTCCAGATGTTGTTGAACTGTAATTCCCAACAGCCCTAGCCAACATAGCCAATGTTGGGAATCACAGTTCTGCCACTTCTAGAGGGCTGCATGATTTCTGGACTGGGGTTAGCTTTCTCCTGCCAAAGTGTCGAATGGCTAGGAGAGATGAATGACGAGGCCTGCCCCCATATCCAGCATCTATTACCCAAAGCACTTGCCCAATTTTCTCAAAAGCAGAGCTGCCCTATTGCAGCACTGCGCAGCCCCCCCGCCATGATTAGCATGGTTTAACTGGCAAATAATATTTGACTGGTACCATATTAATTGACATTGATATAAATGATACCTGAGGTGACAGCAAGGTCACACTGGAAGAGGCAAATTCCTGACTGTAACCATGACTTGGCAAGGAAGGTCAGCCCCACCTACGTCTTAGGCAAGAGACCCAGTCAGTTCAGGACAATAGCACGGCCGCTCTGAATACAATAGGTGTGAAATATCTAGCTGGACTCTCAGAGCTGTAATAGGGAAGTTCCCACCAAATTGTGATTGATTGAACCCTGGTCCTTGTACACTTGGAGGTTTTCCTTTTGTTTCACCACCTCTCCACAACATTCAGCTGTTATGACAACCATTGTCCTCTTGTTACTCAAATACGAAACCCACTGACTCTGTCCAGACTTCATTGTTTGTGCTGCAACTCCCATTGTCTGCTTAGATGACAGTGTGAGTCACAATCATATCCTTGGGACATTTTTCAGGTACAAATACCCGTGATTTTAGGCTGTCCAGTGCAGTCTTTTGTCATTCCAAATGCCACTCTGTCTGTTCGATTCCTGAACACGAACTGTCCTCAGGTTCCTACCAAAGCCACGTTGCTGCTTTCTCCGCTGCTCTCCAGACTGGTGAATATTGCCCAAATCCCTCAATGTCCTCTATCCCACTTTCCTCCCATTCCTTTGGTTAGTCCTTGTATGAGTGTGTGAGTGCTTGAGCTTTTGTGTGCTTGTGTGAATCCTGTCAATAAAACACATTTTTAGCTTACATTTATTTTTCAACTGGTTCTTTTTCCTGCGTGAGCCCATAAACATTGGCAGGCAAGGTGTCACTAAGTTGGCCCACTCTCACAAGCCTCCATTTTTGAGCTAACTATTCCCCACTTTTGAACAGAAGTACTGGCATCATGGGTTGGCCCTTGTAGCACCCTCAGTTTGGAATAACAGCCCTTGAGGAAGGACACTGCATAGTCAGAGTGCCATGACAGAGAAGGCTTGATTTGGTTACTGTCTGCCTTGCCTCAGGTGATACTGACACCTGAAAAACAGCCTCGTGCTGTAAATACTGAATTAAAACACATTGTACACTAATGTGCTAGTAATTATGAGCTCCCCAATGAAATCTTGTCTTGCTCATGAAATCAAGAGGTGGTCCTTGCCTGCACGGTTGCAGTCTAAGGGTCAAACTAGACACCAATTCACAAGCATAGGCTTTTAAAAAAAAATCACGTTGTGCACAGAGCAAGCAATCTGTAGTGCTGAAATGTACAAGGAGAAGATGCTTAACCTCATAACATGGCCCCAATGAAAAGCATTGCCTTTGCCTCTTTGCCACCCAAGATCTTGCAACTTTCAACGGTTTTGCTCACCATTGTGCCAAACAGGCAGACCTCAACAAGCCCTCCTTGTGTTCCATTGTAGTAAAAGGGAGCCCCGATCAGAATGAGGTCAGTATCTCCATTTCCATTCAGATCCATGACAGAGAGCTCAGCACCGTAGTAAGAACCAATCTGAAAAAAGACAGACACTATCTGTGTTTGGGGAAGCAACAGGACAAAGAACTGCAGAAATGAGGACCAATAAAATGACAGGGCTTAGTCCATGACAAGACCAGCAAAGTCTACATCTGATTTCAGTAAAAGATATTTTTAATTTCTCAGTCTCATTTGCTAAGGAATATAAGAAAGAAGTTGCCTTGGGACCCATTTGCTGGTGTAAAGGGAACCTGTGGCCCTCTTATAGGTGCTTAAACACCTAATAGGCATACTGGGCACCAGCAAGTCTCTTCTTCAGAGTAAAGTTTCCACATTCACTGGGCTTAAGGGCACAGGACCCCGCAAAAGTGGAAAAAACAAAATATCAAAATATGTCTGCATGTCTGTGGGAAGGGGGTCAAGCCATGGGGTCCAAGCCAGCTCAGGGAAAGGAGAGAGAAAAAGGGTGGGTTAGCATAATGACCCTGTACTTCCTCTCTCTTTCACCCATTTCCTCTCTTGGGTGAAGGGGGACATCAGGAGAAGGTTTGTGGTGCTAAGAAATTGGGGTGCAAGCTGTCTTTAGCTGGCCAGGCAACAGCTATGGAGGAGGAGGAGAAAGAGAAAGACCAGAGGCAGGTTTTTAAAGGGCTGCACAGTCTGAGGAAAGTGACCAGGAGGAAAGGTTCACCTGGAAAAGAAGCATGTGAGTTGGGGGCACAGGGGTTGGAGAAACTCACAAATAACCAGTGACAATTAAACCTGCAAATGTGAAGGATAGACTATATGTTTGCTGATGAGTATTTCGATAATGATTTACAACATAGGGGAGAACCTTTTTGACCCACCAGATATTGTTGGATCCAAACTTTTACTAGCCCCGGCCAGCATGGCCAACAGTCAAGGATAATAGGAATCTGGAGAGTCATTAGTCTCTCCACCCCATCCCACCCCCCACAAATTTAAGTGTCTTTGATAACAAGTCTCTCCACCTTGAAGGAGATTCTTAAAACACTCTAAAGTTCATGAATGGAGTCTGATGGTAGATTGAACTCAACTGTTTATTTGATGACGCTGTTCTAGGTAGACTCCAGCTTAGAAGTCCAGGGTTCTCCCCTCCACCCCAAAAATTAAACCAAAGGAATTCTGACGAAAACATGCAGTGGGAGCAACAGAGCAACAAAAAGCTATGACCAAGGGCCTTTCTGCCCTACACTGTTATAGTGCTATTATGCCACTTTCAACATCCTGTGGAATTCTGGGGCTTGTAGTTTACTGAGGCCAAAGTGCTCTCTGGCTGGGAATTCTAATTGCCCATCTCTAAAATCTGGAAACCCCAGGATCCCATAGGATGTTGAAAGTGGAATAATAGCAGTGTAACAGTGTAGTGCGAAAAGCCCAATACTTTATATCTTTTTCCAGTGTTCTAGCTGTTATCAACTTTGCACATCAAAATGTTTTGAAACAGGGCTCAGAATGTTTTGTACATATTTAACAATTTGAAATCACCAAGAGCTCCCAATATTTTCTAGCTCTAAACACACTATTTTCTTCAACATGGCTCTATTCTTATAGTCACTTTCTGACTTTTCTTCTTTGGGCTTTTCTCTATATATCTGAAGTCAGAATTTCCTGTAGAACTTCAGCCTGGTCTAGATTTTTTCTGTATCGTTTGAAAGTATTTTATATTTCGTTCACTTGTTTTAAAGCAAAACTGCCAGGGCAGTTTAAAATTCTTCCACCCAAAAAGAAACAAATAGAAGACTGCCACACCCCAGTTTCTCCCTTACCTGTTTTCCCCCAGTGCTCCCCATTAACTTCTTGCTCTGCTTCTCAAGAACGACAACCTTCCCAATGTGCTGATATCGTGGTGCCCCAACTACATAGAACGTCCTTCTGCTATGATGAGCCAGAGCCACTGAATAACCTGTTGGATACCAGGAAGAAAATTGTGGCTTTTGGATTTGGATAATTTGCCCCAAATGTGTGATGGAGAGAAAGGACTGCCTGCTGGGCTCACTCACCCAGATATGAATACTTGAAGCCACTGTTGGACACATTCAGGAAACTGGTTTGGAGAGGGTCTGCAAAAAATTCTTCCTCCAGACCCCCGGACCATTCATAAGAACCAACAGTTCCAGACACCATGTGCTCCTGAGCAGAAGGAAAGACAGCAAACAAGGGTGGAGATATGAAGGCAGGTGGACATCACACAAATTTTAAGTCAAGGACAAAACAGCTTGGAAAAGTCCCCCCTCTCCCCGCTCTACAGCTGCCAGAATCCCTCAACCTGCGTAAGCAAACCATACAGCCAAGGGCAAGAGCTTTGTTAAATTTTGCACAACAAAATAGCAGAGGTTTCTGTATAAGATCATAAAGTTTTTAGTACAGTCATCCCTCCATATTAGCTAGGGTTAGCAACACAGGACCCCTGTGAAAGTGGAAAAATCGTGATAACTTTAGGCCCTCCCAAACCCTATTTAACACAAAAAAAAGTATGATCACCATGTTCAACCTACTGTGGATTCCTTTGAGGCATCAAGGTTCCTTCACAAGGCAGAAGTGGGTGCGTGGTGGGACTTACTGCCATCTCCACTGCTGCCCCACAACATTTTTAATAAGGACTTACAAGCCTCCTTCACAATTTCTCAGTCCCATGAGACCTGCAGTCCCTATTAAAAATGGCATAGAGAGGCAGCAGAGGTGACAGCAAATAATCCACAAAGAATCAAATCCGCAAAAGTGAAACACACAAATGTGGAGGGCTGACTGTATTTATTTTTTTAAAAGGCTTTCTTTGTGAAATCATGTAATTTTTGTTTTTAAAGAAATTGTTAAGATTTCTTGTTAAAAACATGGCTTTCTACATGAATTGTTGTTATTTCTTTTTAAAAAGAACACATGGTTTCCTATATGATACCATAGAATTCTTGTTATTACTTAATCTTTTTCATAGATGGCTCATCTCATTCCTACTTGTACAGAAATAATATATACACTGAAATAACACTATACCACAAGTGAGAACAACTGCATTGCAGAGCCCTACTTGCAAAACAGAGTTTGGGGGATAAAAATAGTTTTGTAGATTACTTTTGCCAGGATTCTCTAGCCATGTGGATAGAAGGGCCTCATAGTTATAGCCTAAAGAAGTTACCTTATCAAGCTCTGTTGCAAAGTAGGACTCTGCAACGCAGTTGTTGTCATTTGTGGTACAGTGTTATCACTGTAGAATAGTGCAATCAGTTGAGCCAGCAAGTCAAGCTCATGCATACATGAGAAGGCAACCAAATTCCTATTCTGCTAGCCAAGGAGGGCAAATCATAGCCCTCTAAATGTTATAAGACTGCAATATCCAGCAGCTCTAGCCAGTATTAAATAATTGTGAAGACTTGCTATCTCATATCATCATGAGGACCATCCTTTGCTCACCCTACCTCTCATACTAGCCAATCTGATTGGTGTGTGTGAGGCAAGGTAGACTACCCCTTCCTATAAGCATCAAGCAGACTTTGGCTTATAGTTAAAAATTATTCCTTGGTCTCCCCAAGCAGAGATTGGATGGGTGGGTATGTACGCTCAACTTCATTCTGTCCAGCTCCAACATCCTGTTATGACCCATCCATGAGCTGGCTCCTCTATTTCATAATTCCTCTGGATAGGTCTTTACTAAACCCAGAAAGGAAAGATCAAGAGAAAAAAACATGGAAGTACATAAATATACAGATAAGTTTTTCTACTCACTGCAGTGAGAAGGGTACTGAATCCACCTTGTGAAAATTCCTGCTGAAATGAGCTCCTAGATGAATTTTCAGAGGTTCCTTTGCAGAGAAAGAAAAAATAATTGAGACAGATAAGGAAAGATGGCTTCAAAATTTGGCTTTTCTGAAAGAGCACGTTGCAATGTAATTGTCAGGCCAGCTTTGTTCTCCCTCCCATGCAAGATGATGTTATGTAATGCCATGTACTCTAATGTCCTATAATGTCAGACAATGTGATATGTAATGCCATGCAATACCATATAGGGTTCTGATGTTTGGGGCAAAAAGAACACCATACAGTGCCATGTAGTGCTTTGATGTCTGAAACAAAGGCTGGAAGGGGTGGTGGAACTGAGTGAGAAACAGTGTTCTGGAAGTGAGAGAATGTAATTTAGCAAACTTTGAGAAGAAGGAACAAACGTAGCTGCAATGACATGCAGTTGGCAGCGAGATGAGAGTCTAGGGAAAGAGTTGTTTTAATTAGCTATCAAATAGGAGGCTTGTGCATGCAAATTTGTAATGTTACAGCTTATAATACACTGTAAATTCAACAGTTCTTTAGTCTTGGCAATGGCCAGAATGTGCTGCTGTTACTCTGCTATTCCTGAATAAAGCTTTTGTGAACTTTAAGCATAATTTCTGGAAATGGCATTATCCTGTACATGACAGTAATAAATGCTTGAAATGCTTCTTGCCCATGGCACTTCAGTCTTGGAGATATCACAGTGTTCTTCGGCCCTTCAGGAAAATTCAGCCCCCTCCATTCTTGTTGTTATTGTGCGCCTTCAAGTCATGTACAACTGAAGGCGACCTTAAGGCAAAATTATCATTAGGTTTTCTGGAGTTCACAGTGTGTGACACTCCCAAGGACACCAGTGGGTTTCCATGGCTGAGTAGGGAATCAAACCTTGGTCTCCAGCATCATAGTCCAATGCTCAAATTACTATACCATGTTGGCTCTTGCCTTCTCCCTACTAGTCCTTAACTTGCAGTTGTTAGTGCTGGACGGAACAGTATGAACATCAAAAGACCTTACAGCAGAGTACCAGTGCCTTCGGGGCCAAAAAGGAACTTGTTTACATAAGTCCTTCATTTTCAGTAGTGCAGGAAGGACATCTTCTTATGTGAATAAGGGAAAGGGGCAACGCACAGAAGAATATCCACCCACCATTGCTGGGGAAATACATCCATCCCTGGAGTAAAAGGCCATATATCCTATCTCTCTATATGAACCTAATCGGGTTTTGAGAGCCTCAGGAAATAGTTTCTTCTCAGTCCTACTACTATCACACGCAAATTTGGTTAAAACACAGGAGAAGCCCTCCATGTTGTTCCCATAGGATGGACTTCCATCTCTTGGGAAGATAGGTTGAGTCTCTCTCTGTTCTCTTTCTGGTGGTAGCCAAAGACCTGTTTGTTCTGCTATTGCAGAAGGGTCTTTTAATAGATAATGGGAGTGTGCTATACTTCACTATTCAATTCAGAGGCTTTTTAAAAATTGCCTTAAATTAACTTTTCTAGAGGAAAAAGTAATTGTATCTTTTTTAAACTTTTACATTGTGTATTGTTTTAGCTCTATTTTGTATAAGTCAGCTTAGGTCTCACATTGGGAGAAAGGGAGGAGAAGGACGGATGGAACCAAGCCCTCCCCTTCCATACCATGCTGTTGCGTGACTTCAAGTTGTTTACAACTTATGGCAACCCTAAGGCAACTCTGTCATGGAGTTTTCTTAGCAAGATTTGTTCAGAGAGGATTTGCCTTTGCCCTCCTTACAGGCCACGACAGTATAACTTACCCAAGGTCACCCAGTGTGATAACTGAAGCCCCTGTCGGAGCTGCTGATGACGAGCAGCAGCTGTTGGTCCCTGTGGCTCTGGCTGGAGATGAGTCCTGCAGCTCAAGAGCTCCCCCTGCTGCCGTGGACCAAGCAGGCGCGGACGTCCCTCTGCCTGCTCCTTTGGAGCAACAGGGATCCAATTCTGAAGAGGCTCTGGAGCCTGGTTCAATAAGCCCCCGATCAAGGCGGAGGCTCAAGAGGGCTGTGCAAAGGGAGGCTTCCTTGGCTAAGTTTAAGAAGTGGTGACTGGACACACCTGTGCCTGGGGCTATATAACTGCCCGCCTGGAAGCTTCCCTTTGCTTATGGCAAACTTCTTATAAGCCCTCCTCTTGCCTGTACCTTGCTCCCAGCATCTGGCTCCTGATACCTTGAATTGATCTCTGGACTCTTGATCCCTGGCTTTGGAACTCTGACTACAGCTTTGCTTGGCACTCTGGTAGATGAACTTCCTTGGGTAAGTGCTTGCTTGTCTCCTCCTGGCTGGACTCTGCTGGCTCTCCCACTCTCTTCTCCGGGCTGGCTCGCTGCCCAGGTCTCTGACTTTGACACCCAGTGGGTTTCCATGCCTGAGCATGAAATTCAAACCCTGGTCTCCAGAGGCATAGTCCAATACTCAAATCACTACACCATTGGCTATCAATGTTTGTAAAGTACTTTGAAAATTGTGAGCAATAACCACCATCAAAGCAACAGTCTCTTCTTACAACACTCTCCCAACTTTTATGATCCTATTTTTTTCTCTCCTGTCTTTATGGTTATTATAAGTTTACTCTTCAAAGGCTATGTGTTTCTCCACTCTAATGCCAGAATGCTTATTTCTCCTGATACTAGAACAACATGAAAAGTTGTAAATGCAGGTATATGATGATCTCTTACAGCATTTCCCACTGCCAGCATTCTTTGTGAAACCAGGAGATTATGCACACCTTGTTCAAGTCAACATGATGATCCTACTGCTAAAGAGAAAATCTAGATTCCCCCCCCCAGAAATCATGTGAAGAAAATTAATGAGAAAAGGATCAATTTCAAACCTTCAATGCCAAAAATCTTATCTTTCAGTTCTCTTTGAAGACTATCAAGAGCACTGAAACTCTTGACAGGGAAAACATTATTGGCTGAAGAGGCAATCTTATACAGCTCATCCTTATTTTCATGGAACTCCTGACCCACCTGAAACACACAAGAGAGGGATTTGCTGGAACAGATTTAAAAATTTCTACTAGCTCTTTTAAAAGAAAGTATGCCTTTCTAGAATCTTGGACTTTCCCATTTGCCAAAGATGTTAATTTACTCCAGGATGAATCACATACTCCTCTAATTGTGCGTGCTCCTAGAAACCTTAGTGTGTTTCAGTAGAATTGGGCCAGTTACGACATCCAGTGAGGCCATTTCTGCGCTAGACTGTTATAGTGCTATTATTCTACTTTCAACATCCTACAGAATCCTGGGGTTTGCAGTTTAGGGAAAAGCCCCCCCCAAACTGCAAACCCCAGGATTCTGTAGGATGTTGAAAGTGGAATAATAGCACTATAACAGGCTAGTGTGGAAATGGCATGAGAAGACTGCCTCAGGCAACAGCTTCCTCAGAAGCTTATTGGGAGTTTTGTAACGGCAGACAATCTTTCCATACGGGGCTTTCCTACCTAAGATAATTGGAGACTGAGCATGCAAACATTTACCACTTTGCTACCTGAATCCCTGACACATTTCTGATCTCTCCCTCCAAGATCATTCAAATACCTCTTATATGGGTATCTCTACCACTAGGTAAAATCAGGGGGCTGCTGCCTCAGGGCACTGGTTTGAGGGCAGAAAAGTCAGTTTGGGAGACAGTCATGATATGGTTTGAGAGAAAGTTAGTTTGGGAAGAAGTCATGATATAAATAAAATTATCCATGATTCTTTCGTTGTTGTTGTTGTGTTTTGACTGCTGTTTCCACGAGAGGGACATGCTTATGGGATTTTCTGCTTCAGGTGTGTTTCAGGTCTATTTGGCTAATGGTGGGAAACTTTTTCTACCACTTCCCACTTTTTTTCTTCTTACCACAAAAAATCTGCTAAGGAAAGAAGACAAAGTAATTGCACAATGGCTATGAACTGGAAAGGCTAGACATCCTGTATTTGGAATCACCCAGAAAGTACATAGATAATTTCTTGTCCTCTAAGATGGGAATCATGAAGCTCTCCAGATGTTGCTGGACTACAAGTCCAAGCAGCTCCCAGGAAACACAGTCAATGGTGAAGGATGCTGGGAGCTACAATCCAACAACATCCAGAAACCTATGTGATTTTCACACTTGTTGTAATCCAAAGCCCCATCAGCTATCACTATCTGAGCAACTTTCCTTACAAACATGTTCAAGCTCTGAAATCTTCAGAGGAGGTGATTTTATCAATCCTGTCATCCTTACAAGACCATTTGGTGGGAATACCAGACAGGAGCTTTTTGGTGGCTGTTCCCAGGCTCTGCAAATTCCTTCCTAAGTAGAGTATACCAGGTCTTTCCCTGCTGTCCTTCCGTCAGCAGATAAATCCTTTTTATGACAGTCGTCTTTGAGGGAACTGACTGTTTTTACAAAAACGGGGCCTTTCTTACTTTGCTTTTAAATGCATGTTTTAAAAACAATTTTCATTCTAATTTTATGCCATTTCAACTTTTTAATTATTCTATCTATGTGTGTTTTTACTTGCATTTCATTTCACAAGCTGCCTGGAGTCCCAGCTTTAGAGGGAATATGAGGTATAAACTGATTATACAGACAAAATCATATGAAACAATCATTTCAGAAATACTGCCTCTCCACCATCCCTTCAGCCATACCCCTATGGCGTAGCGGATGATGCCTTTTTTATCCGCAGCCTGCCTCGCTGTGGCAAATATGTTTTTGTTGTCATTGGATTTGCCATCGGTCAGAACAATGAGAAGTTTCTTGCTGTTAGGCCGCATGCCACGCTCAGGGATGAAGACCTCTTCCCTGTAAGGGTGTTAGCAAACAACTAGGTCAGGTCTAAAGGGGCAGGGCATAAAAGGGAACCCCCCCGCCAGCATCCCAGCCTCTACCTTTATGGTACTACTTACGCTACAAAGCGGATGGCAGTCGGGGTGAAGGTATTTCCCTTGGTACGTTGGACATGATGGATAAAATCCTTAATCCGGCCTCCACTTTTTTTATACATAGCAAAATCAAAAATAAGGTAGGGTTCAGTAGAGTACTGAACTACAGCAAACTAGGTGGAGGAGGAAAAGAAAAATGAGTAACACAACCACAAATTGCACACACATCTTACCCAGTGCCCTGAGGAATATAGATGTACAATGGCACAGTCAGTATCCTTCATCAAACCTTTTATTTATTCATTAAAGGAAATTGTCATGCTCTATCTAGCCTAATGCTTTTCAGGCTATCTGATGTGGGGGACCAATAGATTTTTTTTTTTTGGACATGCCAGAGACTAATATATTTGTGCCCATTGGCTACAACTGTTCCTTTCTTTCCTGGAAACTAGCTGCAGACCGGCAGCCAACAGTCTGTGGACCAGCACTTGTCCACAAACCACTACTTTGAATGGCACTCTCCACCTCTCCCATCCCTTTTTTTATCTGGGCAGGGTAGGCAAGAGGTGCACAGTGTAAATTGAATCACTCTCTCCATATAATCTTTTCCCCATTTCATTCATGCTCATCAAACAGGAATTTAGTAAGCTGCCAGAGGAGTCCACTTGTGCTGGGAAATGTACAAGGACAGGGATCTCCTCATTCCCTTATGCAGCACAGCCATGGCGCAGCAGCATGTTTGTGTATGGAACAACAACATAAGCACCTGTAGCAGGTTGCGTGGGAGGTCTTCAGTAAGCACATGAGGCCTGCTCACTGAAATCTGGCCATATACATTCTAAATAGAACTCATTTTTCAAAAAATACTAGCATATATACCGTGTTGCCCAGGACTTTATTTTCTTGTAGGTAATACTTGTCGGAAAGATTTGAGATCCTGTGTCTCTAATTCCCCAAACTGTCTTGTCCAGTTCCTATAACTTTTCCCCATATTCCCCAATCCAATCTGTATTTAGAGTTATTAACATGCAGAGATTGGGTTCCTGAGGGAAATACTCTGCCCTTCTCCTTGCTGCTAGGTCTCGTCTCTATAGCAATCAGCCTATTCAAAGCTCTCTGGCTGAGAATTCCAAATGCCCCTCCCTAAACCGCAAACCCCAGGATTCCATAGGATGTTGAAAGAGGAATAATAGCACTATAACAGGGTAGTGAGGAAATGCCCAGTGTTAGAGTCACAAACCTACATTTTTGTCTCAGAGGTTACTCTGTTATCAGTAAAGATGGTACTGAAGGATGTCAGTGCAGGCAGAGGCCACTCCCCTTCTTGGCCATGTGAGGACTATGGACCAAGGATTGTTGCTGAGCAGGGATTTGAACCCTGGACTCCTTGAGCTCTAGGGTCAACACTCAAGCCACTACACCACCCTGGCTCTCGACATGGCTATACCACTTCAAATCCTGTCAAGCAATCCTGCATCAGCAACTCCTTTCAAACGGTCTTCAAGAGCAGAGTGACGCAGTTCTCAATCCAAGAGACCATCAAGGCCAAAGCAGAGGCATATCTAGGGTGGGGCAAGCAGGGTACATGCCCTGAGCGCCAATGCCAGGGGGTGCAAAAAAGCCAAACCCCCCTTCCCCTTGGTCCTGGCCTGCTGCCATCCCCACCAGGGTCTTCCTCCACATGGAGGGGAGTGGCAGCAGTGGCAGCAGCAGCCCTTCTAACCAGGCCTGGTCCACTATTGTTCCTGCCGCCCTCACCAGGGCCTTCCTCTGCCCAGGGCAGCGGCTATGGGAGAAACAGCAGCACCTAGGGGTGCAACTTCCACACTTTCCCTAGGCACTGTTGAACCACTGGGCCAAAGTAACAGGTATGGTGTCTCTGTAGTATCCTCTTTATTTGCAAGCCTGAAAGTAAAATATTATACAGGCACAGCAGGAAGTACACAGAAAACCATGAAAACATTGTGTTTAAATCTAATCAAGATTTTGAGATTTAATATGACCTGCAATACATTGCCTGGCTCTAATTCCTTCTCTAAGAAAACCCTATGAAATTTATATGGTTATTGTAAGTCAGTGGGCAATTTGAAGGCACGTACACACACACCAACGATCCAAGACTACTTTTGGTTGAAAATAATGCATCCACACACACCTCTCCATCATGTATTGGATAACCCACACTCCACAAAATTCATTCTGAGGTAGACAGTAGTTTATGTTGACGGATAAGTATGAGCAACCCAGCATACTTCCACAGAAGATGCTGGGATCAAAGCATATACACAGCTTACAGCTTTCATAGATTAACATTATAAATTAAGGCACACAAGGCAGTGATTGGTGAGAGCCATAAACTCATACACCACACCACCTCCACAATACTTTCTCAGACCAGTGCCTGCTACCTATCCCCCACATCCTTATCCAGGATGACCTGACTGCATATTTCCTGCTCTTATCTCAAAAGCACTAGGTTCTCAACACTGTGTCTCTCCAGTCTGCACTTTCCTTCTCACCCTTATCTGTTCTCCACCCTCTCATCATCCCAAATGCATTGTTGCAATAGGTGTTTGTATGGATACATTATAACAGCAATTAATGATGAATATTTTGTAATAGCAGTTAGCAATACCTAACAAAAATACATATTCCCCCCATATTCACGGGCTTGTTTCTCATGGGATTGATTATTTGTAGTGCCCACTTGGCTTCCCCCATTCTCCCTCTCCCATTCCCTGGCCTTTTGACCAGGTGTGGGGAGAGGGAAAGGTTCATGGGCCCACAAGACTTTCCCCCTTAACTCTCTCACCTGTTGTCTGGGAGGGCACGTTGGCAGCAGCGGGCAAGAGAGTACAGGAAGAAGATCTTTTTCCCTGCACCCTTCTGCCCACTGCTGCTGTGGGAGAATGAAGCGGAGGGAAGATCTCCCCCTCCCCATGCTCTCCTACCACCATTGTCCATGTGATCACGGGGGCAAGAAAGTGAAGGGGAGGGAAGATCTTGTTCCCTGCACTCTCCTGCCCACTGCTGCTGGCGTGCCCACACAAGCAGCGAGCGAGAGAGTTCAGGAAAGGGAAGATCTTTTTCCCTGCGCTCTCCCAGTTACAGGGGAAAAGATCTTCCCCCTCCCCAACACTCTCCCACCCACCGCCTGCATGGGCACACCAGCAGCTGTGGGCAGGAAAGTGCAAGGAAAGTCAGTGCTCACTGGCGGGAGCTATTTGTAGCTTTTTTACTCTTGTGGGGGTTCTGTGTCCCCAACCTCCACAAATGTGGAGGGCCTACTGTAGTAACTTCTATACAATGGTTTAATACATTTGCCCCAATATGCATCCAGCAGATCGTACTCATTTCAATATCACAGGGAGCCTAGCGTCCTGACATGCACAAGCCAGTCACTGCTATCATCAACATGCAGTGTTCCCACAGACACTTTTTCATTGCTCCCACCTGTACATCCTTTTTTCCCACAGAATTCATTAGGTTCAGGAAGAAGTCTTGCATGATTCTAAAGTCATCATCAGTGATGCTGCCGGAGTCGTCATATAAGATCACAGCGTCTACACCAGAGACACATTCTGAGAGAACAAGAGGCAACATGGGTGTGATAAAACACCTTGCATGAATCCAATTGTACCTAGCAAGTTACTAGATCTCAGTGAACGGAAGTTCTCTCCTTCCCCAGTTGTATTGTTAGGTTCGACACACTTCTTGTTCCAATGCTGCTAACAGAGGGCCAGGAATTAAACATTGCTTCAAACAGGTGGGGAAAGGACAACCTATGGCCCACATTGGGCCCATTTCTGCACTAGACTGTTATAGTGCTATTATTCCACTTTCTAGTGCAAAAATGGCCCTGGTCCCCAAGGCCATTTTGAGGCCGCCAAAGCCCTTCCTCTAAGACTGATCAATTTAGGAGGAGGTGTTTTAGAAAGAACTACTTCTCCAAGCCCTGGAGCAAGGATGTAATTTTGTCACTTTTAGGGATTCCTGGAACCTTTTAGATCATCTTCTTAAAAACAGGAAATAAAACAGAATGTAACTTCCAGTTGACCTCCTGTTTCTAAAAAAGCTTCTCCTGGACATAAGGTAGCAAAGAGGGAACAAAATATTGCAAAATTTATGTTTTGAGAAAATCTTGAAAATGGATTGGAACCCAAACAAAATGGTAGAAATTTCAGTGTCACTGTTATATTTAAGGTGAGTGATAGATTTCCATCATCTCCCATTCATTGTGCCTCTGCAGCATACCATTCCCATTATCCACATCCAACTATATTCCTAAAATTTGCTTTGTCTGACAGCCTTTCTGATTCTTTAGACTAAGACTACTAACCTCAGGTCTTGAGAGATCTTCTGTCTTAAAATCAATCAGAGCTATGTCATGTAGCAATGACCATTGCTGAACCTGCTGGATTTCTTCTTGCCATTTAACACTTCAAGTAAACAGGGTTATAACATCTAGTTATAATGTCTAGTTAGGCTCTGGAACTCCCTTCTCAGAGAAGTCAGTCTGGCACTGTTTCTACTTTCTTTCTGCAGTTAAATAAAGACATTTTTATTCCAAAAGGCATTCAATTTGTGATTAGATGGGATCTGTCTAATAGTATGTGCTGAATATTGTTCTTTGTCTTGCTGCTGTGTATGGATGTGTAAGTTTTTAATGATATATTTTAACTTTGCTTTAGTTATTTTTGACTGTTTAATTGTGTTGTAACTTTTATAGTCTGTGGTTTTTAATGATGTCTTTTTAATTGCTCTAAGCTGCTTTGAGTCCCAACCTGGGAATAAAGCAGAATATAAATAACAATAACAACAACAATAGCTGAAACAAAGTGGCAGTCCTAGTCTAAGCCTAAACTCCACTTATCCATCCACACACCATGTGTTTCCCTTTCACCAGGCTTAAATTACAGTTTTCAGACTTAGTTTAATACCATAATATGCCATGAGACAAAAAGTTTCTTCCCTCTGAATCTAACCTTGAAAAGCAGGATGAATCTCTTTCAAATTCTTATCAATGTTGCTCAAGATATAGCAGATGCCATTAAAATAATCTATCTCCCCACACCGGCGCTCCCAGGTTGGACCACAAGCCTGTGAAAAAGGTAGAATTAATAGCAGGGATTTCTCAGGCCCTCCAGCAGAGAGTGTGGAAAGATTTCTCCCAGAATCCCTCTGCCTGTGGCCATTCAGTTGGGGAAGATTCTGGGAGTTTTAATCCCAAAAAAGTAATTTTCTGACCAGCAGATTCTCTTAAATGGTTCAGAGAACCCATCTCAGTACTGAAAAATTGGTCTCAAAGAACTCCTTTTTTTCCCTAAGAGGTAGACTTGGATTCTCTGAGAATACAGGCAGAAGTGGGGGGTTTGTGCCATTTTACTATTTGATTCTATGCAAGTCTACACTTACTATTATTTTGGAATTGGTCTCCTCATCTGCAGCCAGCGAGAGGCCCAGAGATATCCCAGAAGTGTCTTTGGTGTGAGAGTAAAGAAAAAGACAAAGAGAGATAACAGAGAAAAATCATGTTTGGAATACAGAGATGATTGCATAAATGTCTACCGGCATTCCCCAGCCTGATACTCTACAAACAGATTAAACCACAACTCCCATCACAACAGGACTGAAGCTATGCATATGCTTTGAAGACTTAACAAGACTTAATACTAATTAATCCCCTTCCCCTTCCCTCCGGGAATACTGAAATCTGTAGTTCAGTGAGTTAACACTGTGGCCATTTCTGCATTACACTGTTACAGTACTATTATTCCACTTTCAACATCCTGTGGAATTCTGAGAGTTGTGGTTTATTGAGGCCAAAGAGCTCTCTGGCTGAGAATTCTAAATGCCCCTCCCTAAATCCTATGCCTAGGATTCCATAGGATGTTGAAAGTAGAATGATAGCATTACAACAGTGCAGAAATGGCTTGTGATTCCTAACTGAGCACTCTCACCAATCTACAGTTCCCAGGGTTTGGGTGGTAGGGAGTAGGGGAGGCTGTGAAAGTTAAATGGGTATAAAATCACTACTTCAAAAAGTTACTTTTCAGACTACCAGAATGCCCCAGTCAGCAGAGAATCCAAAATGGGTGCGTTTTCCAAGTCCTGTATAAAACCACCGTAGGTGTATCATGTGGCCATGACTCTAAGATAACTGTCTTCTCATGAGGTAAAGGGGTGAAATAAACTACATACGGTTGAGATCTAGTTGCTGGCACCTCTCCATATCATAGGAGCAGCAGAAGAGTGACCCCGTACGGTTGTTTGACAAGGGAGCACTGACTAACAACCTGTGGAGGGAAGTGGCGATTTTCATAATTAATTATTTACTGGCATTCAACTGATCTGAACACAAATGAAAACCGTCACACTAGTTTCTCACCAAGATGCTCCACTTGATTTCATCGGGATGACACGATAGCCAAACTGGCTGGCTTTGTCACCTGTGAATATCACTGGAGACTTTGTGTCGATGACGTTGAAATCCAGCGCTCTGGAAGATGTCAGAAAACCTGGAATGGAGAACAGTAGGAACAACTGTGGTGTCAGAGATGAAAGTAATGAAATAAAATTTATTTATCTACTATATAAAAGCCAAAGTTTGTATGTTTGTTTGTCTGTGTCTGGCAAAGACCTCATATGATTGGCTGCCTGTGAAGGTTCTATGGAATCTTGGAGTTTGCAATTCAGGGAGAGGCCTTTAGAATTCAGGCAGAGAGCTCTTGGGCCTGGCCGGTTGCTATGAAGACAAGGCCTAGCAGCAAGGAGGAGAGCAGTGCATTCCCTTTGAGGCCCCTGCCTAAACTGCAAACCCCAGGATTTCCATAGAATGTTGAAAGTGGAATAATAGCACAAAACAGGCTAGTGCAGAAATGACTCTAGTACTACACAAGTGTAAGGAAGACCCTAACATGTAATATTGGGATTGGGTAGGCAAGAAGTATCTCTCCTTGTCATTGGCCGAGTTCCTGTGATATCAGCGAGGAAAAGAGGCCTTGAAGCCATGAGAGTAGAACCAACATTCCTAGGATAGGAAGTATGAGCCCGTGGAGACGAAAAGAGGTTGGGGCAGCTAGGAAAAGTGATCTAAATGGAGATGGCCTGAAGAATCAGGGAAAAGGAGAAGGAAACTGGAGAAACAAAATGAAAAGGTGTGCTAGTAGCTAGGAAGTGCTGCAGTGAGGAAGCTAAAGTTCACATAGTGCTTTGTTAAACTGTGAATCAAAAAGCTTCTTATTGAAGTCTTGCCTCTCCATAAGCATACGAGGTGGCATTAATCATCAGTCCTCCCTCCTTGCTCTCCACTATGGGGATGATAATACTTACTTCCTTTATAAGGTTGTCATGTTATGACAAATAATATACACAGCATGCTTTGAATACTCAAAGGTATTACATAACTGCTATGTAATTATATGTACACAGTGGATATGGATTACTCTACAGATGGGGTCACCAGAGTGAAGAATGGAGACAGCTCCGGTACCTTCAATGGTTGTGTACAGGAGGGAATTTCAGCAGGTGTTGCTTGTTAGCTGGTTGTGTGACAAGCAACTCCTGCTGAAATTCCCTCTTGTACACAACCACTAAAGGTGCTGGAGCTATCTCCATTCTTCACTCTGGTGACCCTGTCTGTATAGCAGGGCTTTCCAAATGGCGGGTCATGGCATGTCAATGTGTCGCCTGCAGCGTGTGGGTGTGTCGCCTCCCCGAGCTGAGAAACCTGAGCCTGGCCCGCTGCCACCACTCTCACCAAGGGCGCCGATGGTGGACCTGGCTTGCGGGGGAGCTGCATGTATATTATCTATAAATCATATATTGTTAAAAATATATGAAAGGTTTTCAGGAGAAATGTTGTATCCCCATACATCTTGTTATTACCATTAATGTATGTTTCTGTATCTCTTACAAGGGGTTATACTAGCTTTGCTAGTAAAACTGAATTACTGTGTCGCCAAATGGTGCATGTCTAAAAAGTGTGTCACCAACATGAAAAGTTTGGAAAGCTCTGCTGTAGAGCAATCTATACCCAGTGCATACACATAAACCTCCAGTTTTCACGCCAGCAAACCTATATATAGAAGCAAGGGGTGTTGCTTTTATTCAGCCTGTGAACATTTCGATTTCATTACATCTTCTTGCTTCACCTTGCTATGCTTGGGGAGAGAGGAAGTGGTCTTCATTTGGACACCATTCTCCCCCTCTGCTTTTTTCCACTAATAGATGTGGTTGCATGAGTCATTCGTCACCTTTTCCTCTCCATGATACTCATTTTCTTCCCCAGCTCTCGCAAGACTGTCCCTACCCTTTGCTCGACTGAGGCGTCACCCTCAAGCAGCAGATGCAGTGGGAGGGAAGATATCAAAAGATGGTGGTGGACACTACGGCCATTTCTACACTAGACTGTTATAGTGCGATTGTTCCTCAAAGGCCCCTCCCTAAACTGCAAACCCCAGGATTCCATAGGATGTTGAAAGTGGAATAATCGCACTATAACATTCTAGTGCGGAAATGGCCTACCAGTCATGTAACCCTCAATTTAGCCAACTGTCTTCTCAAGTGGGAGGAGATTATGTATCCTCACCAGTACTGAACAGAGACTGAATTGCTCTGGTAGCTTCTCACTCCATATTGCAACTGCCATAGTTCCGGCCTCTGAGGGAGAAGAAGAGCCACAAGCCTCTCTTCATCCCCTCACCCACCGCCGTCCCCTTTTCTTTGTGTATCTTGTTTAATTTACATTGTAATCCTGAGAGCAGTCTGCCAAAATAACTATTTGTAAGCTATTTGGGAGCTTTTTTGGCTGAGGGGCAGGGTATAAACACATTAAACAAAGAAATAATGAAGTCTAGTCAGCTTTTGTACATGGAATGGGAGCCAATGCCATCTAAGGCCTATGCATGCTACACAATCACAGTGCTATGTTCAGCTGCCATGGCAACATTGCATGGTATTTTGGGATCTGCAGTTTAGGGAGGGGCATTTAGAATGCTCAGTCAGAGAGCTCTAGTGCCTCACCGAACTACAAAACCTAGGATTCCTCAGGATGCAGCCATGGCAGTTAAAGTGGAATAGTAGTGCTATAACTGTGTGGTGTGAATGGGCCTCTTGTCCCTTTCCTTGGTCCAAAAAAAAGGCTTCAGCTAATGTTGCCCCTAATAGTTGAACCTGAAAGCTTTCTTTTCTTTAGCCATACCCTTAATCCCAGTTTATTTTTCTCGTCCTATTATAAAGTGTGTCAACACACACAGGAAAGGGTTCATGCTATGAGATAACCTCTCCACTTCCTTAAACAACTAAGAAGACCTTTCTCAAGAAAGTGACTATGTGTTTTCAGCACAAATCATCAGAGGGCAAAAGTCTGGGTTAGCTCCCTTAAGCAAGGTGCCCTCAGGGACCTACTATTGACCAGCAGCCAATGCAGGCAGGAGCAAAAGAACAGAGGTCAGCTCTCATATTAGGAAGCGTAAAATAGCCACTTCAGGCAGACAATGATGAGGCCATTTCTGCACTAGACTGTTATAGCACTATTATTCCACTTTCAACATCCTATGGAATCCTGGGGTTTGCAGTTTAGGGAAGGGCTTTTGAGGCCCCTCTCTAAACTGCAAACCCCAGCATTCCATAGGATGTTGAAAGTGGAATAATCGCAGTATAACCGTCTAGTGAGGAAATGGCCTGAGGGTGGCTGTGAGGGGAAATGCTGGTAAACAGAACTGTCTCTGCCACATACACGGTCTTCCTCCTAAGCTGGCTAATAGGTGTGGTGATGCTCTCCAAATGCCAATGGCAATAAATCTTTTATATTGGCTTTGTTAGCACTAAAAGAGTACAGACCAAATGGACAGTGTTTCCCATCTTTGTCCCTAGTCTACTCTGCAGAGCTGTTAGGAGATCCAGTGCCTTGGACAGTTTAATTCACAGAGGGTATTGCCTGCTTAAATGTCTAAGCTAAAGAAACTCTCTCTTTGTCTTTTATATTTAACTAAAGTCTTCCATTTTGAATTCTAATCAACTTTAAAGTTCCTGTTGTTAGTCCCATGCCCTACTTAAAATTATGCTGTCCTTAGTTGGCAAATTCTCAGGTTCTCAGCACTGGTTCCCAGTGTGCTTTCTGTAAGACAGTTGCTACACCTCACTGCTGAGTGAATGCATGTGTGAATCAAGGTTCATTGTTGATTGTTAAGCAGAAATTACTGTATTGTCAACCATATATCAGAATTCTAGTCCTGGGAAAGTGAATATTCATAATATTCTTGCATATGTGCTATATGCTTTATGAGATCAATCCTATTCAACCCTTCCCTTCTTTCAATAAACTGTTCTTCCCTTTGCTCATGCAAGGGGTAGTTTGGACTGCTTTCTTGCTGAGGGAGGGGAGTCCCTTTGGCCAAAGTTGGGGATCTTTCCAGGCTGATTCAGAGCTCAACCACAATCACATAGACTACGCAAGGTACTACGTATGGACCTAATATTTTAGGTCTGGCCCTATTTTTTTTTTCTAACAGTTTCTCACAGTTGGCAGGGTTGGTGCCCAAACCATTTTTGGGTTGTTGCCCAACAGTTCTCAGGGTTGGTGCCCTGGTCATTTTCTGGGTTGTTGCCCAGTCTTCAGGGTTGGTGCCCTGAAGGTGTTAAGGGTTGGTGCGCTAACATTTTCGCCAGAGTTTATTGCCAACAGCTTCTGTATGTGGAATAGTGTAAGGTAACGTTGTCATCTTGCCTTTTCCTCAAAACAGCTGAATGTATTGGGCCAGTCCTGAAAAGAGGCCACACCAAAGAACTGAAGCCAACACCATCTGTCTTTGGGGAAGTAGGAGGCAGGTGAATGAATGGGGGTGGTGATGGCTGGTCCTTCTTGCCCTTTGGCATTGTGAGGTGAAGGCAAGCCTAAGGTTGCCAGAGCTAAAACTGGAAAGGGCTCCTGTACCTTTAATGGTTGTGCGGAAGAGGGAATTTCGGTAGGTGTTGCTTGTCACACAACCAGTAACAATAAGTTGCCTCTTCTACACAATCATTAAACACAGAGGGGTATCTTCGGTTTTCATTGTGGCAATCCTAGTTGCCTGGTTGTTTAGCTAACATTCCCCCTTCCACGTTGTTTGTTGTGTGCCTACAAGTCATTTCTGACTTATAGTGACCCCTAAGACAAAGGGCTTTCTTGGTGAGCTTTGTTTGGAGGGGGTTTGCCTTTGCCTTCCTTTGAGTCTGAGAAACCATGACTTGCTCAACATTACCCTGTGGGTTTCTACGGCTCAGCAGGAATTCAAACTCTGGTCTCTATAGAGTCATGATCCAATGCTCAAACCGCTACACAACCATGCTCCATCCCATACAACCATTAAAGCTACAGCAGCCAGCTCCAGTTTTCATCAGGCAACCCTGGGCAGACCCATGGAAACATGCTTGCAAGATGTAGTGAACTGGACCTCTGCCATCAAGCAGATTTTTTTTGACAGTCCTTGTTGGCATCATGGCCAAAATTAACTGAACACTGCCATGAAAGGGTTCATTCATATTGGTGAACTTACAAGATACTTTTTGAATTAGCTTGGCACTTTCATACCTAAAAGCTAGGAATGAACTGAGGGAGAAATCTTCCTGTTGCTAATCTGCTTGCACAGTTATCACAGCTAAAGGTGGGGGAAGATTGGTCACGCTTACTCTGTTTGTTTGCTTCTGAACTATAGTCAGCCCTCTGTATTTGCAGGTTTCACTTTTGCAGATTTGATTATTCACAGATTATTTGCTGTCACCTCTGCTGCCTCCCTATGCCATTTTCAATAAGGGCTGCAAGCCTCATGAGACCGAGAAACTGCAAACGAGGCTTGTAAGTCCCCATTAAAAATGGTGTGTGCCAGTAGTGGAGGTGGCAGTAACCCCACCAGCCACCCACTTCTGCCTTGTGAAGGAACCCTGATGCATCAAAGGAATCCACGGTGGGTTGAATATGGTGATCGTATTCTTTTTTGTATGTTAAATATGAATTGGGAGGGACTAGAGTTATTCACGTTTTTCCCACTTTCACAGGGGTCCTGTGCCCCAACCCTAGCGAATAGGGAGGGGTGACCATATATAAACTTTGAGAGTCCATCCATCTCCTATGGGCTTCACCCCAGGAAGGGTGCACCCCAGGCCAGGGTCCCCATTTAGCCAGCAGTGGGGATTGAATTAGATCAACAGCCAGGGATCACCTGTGTAGAATTTGTATGGGGGCCCAGTTCTATCATGGGCTGTGAGGGGATGGTGGACCCCATCAGCAAAAGGGCTGGTATATTTCTCTGCTAAATCACTTACCACCGATAAAAGTTTTTCCTATAGCAGTAATGCGTAACAGTGTTTGACACCAAAGACCTGGAACTATGCAGTTCCAGGACAGAATACAATGATCTTCATATTTAAGGATATTTGATTGATAATGGGAGGGGAAAATGATTTACCCTCCCCTTGCAAGAAGGCAAAATTAGCAATGCTGAGCCCCCTCACCATAAAAATAATTTGATGATCTCTGGGGGGTTTTCCCCCCACAATTAAGAAATATGAGTGGAAAAGAATTAGTACAGTAAGAAAAAATATTTTATCTTTTTCTCTATGCTATTTTGATAGACTTTTCTTTCACTTGGACCAAGTATTCTGCGGGTTTTAAAACTGCAAGACAGCAGCTTCAACCACAAACTATACAGCCCACCCACAGACACAGGATGTTACTACTGAACTTATTTATTCTCCCTCACCCTTAAATTCAAAAAGATTGTTGAAAGCAGCTTACAGTAACACTTCAAACAAAAAAAGTGTAAAAATATGCATTAAAAAGGAGAGAATACAAAACTAAAACAACATTAAGAACAATAAATGTCACTAACACAATATACCAGAAAATAGCAGGACTGTTCTTTGAAAGCATGAGCTGCTAAAAACAATTGTGACTTGGCTCCTCAAACTCAGATGGCCTTGACACATCAAAGGAAAGGTATTACCATAGAAAAGCAGTGCTTCCAGGCCTTAGGCAAGTCACACTCTCTCATCCTCAGAGGAAGGCAATGGCAAACTTCCTCTGAACAAGTCTTGCCAAGAAAACCCCATGACAGGGTCACTGTAAGTCAGAAATGACTTGAAGGCACACAACAACAGGTTCATATGGAAATACAGGTGGTCTTGCCCCACACTGCATGTGACTAAAAGCAGTGCTTTCAGCTGGATCTGGATATAAGCAAGGAAGCCACCGAAATTATTTTCTAGCCATTCAGTTCCGGTTTACAACTTCACAGTTGTACATTCGAGCAATTAGAGCTACCAGTCTTCTAGGGCAGCCCCTGGTATAACATATTGCAGTCGCCTGAAGTGGGTGTCTGCTGACTATATGGAGCCAGATTCTGTTATTCTTACAAAATCCCTGCATGGTACTGCCAATTTTAATCAATTGGTTAATGAACTCATATTGCAGAGCAGACAGATACCAAAACCAGAAGAATGGTTTACCTTAGGGAACTCAAAGGTAGAATTGTCTGTTATGGTTTAAGTTTTACTTTTAGCTTGCAAAACACTTAAGGTTTCAATTGGTACAGAGATATGAGAATATAAATTTTGTGGCAGAGGTGAAGAATAAGACGGCTGTACTTTTCATTTCATTTCAGCCCCAAACTCACCAGGGCCAGTTTAGACCAGTCACGCACTCTCAGCCCCAACTGCCTCTCCACAACACAAGATCTAGGGTGGGCAAAGTGGGCACTGCCAGATGTTGCCACACAGCAGTTCCTAGTGTTCTTCACTACTGACGTTTTGTTGGTTAGGGCTGATTGTCTTCTAAATCTCACTGTGGATTCCCCTGACACACTTTGAAAACAGGAATTTCTGACCTAAGTGCCAAATAACATTATGATTATTTCTCAATCCCCAATTATCAGATCTTGGGAATGTTACTTTTTTCAAAAAGACAGCCCCCAGAAATTCCCAAAAAATCCTCCTGCAATGCATCACTAGGCATATCTTTCTCTAAGTCCACTCAAGCTTCTCACTCCACTTTTTATTTACTTGAAACATTTCTATCCATCCCTATATCCAAAGATCTTAGAATAGGGTACAGTTAAAAGAACAGCTTAAAAATAATTCATATGAACAGTTCAGCATAATCAAAAGTAAAACCCATAGTTCAATATACCCAAAACCAAGCTACAGCTCCCAAAACCTGGATAAACAGCCAAGTTTTAAACTGATGTTGATCCCGTGGTTGCAAGTGGCAGGGTCTTCAAGGACCTACCTTTTTCTGATATCCTGCTGTCTCCTGACTTCCAGGTCCTTCATCCTATTCTATGCTAATCTGGATCTAGATTACTACTTCTCCACCCACAGTCCTCTTCACTCCTGACGAAGCTGCCACCTTTTTCCCCTATGTGGCCCTTGCGCCTTTCACAACCACATGAAGAGAAAGTGGTGACACCTCCTTCCAAGCTGAGGAAAAGATCACATGCTCTTTTCTGCAGACCGAGCTGGTATTAAAAGGCACAGGAGCAAGTCAATTTAGCATCTCTTGGGATAAGTTAGCAACTCCCCTACTGATCCATACGCCAAAGGACAGGTCTGATACCTACATGAACCAGTAAGGAGGAGACAGGCTGCTTGGAGAGTCCAGCTTGCTTCGATGGTGTGTCCCATGCCGCCTATTTCTTCAGTCCACTGTGGCTTTCTACCAGCACACAGTTGCTGAACTCTGCATATCACTTCCTATTCTGACCACACCATATGCTTTGCCTGGCAATGGACTCGCTCCTCCCCCTTCTACTTGAATCATTTCTTTTTGCAATCCACATCTATTAAGATATTTCTTAACTTTCCTACAACCAAAAGATTCAAAGAGGTACAAAACATTTCTTCCATGAAGTTCTAGACGACTTTGCAGAGTACTTCTTTTTTCCCCTCCTCTCATTCAGGAGAACTGTTCTTTTCCCCAGTTACATGCAACAAAAAGAAATCCAACAGGCAAAGCTTTTCCCACTATGGCAGCTTCACTCTGGGAAACCTTTGCTTTACAGGCATAAGGGAAATTGACAGGGGAAGGTCCATCAATAGGTAAGTCACTACAGCCAAACCAGCACTACTATCATCCAAGGACAGTCTACCACTATTATCTCAGATGCTGAAGCAAATATCCATTATTTTCATGTTTGGTATTTGAGTTTCCCCAAGGGATAGTTGACTGTGGGATTATGGAAGTTGTAATCTAGCACATTGGATGGACAACTAGCTTGGGGGAAGCTGCAATATGGCAACTCTCCAAAGCAGTGGTTCTTAACCTAGGGTCCAAGAACCTCTTGGGGTCCATAAAGCCCTCACTGGGGGTGGGGGTCTGTGTAGGGTTGCCATTTATTCTGGAAATGGGGGAAATCCTGGATTTAAGGGACTAAAAAATGCCCTGGCTGGTTAAGAGGGTACCCGCAAACTATATTTACAGAGGGTCCTTGGTAAAGAAAAGAAGCACTGCTCCAAAGCATTTCATGAAATCACTCAATAATAAAAGAAAACTTAAAGGGTGCCACTGAGCAACTTGTTTCCAGACTGTAGCATGCCTACCTGCAGGTGGCAGGTTCACCCAACTGAATGCTCCTTCATTTAAGATACACATACACACACATAATCCCTGCAGACAGAAAACAAATCTTTCAAGAAGGGCTGACTTATAACCCTTCTTCTCAGCACCTAGTTTTTATTATATGCAAGAAAATATTTTTGTTTCTTTTTTATGGGAGTGTATTCAGTCATATCAGTGCCTCATTCTTGGGGCTGAAGTTTGCTCCTGTGCTCTTCACTGTGTAAAGCTAGTCTTTGTTCTGGAAGAAAAGCAAACCACAACCTCAAGACAGGGAACTTCTGTCCAACCACCTGCAGGAGAGGAAATGGGACTACCAATTCTTCCCCTAAAAAATGTCTCTGTTTTACACACTGGGCAGAAATTTCAAAGATGTGCATTTAAAAAAAAACAAGAAAGAGAAGAGGTAGAAGGCAATATTGCTTAAAGATTAGAATACTGAACTGGGGCCCAGAAGGCTCAGATTCACATCCACACTGAACTACGAAGAGGCTCTGAGTGCCTCTAGAGCAGCCAATCTCTCTCTGTCTCATTCACCTTACAGATCTTTCATGAGGAAGAAGTACATATGGAACTAAAGAATTAAACAGACATATAAGAAGCATGTGCCATAAAATTCTTGTGTTGATCCATTTTTTATACCGTAGCTCTCCCAGTCATTCAGCCTGCATCACTGGACACCATGAGAGGCAAAGACGCAGCACTTCCACAGCTTCAAGTATCGTTTCTTCCCCTTCTCTGAAACCCACGGGGGACCACATTTTGCTGCTAGCACCAAAATGACAGGGGCACAGCAGCAAAAAGTGGCACTTTGGTTTTTAAAACACTCTCTCTCTCTTTAAATAAGGTGTGAGCCTTGTATTTACATGTAGATTATTGCCTCCAGGAGTATGAATCTGTAAGTAGAAACTACAGAACTGGAAACTGGACTGGGGGTGGAAGGAGAATTGATGGAATATATCTGCCAGTCACTAGCCTATCCCTAGCAAATGAGGACACGGAATTGCCAACAGGGAAACAGTAGATCAACCAACCCAACTTAAGGTTTTTTTATTTCTCCCCAAATCTGAAACATCTTCAGAATTAGATGGTGAATCAAGTCTCTTCTCTTCTCTGCAAACACACTAATGCACACACACGTACACACACACACAGAAAACCTTCCCCTCCTTTGGCCCCCACCCCCAGAAGTCTGGCAAGTTCTTTCAGTCTGCCGCTGGGTTGAGTTCCATCTCTTGCATTCCACAGAACAGGACTTGTGGTCTGATCACGTGTAGAGATCAAAATCAATACGCTTCGAATTGTAGAACTGGCCCTCAGAATTATCCACCTTCCGGCAATAAACCCCATCAGGGAAGTAACCCTGGGACACCCAGTCCTGGAGAGATACAGAAGAAAAGAATGTGAAAGAGAAGAAAATAGATGGTAGAGTGAGATAACGAACAAACAGAGCCAAAAAGCACTAAAGAAAGTGATTTAGGTAACCAGCAAATGTTCAATTAAAGAAATTAATGTTGGTGTGTCAAGTAGGTCAATCAAAATAAAAATACATGGTGAATCAGCAATAGAAGCTAGACAGTATACTCAACCACGACAGGATTTAATGAATACTTTAAATCAGCGGTGTCCTCCAAAGAAGATTGTCAAGGACTAGAAATCGGTTTATGATAAAAGATGATTTCCAGGAAGCTTAATTTTGCACCAGTTCTGTGCCTAAGACTGCACAGTATCCAGACCCCAGATACAACTCATCAATAATTCATTACTGTGAAGTTCCAAATATGGAGGAATTACCAATATCACTCTGTATGCATGCTGTATACTTGCCCATGTTATATGATTTTGTTTCAAAGGTCACCCCCACTATACACCTTAGAGATGATGATAGAATCTGTCACTTGCTGGTATTCAAGATATAAGACCCAAGTCATGTAAAATATACCAGACTGAATTCTAGGCAACAGATCTGCATTAAGAATCAAAATCTCTTATTGTCAACCCATAACCCATTTCCACAGTTTATAGCAAACTCTAAACAAGGAAATGCACAGTGAATGTTAACAAAAATGACCTCTTGTGATAACTGATTAGTGCTCAAATATCTTTGAGCCAGGCTGACTGCAGCCATTTGCAAATCAGAAATCCTTCCTTCTTGCTAAGAACAGCCCATCCCTGTTAAGAGGCAGGATGGAATGATGTGCCCCACCAGAGTCCCTCAGGTCTGCATCAAAGGCAGGACCACAATGGAGTTCCTTCCAAAATGAGACCAGTGATTGATTGAAAACATCAGCAACAATCAAGAGATGTACGTGAAGATGAAAACCAAAGAATTAGAGGCTGGAATATTCATAAAGGCAGCTTATGGAAGAAGAAAGCAGGAAAAAGCCAAGAACAGTCAGGGAAAAGGACAGTGAAAGTCTGGAGAAACAAGAGGAGATACAAGTCAGAATACAGAGAAATTAATGAAGAAACAAAGAAGATGCACACATAGGAAAAAAACAATCTGGGAGTGAATTAACAGAAATCTGCCTGCCCCTCCCTTCAGTCTCTTACCTGCATCTGTGAGCTGCTAAATGGACCATAGAGTTCGGATGAATTTGTGTTTTCCCACTTATATTCCCACATCACCTCAGAGAGAGAGTTATCTTCATCCTCCTTCTGCTCCTCGCTTCCTGCTGTTGGAGAACACTAAAATGTGTCAGGCTGCCAAATCCATATAAATCTCAACAACTAAGAACAGAAACACAGCGAAACTGCATGTTTGAATGCTTTCTCTGATCAACACCATGCACACAGAAACTTCATGCACCACAGTGAATCATTCCCTGATGCCCTTAACTTCTATGCACAGGGGAAATCCTTACATTACATGCAGTGCTAAAGCTCAGTAATGGACTATTCCATTTGATTCTCTGGGGCATATGTCATCCTAGATCCATTCTCAGTCCCTGAAAGACTCTCACCTGCTGGCGTCTTCTCTCCCAATTTTTCTTCATCAATATCCTCAGCAAACATATCAAGTTCTGGCTCAGCAGCAGAAGGTGCTTCAGGAGGATGCTCCAATGCTCGGAGCCTCAGCGCCAGCTTCTCTCGGGTCTCCTGGTAGATCTCATACACACCTCGCGCCACCATTTGGTCAGCCAGACCTGACAGGCGCTCCAGCTGCTCTTTCCGTTCCGGCGACCCAAGTTTCTGGGGATCCCCTTGCTCAGCTTGTTCGGCTTCATTTGCCTTGAGGCGGCTCCAGGGCTTCTGCTGGCGCCCACTGTTCCTGGGCCCACCCCTGTCTCCAAGCCTTTGAATGGCTCTAGCCACCGTCTCACCAGGTTGCAACAAATCCACCATCCCTTCTAATAGCTCCTTCTTCTCTAAAGGTGTCTGGCCAATTTCTAGGTCATCTTCTTCACCTTCACCATTGTCTTCCACAGAATCTAATGGTGCTTTGTTCCGACCAGGAGGCTGTTCTTTTATTCTGACCTATTGGGAAGGACAAAGGGATGGATGGGTGATGTGCTAAGAGAAAGATGCTATACCAATAAAAATGGATTTCTGGTCAGGACAGAGAATTCTAGTACTGTTCTAAGCAAATAATAATATTCATTATTAGTATCTTTGTACCCAGTGTTCCACTTTCAATATTCTCAAGTATCAGGTCAACCTTGTTTGCTGCAGTGTACACTACTGGCTGCCCAATGTAATCCTGATGGTTGTGAGACTGCAAAGTGAGCAAACAACGCTCTTTCTTTTTCATCACAAAATCTGATTACATATTCAAGAAATGTGGCCAACTTCCAAAAGGCTTACAAAATTCTAAAGATACAACAGCAGTGATAAATATACTATTAGAAATCAACATTTCATCCAATCTCACAACTGCCCTTGCACTAATGTATGGTTTATTGTTCTGTGCCTTCAAATCGTTTCTGGCCAAAGGTGAACCTATCATGGGGTCTTCTTGGCAATATTTATCCGAAGAGGGTTCATCTTTGCCCTCCTGTGAGGGAGAAAGCGCGCCACTTGCTGAAGTTCACCCAGTGGATTTTTGTGACTCAGCAGGGATCTGAATGCTGGTCTTCCAAGCTGCTAGTTCAACAATAAAATCAGTACACCACACTGGCTCTCCTGTGTACGGTAGTGTGCGATATGGCAATGTGAATATATCACTATTGATGAGTACTCCCTTGCCAGTATATTCATATCATTTTTACTCTGCCAAGAAGCTCCTTGAGTACAGCTTGAAGAAACTGCAGTTTTTAAGGCAAGAGAACAAAACTGTAGTCCTCCAGATGTTTTTGGGACAGCAGCTCCCACAATCTCTCACTACTGCCTATGCTAGGTAGGCCCAAAACATATGGAGACATATGCTGTCTTGATCTTGCTCTTGCTCTATGTCCACCTTGCCTCTGACTTGTTCCAACTGCCACAAATCCTGAGCATCATACAAGTCTAAACAATTCAATAGTGCATCAATATGGATGTTACAAAGCTCATCTCCAATTGCTCAAGTCATTCAGAACTTAGTCCAGAAACGAATTCACTCTTGAGACTGGGTGAGTCTGTCAAGCTTGATTTTGCTCTGTTCTTTCTTTCTTTTTTCCCATTGATAAGTTCATTCTATCTTGCTTCTGCAATGGGCTGAAAATTCCTTCTTTCGACTTTGCATAAAAACATGTACATGTTCCTGTGCCTAAGGGAGATTTTTTTTTCTGAATTCTCCTGGGTTCTTTTCACAGTTCTTCACATCTCTAATTAGACACACATGGAATCCTGGCTTCATTTATACTGGCTGTTTTACAACAAACTATACAGATGGCCTCACCCAGTCTATGTTGTCCAACCAGTTGTCTCGAATCATTGCCTCTTTCTTCAAGAAGTAGTTGCCCTCTGAATCAAAATGGCCTTCTTCCATCTCTTCCTGCAAATTGAATGGCGTGATTCGAATGCCTTCTTCATAGTCAATAGTGGCAGATTCCTGCCCTACAAGAGTAAAATAGGGGGAAAGGGGTGCATTTTTGATAAACCAGTCTCCAAGAACATGGGATGAAAAATACTGCAAATTTAGCATGTTTATTCTTGGTTTCCACATTTTTGCTCACCATTTTTGCCATGGTTTCAGTGGGCTCACTGATGAGCAGCTAAGGTGCTTAGAGTATTTCAGCTGCCTACCACCAAAGTAAGCACTTTCCCTTGTGGGAAGGGAACACTGGGAGTGGCCAGTTTAATTGCAGGTAGCCAAGGTACTCAAATCATTTCAAAAGGCAACCAAGACTGCATGCAAGATGAACCCCTTCCTCCCTACTCTAGCCCCAAAAGTCCAAGAACAAAGATTAGCACTGCAATCCAATCCACACTCAGCTGAGAAAAAGCACCACTTAACACATTGAGACTTCAGAGAAAATATGCATCAGACTGCTGAAAGGAAAAAAAAATAGGAGTCTTTATTACTAGATTTTTTGGGGCTTAAGGTAGCCAAGCCAGCCAAAATTTGCGGGTCTCTAAAACACCAAGATACACACAAATGGTGTATGCAATGGATGAACAACTGTTCTGTTGGTCCACAGGCCAATTGTTACTCCCTAAGCAGGATCATGAACCTCTTAGTCAACTGGAAATGAATTTCTGGTCACTTAAAAACAAAACCTTAGAATCACATCTTCAGAGAGGATGAGACTCATGATCCAGCTCAAGGAGTCAAACTGGGGAATATATATATAATAAAGAAAGGTCCTGCACATTGTTTTAGAACCAAAAAGCCTATCAGAGAGGACTTCAGAAGTATGACTCTCTTTGTTTCGTCCTTATGTTTTTTTTACCAGTGATGGCTGATTATATATAGAGGCTGCTGGTCATATAAGCAGTTGTGAGGGGGCACGTGTGGCCTGTGGGTCACATATTAGCCATTCTTGTTTTAAATATTACTAACGTAACATATGCTGTTACCTTTTGAACACTTAGTCTTTACAGAGTTGTTCTTAAGTACTGCAACAGCCATTCAGTCACTCCTAATTCCCTAACGGTAGTCATATCCACTCTGTTGGCACTTTGAAACCCAAGCAGCCTCTTTTATCTGTACAGTACCTTAGAATACTAAATCCCAATGTGTCAAATACATAATCTCATACATACCTTCCACATCATCTGATGCCAGGATGTCATATTTACTACCTCGTCCTTCATTCTCTTCATCATCTTCCTCATCACTGTCTAATGAGTGCTTGTCCTTAAAGCGGCTGCCTGGCCCTCCAACAGCAGGTTCCACCAGCTGATCAGAAAAGAGAAGAGAATGAAGAAACGTTGCACTTTGAGAATGACTAAAGTTCCTTCCTATTCTTCATGGTTAATTCAGATTAGCAGCTTACCTCTGTTGAAAGCTTACCTTAAGAACAATATAACATGGATCAGAACAAAGGCTTATCTAGTCTTTCTGTTCTCACAATGACCAACCAGATGCCTACTGAAGGTCATTACCACGACTTGAGTGCAAGAACACCATCCAGTTTGTGATCCACATCAATTAGTAGAGGGAGAGTACCACCTCTGATACTAGATATAATACACAACTACCAATACACTTTCCTCTGTTTATTTTTTTCTAATTGTCTTTTCAAATTGTTCATACTGGTGGCCATTTTTGGTACACACTGAAATAAACATAGCTTCAGAACTTTAGTATGATATAAAAATGTTAGTTCCCACCCAGCTTTGTCACCTAAATACCAAGTAATAGAACAGCCACCCCCACTCACAGTCCTTCCAGGTGTTTTGCCTACAACTTTCATAATACCAGATATCGCTAAGGTGATGGAACTTGCACTGAAGGAATCTAGACTTAGCAAGGTTTTTACAGGGAGAGAGAGAAAAGGTTTCTTTCTGTCATACCTTTTTCTTTGGCAAACTCATTTCCTCTTCATCTTCATCACCCTGGTCTTCAAAGGTTACTTTGCGTTTTGACATGATGGTTCTATGGAAAACAAACAAGGCTCAAAGGAATGTGGAGAGCCCTTTAGGCACTAAAAAGCCCTATGTTCAGGCTGCATAGCTTTCTAGAAAGGAATTTTGACTGTTCTTATATGGTCAAGCCAATCAGCTTCAGCTGAATGTTGTTTCCCCTACTGATAAGGTCCTTATCTCCAGTAAGCACAGCGTAAAGCAAAACTGGTAAACATACAGCTACTGGTGTCATCTCTGAGGTACAGATAAGACACATGGGACAGTGGTGTTTACACAAATTTCTTATCTCCTGGCATAAATGCATACCCTACTGTAATGCAACTGGGACAGTACAATAATCCCATAGTGAAAAAGCCATACAGATATACAGCAGATTTTAAAAAATCATTGCATATTCTGTCACAACAGCTTGCTTGAAAACAGCTGCATGAGGATGGAGTGCATTTCTTAGCAAGAAATACAGAAATTCAGATTTTGTGTGTTTGCAAAATGTGCTGTGCTTTTAAGAACAGCATTTTCACATACTTTGGAAATGTATTTTGCATGGGGGAGAATACAGAAGAAAACAGAAACCATTCTTTATAAACAGGGCTTTATTTTCTTCTCATACAATACACTACCACCTTTGACAAAAATCGGTTTCAACGCTTGCAAATGAATTCCACAAGAAACTCACCAGATACGTTTTGAACTAAACCCCTCTAACAAATTAATGGACGGGGTACCCTTTCCAATAATCCTCCCACATTCACCCAGAATTCACACATCGATTAATTTTAACACAGTTGACTAACTGGGAAACCACTTCTGCACTAGCCTGTTGTAGCGCTATTATTCCACTTTCAACGTCCTATGGAATCCTAGGGTTTGCAGTTCAGGGAGAGGCCTTTGAGGCCCCTTCCTAAACTGCAAACCCCAGGATTCCATTAGACAGTGAAAGTGGAATAATAGCGCTATAACAGTCTAGTGCGGAAATGGCCAGAGACAGCGCTTTCAGCAGTTACTGGGGAGTTAACTGAACCCCCCACCCGACATGCGAAGGTAACGTGGTAACTGTCCCTTCCTCCCCACGGACAACCTCCCAGCAGTTTCTCCTCAGTGCACATTCACACTCGTCCCTCCTCCGGGTCCTCCACCTGACGCGGCCGGCCCTCACCTGAGCGGCTTCCGCAGCAGACAGCCAACTCTCGACCCACCGCTGCGAAGCAATCAACATCCGGGTCCTGCCGCCATTCGACGGGGATGCGACGGCAGGGAGACTAGGAGGATTTCTCCTTTGGCGCACAGGAAGTGACGTCAGCTCCTGGCAACCGATGACTTCGCGAGGACTAACCGGCATAACTGGGGCGTGTGTGGGCAAAGCTTAAAGGCGCAGCTTGCGGGCAGGCGTTGTTTTTGGTCCTCTTTTGGCTACGGCTGTTTCCGCACTAGACCGTTACAGTGCTTGTATTTCATTTTCACCGTCCTATGGAACCCTGGGGTTTGCAGTTTAGGGAGGGGCCTCAAGGCAAACTTCAGGATTCCATAAGATGTTGAAAAAGTGAAATAATAGCACTATAACAATGTAGTGCGGAAATGGCCTATGGAACATCAGAGGAGCAAAGCGGGTGCATTTTTATTCCCCATCTTGGGCTCCTGCACTGAGCAATACTGCATTACTTCGAGTTTACCCAGTTAAGAGGGATGATATGCTGAGCCCAATGTTTCTTAAAACTCTTTTGAATCAGGGGCCCGCAGTTGTAATTATTTTATGGCCTGAGTTCAGTTTAGGGAGTTCATTGCCACAAGATGTGGCTAGAGCTGCTTTTTTTAAAAAAAAATGGCATTAAAAACTGATTGGGGCACATAGATGAAATACATCTACACTCTATAAGCAGCTATTAATTCTAAAGGTTCAATGGAAACTCCATAGGCAGGAACAATATATTTTAGTTGTGTTGTTCTTCTAAAGTGTTACCAGAATTTAGCCTTAGAAAAGCAATGAAACAGGACGTCTCCCCTTCCCAAAACTACACAGGAGAGATTTGTTTGTTTTTCATCCTTTCTTTGCCAGTTAGATGGAGATGATGAGGCAGGGGGGTATCAATGTGGAGCTAAAAGAGGACTTTGGCAGCTGGCACATCCTGGGAGTGGATGAGGAGGCAAAGGCATACTGTCCAACCATCCCAGTTTAGCAGAGACTGTCCCAAGTAATCCACTGTCCTCCCACTCTTTCAGCCGCCTTTAAAATGTGTTGCTTTCTCTCTCCCCCACTTTCTCCACTTTGTTCTGGCTTACCTCAGTTGCTGCAAACTGAACTTAAATTGCCAAAATAGTTTACATTCAATTAACTCAGGAAGGGGCAGAATCTTGCTGTTCCCTGTATTTAGGCAAAAGCAAACTACTGCAGCATCTTGTAGCTTGTATGTTCTTCCTATTAATAACTTTTGCCATTTTGACCACACTTTGATTTTGCTTGGCCACGTGTATCCCAGTTTTCATCTGTGAAATGTTGGGGAGCATGTAAAGCTTGGAAGTTAGTTTTGAATACAGCTCCCACAATTCCAGTGGCAACACTGCATTGGGGATCCAAATCGTTGAAGAACAAAGAGTAACTTCTCCAAGCTCTGGGAGTAAGATTTCTCCACTGCCTTGGGATCTTCCCACTACCTGTACCTGTCTTCCCAAATGTAGGGGGAATGTGTAACTACATCTTTGAACAATTGCTGCCTCATTTCATAGACAGTTACTAGGCTTATGCAGAAAACTTCTATTTCCTCTGTAATAGAATTGGGACTCTCAAGCCACTTCCACGCTAGACTGTTATAGTGCTATGGTTCCTCAAAGGCCCCTCCCTAAACTGCAAACCCCAGGATTCCATAGGATGTTGAAAGTGGAATCATAGCACTTTAATAATCTAGTGCAGAAATGGTCTCACAATTGTAACGTTTTTGTATTCTGTCACAGCTGCATGCCAGATTCAAAGGCCACTGGTGTGTCTTCAAAGCAGGGAAATGAATCTATTGAACACCTACCTAACAACCATTACAAAAATAAAATCCCCTCTCATTGTCCAGGAACCCTGAAGCTGAGTTAGGTGGGCTTTAGAAATATGTTAGCCTCCCAAACATTTGGGGACAATGGAGACAATATTGTCCCTAATCATTTACCATATAGAATCATAGAGTAGGAAAAAAAACACAACAGCCATCAAGTCCAATCCCCTGCAGTGCAGGAACACATCCAGCCTCTGTTTGAAAACCTCCAAAGCAGGTGACTCTACCACACTCCAAGGCAACATATTCCACTGTGGAATGGCTTTTATCATCAGGAAGCTCTTCTTGAACTTGATGAAGCCTCTTTTCATGAAGTTTGAATCCATTGCCTCATCTTCTAATCTCATAGCTGAAAGTGATGGCAGTTGGAGTTCAACAGCATCTAACAGGTCACAGCTTCTCCATACTTAGAGGCATTTTCTTTCAGAGTTTAGCATTTTTCCTGAAGTAATTTCTTATATCCACTTCCACCCTATCTTTCATTATGTCTTCCCAGAGTGGTTCATAATAGGAATTACAAAAGCAATAGTAAAAAGCATTCAACAAGAATACTGGAAAGTACATCAACATTTGACATCAGACTAGTACTGGGAAGATCTGAATTCAGATCCCCGCATAGCCATAAACCTTGCTGAGTGACCCTGCGCCAGTTCATCCATAACAGGGTCATTGTGAGGAGCAAATGAAGAGGGGGAAGAAAAAAATACCTTGCTTTGAGCTCCATAGATAAAAAGTGGGATAGAAGTACAATAATGTCAAGTTTTAAAACAGGGAGACCATAGGATTTACTCATATGAATGTATCTGGAACAGAATTAAGATATTAGACCTAATGTGAGTAAGACTGATGTTCTCCCTATTTTAAAACTTCCCCCAACCCTGTTAAAGACAGTGACTGGTCCAGTGACTGCTTTATGGCATGTGGAGATCTGAATTTGGATCTTGCCAGTCCTAGTTCCGATGTTGAATCTGTATTAGGCTTGCAGCTTTATTACACCAATCCAAAGTTTGTATAATTGTGGACAAACATTTAACTTCTACAAAATTCCTCATCTGGGGTGGGGAGATATTCTGCTTCATGTTAATGCACTGTTGTCTGTACTTACTCACCTTCTAAAGACAACATGAGGGAGAAGCTTGCAGATATTAAAATGTTACAACTCTTAAAGATGGCAAGAGGTGGTTGCAAGATTTCCCACACCCCGCCAATCACTAATATGTTCTTCACTGATCACAGTCCAGAGAATGTCTGATATATCACAGGGTGGACTGGAAAGTTCAGAAAGCTGTCCGTTAATAGGATCTAGCAGCACCCTAAATTTAGCTTCTCCTGCCTTTCATTTCCCACAACAATTTGTTCTTGCAACTACCTCATTCACTTCTTGAAATGGGTCTCATTAGGACCAGGGAGAACTTCCACTTGTGATTAAAAAGTTCCAGTACTCATTTAGGATCCTTTACTTCCTTTTTTTAAAAAAAGCTGCCTGTTCTTCCTGCTTTTGGAGCAGAATGTGAGAGAAACAGGCAAGAAACTGTGATCAAACTGGACAATACTCTTACTCTCCACCCTTCCCGGAACACAGGATCAAATGACTTTTTGAACTACTGGATGGGAAAAGACAGGTGAGTTCAAGCCCCGCCTTTTCACCTGGGAAACTATTCTTGCGGAGCAATGGGGGAAGGGAATAGTGACCTGAAGGAAACTCGTAAGAGGAAAACCTGATAAATTTGGCTCCCAAAAAGGTAAGGAATATTTGTTGTGACAAAAGCCCTTAGGATTTTCTGGGATTCTGCTGTCATTAACTTACTTCAACAGTGTTCATAGAATGCTCATGCTTATTAAATAGAAAAACTGTGCAACCAGTAATTTCCAGAAGGGAAATTCTGTCCCACGTTTCTTGTTCTCAATCTGAGTAGGGGTTTTTGTTTTTGGCCAATCTTTCATGTTTTCATTCTCTAAAACTTTCACAAATCATCTCTGTATTTGTCTTCTCGTTCATCTCCCTTGGTTCCATTGTTCAAAACATTCTACCTCCCAAATCTCACTTTTCTTGTCCTTACAACATAAAAAAGTATTTATTTATCTATGTATGTTTATTTAAGACTCTTGTCTTTTCTGCATGTCACAATGAGTTTGTTCATTCCTTAACTTTATTTCCATTTTTGCTCTTATATTCCATTTCAGTGTTTTGCTTAGTATTTGTTTTTAAAATTCCATTTTCCAATGCATGATCGATCTCCAATGCAGTTCTTGTTCTTTTGCCCTTTTTTAAAACTTTATATTAATTTATTATCCCGTATAATTTTCACCAGGCCAGCTTTGTCTTATTGACACTAAGAACCAACTTATAGCAGAAACTGAACATTTCACATCAAGATACACACATGGAGATTTCAAGCAAATCAGATTCAGAAACTCAGCATTGTGGTGTGACTCAGCTGTACTTCAAACAAAAGGCTTTGTTTGGCTGTCACAAGTGAATCTCTGTAAGTGTAGCAGCCTATTTTAATGTTTGATATTTCACTTTTGCTCTTTTCACTTGTTTCAAATGTTGTTTCCATTCCTCTTACCTCTGTTCTACAGTATTTATCTTTCATTACACGACCACCATGCATTCTCACTTTTCTTAGTTTTTAATTTATCTACTTCCTCCTTTGATCCCTCCATTTTCCTTTTTCCAGCTGTAGTCCATAGTAGGGTTGCCAGTTCAGGATCATCTCAGGCCCTGAGGTTTCCTAGCCCAAACCTGACACTTAGGGAGGGTCCCTGGTGGTGATGTCAGTAGGCATTATGCATTAAGTACCAACCACAGTTGCTCATAGCTGGTCATTCAAACAAACACAGAATATATTTTGCTGCTTGGAAATCAAAAAATTCTAGCTAATGGGGTTGTGCCTAGATCAAGGTGAAATAAAAGGACTATTCCCTCTCATTCACTTAGAGAGATATGGTACATTTCATTTAGCCTACTTGCTAGCTGGCAGGTGAACGAGCCCTAGTACCACAACAGTTAGGAGAAACGAAAGCAAAGTACAGTCATCCCTCCACATTTTCTAGGGCTAGGGGCACAGGATCCCTGTGAAAGTGGAAACACTGTTATTAACTCTAGGCCCTCCCAAACCACATTTAACACATACACAAAAAGTATGATCACCATATTCAACTCACCATGGATTCATTTGAGGCATCAGGGTTCCTTCACAAGGCAGAAGTGAGTGGCTGTTGGGGCTGCCACCTCCCTTGCTGCCCCACACCATTTTTAATAGGGACTTACAAGCCTTGTTCGCAGTTTCTCAGTCTCATGAGGCATGTAGTCCCTATTAAAAATGGCATAGGGAGGCAGCAGAGGTGACAGCAAATAATCCGTGAATAATCAAATCTGCAAAAGTGAAACCCACAAATGTGGAGGGCTGACTGTACATACATAGACCTTGCAGGAGGAGAGACTCTGCAAGCTGCAATAACAAATCAATTAAGGTTTGCAGATTATAGCAAGCTGATGCTCTCTCAGTTGACCAGGAGGTTTGCACCCAGCCCTTTTTTCTTACCTGGAGCTAACACTCCCCTCCCCTGCCCAAAAAAAACCTGGAGAATTTAGACCTGGAAGACCTGGAGATGATCCATGAAAACCAGAGACTCCAGGCCAGGCTCTGAGAACTGGCAACCCATCCACTGTTATCTTGCATGTTTTCTTCATTCTTGTCGTCTCACTCCGTTTCAGGACCTACTCACCATGAAACTCCATATGTCCAACACTATTCTTTCTTCCACCTTCGAACATGCCCCAGACCGACAGGGTCTTCTGTATAAGAAGAGCATTCGCAGTGGCTCTTACTATCCATGTTGGTGTGAACTCCGGGGCAATCTTCTCTTCTATCGGGATCGACACGGAGACCGTGGTCCTCCTCAGCTTATTGTCCTAGAAGGCTGCACTGTGGAACTGCAGGAATCTGCATCTGAACCATATGCCTTTGAAATTTGCTACCCAAAAGGATTACCTGGTAACCGCTCCTACAAAATGGCAGCTGAGAATCAAGAGACCATGGAAGGTTGGGTGAGAGCTCTTAGTACAGCAGGATTTGAGTACCTCCGAGCCTTGGTTGCTGAGCTGGAAGGTCAGTTTCAGATGCTGAAGAGTCAAGAATGTCCTAAATTAAAGGGACATCCAAAATACCAAATGGACTTACACCTGCCTCCTTCGAAACTGAAGTTGGAAATGGAATCCTCCAACATGGATTTTACTCAACTCCATCAGGAATTTGGGGAGGATATTATGAAGGCGAGACACATCTGGCAGAAAGAGAGGAGAAGAAAGCAGCAACTAGGGTGGGTTCCAGAAGCTCTGGAGGACGAAAGCTTGATAGATTTGGGGTAGGGCAATCAACAATTCCAAACACTTAAGTTTCGGGCAAAGCTAGAATTGATATGAAGTTTGTGGGAAGAGATGCACACAGAAAGCCAGGCTATGTAAAGCCAGTACAAATTACCATCTTTTAAAAACAATAAGGTTTGAATAAATTTGTATTTTAAAGAAAGCTTGAGAAGTATTTGTGTGTGTGTCTGCACCAGTCATATTTAGCTAAGGAGATCAGTTTCTTGCAGTGGAATATTCTGGGAAGTGCTTGTTGTGGGCAAGGGCCCCAAGGCCTGTTGTGACTTCATCCCATTTTGACCACACTGCCCCAGTAAGGTCAGCTGAGATTACTGGGAGCCATGCTAGCTTCAGCTTCTCTGAAGTAAAGTCCAACAACATGGTGGGCATCCACAGTTGGAAATCGCTAAGTGTTTGTTGTGAGCATCAAGAAACAAAACAGAAGGCATTGTAAGAGTAACAAGAGTAACAGAGCAGCAGACTGTCTCCCCTCACTAAAAGGTTTCAAGGCCTAAATAGGGCTCCCCCCATTTTGAAAGACTTGATTCTGCCCTCTCCACATGCATTTCTAGAACACAGTGCATTATATCCTATCTCTCTGTTCCACTAGCTAAGAGCACATTGCTGGTATCCGGTAATGAAGCTGAACACCTGGTGAGCAGTACTGAATTGCAGTTCTTGGACTGAAACTTCCAATACTCCTCATTGATTGGAATTGTAGTCCAGCATCTGGAGGGCTGCAATTTGCATATCTGTAGATTAAAGGTTAAGAACCATTGTGTTAACTAGCATTCAGCAATACCGTGGCCACTCAACAGAGGGACTGGCCTGAGCCAATCAAACACACATTTTTCATCCACCAAAACAGAAATCAACACGAGCAAGAGAGCGAGCATAGCAGGCAAGTGTAACAGTCATGGGGGTGCGATGTGTGTTAGAGAGAAAAGCTGAGATCTAAACTTAGTATGAAACTCTCAGAATGACTCTCAAGAGCCAGGCTCTCTTTAACAGTAACCTAACTTGCAGGATCATTGTAAATAATACCAAAGTGTAGTATCCATAAACTCCTTAGAGAAAGAACATACAGTGGGCCCTCAGTATCCACTGGAATTTGGTTCCAAGAATTTTTTATGGGTACCAAAAGCCATGGATTTCAAGTCCTATTATATACAATAGTGTAGTAAAATGGTGTCTCTTATATAAAATGGTGAACAATCCCTTCTGAACAAATATTGCCAAAAACCCTCTGTGATAGATTCACCTTAGGGTTGCCATAAGCCAGAAGTTACTTGAAGGCACACAACAAAATGCTGCTGACAGAGGGAGGTTCTTTCAAGCCATCATGTCTGTCTCCTTTGAAAATGGACTTGCAGCAACCCTAAAGCGAACTTATCATGGGGGTTTTCGTGGCAAAATTTGTCACCTTTGCCTTTCTCTGAGGCTGAGAATGTGGTTTCCCTGAAATCACCCAGTGGGTTCCCATGGCCAAGTGGGGATTCAAACCATGTTCTCCAGAGTTGTGATTTGAGCATGTACACACACCTACCGCTTCTGTGTGTGTACAGGTGCTGAAACTGCTGCCTTGTTTGCAAACGAGAGTAATTTGGGCACGCACAGACACCTAGTGCTGTGTCTTTTTTGTCAGGCATACGACAGCAATGGGAGGAGTTTTGGCACCTGCATACACCTCCACTGCCACAATCCTGTTGCTGCTGCTGCTGCTGCTGCTGCCGTTGGTGGTGGTGTCCAGAAGCAGAGGTCCATGGACCGCCAGGGGTCCCCAGATCCCGGGTTAAGCAACAATGTGCCAGACCAAATGACTAGAATGATCCAACAGCCCTCTGTAAGCAATTGATTCAAACTAATATTTTATAGCAGCCATCTGCAATCTAGTGCTCTTCAAATGTGCTAGCCCTGCTGGCTAAGACTGACAGGACTTGTAGTCCAATACATCTTGACACCAGGTTAGGGAAAGGTTTGTTCATAGGTTTATCCAAACCTGTGGTCAAAGCTATGCTCCCCCAAATCATACTTACTGTTGGCAATCCTCCATTCCTCTCTTCATTGACTTGGACACCCCAATCCTACTGTGACAACTCAACACATCCTTGGTTAATAAAGACAACTGGCAGACAAACTTCATTCTGTTTTGTTAACATTTTTAAACAAAGCAATGGAGAAAGAGGGAATCCAATGAGAATGAGGCACAAACGACAAAAAAAAAATATATTAACAAGTAGGACAGCAAGAATACATCAGCTGTAAACTTCTAATTTTCTGCTCTTCCTGATTAGGAGTGGTGGTAAAAAAAAACCCTAAAAAAATAATAAAAGGCAAGGGGAAAAATGAATTCTTAATTTCCAGTGTCTGTCCCATTAAATAAAAGCACAAGGTCAAAAAAAATCCCAAGTATCTGTATACATAATTACAATACCGAAACATATATATAATATATGTGTTATAGAGAAAAGTTATGTACAGAGATGAAGGTGGGCTAATTGATCTTTTTTGCTGGATTGTGGATGGGACTGTGGACTTGAGAAGAAGCCACCACTGGGAGCAGGTGTACTGTGGGAAATAAGATTTTGAAACGGCGTCATGATTTTCAAACTATTCACAACAGCAGAAAATGTGACCTAAGTGGGCGATACTGAGCCTGCAGAAGGTGAAAACTGAAGGGAAAAAGTTATGAATGTACGCTAAACCACATTTGCAGCTGTAGCTCAACGTGATCTCCTGGAGTTCAGTCTGTTGATTGCCAGCTTTCCATTTTTTGCCACAGAATTCCTAGTTTTGATCCACAGCCCCTGCTAATCTGCTGGTACCACTGGCATCCCTAGACCATGTGGAAAGGAAGCCATTTTGCCCTCCACAAAGGCCTAATAAGCTGATACCAGTGTGTGGTAATATAAAAAGATAAAGGGACCCCTTTTGTGGTCGCACAGCGTACCACGGAGAAAAAGGAGGTCAAATACATTCCAGTTATTTTAAAAGGATCGGTCTGCTCTTCACTGAGGGGCAACGGGATAAAGCATGCACCATTCAGGAATGTAGTTCTACATTAACAAACTAAAACCATTTGTTCAACCAGTTTCAACAGCCATGGCTCATGAAGCTCTGTAAAATTCTGTGAAGAGACTGTGGGGCTCTAAAATTCAGAAGCCATTCTCAGCATCTCCCCAAAACTACAAAGCCCAGGAATCCTCTGGGTGAGCACATGCATATTTTTAAAAATAGATTTCTCAACTGGTTTAAATTTGTAATGGAGATGTACCTTTAACATCCAAAGGATGGGCAGGGACAAAGGGAGGATTAGATGCATTCTAACTACAAAGGGCAAAGACTTCTAGATTGATTCTTATAGTACAGGGGGCTTAAGTCAAAACAGTTTATCAATATCTTCTCCTCAGTGACAGACACTCCTAGAAAACATGGCTGCCTCTCATCTGCATGCAGCAGACAATTAACAAGGATTACCTCCTGCCTTGTGTTTCAGGAATGTTTGTGCCAGATGAAAATACTGTAGGGCAGGGGAGAGATCTGTTTTAACTAAGAAAACAGAAGCTTCTCTCGACTGTTTGCCAGCAAAGGGAGGGATGCTCCCAACTTACTGCTCCAATCTTGTTTCTCTTCTTTTGCTCATGAATCTTGACAGACATTTCTAGGCACCAGTAGTGTGGGTCTTTTTCCCTGACCACTTATTTGCATAGGAACAACTGAATGGCTGAGTCTGTGGATATTAGGGTCAGCTGCTCTCTCTCAACCGCAATACGGACACACTTCCTGCCTCTAAAAGCGGCACAAAAGGAAGCCAACAGGTGTATGTCTCCTTCTATGTGGTACATCCATGCTGGGAGAAGCCTCCTGGGTCTATGTACAGAAAGAGACTTACATGGGATTTCTTTTATAAGATGCGAGACCATCAAATTTGAGATGGAGCTGGAAATAAAACACAGTGGTATTATGAAGGTCTGCCCAACCTACAATGGAAGAATTTGTTAACTTGTTGGAGCAAAGGGGAGGGAACACCATACTTTGCTTTGAAAACTAATTTCTCTGGAAAGAGCTGGTGTATCTAGCCTGGAGTAGTTAAATATTTGTCAGGAGAGATTATTCTATATACAGTACTTGAGAGGACCATGTTGGAGTTGTTGTTAATAATACAATTAGCTCCTTGGTTAAGACTCCAAGCTTTGGGGAAGTGGAAGGGCTGTGCAGCTGCACCTGTCAGGTTTGGCAAAACTTGCATTGGGGCAGCCAGAGCACAGTGGCCATTTTGCTTTGGCCCTGTTCATTAAGGGAGCAGGGACGAAGAGGGGTCAAATCCACCTCAGGCACACAAAGGGAGGTGAAAAAATGGGCACTAGGTAAATATCCTCCTATCTATTGCGGCCCTAAGTCGGGTGCTTCAGTGCACAGCAGCTATTGGCACACCACCGCCTGCCCGCTGGGTCCCCCTACCATGGTAAGCCTCTGGGAGCAGCTGCCATCTTGGTCCTTGGTAGACAGGAGGCAGTCGTTGGGACTCACATCCCCTCCCCCAGCCCTATTCAAAAGTATGTGTCTTGCAGCACGGATGCCCCTGCACTCTCCCCATCTTTCCCCTCCTCAGGGGGTGGCAGAGGGGCTGATTTGGGTTCCTTTTTCCTTAGCGACAACTTCCTCTCTTTCTTCATCCTGGCTTCCTCTTTGGCTCGTTCCTTCTGCTGCTTCTTCTCCTTTTCCTTCTCCTGCTTCTCCCTCTCCTTCTGCAGTTTCCTCTCATGCTCCCTCTCCTGCTTCTGCCTCTCCTTTTCTACCTTCTCTTGCTTTTCACGTTCCTTCTCTTTCCGCTTCTCCTCTTTGCTGCTGCCGCCGCCGCTCCCTGTTTTCTTGGGGCCGCCTAAGGGCATGTTGTTCCCCGTCGGGGAGGGCAAGGCAGGATGGAGGCCTTCCGACACCACCACCTGGCTCTGGGCAGCAGGAGGTGCTGGGGGTGGAGCAGCGGACACTGCCAAGCTGCCCACCGAGTGCGCTGGGGAGAAGGAGGGCCCGCTCGAGCTGCTGAGAGAAACCCTTTGCTTGAGGCCGGTTAGGCTCAAAAGGCTGGCACTGGCAGAAAGGGGGGGGTTCATGCGGTATCTCTCCTCATGGATCGCTCGGGAGCCATGGAGCCGGCGAGAAGGCTTGTACTGGAGCTCGCCCCGTGTCTCCCGCCACTTCTTCAACTGGGTGGCGTTCTCCCGCTCTATCAGGGCTTCGGTCACTGGGAGATTAATAACCTGAGCAAAGCATGGAACAGGAGCAAGGTTGAGAGGAATTAGCCACACAGCATCTGCAGCCAAGCATCCACACCACCAACCCTCTCTTCATGCTCACACTGGGAGCCCTGCCTGCTCAGAGTAAGAGGCATGCTCTTCCTCATACAAGCAGAGCCTGAAACTACATGTTATACAGAGTTCCTTATCTAATACCTCTTACGGGTTTTTTGGTTTGGTTGTATGTGTTGTTTTCTTAATCAGGCAAAGCAATACCAACTCAGCACTCACCCTTTGAAAGTGAAAACACAGCCCCACCTACACTTGCGTGTGTGAGAGACAGAAATTTCAGACAGAAAATCAAACAAGGCAAAAGTTTAAGCAGCACCTCACACATACACACACACTCCATCTCAACTTGCAGCCCAGCTGAGCTGAGTTTGGTTTTCTTAAAACATTAAATGAAAAGTGATTAAAAAAGCCAGAGCACTCCATCTGATGGGTTGTTTGCTGCTAATATTAAAGCATCCCCTCACCACAATAAGCTGAACAATAACATGGGCAGCATGTCAAGGCTTTCCTAATAATCACCCAAGTTCTTTGGAACTCATAACCGAAAGCAAGGCCCAACAAGCCACACCTTAGAGCAAGAATGGACAGCTGTGGCACTCCAGATGCTGCCAGATTGCACCTCCCATCATTCTTCACTGTTGGCTATGCTGGCCAGGGTTGATGGAAGTTATAGGACAAAATCATGTGGGATACCACAGCTGACCTCTGCTGCCCTTAGAGAGCTTTAAGAAAAAGATCACGCACCATTTCTATGGATAAGCTATCAGTAATCACTTGTGTGCGCAGGTGTATTATTCAGAGAGCCATTAGACACCTTCACTCAGTTACTCAGCTTCAGAATTTTGAGTGTATTTCTATTGGAAATGACAGTGACTCTATTTCATGTTTATCTGAACAAATAGGGATGCAATTTGTGTTTTTCTCTTTTTTTGTAGCAAAAATCTAATCAAGGTGCTGTTTATTTCATACATGTATATATTTACTATGCAAGAGCAGAAAACATGTATGTTGATGGTGCTACATAAATTGATTACAATAAGGTAGAGAAGTCTGAAAAATCTGAAGCTTTCCCTTAAAAGCACACATACACTCATAAGACATACACTAAGACGTATTTCTAGTCTTAGTCTAGCTTAGAAACATGTAAGCAAGGTCTGATGGAAGATATTTGCTGGATTATCTGCCATGAATGGTTTTGACCAAAACTGAAATCAGAATTGTTGCAAGAAAAAAAAGTCTCTCATTTCAATTTGATATTTCTCGTAATCACCGATACTTTCTATCCATCTTTAGTATTGCCCTGCTTCATTTTTTGCATGACAGATATTCTACGTACAATAACTTAACTTCAATGCAGATTTCCAAGTTACTCCAGATTCAGGCTCCTTGTTCTCTGCTTTGTTTTGACTCTTTTATTATTATTATTGTTTTACATTACAGTCCTCTCTCCACATTTGCAGGTTTCATCTTTGCAAATTTGATTATTCATAAACACACCTGTGTCTCCCTCCCCATTCTCCTCCTCCCACTCTCTTGCCTTTTGCCCAGGTGCCTATCTTCCATCTCCATGTCTGGGCAAAAAGCAAGGGAACTGGCGGGGGGAGGCACATGTGCCTCCCCTGCCATTCCCTTCCTCTTGCCTTTAGCCTGGGCACACAGAAGGAAGACAGGCATGCCTGGGCAAAATCAGGGAAATGGGAGGGGGGATAACTTCCCTCCCCATTTCCTTGCCTTTAGCCAAGGCATGGAAAATACATTTTGAGTCAAAAGGCAAAGGAACGTGGGGGGGGGACTCGCATGTCTTCCTTTTCTGCACTTGGTACTCCCTATCAATTCTCTTTCTTTTTGCCCAAGTATGGAGAATGCACACTGAGGCAAAAGGCAAAGGAATGGGGGGGGAGACATGTACCCTTCCAATCCCTTACCTTTTGCCCAGACATGGAGAAGGAAGGCATCTGCGCCTGGGCAAAAGGCAAAGGAAGGGGGAAGCATAAGGTTTTATTTGTAGTTTTTCCACTTCTGCAAGGGTTCTGCACCCCAAACTCTCATGAAAGTGGATGGGGCCACTGTAAATTTAGTTGTTTTCTTTATTCTGTGAGCTACCGAGATAACTTGCCTTATAGCACGACCATTTAAACATTGTAAAAAAAAGACTTGACTCTCACCTCATGGACCAGAAAGTCCTCTTGCATGGTCTGAACAGGCAAATTCCGTAGTTTCTCCATCGTTTCATACATGCCCTGGCACGAGCGGAGCTTGTCTACTGAGCCCAGTGTGTTCCGGAGCAGCACCAGGCCCACCCGGAAGATTATTTTCACCCCTGGACAGAAGAAACATGGATAAGTCAGTGAGCAAGCAGGAGGGAGGCTGGCTGCCATGGATGAGGAGTTAGAAATGGGAAATGAACAAGAGAAGGTTATGTGGGCAGAGAAATTTGTTCAAAAGAAAATTACCGCCAAGTCCTGTCTTCTGTGTACAACTCCCTGGGAAGGCATTTGCCTTTGCCCACTTGGTAGCTTTCCAAAGAAAAATATAGGAAGCAAGATGCTGGAGTAGTACCTATTTAGCATCCAGCAGTGACTACCCAGACCACCAGCAGGCCAGAGGTCTCTAGAAAGCTCACAAGCCAAGCATTGAAGCAACAGGCTTTGCCTGCTAATATGCCCAGCAAATGGTACACATTAGTATATTATCTCTGAATATCTACCATGGATCACAGTGGAATGGGACAAGTGCGCCCTATAGGCCACATGTGGCCCCCCATTGGCATTTCTGTGCCCCACAGAGACAAACAGGGTACAGAGATTACAAACTGCTCCATATTTCTCCCAGATACCCTCTAGGAGGCAAGGGCAGCAATTCTGTCACATTTTGGGGACCTCCGTGTCATTTTAAGACCACCAGAGGCCTTTTTTAAACAATAAGAAATGATTTCCTGTTTACTTCCTGTTAAAAAAAGTCTTTCCTGGTCCTAAAACTGCCCAAAGAAGACAAAAATGTGGTGAAAATGTCTTCTACAATATCAAGATTCTATCATCTTCTTTAATTTAAGATGACTGCATCATCTTCTTTAATTTGTCTAATCCATACAGTTGTTCAAGCTATCAGACTTCCTCAAATCTTGTACCAGTGAATCTCACAAGCTAAAATTCCATAAGAAGGATTCTCTGTTGCTTGCCCTTAATCTATCATCAGATCAATTTCACAGATAACCCAAGTCAGAATATTACGAGGCCACAAATAATAAACACACTTGCTAATCAGCAGACTCAGGTGGGCAGAGTTGAAGGCAGTGAGACTTAGGCCATTTCCGCACTAGACTGCTACAACAGTGCTATTATTTCACTTTCAACCTCCTATGGAGCCTTGGGGTTTGCAGATTAGGGAGGTGCCTAAAACCGCAAACCCTCAAAGGCCCCTCCCTAAACTGCAAACCCCAGGATTCCATAGGATGTTGAAAGGGGAAATGGCCTTACTTCCAAGTCAACATGCACATGGGTATAGTATGAGAGAAGAGGCAAATTCTATCATGTTATGTCCCTCAGACCATGGCTACTTCTATGCATCTCTACCATGTCCATCATTTTTCTCTCCTGGAAGAATATTAAGCAGTCTTCCACATGGTATTATGATGCTACTATGAATTTGGTATCATTAAAATCTTGATTTTCTCCCCCCTGCCTCTTTCATTCCTCACCCCAGTTCTTAGCCCTCATGTTTGCCAAAATGTTTACTGCATCTGTGTGAAGAGCAATTCAGAAGCATTCTTTCTGTCTACAATAATAGAAAGGGTGTTCAGAAAGGGAATAAGGACAAAAGATTTCTAGCTGAAAGGCACTGATCCCAACTGGATCATTGCGAGGGAGGCAAGGAGGAAAGCGAATAACCAGAACACACGGGGGATGAGCCTCACCTTCACAGAAGAACATATCCCATACACGCAACACAGAGCACCAGGGCAAAGTCCGGGAGAAGATGCACATGAACCACTCTGTCATATACAAAATTGGGTCAATTTTGTATCTCTTCAGGTGCCGGTAGGCAATGGGGGATGCTCGTCGGAGCAGGGCAAAGAAGATCTCCCCATCCAGCTGGATTGCTTCCTGCACAAGATAAACAAGACACAGCTGGGATGGGAGGTGAATTTAGGGCCATCAAATTGGCAATCCACACTCTTCCCTCTAAACTTTTCTTCTTTCAGTGAGAACACAACCAAAGAGAAGCTCACTATACCCACTTCCACATGCTGTGTTTGTGGCCTTCATGAATGGCAGAAGAAATGGGAAGGCCAGAGACAGAAACTGCAGATTTGAAGTGGCCTGAATAACATACTTTGCACCTTCCTTGAGTTGGAATGCCTGCCTTATGTTTTAAGGTTCTTTGATTCTTAATTGCTTCTGTGATTCTTAACAGCTGTGTTAATGGCTGAAAACCAGCTATGTTCTCCCAATATTGAAGCAAAAAACATCACCTGTCTATAGGGGTGTAGCCACAAGGCAGGGGGCAAAATGAGTATGCTGCTCCCTCAAATTAGGAATTCTGTTTCCCACAGGAAATGTGCCCTCTGTCCCCAAATTTGTAGCACTGCAGTGACGTAAAACCTGAGTTGAGCATTTAACATTAGAGTTTAGGCATTCAAAGAAAAGAGCCTGACAAAATTATCAAGTGAATGAAAACCTAGCAAACGGAAGAGTGCTAGGTATGGACAGTTATAACCTTTAAAATCTTATGTGAATTGGGCCCAGACTTTTCAGACTGTATCTCCCCCTACAAGGCAACTCAAGTTCTAAGATCTTAGGGGGAGGGTTTCCTCTCTATCCCACCATCTTCACAGGCACAGTTGGTGAGGACACAATGCAGAGTCTTATTAGTGATTGCTCCTAGCCTATGGAACTATCTCCCCTGGGAGACCCACTCAGCCCTGTCCCCACTCTTTAGATTGCAGATAAGACCTTTTCATTTAGGCAGGCATTTGACTAAGTTTAATCCTATGGCAGAATATTGTTTAAAATAGTATATTCTGTTTTTATTTAGTATTTTTGAACAATTTTTAAATGTATTTCAAAACTGTTTAAGCTATGTTTTTTTAACAGGATTTTTTTTTTAAAAACTTGTATATAGTACACTTCATGGCTAAACTTTAAGTTTCATAACCTGTCTTGGGTCCTTTGGCAAGGGAAATTGAATTAACATTTAACAACATCAATTTTTAATATCTTATTTTCTGTACCGCTAGAAATTTGGAGATTGAAGAACAATTTCATTGGGGAAAAGGATTCTTCTTTGGGGGGTGATGTCCTCATTCTGGCCCCCTATAGCAACACCCTTGTTTGTTGATTCATGATTGCTCTGCAACTGTTTAAAAATAGCATTTCTGTCAAAATAAAACTGCATTATGTCCAAGTGAAAGGAATATGGATTCTGCGGTCTTCCAGATGATGCTAGGCTTCAACTCTAACCCAAGACAACACAGTCACTGGGCAAGGATGACGGGCACATTAGTTCATCAATATGTGAAAGACCGCCAAATTCCCTACCCCTGCCCAAGTGAAATTGGTGTAACTGGGGGGGGGTTCAAAACAGACTAAGAACATTGCGTCAAACTGAATTAACTCTTCACATTATCTCATCCCATTCTTTTTTAAGTATGAGCATGTTTGTTTTATTCAAGGGGTGGGAATCACCTTCCCCAAATTATGTTGGGCTGCAACTCTCAGCAAGCATTGTCAATGGTGAGGAATGCTGGGAACTGCAGTCCAACAACTTCTGGGGAGTTACTTCTGCTTTAAAGTATTAAACAAATCTTACAGGGCAATGTCTACACATGTTTACTTAGAGTAAAATCCCACTGTGTTTAGAGGGACTTATCCCCCAGTAGCCACACTTAACACTTATCAGACTAAGACCGCAGTTTCATAAAATCAGCAGAGTCTGCATATATCTGCAACAGAATAAAAATATTTCAGGGGAAGAGGAGAAATTTCTTTTGTTTTCAAATGTGGGTACACATCACAAGTCCAGGAACTATCCCAACCAATGCTTGGGAGTGTCACGTTTTTGGACTACAGTTCCTGGAACTTCCCAGCCGCTGCCATGGTACCTGGAGGATTCTAGAAGTTGTAGTCCAAAAAAGTAATCTTTTTCCAACCTCTGTAAAGTGCTCTTGCTCCTGCAAGAAGGAACACCCTTTTTTGAGATGATGCTTGCTGATCACAGTTTGTTAAGTAATTCAATTTACTTATTTAAAACTAACTGACAAATCAGGGCCTTTAATATCCCTGACTAATCAACTCAGGAACTACAGCCCTAGGACTGACTTTTCAGAGAGGTCAAGCTAGTAAGTCTATATTTGCCCATCATGAACAGAGGAGTCCGGTCATCAGCTGCATGCATTCTTAGAAACAAATGGACCAGCTAATTGACTGCATAGTGACTTCACTCTCAAGATCAGTCATGGGGGTTGAATTTCAGGTTGTCTTAAAAAGGGGGAAGTCAAATGGGCTGGAAAACAAACTCTAGAAAGTAATTCAGACAAGCCAGGTCCAGAGAAAAATGAAAGGAAGGAAAACTCTTTTTTCTCTCCATGAAATGCATGATTCAATTTCTGAATGTTCCTGGACTCTGGGCCTCCCATCTTTTCTCAGTGGGCTTCTATCTCACAGGAAGCATCTTCCTCCATTCCATAAAGCAAATACTGGGATACCCTGCTACAACGTCACAACACACGGTCACTTTTGTGAAGAAGTAGTGGGGTGGGGTAACTCCCACATATAAAAATCTTTTGAACTGCACAGAAAGCTTTCCCTGTGAAACACCTACTGTCTTTTCTCATAGGAATCTAGTCACACTTACCAGTCCAGCACTGTAATAGCCAGGGAGGTATTTCTCACAGATTTGCACCAGGCACCAGAAAGCTTGCTGCAGAGAGAGATCAAGAAATTATCAGCACAAGTCATCTGTGCAGTCATATCTCCATGGGCTGGACACTCTGTCTAAGGATTCTGGCTTGCTCCCCATTCAGATGCAATCAGCTAATCCTAGTCAATTCAGGTGGGCCAGCTTTCTCTCCCAAGACTGCTACTTCCTCTGTCCTGGCTACTGCACAAGCAGTATGATGATACTGCACAAGCAAGAGGCAAGTGCTGAAAGCCAAGCTGAGACCATAGGGTTACCATCCAGAAAGAGCTGTGGACTTACAGTATTCTTTATATTAGTGCCTGTATTTCAATGCTATGTATGGCCTCATATGGAAACATGGCAGCAGCTGAGAGCAGCAAAGGAAGGTAACCAGGCTCCCAGCAGCCCACTTAAACACTCCAAAACACAGAGATTCAGCAAAAGATGAGGCCACTGGGCAAGCCTGATGTGAGCCACCCCTTGTCACCACCAAGACCCCAAGGTTTCCAGAGGTATGATGCGTCTCACATTTCAGCCTGCTCCAAGTTCTGTGCCAATGCAGATAATTCAGGAAGCATGGCTCCTTCCAAAACAGGCCTCCTGCATCCCACACTTTTCTGAGAGAATTCAAGTTCTAAAACAGTCTGCTGTCTTCCTCACCACTCTTCAACATGACAGTGAAGCTCCTTACCTCTGCAGGCATATGCATCAGCAAAACTGCAGCCACAGGAGCCTGGGCTTGGCAATACCCTTCTTCTGGCCGGTAGATAGTGTAGGCTTTCAGGATACGGTAAAGGTCTTGCTGCCTGTGATGGAGTAGAAGCATGAAAGACAGGAAACCAGAGTCTTTCCCTGCCTCAAGGGAGCATCCAACCCAAACTGGGACTGCTGGTTTTTGGAAAAGACTGGAAATATGAATCTAGGGTGCACCACTTCCAGCCTAAGGCCAGGTGACCAAATAGTTATGCACCCCATTTCACTGGAGCATTTCATTAGTCAGAGCGCTTAGGGAACAACTTAGGCTCAGGATTTTTCAAGTCACGGGCCAGAATACATTTTGGAAAGCAAGGAGAGAGGTCATATTCCCAAGTGTCTTACTAATGGCAAGTCCTATTAACCTTGAACTGGGAGTGATAAAGTGCAAGGAAAGGAACAGTACCGTGAGTGCAAGCTAGGAAGGCTAGGAATACAAGCTAGGAAGGCAAGGAAGAAGCAACACCAGGAAGAATCAACCAAGTATGTTTAAGAGGGTTTCTAATACAGAGAGGTTTACTTTCAAAAGGTTTGAAACACCTAAGAGAATCATGGTTTTTCCCTCTTTTGCTTCGTCCTCACCCGTGGCCTCCCCGAGCTGCAAACATCTCATGGAATGGGAATTGCCTATGTAGGTCCTTCTCAATCACATCAAGCCATTTGGGATCTCCAGACTGTCGTTCCAGTTCCTAATAAAAGGCAGAAAAAGAGGGGAAGATTGAGAACTTGAAAAGGAAAGAGGCAAGAGGGAGGGGACTTTCCCTTTCACACAACAGCTCTACTTCTGGAAAGGATTCCAGGGGAGAGAAACACACATGCAAAAGAGACAGGAAGCATCTGTTCTTCTTCCACATGCACTCCCCTTGCCACACTGTATCAACTACTATAAGCTGGCACAGAAATAATCAGCTGTTTGGACTGCAAACCCCAGCATCCCTCAGGGAAGTTGCAGTCAAATAAAGTAATACTTAAAGTTCAGCCTATGGGAAAGATCCTGAAGACTTTATATGAATTAGCAGCGTTTAACTATTTTACTATTTGATTTTACCCATCTGTTTTGATGCTACCTGTACGGTGCTTTGCAAAGATCCGTATCCTTAAAAGTGGGGTAGAAAGTCTTTTAAAAAATAAAGATATGGTTCTATGCCTTTTCCCAGCTTGAGAGACCCAAGTCCCATCCCACTGGTACAGTAGCACCAAAACAGCACTTAAAAATACCTCAAATTTCCCTGGATTTTGATCCAGAAGCTCCTTGCTGTTGGAAAGAAGTTGCCACGCTTTAGCCCGAAGGGATGAAGGAATTCCCTTCCGGCAGCGCAATTTCACCTGTAACAAAATTGAGAAGTTATAAATAAATGAAATAAACACACATACAAACAACCAGCCATCAAATACAAGTTGGAGTCCTTTCCTCAAGTGGCTAGGAACAGAGCATTTCACAACTGATCTCTGCTGACCTTTTGGAATCTGCGTGACAGCCATTTATCCCAGTGGGAAAACATGTCCAGCCACTTGAGTTCTCTCTGTCTGGCCACATCCACAGGGATGGCGCTTTCCCTGCAACAAGAAAAATAAGATAAAATGTGGATAAAGAGTTCAAAGAGAAGGCCTGTGAGCATTGCCAAAGTTTGAATTCTGTAGAAATCAACTTTATGTGCCTATTTTAAACACGTTACATGCTATTTCTGTTATTCGGGGAACAGCTATACAACACACCAGGGCCTGACCTTCCTATCTGGTGTCTGAAACTTCTGAAGGAAGCAACTATAAGCCCACTCTTGAAAAAGCAAACCACACAGCCACATTGAGAAGTAGATAAAAGAAAGTGCTTAGCTGTTTGGGTGAGAGAGAGCGCACTGTAATGGTGCTAACCTATTTAATTCTCTAGGTTCATAATCCCTGTCAGTCCCTTCTATCCTATATGTTCTGCATGTCACAACCACACTGAGATGGCATATACCAAGCTGTCCCCAACCTGAGGTGGATGGATACCTCGAACTGCTATAAAAACAAATGAATGGATCCTAGAGCAAATCAGACCTGAATTCCCACCAGAACCAAAATGATTAAATTGAGGCTGTTATACTCTGGACATATCAGGATGACATGACTCACTGACAAAGGTAATAATGTTCGGCAAAGTGGAAGGCAGTAGGAAAAGAGGAAGACCTGTGGTACAGGTTGATTGATTCAGTCAAGGTAACCCCCTGGATCTGCAAGAGCTGAGCAGGGCAGTTGGTGACTGAGGATCTTGGAGGTCTCATATTTACAGAGAAATCATAAGAAAAAACCTGACTTGACAGCAAATAACAACGACCCCAACCTGAACATATATGTCCTTTGCAATTTCATTGGTGTTCAGCTAAAGGGAAAGCAGGCTGACACAATTCCTTTTGGTGGTATTTCTTTGTTTCTTCAAATACACATGCAGTCAGGTGTCTCACATGGAAAACCACTAGATTAGATTTTGCCCAAATTCTCTGCCCTGGCCTTGTAGCCTGCAAGATTATGGGACAAGAAGGGGCAACATGGTTTCCTCACCACATCATGTTCCTGACAGGCCTTTGCAATAAAAACATTTGTGGTTTTTCATTATCCCTTCCTTCGAGCTCCCCAACTATGTATACAAGTAGACAAGCATAAGTGTCACAGTGAACTCAGCTTTCAAAGGCAAACAGAAAACAAAACATTGAAGGGTGTACAGGACAAGGCAGCAACCATAAATGGAATGAGGAAACCCTTCAGTCTAGTTCTGATTCAGAATTAGTTAGGCTTCTCATGACACAATGTACAGATTGACAAGCAAGCCCCCTAAATCCTATACAAGAAGCCAAATTAAATCTATGTATGACAAAAAGAAATGAGAGGCATCCAATTTCATGTGCTCTAGATACAGGGACACATTAGCTTTAGTCAAGGAAACCTGGGGAAGACGATCACATGAAAGGAGATGGGCAGGGCTCCTTTTAACAGAACTCAGCAAGAAACAGGAAGGGCTGTGTGCCGAACAGGAAGCAGTGGGGTTGATTAAAAAAAAAAAGCAAGGAAGAAGTGGGTTGGCAGGGAGAGAAGAGAAAGATGACTTTTCTCCCATAGCCACACCTTGAAAACAATGGGTACTTTTTGTGGGGTTTTCTTTCTCTCCCAAGCAACCCTGGACACTAAACACTATTCAGTTTCATTTCAGCCTATGCATAGAGATGCCACATGAAACTGCCTCTGTTCAGTTCCTGATAATGAGGGAGCATAAGGGACGGAGCTCTGCGTTTGGCCAATATTCCCATGTTATAAATGGCAACTTCAGTTTTACCGAAATACCAGCTTAGTCAAGCTCCATCCTCCCCTCCCTTTCACTCAGTTGCCTTTCCATCAAGTTGTAGAAGACGAAGAAGCAAGAAGAAAGGCTACTCCTTCTCCTCCCCAGTATTTTTATCTGCTTCACTATTTGAAGCAGTTCCATTCCAGGTAGTAATGCTAAGGTGATTCAACATCCTCCTGTATTATATTTAGCCATTATAAAAATCTTATCACACTGAAAATGTAGCCACCAGTTCTTTAGTTTTCCTTTCCCCTCCCCATTCCTTCTTCCTTTTGTGTCATGTCTTTTCAAACAGTAAGCCTTAAGGCACTTGTTTTTACTGTTACCGTTAACTGTTCTGGAAGCCTTTCCAGCTGAAGAGGCATAAACAGACTAAGTATATAATACATTCTCTTCCTCCTATGACGTCAAACCAGCAGATATTCATTTCATTTTATGCTTACAACAATTTGTGAGAAACCTGCAAACACCACCAACTGAGATAGCTATGCCCCCCGTTTAACCTATGGTTATACAATCCATACCCAGTACCTGAGGTCTACAAATGGTCTACCTATTCTTGAAGTTCATGGAGCAGAATACAGAAACAGGATAATGGAACCCTGCTTCACAGTCTAAAATTGGGATGGTGTGTGGGTCAAGAAGGGAGGCAGCACTTGATTGCAAAGTAAAGGCAGAACACAAACACATATACTTGGGCCATGCACCAGTGGTAGCAAGTGTGAGTGATTTTCTCTAAAACAGAATTATGATGTTAGATAGGGGGAAAAAATAAATACATAACAATGAATCCTGGCTCTTGCATTCTCCCCAATAAAGGATGCTGGGAGTTTGGTCTTCCCCCATCCCAAGGAATAGCCTTCCTCTTTTCAGCTCTAACTCTATTTGGGTCCTAATACCTGAAGATCTGTTGCAACTGGCTACTATCTTCTTGGCTGATTACCCTTTCTCAGCAACTGGCTTTGCTTGGAGGGGTCCAGCTCCGTAGGCAGCTCAGAGATGACAGAAGGTAATACAGATGGTCTAGCAGGAACAGCAGCTAAACTACACTCAAGAAGGGAACCTTTACACAATTGGTTTCGCCACCCCCTCCCAGAAAACAAAGCTCCAACCCCCACACAGGCACCAGCCGAAACAAAACCAAAACAGAACCTAATCCCTAACACAAACACACTCCATTGCGATCCATTATTCGGCAGAGGAACAAACCTCCCAGTCAGCAGACTATAAAACCACCAAAAGTTTGCACTCATCAAACTAGCAACTAAAAACATGTTCTACAACTGAAATCACTCACTGGTCTCTGCAGACAGTGACTGCCCTAGACAAACTTACATTTTCATATTTAACAGTTGCACTAAGCTTTTATTTCTGATAAAATTTGGAATGATCTGGCCTACTTCTACATCACATAAGGGCCTGTTTGTTGTTGTTAACTGCTGTCAAGTCAACTTCAATTTATGGCAATCCTACAGATGAGAGACTTCCAAGTCACCCCATCCTCAACTACTCAACTGCAGATTCAGGGATGTGGCTTCCTTGGTTGAGTCTATCCATCTGTAATGTGGTCTTCCTCTTTTGCTACTGTCTTCTACCAAGCAGTACTGCCTAAGAGATAATAAGACCAGTTCCTGAAGGTTGCACCTGAACTTTGTTTCAACGTGTTGTTATCTGCCTTGGATAATGTGCCAGGAGAAGGGAGCGATATTAAACAAACAAACCAATGGTTATTATACAGCTCTCAAGAATTATTCTTATGTATTGCTATTCCCAGAATAGCCATGCTGCCTAGGGGACTCAGAGAGATGTAATTCAAATTGGTTTGAGTTGCTGTTGCTGTGTGCCTTTAAGTCACTTTCAAATTACAGCAACCCTAAAATGAATTTATCACAGGGTGTTCTTGGCAAGATTTATTCTGAGGGGGCGTGCCTTTGTCTTCCTGATAAAGTAGGACTTGCCCAGGGTCACCCACTGAGTTTCCTTAACTGAGCAGGGATTCGAACCCCAGTCTTCCAAAGTCATGGTCCAAAACTCAAACCACTACACCATCCTGGCTCCAAAGTTATTAGCCATTATATCCTACAATGGACCCAAACTTCCCTATTCCTGTTCAAACAGTCTCTCCATTTAACTATCGTTGGTGAGAAACAATCACTTCTTCAAACAGCCACTTTGCCTTAGGCTTCCCTGGAGCACTTGTCTGGCAGTTGAAGTTGAAAGGCAAGACTAAACAAGCCTTTTGTCTGAACCAGAAAAGGCACTTCTTATATTCTTAATTATTATTATGTATGCTGGGAAAGAAGGTGCAGTGTAGTGATTTTGAGCACTGGGCTACAACCCTTGAGGACCAGGGTTCAATTCCCCACTCAACCATGGATCTGGGTCACCTTGGGCATGTCACACACTCTCAGCCCCAGGAAACCGTGTGATAGGTTCACCTTAAGGTTGCTATAAATTGGAAACTACTTGAAGGCACACAACAACACCATGCTGGGGAAAGAGGACTTGCATCCAATAAGGTTGTTCTCATCAAACCATGAGGTCAGCACAGTTCATGTCTTCCTCTTTTTAATGAAAGCTCTGATTCAGACATGGCTGTTGAACTCATTGTTAGGGGCTAACTACACATTGTGATGATAGCTAAGCTAATTTTTAAATTCACAAATATATGCTGTTTACATAACTCAAGAACTCAAGGAAACGAGGTGTCATTCCCCAGTCCACATCCTCTAAAAACAAGGGATTAAGTTTCTGGGGTGACTTATAGTAAGCTAAAAGATGACCCTCGCCCTTCCTCCAATCTTGCTGTCATCATTTAGAAACTAAAAGAAGCAGGACTAGTTACAAATTGGGGCTTCACTGTGTGTCTGAAGGCCATTCCCAATTATCTTCTTACACAGTTGCAGGTCCTACAAGCTAAGTTTCTAAGTAAACTGGAATCTCCAAGCCTTCAAAAACCAGGATGGAGAGTTAACCGAGCGTTGTGTCCAGAGCTTGGAAAAAGCTGTCAATAGCCCCAGAATTTTCCAGCCAGCATCTATTACAAATCCTGAACGTAACACTATGTGACACTACAGAGAAGAAAGGAAAAGGTAGCAAGGTACATTCTATTTGCAAGAGTTCAAAAGCTCTTCCTGAACAGCACATACATGCACACCACTGCAAAGACCATATCAGACTCTGGAGAAACTGACTCTTCTGGCAACCTCACCCCTACTCCTTCCCCAACTGCACAGCAAGGTGCTTTAAAACTCACAGAAGCTTTGCAGGCTGCTTGTAGATGATGATGTCGGGGAAAGAGAGGGTCAAGAATGAGGAAAAGGGAGTGTTTGAAATAAGCAAACAGAAGACATACTTTGGGTGTAAATACCTGCCTCTTAGATCTTAGGAAATTCCTTGCATAATACTTCTTCAACAACCAAAGCCAAATCTGTACACAAGGGTATGTGACCCTGGCTGTGTTTCTGGACTACAACTCACATCACCCTGACAACTGGTCATGGTGGCTAGGGTTGATAGGAGCCAGTCCAACACCATCTGAAATGCCACTGGCTCTCTAATCCCACTGAACTTTACTAAGAGCTTAAAGTCAACTAAGAACAGCACAGTTTAGCCAGGTGAACAGGGTACCCATCCCTGCATCCCGTCTCCAAGGGAGGCTCCGATGTGATAAGGTAGCAATTGACCAACTCTCTATTCCATCCACTCCCAACAGTGAGAAAACTGAAGGAAAACTTCAGCATGTGGTTGCTTCCTTTGTCTGTACAGGTTAGCAATTACTGATGCAGACACTCTATGCACATTTGTTTAATCCTTAGCAAGCCAACATCCAGAAGCAAGGGGTTCCCTTGTCGTTTTTTTCTCCTCACCTCACCATTAATACATGTTATTAATAGAGACCGTTCAGAAGTGATGCCAACTGGACTATTGTCACAAGCTAGGAGCTCCTGAGGGAGTTCAATCACAAAAAAATTGTATCCATACTATTATAGCTAATGCTATAGCACAATGTGTCACCCAACCAACCTCAAAACACGTTTAGGACAAAGTTTAGCATGCAAGAAATACAGGCACTGAGTCACTACGAGTAATCCAGAAGAGCGCCCAGCACCCTTCCAATAAAACTAGACACCTAAAGATATGGCTCAGATTTCAGGCCGATAAGGGCAACATCCAAGCAGAAGGGGAAAAACATAAGTTATGGAAAAAAGGACAATGATGAGTTCCGAGTCATATTTGGATTGGAGAAATGATTCATTCAGAGTAACAAAAGAACTGTACTGAAGTGTTAACAGTGCAGGTTTAGGAAGACACACTCAACTGGGATTATCCCAAAAGAGTCAGTGCACGAACTTTTCCTAAATAATAAGGCAGTTTCTGGAACACTAAAAAGTATCTCAGCTATAAAATCAGATCATTTGGGCCTCTCCCATTTGGAAACATTCTCTTGGACTATTTTGACTTGAACAGAAGACCAGCACACACCCCAAATGTGGGCCACCATCCCAGTGAAGGAGTAGGCTAAGCTGCTGGATGCAGTATGTGGTCTTCTCTTTTAAGAGACACTAGCTCTCATTCAGTAGAAAGTGAGAAGAGGTTTGGAATAGTTTATCAGGGAATTACAGATTTGGGAAGAACTCTTGCATAAAGTGCTCCTCCAGCCCTCCAAGCCTTTCCAACTAGTGCTCTCCAGGTGTAGAGGACTTCATTTTACATGATCCGTAGCTGATGTTGCCATTGGCTTTGCTGGCTAGTGACGGTAGATGCAGTATGTCCACCCATCTGGGCAGTGGGACACTAGGCTGGGGGAAAGCTGGATCATCCTGCTATGGCCACTACTAGGCAGCATCTACAACAGCTTGTCCATCAAACCTTTTGAACTGTATCCTTTTACACAGAAGCGTTGGCTGTGATCTACAATTTCCTGAGAGTACAATATATTGTATGCTTTGCCCTTCCTCCTTCTTTGGATGTATGAGACCATCTCTCTTAAGGCAAAATCCTTATTTCTGCTTTACTCTAGCTCAACATGCTGAGTTTGGCAGCTACTGAATTCGTACACTTGACAAATTGCATTTGACCTCTACAGAACTGGATGCAGAAATCTGTGGACTGTAACTCTCAGACTGGTAATACTTACATTGCAACAGAATACTGGCTGCCTCCTAAGAAGCCATATTTGTCTGTCTTACGGTATGCCAATCCATTGATCTCAGAATCCGAGCCCAAAGAACTAGCATCGTCAAGGAATCCAGGTCCAGTCAGTGACTCCAACGTGCCTGACATAAGGCTTACAGAATCCAAGTAGCTCAGGGTGTCAGGAGCAGGAGGGGCCTTGGATGCCACAGTGCCCAGACTAGACTGGGAACCCATGTCCTGGGATGGCGGTGGTGGTGCTGAGGCATCATGAGGTGCCAAACCTTTGGGAGATGTGGGTGAGGTCTTTTCTGGTGGTGTCAACGGACTAGGTGCCACCACTACCACAGTCGGTGATGATGGTGGAAGTGGGAGGGATTTCACCATGGCTTCCTTAGGCACAGCCACAGGCGATGACATCATCCCGACATCACTGGATGACATCAGAGATGTCCCATTCACCGTTACTGTGGCAGGTATAGAACTGTCCACCGAATTGGCCACAGGTGCCGTCTCCCCAGAAGATCTGTCTCCCACTGAAGTCCCATCCACAGCTGTGGCTTCAAAGCCCACCTTTCCTTTATCGTTGGCCACAAGAGACATCTCTGCAGTCATTGTGGTTAACGACACCTCTGTAGCGATACAAGTTGCTCCCGTTGTAGCGTTGGTCCACACGGTGGCTTCCACGGTTTCCATTGTTACTGCAGGGCCCGTTGCCAGGGGCAAAGCTGCCTTGTTGCCGCCAGACCCTTCCAACGCCACGGAAGCGGGGGCCACCCCCTTGAGCCCATGGAGAACTGAGCGAGGGGCATTATACCTGGGCGGCGGGGTTGGGGGCTCCCCAGACCCCGCCTCCATTGCGACAAAGGTCCCCCCTCCCCCCAAGGGGGGACGCGGCCTAGTAGCCAAGCCAAGGCCTGGGCTATAGTCGGGAGGGGGAAGGGAAAGGGGGAGGCAGCCCAAAGCCTCACACTCCCCCCCTCTGCCTAGACGGCAGAACCAGCACTAACAGAGGCAACCACCCCAAGTTGCGCGCGCACCTCCACACCGCCCAGGCCGAAGTTGAGCCAATGAATGTTAAGGAGGAAGACTATTTTAGCCAATCACAAAAAGGGAAGGGAAAGGGATGGCGAGGGCGTGGGCACTAAGGCGGGAACTCGGGGGCAAACCAATCGGATTGGGAAGAAATATGGTATTCAGCCAATCGCTAAGTGGATTTAAGAGATGGCTATCATAATGAGGAAGGGCGGTGATAAGACGCTCAGGCGATAGGTGGGTCTAGCGGGAAGCATCTGCCAATCGGAGATAATGACCCAGAACCAGAAATCCGTTTTCTTAAGTCGGGACGCCGGGGAAGAGGAACCAATTAGCGAAGAGCTGACTATAGCGCTTGTCGGAAGGATAAAAGAAGGCGTGAACTTAAAAAAAAGTTCAACCAATGGGAAGAATAGCCGGTAAAGATCTTCCAATCACCAGCGTGAACGAAAAAACCAACCTATTTAAGTTACGAACGCTCATGACGTTTACGGGCAACGGAATACAAGCGGCAATTCCCGTCAAATGTGCTCAGCTGGGTTGAGTGGCGTGTTTCCGAACCAATTGGACGCGAAAAGGTATGACTACGGGGCGCGAACGTTTCTGACGTCGGCCAATGGGGTGGAACGCCAGACAGAGCTCTCGTGGGGGAGGGGCGGAAGCTTTCGCACACTATTTAATAACTCCGGGAGGGGTTTAGTTTTTTAATTGACTTACGCTTAGGTCAGTGAGAGTGTGGGAAAGCTGCGTTACGGTCGAGGACCAGTAAGGAAATAGTGGAGGGGGGAAGCGGATGGTTGATTGCCTGACTGGGAGAACTGAGGGCGCCATGACTGGCATCGGGGTTTCCGAATGGGAAGCGAAAGGGAGCGCCTAATGGGGAAAGCGATTCAGGGGGAAGAGCCCGCAAACTCCCAGCAGCCTTTGCTGCGTGGATGACGTCATGCTGTCGTGGTCGGGCCCCGTCTGGCCTGAGTGTAAGGCCTTTTCCGCACTACACTCTTATACCGCGATTATTCCACTTTCAACATCCAATGGAATCCTGGGGTTTGCAGTTTAGGGAGAGGGCGACCGGCCCCTCCCTAAACTACAAAGCCCAGGATTCCAGAGGATGTTGAAAGTGGAATAATCGCGCTATAAGAGTGTAGTGCAGAAGTGACCTATAGTGCTGTTATTCCACTTTCAACATCCTGTGGGATCCTGGGGTTTGCAGTTTAGGGAGGGGCCTTTGAGTTCAACGTGTAAAAGTACAGTACTGTGAACTCAATTAGCTCAGCAGCGGGAGAGGAAAGGCCGGAGCGGGATCTTGCCTTTTCCAAGAAGCTCAGGTAAAGCAAAGTGCTGAAGCCTCTCCTGGCTTGTATGATCGTTCACAATTTTTGCGATCTTGACCGCAGTCTGATACTTGTCTGGCCACACATGTCCTGTTAATCTGTGAAATGTTGGAGGATCTGTCCTCCCTATTGACTGTGACTGTTGGCTAGATTTCCTGGGAGATACACCACATTTCCGCACTGCACCGTTATAGTGCTGTTATTCCACTTTCAACATCCCACGGAATCCTGGGGTTGGCAGTTTAGGGAGAGGCCTCAAAAGCCTGTCCCTAAACTGCAAACTCCAGGATTCCATAGGATGCTGAAAGTGGAATAATAGAACTCTTAACAAGCTAGTGTGGAAACGGCCACAATCCAGCAACCCCAGAGGGAGGGAAGGCCACACATATACTATCTGCCCATTAGCCCTTATACTTTATTGTACATTTATTATATGTACTGGGAACAATGACATATTCCTTGCCTGCCTAGCTATGCAGTGCTCTTCCTCTGTTGTTTCTCTGTGTCTATTTTAGAGCATATTTACTTTGGAGTACAGATCTCTATTATGCTTGGCTTTTTCTGTAGTACTATGTGGATAGATGGCATTAGATAAATATTTACATTAATACAGTCAGCCCTCCACATTTTCAGGTTGGACTTTCATGGATTTGATTATTTGCGAGTTTCTCCTTGCCCTCCAACCCTTCCACACCTCAGCACTCCTTTTCTAAGGGAACCTTCCCTCTTGACAGCACCAATCAGGATGCATAGTCCTTTAACACACACACGCGTGCACACGCACACACACACATGTTTCCACCTCCACCAGTGGCTGCTGGCCCTCTTAAGATGGCTTGCAGCCCAATTTCTCAGCACCACAAACTTTCTCCCATTGCCTCCCCACAACCAAGGAAGAAGATGGGCAAGAGAGAGGAAGTATTGGGCAACCATGCAGACCCACCCTCTTTCCCTCTCTTGTCTGTGACCTGGTTTGGACCCCGGTGCCTGTTCTCCCCACCATGCCTCAGCAGCCATCTCACAAACTTTATTTGTGATTTTTCCATGTTTGTGTGCCTAACTGTAGTGAATGTGGAGAACTGACTAACTGCATTGATCGTGCCCTCTCTTATGTGTAACAAAATGTTAAATATGCACAAGTTTACATGAATGTTATGCAAATTATAATAAGCCTACATTTACATTGATGTAATGCAAAACATAAGATGTAGCCTCTTTTCGTGGAAGTGTCGTTTCACCTTCAACAGTTCAAAAATTCAATGGGCTAGCTTCCCACTTATCCACTGAGAAAAGTTGTCTCATGCATATATGAACAGTTGCCTTTTAACAAGGCAGAGACCTATTGGTTCAATCTTGCTTCGTATTGTCTAGACCAAGTTTGGGAAATATGTGATATTCCAGATGTTGTTGGACTGCAGCTTTCACATTCCCTCACTGTCAGTTATGCTAGCTAGGGCAGATGGGAGTTGCAATCCAGACAATCCCTGGTGGCTGTCTTAGGTTTTCAGGCTCAAGTCTTTGCCGGCCCTGCAGTGGAGATGGCGGAGACTGAGCCTAAACTCTTTATATGCAAAGTGTTTGCTGTGCCACTGAACTTTACTCTGGATGTTTGTCATGCAGCTGTAAATACGGGAATGTTTGAAGAACATACATTTGCGCAAGGGAAGAACCAGAGCTGAATGACAGAGTACATCCTTTATGTGTAGAAAATCCCAGAGGCACATACCTCTCTCTAGAAAAGACCTAGAAAGACCCTTTCTCCAATCAGCGTGGACATTTCTGAACTGGAAGGACCAATGATGTGGCTTGGTATAAGGCAGCACCTTTGTGCTCCACATCGCCAGGGACCCTGGGGTTTTATTCCCAAGCTGAGAGGACAGAAAGTATCTCTCTAGCCTAGCAAGGAATATCATCTTCCATGCTGGGCATGTGTCCAGGAGGAGGATGTGTCAGCTCAGCATAGGGAAAAATAAAAGGCCCAGAGGCTCAGGTTACCCTTAGCTGAATTGATGGCTTCTATCCTTCCTGCACTTTTCCTGATCTTAGCAGAAAACAATTAGCCTGCCTGTCCTCCTGATCTGTATACTCAGATCTTTATCACTGTGTCCATCATTTTTCAGTCAGGTTTTCTTTCTTGTTTCTTTGTTCCCTCCCTCAGTGTTTCTTTATGTCTCCATCCTCCCTCTCCCCTTACAATGTACTCATTCAGTCTTTCTCACCCATCACCTCCAAATTACGCAGGATTTCAGAAGATCAATTTTTTTTTTTTTTTTGGCTTCTAACATCCAGAATCTTCCAGGCAGAATTTTGCCCATGCTGGCTAGAGGATTCTGGGAATTGTAGACCTGAAAAAGTAAGTTCCCCAAGCTCTGGAACAGAGTGCCAGTGTTTTCCCAAACGTAGTGTTCCAACATAGCTGCCGTTTTGCACCGTTTCCCTGCGTTTTGCCATACTGTGAATACTGGGGTTGGAGAACTGAACCTGACATGGCATCTGCCCCTATGAGTGATGGCAACTCTGGTCAACAACATTGTTAATTTTCAAACCAACAGGCTCCCCAAATCTGCAGTGAGGTTTATGGGAGCACGACAGAGGAAGGGATTTTTCTTTCCCCCAAATGGAGCCTCTTTTGCTACGGAATTGGCAGCCGCAATATTCAGAAGGCTAGATTTCACCCTGGGATTGCTAGTTGAAAACCTTCAGACTTTTAGACTACAGTTCCCCTGCCCCCATATTCTTCCCAATCTCAGTCTGTTTCTCTCTTTCTTTCCCCCCTCCCCATTCTCAGAACATTTGGTGGGTATAATAGGGGCTCTTTAGAAGAAAAATTGCTGGGATTATGGGGATGAATGGACTGAACTTCCCAGACCTGTCTGCCAGCAGCTGGATGGGGGAAGAAGCTCAGATAGCTATCTTTAGGAGCCTCTGCTGCTCCCCGGCGTCTTCCAAGTGACAGCTGGGACCAGCCATCCCGAAAAGGAAATTTTCTCAGAGACATTGGATACCCTGGGCTAGGAGTGAGAAAGGAAGGGGTAGGTGGAGGGATGGAAGGAAGGACAGAAAGAAATATGCCTCCTGCTTCCTACACTGTAATCAGTGATGCCTTCCAGTTGGGTGAGACTCCAACTCCCATCATCCACTAGACAGCACAGCCATTGCTCATGCTGACTGGGATGGTGGGAGATGGAGTCCAACACAGCAGGTTAAGGAAGCAAATCAGATGGCCAGTGAGCAAGTTCCTATAGCTCAGGGAGTGAGTGGCTAGACTTTTAGTTAAGCAAGCTGTCAAGTTTAAGGCTCATGAGACAACTACTGGGAAGAGAATTAATTTTTTGGTTCATTGTAAAAATATAGAATGTTGAATCTGACAAAATATGATTGATGTGAATTCAAGAACCTGAATGTCAAAAAGGGAATTAAAAACACAACCATTTTTGCAAACACTTTGGTGTAATCCTAATGTAATTAAGCTTGCATACAGAGAATGGAAATAAATGTATTTTCTTCTGTCTTGTTGTTGTTGTGTGCCTTTAATTTGTTTCTGACGTAGTAACCCTAAGGCTAACCTATCTCAGGATTTCTGAGGGCTGAGAGTGTGTGACATGCCCAAGGTCACCCAGTGGTTTTCCATGGCCAAGTGGGGAATCAAACCCTTGGTCTCCAGGGCTGTAGTCTAATGTTCAAACCATACCACACTGACCTCCATTTCCATCCTCTTATTTTGTAAGTTCCTCCCAGCAGGGACCTAACCTTTTATATTTTACCCAGCACCATGTATGTTGATGACAACACATAATCAAGAATACCATCATAACAATAATAACAATAATATGTTTTGTCTTGCAAAAAGATCAGATGAACCCTAAGCAGGGCAGAAGCTCACGCAGATGTGAAACTGATGGAAGTAGGAACCACCCTTGGAGTAAAATAGGGGTACTACATACCCCCTAAGATAATAAGATTTATGAACAAGGAGCTACCCAACCCAATATACTTTTCCATTCTCCAAGAAAGGAGTTGGCCCGTTTGCATTCTGCTGGAGTCTATTTCTGGACTCTGGTTTATTTTCCCAACCCCCTCATCCCTGGAGCCAAACTTGAAGATCTGGCTATAGTTAGCTGTCCCGCCTCCCACCAAAGGAGACTATATAACCCCGGGGGAATTCACAGCCTGTGTCTAGGCTGCTCGTCCTTCTGGCCCCGGGACATCCCCGCCGCACCCACAGCTGCTGTTGACCTACCTGCCTGTGCACTGACAAAAAATGGTAAGTGGCACAGAAAGGGGGACAGATGCCAAAGGGTTAGGAAGTAAATTGGGCACAGAGAAAATTGGCAACTTCTCACACCATCTTTTGTCCACCTTTATCCAGTCTCATGGGAATGTACCAAGTGGAGAGAAAATGCCAATGGAGTATCAGTTAATTACTCTGTTGATCTGCGGTATTTCAAAGGAGGAGTAAGAGCTGAGGCTGCCATTCAAAAAAGTGTTTGATGATGGCTCAAAACAAAAGATGTTCGACAACCAGGGGAAGGAAACTCCCCTTAATGATTCTTTTTATTCTTATAGATCTTTTTTCCTCCTTCACACAATTTCTCACAAACACCAGTTTCCTTTTCTTTCTCTTGATACATTTGCTTGCCTTAGCAGGAGAAATACGTGTATTTGGGAGATGAGTTGGAATACTGAAGAAGGTAGGATCATGTGGGATAACAGCTGGAGGGTTTTGACGAAGGGAAAGGAACTTAATATCCCATTTCCATTGCTCAGCTCCAAAACTTGAAACCTGCTGGTGAATCCTTGCAGCCTCCCAAAACAACCACGTCAATGCTCTCTTTACTTCTTGAATATTGCAGTAGAATGCTTTACCCTGCTTGGAATCAGTTGGACTCTTTTCTGAATTGATACTTGTTTTAACTCACCAAGGGTAGTTGGCCAATTGAGGGGACAGGAGCTTCGAGGTCACACTTCTTGAGGGTGGGGAGATGCAGTAAAATCCAGACACAAAGAACTGGCATAAATGGGATGATATGACCCTTCTGGCTTTCAGACAAGAAACACGAGGATTATGTGTACGTATTTCTGCCATTGCACTGAGAGTCACTTTATACAACTTGAATACTCACTAGTTGATGTACTTCTGGTGTGCAATGAAAGCTATTGCTCCTAATTATTGGTCCTGATGGCTGGAGTCTGCCAAGAAGCTCTGCTGCCAGCAGTATTAAGAGGGATATTCTCAGGCAGTATGATAGATATGTGTAGGACTACAACTCCCACCAGTCCCTGCCATTCCCCCCTCCCCAACTATATGATACAAGAGTTTTGAAACTTTTGCAAAGTATATTTTGGAGGTTCTGTTCACTTCTTAACTTTTCAGCTTCATGCATACACTCATTCACAAGCACACTTACATTTGATGGACTCCACCACCCTGGACCACACAGCTAAAGGCAGGCTCAGCTTCTTTGCTACCTTCTATCTCATGTAGGCCAGATTCTCTACATGCAATTGGCTTTATTGGCTTTAGCATTGCAGCAGAAGGAAGATGCAGTTTGAACATCAGCTGGCAGCCCATAGGAGAGCCAGTGTGGTCTAACTCTAGTGGCTCAAGTGTTGTACTAGGACTTGAGGAGCCTAGGGTTCAAATTCCAGCTCAGCCACAGAAGCCCAGTGGGTAGTCTTGATCAGATTGCATTCTCCTAAGAGCCTAAGAGGAAAGCAATGGCTAAACCTCCTCTGAATACATCTTGCCATGAAAACTGTAAGATAAATTGCCATAAGTTGGAGTTGATCTGAAGACACATAACAAGGCTAGGAGTCCCACTGTGCAAACTTGGTAAAACTGAACCTTTGAATCCCCTGAAATCTTTGCCTTGCCATTCCACCAACAGTTGCGGAAACATCTTCGAATGCCTGTTCCACCAGCTGAGGGACAAGCTGTGAGATCCGACACTCCACCTTCCCAATAGGTTTGGAGATATGGAAAAGGCACTGAGAATGCTTCAAGTGCTTCATGTCTTAATGATCGTGTTTGACCCTGTGTGGGTGGATGAGTAAAGAAGCAAAACCACAGGGAATAGGGTGCCAGTAGCCATCCTGCGCAGCAGATTCAAGTACCTAAGGCTGTAAGGAGAGCTTGGGGAAATTATTTTTGGACCATGACTCCCAGAATCCTGAGCCAATATGAACAGTGGCCATGTTGGATGGAGCATTATGGGAGCTGAAATCCATAAGTAGCTTTCCAAATCTGGTGTAAGATGCAATCATATTAATTTATTACCTACATAGACAAAAGCATGCATGAACCCTAGTATATAGTCAAAATAGTCTTGTATAAAAGACATATAATGGATCAATACTGGAAAAAAATATGAGTGAAAAAGTTAATATCTCTTCCAGGTAGGTCTTTCTTCCATCTGGGAGCAGATGTTTAAAATATGAGGTATTTACATTCCTGTTTTCAGAAACCACCCTCTCTTTATTGGCACACGTCTTGCTATTAGCTCAGGAGTGAGAATCACTTGGACTGCAATCCCCAGAGTTTCCTAGCAGCAGCTTTGCTAGCTGGAGTTGCTGGGTGTTGCAGTCCAAAAACATCCAGAGGGCTGCATGACTCCCACCCACTCAGTTCTGGAGTGGTAATATTTTCTGATATACTGAGGCTAGAATCCTGTTGGTTTCTTTCAACTAAAGAAGGCCTATTTCATCATTTGTTGACAGGTGCATTAAAGCATCAGTAAATCCCACTGATTCAGTTAGCCTACTTTGTCAAGAATAACAACAGGATTTAGGTCTTCTTATTTATCACCAAAGCAGTTTTGTGCCCTTGTGTTTTATTTGCCCCAAATTGGCATGTTTCCCCTTCAGAAAAATATCAGGCAGGATATCAATAATATCCATTTATGTATTAACTAGAGCCCTTGTCAGCTCCAGAAGCCATAAGTAAAGGGGTGTGTTTACTGTATAAGCCATGCCACGTTCAATGGAATTTTACAAAGAGCAATGTGTCCAGACATTATCGCCATCCATTCAGATCCTTATTGTGTTCTTCCAGTGCATCTTTACTGTTTTACCACAGAAAACCCATTAAAGACAGAAAGACAGGTTTCGATTGGTAGTGCCAGAAGCTGTTCACCTGCAATCATCCTGATTTACAGCCATTTGCAGAACATTCTGCAATACACATGCGCATGCACACACATACATATAAAAGTATTGCAGTAATAAAGAGCTGTCACAAACATGAAATAGAAACTTTGGGGAAGTATTCCACCTCTCACCTTGAAGTAGGAATTGTTGGAGCAGCCATTTTTAAGCCAACATAATAAATATCACCATCAAATTTGCATACACAAAATTATTGGTATAAGTGCCAAGCTAGAAAGAATTACTATAATGTAAATACAAAATACAATATGTAGTGGGGTAAGCTGTGATCTGGTGTCCTGGTGTTTCTGCTCAGTGTGCTGTCTTACTGTTAGCTCTTTGATGAACTGCTTCAAAACCCCTGCTCTCTCTTCTTAAGCTTCTTCATCTTCAGTTCAGACTGGGACTGAGCAGTCCTTCAAACAGAGGACTATCAGACTAACTTCTATAAAGGACGGATGACTACCCAAGGATATAGTGACCTAATCATAAGTTCCCATCTTAACTCTTTACAGGCCCCCAAGAAGGCAAAGAGGAGGGCAGCGGCAGAAGGAGGAAGCTCAAATGTCTTCTCCATGTTTGACCAAACACAAATCCAGGAGTTCAAAGAGGTAAGGATGAAAAAAGAAATGGAGGACAGAACAGAATAGACGTACAGTAATTTTCTCTGGAATATAGTGTGTGCAGTGGTACCATCAAGTCAGAACTTTGGGATACAAGTCCAGGGCCCCACTCAGCAGGATGGGTAGGAGACAGCCTCAAATATAGTAAGCCCACCCAAAAGTAGAAGTGAAGTAATGCATGGTACCATCTACTAAGACCATCATGGACAGTCTAGCATTGTCTAACTGCACTAAAGAACCCATGGAATAATGTTCTTCTTAAAACTTACATGAACTTTTCAGTGTAGATTTTGTCTGTGCTCTTCATGAGCATTAATGACAAATTGTGAAATTGTCAGATGCAACAAACAATTAATGCGTGGGGAGATGGTAGGTTATCTAGGCATGTATGTCTGACTCAGAGAGCAGAAGGTTGTAGAAGAGCTTGCTATCATCAGCAGTATAGAAATTAGAATTCTTTGTTCATTAAGGTAAAGAAAAAAAGAAACACCTACTTCAAGATACCTTAAAAGTCTGTGGCATTTTCATTAGAGGCTGAGCTTGAAAAAGTTACTTTTTTTGACCTACAGCTCCTCAAAATCCCTAGCCAGCATGGCCACTGGCTGGGATTTTGTGAACCGTAATCAAAAAACGATCTTAGGGGGAAAAACAAACAAACTTTTTTTGCATTTCCTGAAAGCTGTAATCCAAAAACTAACTAAAAACATACATAGAAATTGTTGATAGATTGATTAGATAGAACTGTTTATTTGAAAATGGCAGACCACAGCCTCTGAAATCCACCCATCATTTCACAAGTGGATACCTACATACTGATTTTCCCTTCCTCAGTTCGTTTTGACTTTGGCTCATGAAAGTAAGTTGCATTTTATTCAATAGAATTTACTCCTAGATAAGTGTACAAAGGATCGCAGTTGTAGGCCGTTTCTGCACTAGAGTGTTATAGCACTATGATTTCACTTGCACATCCTATGGAATCTGGGGTTTGCAGTTTTGGGAGGGGCTGTCCAGCCCCTCCCAAAACTGCAAACCCCAGGATTCCATAGGATGTTGCAAGTGGAATCATAGCGCTATAACACTCTGGTGCAGAAGTGACCTTAGAAAGGGTTCCTTACTTGTTTAGCGCCTCCACTTTGTAAAACAGACTCATTACCATCTCCACATGCCATTTAGATAGTGTCCCTCTTCATGTCATAATCTCCATTTAGGAAGTGCATGCTTAGGTGGTGGTGAGAGAGCCCTCCATATGAAGGTCTCTCCCCCTTCCACACATCTGAGATTCTTATCCACCATTCCATAAAATGCTCACCCTTTTGCAACCATTGCAGTCTCTGGACACCTCTACCCCCAAGAATGGTGATGTTTCCCTTCTGAGACCCTGGAGACACACTAGTATCTATTTTGGGTGAGAGAGGACAGAGAGAGTAGATGACATCTGTGCTTGGATGGAACAAGCGCTAACTCCTTACAAGGAGATCTTTGGAGACTAATTCCCAGTGGATGGCCTGGAGGAGGAGGAGGAGGAGGACTTGCAACCAACCACCTTTTGGCTCCAAACTCATTGAAAATGGAGATTGTCCCCACATTGGAAAGGCAGGAACCCTTTTCGCTTTAGGTCCCCATCTGGAGAAAAGAAGACAACGGCCACAGAACAATTACTGTAATTCATTCTACCTCCTTGTCAACTCCTTTTTTATTATTTACATAGATATTGGGTACCTTTTAACTTTTTAGTGGCAACTTGCTTTTTTTAAATATTTGCATGGAAACAGCAACCTTGCTGTTGGAATATTTTTTTTTCTCATTGATTGTTTCTCCTTCCTTCCCAAGAATTCATAGAGTTTGCATGGTGCTACTCCTCAGTTTCTCTCCTGTCACATTATCCTCCCAAGTGTCCTGTGAGATAGCTAATGCCCAAAATCACCCAGGGGATTTGAATGCAGGTCTCTTTTGTTCTTCTCACCGCAGTACTCCCTATCTCGTCAACATGGGCTATCAAAAGAATGTTGGTTTCCTCTTCTGGTGCCACATCCTCTATGAGCATCTTCTCATCCTCTTGCTTTGCTGATACACGTATTTAGAAAGAGTATCTCTGGAGGAGTAAGAAGGCTGAGCTGGAGGAAACAATATTCAGAGTCAATTATTGTGTGGTAGAGCTTAGTATCCCTTGCATTTCGGGTGGAAGTTTGCCAGACTGTTATGCTTTTATGTACTGAAGTCGAACTTTTTGGAACCTCATTTTTGTTCACCGACTTCTTGGTTGTCTTCCACGTTCCATGTACCCTGATAGTGCTCTACAAATTATTCTCCATATCTGTCCAAGGATAGGAAAATGTCCACTTCTCCCTCCATATTGTTTTAATTCATTGAATGGGTTGTTTCGATACTTGGACTGAAAAGGGTTTTCAGTGATGGTTCTCAAGCACGTGAGTCTCTCTCTTTGAGTGGCTATGTGCACAATGCTATATACTACAACATGCATCAGAACATATGGCTCCTCTCCTGCCCGCCTCCCTCCCTCCCTCCGATCTCAAACTTTAAGGTGGAGTTGGTAAGGCAATACAGTTTTCCAAAGCTTGAAGATGTTTTCTTTTTTACGAGAGCTACCAGAATCCCCAACCAGTGTGGTTTGGCTGGGGATTATGGGACTTGTACTCCAGATACAACTTTTCCCAATTGCATCTAGTTCAAACTCGACCATTGTATTATGAGCCTTTTGACACTACACAGTCATTGCACTATGATTCCACTTTAATGACCATGTTTCCCTTTTATGGAATCCTTGAATTAGGCAGTTTAGGGAAGGCCATTTCGGATTCTTAGCCAGAGAGCAATAGTGTCTCCCCAAACTACAAATCCTAGGATCCCATAGGATGGGTTAGTCATGTAACTGTGCAAGTGTGAAAAGACCCTAAATTGTAATTAACATCTTTAAAACGAAGAGAAAGTTGGTAGCTCTCCTCCTCCTGCCTGCCTTATGAGCAGACACAGCTCTGAAGATGCTGTACAGTATCTCGTTGCAGTTCATTTTTAGCAGGAAAGAGAGACGCTCAGCACAAAGCGGAAAAGGAGAGCAGGCAGTGAGTCTAGAATGGAATTACTTTTCCCTCCCCTCTCCTCCCCTCCATCCTTTGGAGACCTCATCAACAGCTCCTTTGGAATGTACCACCTGTCCCCTCAGGGAGGGGTCCTGAGATGAATATGAGATGTTTCAAAATTGTTCCCATTCCTGCTAGAGGCCAAGAGGGATATCAAATGACAGGTGCCTCTAGGGCACAGCTGCAGAGGAGGGGGGAGGACCAAAGGGAATTGGGGTTGAGGCCTCTCCAATTCCAGAATGCACTCCTACTTAAGTGTCCTTATTCACTTAGGGAAATGAGAAGCCATGTCTAAGACCTAGGGTATCAGTCAGTCCGAAGCTGGGCAACCAAAACTGATGACCGGGGGGTGGGGGGCATGGAAGAGCAGTCTAGATTTGAGAACACAGCGGAGTCTCTGAGCTGGCTTAGATGTCTGTTACAGAACGGCTGGCTGACAGTGCTTCCAATGGTAGTAGAGCATTTGCTGCCTTAATTTCCCTAGGGCAGAGCTTTCCAAACTTTTCATGTTGGTGGCACACTTTTTTAGACATGTATCATTTCGCTACATGGTAATTCAGTTTTACTAGCAAACCAAAGGTTAAACTAACCCCTTATAAGAGATACAGACACATACATAAATTGTAATAACAAAATGTATGGGGACACAACATATCTCATTAAAACCTTTCATATATTTATAAAAAATATATGATTTATAAATAATAACCTACATTTCCAAGATTGTAGGTGAGACACCTACACGCTTCAGGCGACACACTAAACTAACGTGTCATGGCCCACCGTTTGGAAAGCCCTGCCCTGGGGAGACCAGTTTTTCTGTGCAAACAGCTGGGACGACACCAGCTAAGCTGCAGGTGTGCCGAGTCTCTCCTGAAACACTTACCAAGAGAGGCACAGCAGTAAACAGCAGGGGAGAACACTGGAAGAAAAGCAAGAAGAGATGGTTGCTCCAGCCTTGATCATTTGCTCAGAAACACTTTAATTCAAACTTGCGGTTGCCTCACTCAAATTCTCAAAACAGGCACATGCCTTCTGACTGTCCCAATTTGGCAGGGCCAGCCCCAAGTAATCTTCTGTTGTCCTACCTTTTAGCTGCATTTATAATGCCCTGGATTTTCTCTCCTCCTGCTTTCTACTCAGCTTACTTCAATTTCTGTAAAATGAGTTAAAAGTGCAAAAGTAGTTTGCATGCAATTAATTCAACAGGAGGGAAAAGAGAGGAGGGGATGGTGTCTTCCCCTTCCCAATTGACTCGGGCAGGAGCAAATTGCTGCAGCTTTTCCTCGCTTGTGTGTCCATCCTCATTTACAATGCCATTTTGACTAAACTCCGATATGTGTCCCAGTTTTCATCTGTGAAATGTTGGAGGGTGTGCAAGCAATGTGACAACTTCCCTAAATAAAATGGCTGCAGCTGCTGTTTCTTTAATAACCTTCAGTCCCCTACTCCCAATTAATTTTTTTGCCTCCTTCTTTGAAATTTGGAACTTTTGTATAGTTAGAAGCCACTAATATATTTTCTTCCACATATCCTTCCATTGCTATCTTGGACTGGATGCACTGATTCTTTTTATTTTTAAGACTCTAATCCAGATCCTTCTCTAATTGTAGTGTTCTAGAGGTGTCATTTTTAAAGTGCTGTGATAGAAGGGAACCAAACACTGTGACCATTTTGTCTAAGAAGGGGAGAGCCATTCAGTAGCCATTTATTTATCTGATAGTAGGGTGAAAACTGGAGACAGATCCTGTACATTTACTTGTTGTGTAGATGAGGGACTTTTAGCAGGTGTTACCTGGTACCTAGTAGCATGACAAGGAACACCTGCTGAAATTTCCTGTTCTGCACAGCCATTAAAAATATTCATTCTGGCAACCCTAATTTAGTGAATGAGTTGTCTATGTATGCAAGTTGTGTGCTTACGTGCATGCCTAGTGTGGGTAGGTGTATACACCAGTCCCTAATTTATCAGAACCACACAATATGACTTCTACTCCCTGCAGTCAGAAAACTCTTTAGTAACATTCCTTCCCCGACTCAACATACATTTTTTACAAAGCACGTTTAGCCAAAAAATGACTACCCTATTTGCTGACATATAAGACTCACTTTCCCCCCGAAAAATACTGTTTGAAAATGGGGGGCGTCTTATACACCAGTGTGTCTTATACACCAGCAAATAATATTTGCTGGCATATAAATAGGGTGTGTCTTATATGCTGGTGCATCTTATACGCCAGCAAATACGGTATTTGCTTCATTTCTTATCACTTGGTAAAAAGCAGCTAAATGTGTAGTCTGACTCCACTGAAAACTGTTCTGCTTGAGGGACTATGAAATTTGATGTTTGTTGCAGTTTGGCTCATTTACACATGCTAAGTACCACTTGAAGCAAGAAGTCATCAAGTGCTGAACATGCATTTGTGAATCAGTCCTTAAAACTACCAGCAAAATCTTGCAGCTCTGCCACTGATGCCTTATAGTCATGAAGTGCTTTAATTCTAGGCAAGAATCATAGAAAACTTTAAAAGTTGAAGCCCTACTTGCTTGCAGATTTCTTCCAAGGTTTTGGTAACGTAATGCAGACATCTGTGCAACCTAAGTATCTCTTGAGAGTAGACAGATTTTGGAGATGAAATAGAGCTACTCCACAAATTCTAGCTGCCAGCAAGAGGGAAGGAAGGAAGGAAGGAAGGAAGGAAGGAAGGAAGGAAGGAAGGAAGATGGGTAATTTGCTGGCACTGAAGGTGAATTTTCTGTAGTCTCACAAGTTTTTTTTAAATGTTTTTGTTAGGCCTTCACTGTCATTGACCAGAACAGAGATGGAATCATTGACAAGGAAGATCTGCGAGATACATTTGCTGCTATGGGTAAGACAAAGGGGAGTTTGGAAGGAGGATGATCTTGTGAGCAGGAGGCAATGCAAAGCTCAACGGGTGATGTAAATCCCAAACCCAATCCTCAGCTGCAAATCCTCTCCTCCTTTCTCTGCAGGGCGTCTGAATGTGAAGAATGAGGAGTTGGATGCCATGATCAAAGAGGCCAGTGGCCCAATCAACTTCACTGTCTTCCTCACCATGTTTGGGGAAAAGCTGAAGGGTGAGTGATTTCTCCCTATCCACCTTGCCTTTCCTTCTTGCTTCTTTAATAGCTTACCCCTCTCACTGCACCACCAATTCCTCTTTCCCCACCAGGTGCTGATCCCGAGGACGTAATCATTGGCGCCTTCAAAGTCCTGGACCCTGATGGCAAGGGCACTGTGAAGAAGAAGTTGTGAGTATCTATACCCCAACTCAGGTTCCCGTAGCAGGCCTGGACTGGTTTGCATGTTGACCTGAAATCCATGTTCTTGGACTGCTGGAAGTAGCCCTTTATTTTCCTGCGTTACTGGAAGCAGCCCTCTAGGCTTGGTACTAGGGTTTGGAACTATCCACGGTTTCAGGCATCCACCAGGGTTCTTGGAATGTATCTCCCATAGATAAGGAGGGATTGCGGCACAGCAACAAATACTGCAACTTCCAGCAACCACCTGGCACATTTGCCCTGTCTGGAGGAGCCCTATGAAAAAAGCCCATTTGGAGGGATGGGATGGGCATTGAAGAGCAGATAGTATTTCCAAACAAAAATACTTCTCTCAGTGCGGACTCCATGTCATCAAGGCCATTTCTGCACTAGACTGTTATAGTGCTATTATTCCACTTTCAACATCCTATGGAATCCTGGGATTTGCAGATTAGGGAGGGGCTTTTGGCCAAAATACCTAGGAATCCCTCTAATGCACTCTCTTCTTTTTGCACCACTACAGCTTGGAAGAACTCCTGACCACTCAGTGTGACCGGTTCACCCCAGAAGAGGTAAGGCACTATGCCCACAACATGTGCTGCCCTAATCCTTTCTTCACTTGCTGGTATTCCTCCTACTCATGCCCTTTTTCTCAATTTTTCTTCTTTAATGTGCTGTTTAATTCTGCATAAGCTAGAATACAGGGCTTAGGATAAAATAATACATTTGGATATGGGTATGTAAAATATTGTTTGCGCCACTCATTTCTCAACCTGATAATACATACAGAATTTTCTTTGAAATTAAGCCCAGCTCTGAAATCTTTTTTCAACCTACAGGAAGAATCAAAATTATTCTGAGCACATGCACAAAGGCTTTTCTGTCAGCATGAAGCAGTAACAATCAGTAGTCACACATAGTTCTTAGCTTGCAAGGTGATGGGGTCTACTTCTCCAGACATCTTCAAAAAAGACATCTGCTGCTTTAGCTTTAGCTGGAGAACCTGCACTGAGCAGGCGATTAGACTCCATGCCCCATGAGGTCTCTTTTAAGTCTATGGTTCTATGGGCATTTCTGCACTTCACTGTTGTAGTGCTATTGTTCGACTTTCAAAATCCTATAGAATCCTGGGGTTTGCAGTTTAGAGAGGGGTATTTAGAATTCTCAGCCAGAGAGCTCTTTGGCGGCAGGACACTACAAACCCCAGAATTCCACAGGAAGTTGAAAGTGGAATAATAGCATTGTAACAGTGTAGTGTGGAAAGGCCCTATGATTTTGTGGTACGACTTCAGTACAGGTGTGAGGTCTTATAATTCTGTTTCCTATGTTTAGAGTTGTAGAGCCCTCTTGTTGACCCAGCGCCAGCCCAAAACCTTTTGTTACCTTGGGCAGAGTGATAAATAGTGAAACATTACACACAAATACACACAAGTAAAGATGCACTAGACTGTAGCTTGGTAACGTTATTTTGGCACTTGAAGTAAAAAAAATATCACAAGTGCCATTCCTTGTTCCTAGCAGTTAAAAAAACAGATTCATAACAAGTCACTAACAATTTGCTGCAGTTTGATGATACTCAAAAACCTGCTGTCTGCAGTGACTAGCTGCTTCTGCCGAATGGTAGAGCTGGTCCTAGAAAGTATGATATCCATGCAGGCATTCTACATCTTTATCCATCTATTTTTAGAACTGTATCCCTCATGCTAATCTGAATAAGAAGGGAAAACATCTAGTCAGTTAGAAAATGTCATGAAATTGGCTCCCTTGGCCTTGAACCTCGCAGCTCTTTCCTGGCTAGACAATTTAAATGATAAAGTTACATCACAGAATGAAAGTAGGTAGGTAATTGACAGAGGGGCGGGACTTGGAACAACCACAACAGTTTGGGGAGATTTTGTGAAAATGATTGAATAGTTCTTTTGATGAAGTTAACACCAAGTGGTCTCTTTGTTCTTTGCTCTCTCCTTCTACCTTTTTAGTGTTCTGGTTTTTAAAAATTACCAGAGCATTTACTGAAATGGATTATACATGCTTTAACTCCTAAGAAACTAATTCCCAAATCATCTCTGACCATCTCTGATCTTAACTGCCTCCTCTCTCTTGCAGATCAAGAACATGTGGCATGCCTTCCCTCCAGATGTAGCTGGCAACGTTGACTACAAGAACATTTGCTATGTCATCACACATGGAGAGGACAAGGAAGGGGAATAAACTCTCTCAATTTTCCACCCTTGCTCTGTGGGGGAATCCACCCAAACACCCCCAGGCTGGGGGAGTTTCCCTTATGCTGGTCCCTGATGATCCATACACTTTTGTAGCCCAACAGTACACATGTGAATCTGTTATTTATTACTATTATTATTGTTTGGGGAGGAAACTATACCTCTCTAAAGTCCATCCCCTTCCCACTTCAATTAGTCTTAACCTAACTGGGACCTTCCTCTGTAAAATGTCTTAATAAAGATGAAGACAGCTCTGTTTCTAATGCCCCTGTTACAGTCTGTCTGTCTGTTTAGCTTGGAGAAGAGAAGATTTGAGAGGTGACATAATAACTACCTTTAAATATCTCAAAGGATGTCATGTAGAAGATGGGACAACCTTATTTTCATGACGCTCCAGTGACCACAATATGAAGGAACAGATTCAAATTACAAGAGATTCCACCTAAAAATTGGGAAGAACTTTTTTGCTGTAAGATTTGTTTAACAAGGGAATAGCTTACTTCAGAGGGAGGTAGATTCTTTTTCTTTGGAGATCTTTAAACAGAGGTTGGATGGGTCTTTTTCAAGAGTGGTTTAATTATATATTCCTGTGTGGCAGGGAGTCTGACTAGATAGCCCTTTGATCCTTTCCAGTCTTCTGATTCTATGATTTTTCACACAGGGTGGACAGAGATACATCTAGATTGGGTTCATATGGAAACTAATATTGCCCTACATTTTTAAAAAAAGTTAATATTCTATTTCCTGTACTTCCCCAAATATAGAACTCAGAAAAGGAACCTAAGCATTCTTCTGCTTGTTTTCAAGGCTACAGCATTCCCCAAACTGGTGACTTTCAGGTTAGGATTCTATCTCTCATCATCCCTAGAGACTGCATGGCCACGCTTTATGAAGCATCCAAGATGTCTGCAGTGAGGATGGTTGGAAAAACTGGTTAAGTGAATTAATCTGTTTAATTAACTAATTTTAAATTAATATCAAGGGTGATCTGTCAGAGGGCAGAGGTACATGCCAGAGGTAGGTGAGAACAGAGGCAAAAATCAGTGGGACCAGCACTTTTTGCTTTCTTTCTGCTACCTTCTTCTCTCTGTGTCCCCTTGCCTGCCCTCCCTTACACCCAGCAGGCTTTTGAGAGACGAGCAGATGGCACTTATTGGAAATCTTTACCAAGTTTTGGAAAAATTACTTTAAAAAAAACTCCCTGAATACCAGAACCTAGCTGAGAGGATTGTAGGAGCTGTTTTCCAAGCTCTGGCATTTAACTGATAGCTTTGCAAGGGCTTTTGAAAATTAGCCCCAGATTGGTAATTTGCTCACCCTTGTTCCAATTTATGAGCTGTTCTCACCATCAGGAGAGACTGAAGAAGAAGGGGCTAGCAGGCTTGTTCACCATCCTTTGCAGTACTCATGTGGGGTAAAGTGGAGAGTTGGGGCCCTCCTTGTAATTAATCCACACAGACTTCAAGAGGGTGATCATGATGTTGGCTAATAGGAAACCCTCATGCCAAGACTCTCTGGAGAACAAGGTTGCAGCCATGCTACCTTCTTTTCCCCCCAAGATTTTGGTATATTTGACAGAAGATTAAAGGAACTCTTCTGTTACAATTGGGGGATCTGTGGAGCAGAGCAGAGCAGGCTGGGGTTTGACAGGAAAAGTTTGTGATGGGAGATGAAAGGAGGGATGGAAAGTTGTGTAGTGAAAGACAGAATGGTTTGAGGGATGTGTCATTGACAAGAACTGGATTAAAGGTAAAGGTGCATAGGACTCTTTTGAGAACCTGGAGCATTTAGAACAGTGGTTCTCAGCCTGTGGGTCCCCAGATGTTTGTGGACTTCAGCTCCCAGAAGCCCCAGCCACTATGGTCAATGCTCAGGGCTTCTGGGAGCTGAAGTCCACAAACATCTGGGGACCCACAGGTTGAGAACCACTGCTTTAGATGAAGCAGCCACAGGCTGGTTCTGGAAAGGCCCCAAACTAATGGGAGCTAAAAGCAGGAATGATGAAGGCAGCCTTCTCCTTTTGTCCCCTTTTCTTTTCTTTCTGCCATCTCTTTTCATGTCTCTGTCTCTCAGTTTCTTCTCTTTTTTGCCAACCTTTTCTCTACCCACCCAATGTGTTAGTGACACTGAGCAGGGAAGATTTGTAATGATATCTAGAAAAAGTAGTATTGATGGTATTAGGGCAGGCAAAGCAGATAAACAACAACAAGCCCACTTTCAAATGTGTTTGTGATTTTATTTTTTACCCGATCTCCCTGAAGCAGAGGGGCAGGAAGCATAAAAGGAAAAGACTGAACATATCTTAAGAGCAGCCAGGGGCCAGTACCTCTTGAGATCACTTTGGTATCTTTCAGCTGCGAGCGTATGCAGTAACTGTGCTTTTTACATTGCTGCTACCCTTCTTTCACCCACCCTTCCCTCACTCCAGGCAAGTCCTGAAGGAAAAACAATAGGCAGAGGAATTGGTGGAGCAACCTGATCAAAATCAAAGCTTGGAAAAGTTGCTGTTTTGACTCTAGCACCCAGAATCCCCAGACAGCATAGGCACTGATCATGCTAGTGAAATGAACAGAGTTAAATAGTTTAAAAATGCAGGCATGATACACAGTTTGGTATATGACAAGTCCCAGACACCATAGGTACAATCCATCCCCAAATTTGCCCCTACCCAGCTTAGCTACAAACTCCCTCCTAATTTTACTGACTTCCTGCTATCCTGAAGGATCAGAAGACAAAGTTTCGCACAGGTGGCTTAGTGAGTGGTTCCCGGCTGATCTTGAGGGAAAAATCTACTACTTTGGCTGACTGAGTGAGGCATCCCAGGGAGACCACGTCGATACTGGGCCCCACAAATTGAGTGATGTTATCCTCGGTGATTCCCCCACTAGCTTCAACTGTTACATGAGGGAAAGAGGCCTTCAGTGTTTTAGCTGTGGGGTGCAAGTCCTGCAGGAGGAAAACAAGGGAGGTTAGCACAGTTGAACCAAACACAATGCTTCACGAATTAAGCCTCAACCAGACAACTAATGGAAGTTTCCAGTTCTTTCTGTTTTGTTTCACCTGCATATTCATGGGTTTTCCTTCTCTTGAATCCAGTCCTTCCTCAAAAAATATCTGGGATTTCCTTCCTTTCCTCTCTTCCTCATTTGTGTCCTCCCCTCCCATCACATGTCACATCCAGTCACGTGCAAAATTTCAGAAACTGATTTTCACTAATTTCCACCAAGCCTTTTCTATTATTATTCAGGAGTCATAGCGATAGCAGTCTAGCAATATTACACTAGTTAAATAGTAGGATTATTAGGATCATTTTGATTCAGTGTTAGCTTTCCTCTTTCTCTTGCTTGACCTCCGTTGAATCTGTGTCCTGAAAACAATAGCTGTGCTTACTTGGCAGCAGCCATCTTTACTGGTTCTAAGACAGTAGAAACACACAGGCAACTAACTTATGCATTTCATTTTGGAATGTGCTGGATTAAAAGCAAACCCACCTGAGGAGTAAGAATAAAAAGTCACCAGTAGTACCAAGAGTTCACTGGAAAGATATCAAAAGAAGCAAAATGTCTTCTGCATATCAGAAACACAATCAATTTGTACAAGAGCAAAACCTGGCATGCAGCCTTGGGAGGTTGTGGTGTGGCATGCTGGCTGCATATACCGTGGAGTCCACAATGTGGCCAGCTTTCTAAATCCCTCAGCTGGCATGATCACTGGCTAAATATTGTTCTTGTCCCAGTAACCTCTGGAGGTGGCTACTCATGGGGCAAGACAGCTTTTAGACACCCCGGCAGATCCACTTATTCAATGGTCAAAAGCTGAGGCCCAAGACAATCCCCAAAAGGAGTATGAAGTCTGTTATTTTGTTCAAAGCTAGAACAAAATCTACAGCTAAAAGCAGACCCCCTGCTAAGACTTTGTACAACTTCATTAAAAACATGTTTGTGCATGCCTCCTTTAAACTGCTTTGATATTTATGTGTGTTTGTGTGACACATAAAATGCCAAATAAACAGAATCCAGTCCAGGAGCAATAAGAGCTTTTGTTCTAGGAAAAGCCCACTGGGCGATTTGTAGTTTTGTGAGGTATCTAGAATTCTCAGCCAGAGAGCTCTAGTGCCTCTGCAAAGTACAGATCCCAGGATTCCACGGGATGGAATCAGCACAATTAAATTGATATCAACATGCCATAATTGTGAGTGTGAAAGGGGCACAGAATTCCCTTTCCTGATGGGAGGTGGCAAAATTTTATGAGAGGTGGGACCTTTACCAGGTCAGATTAGTTTCTTTCCTCTCTTGTTCTCTCTGTCTCGCCTTCTCTTTCTCCGTCTCTCACACATACCATTATTTTGTTTTGTTTTTCAAATGGATACTGATTTCATTTTCCAAATCTGTCCTCATCTTGTCCCACACAAGTACCTCAGCAGCAAAATTGTCCAACATGATAATATCAGAGCCACATTCTGCTGCTTCGATAGCCTCCTCCAATGAGCGACACTCAACTTCTACCTTCAGGGCAAAGCCTCCAACACGCCGGGCACTCTGGACAGCCTGTGGGGAAGTAAACAAATTATTGGATAAGGCACAGTTACTCAGAAGCAATAAAGGAATTCTTATGTGGCAGATGTGGATGTGACCAGATGTTATCTGCTTGTGTGACAAGCGCTGTCTGCTTAGATTCCCCCTTCTACACAATCATTAAAGGCACAGGCTTCCAGTTTTCACGCTGGCAACCCTATCAGGGTTGTGGTCACAATCAGATCTGTGGCCTAAATGCACAGTGGAACTTCTCTCTTTGGCACCTTGCTCTCCATACCATACAATCAATTTACTCCAGGGAGAGGCCTGTGGAGGACATGGGGGCTGTCTCCCCTGCATTTAGGGTCAAACTGCCTGCTTCCCTCTGTGAAGATGCCCCCACACAAAATTGCAATTTACATAAAGAAAGAAGCTGCCATTGATAATAGCAGCTATGGAGAGCTAGAAGACGGAGACCAAGAAGGCTGGCAAAGACTTGGGGAGGGGGCTGAAGAGTTTTTCCTTTTCCCCCCAGAAAAATCTGAGTTTTTCCATTTTCCCCCAGGAAGATCCACATAATTTTTTTACTTAATCCAAGGTAAACTTTGGGAAGCACATATGAAAAATATGATTATCTTCTGTATTTATTATCTCTTGTTGTTGCTGCTGCTGTTGTGTGCCTTCAAGTTGTTTCCAATTTATGGTGACCCTAAGGAGACTCTATGAACATTTCCGCACAACACTCTTATAGTGCGATGATTCCACTTTCACCCTCCTATGGAATCCTGGGGTTTGCAGTTCTGGGAGGGGCCTGTCAGCCTCTCCTGAAACTGCAAACCCCAGGATTCCATAGGAGGTTGAAAGTGGAATCATCGCGCTGTAAGAGTGTCGTGTGGAAATGGCCTATCATAGGGTTTTCTGGGGCTGGAAAGAAAAAAGGACAGACATGATGGAAAATTATGGAACAGAGCTGGGAGGGAGTGTAGTGGTTTGAGTGTTGGACTATGATTCTGGAGACCAGGGGTCGATTCCTTGCTTGGCCATGGAAATCCACTGAGTGATCTATGGCACATCACACACTCTCAGCCCCAGAAAACCTCATGATGGGTCACATTAGGGTCACCATAAGTCAGAAACGGCTTGAAGGCACACCCCTACAACCACCATCACCACAACAACAGTGGACCACATCTGTTCCCCTCATAAAATTCCATGTTTGAGGCAGTGTGGTTGCATAGTCAAAGTTTCATCTGGAAACATCCAAACTCTGCCATGTTCTTTGGTTAGTGTTCTGCGGCATATCAGTCCAGATATCCTACTGTGGGTTTGGCATTTTTCTTCTGGGCTGGTATGGCTATTTTTGCTTTCGGCCTGCTCACCTGGGTGATACTTCCAGATGCCCACACGTGGTTGTCCTTCAACATGATGAGGCTCCCCAGATCATAACGGTGGCAGGAAGCTCCTCCCACTAGGAGGGCATATTTCTCTGGGAGACGGAACCCAGGGGTGGTCTTCCTTGTCCCCGCCACCTCTCCATGCCAGCCAGCATTTCGTGCCACCCGGCAGGCTTTTGCTGCTGCTGTAGCCACTCCGCTGCATCGAGCCAAACAGTTCAGAGCCACTCTTTCACCCAACAGGAGGTCTTTTGCCTGCCCACGGACTTCAGCTACACGGGTTATCGGTTCTACCCACGTCCCTTCGGACTGGAGCCAATCCACAGAACAGCCCACTTCTGCAAAGATGGCCTCAAAGAATGGGAAGCCAGCCAAGACTCCAGAGGACTTGCAAAGGAGCACAGCACATTCCTGTCGATCTCCCACAGCATAGCCACCATAGTCAAAGCTGGGAACGTCTTCTTGCAGCCAGTCACGGGCCAGCTGACGCAACCGGCCAGCAGAGAGGAGGTGTGAAAGATTTGGATATGAGGCCATGAAGACTGGGGAGAATAAAACAGAGAGATGTTGGCAAAGATATACCAGACCAAATTGCTCCTAATGGCTACTGATGGTGCAACCTAATGGCAGGAATTAGTGGCAAATTTTCATATCTTATCATGCAGCAGGGATGGAAATAATGTGACCCTTCAGATGTTGTTGGATTGTAGCCACCAGCATTCCTCATTACTGGCTTTGATAGCTAGGGCTGCTAGGAGCTGCAGTCCAGCAACATCCGGAGGGCCACATGATTTCCCACCTCTGTCTTACAGGATTTCTTCTGTTGGGAAGATAAAGATGCTAGCTTCGTTTATTTATTTTTATAGTGTTTCTATCACTATCTGAACAATTAAAAAGTGTTAAATTTGGTAAGTTCTAGGCCCCTGTACAGTTGGAGATTTTTAAAAGGCTTAAAGCTTGGAAAAGTTACCTTTTTGGACTATAGCTTCCAGAGCTTGTCAACCAGCATACTGCAGGAGTCTGGGAGTTGTAGTGCAAGAAGTAACTTTTCCAGGCTCTGCAAAGGCCCAACACACCACTTGGTTTGTCTTTTTATAATACTGGCATTTTATAATATTTATATTCATTCAAAATTTGTACATGTTGAACATAGGGTGGCAAGAGCTTAATAGACTCCGACAGCCAAAATCCAATGTTGCCCCATTGGTGGGGAGGGGGTGTTTCCCGACAGACAACTCCTAGGACAACTAAACACACAATAATCAAGAGCCTTTTTCTCTCTTTCTTCTTAATGTATGAGGGGAGTAAAGAAGCAGTAAGAAAACATGGACAGCTTTATATAGAAGATGATACTGTCTGGACTTCTGTGACAATCCGCAAGGGAGGCTTATACGAGCAAGCAAAGCTCAGAAAAGTTACTTTTTTGGACTACAACTCTTAGAATTCTTCGGCCAGCATGGCCACCGGCTATGCTGGTGGGGAGATACAGAAATTTGTAGTCTACACCAGTAACTTTTCCAGGCTCTACAGAAATTTGTAGGCCACACAAGTAACTTCCCCAGGAAGATAGTCACTACTTTTAAGTTGCTTACAGAGCTCCGTATCAGGAAGAAAAAAATATCACATTTGCTTTTCTCTCCATTTCCTTGGCAATTTATACATAAAATCATAACAACTATCTGACAAGTACTTTTCATGACGGCCAAAAATTTTCCTGCCCAATGAAAGCAACAGCCCCATTGTTTAACGGTATGGGCGGTTCTTCTAAAGGAGACTTCTAATCTCATGTCAAGAGGTGTGTGAGTGCGTCAAAGAAAGAGGAAAAGACAGAAGCTTTGGTGTTGCAGCTGCCAACAGCCCCCACCAGAATAGCCATGCTGAGCGATGATAGGAGTTGCAGTCCAACATTTGGAGGCCGTGCATGGCACACAATGACTTCTAAAGCCACGATATAGACAAAGATTTAAAGAAAGCAAAAAAAAAAAAAAAAAAACCTGCAACAAGAGAACCTTCCCCAAACCCAACAATCGTGAAAATCATGAGGAAAAACTAGCTGCAGTTCCCATTCATCCAGTTAACAGAAAAGAGACAAAGCCCCAGCAACCTTTCCTTTGGTGATACTTGGTCTTCATTCTGTGATCCCCTCTCGTCATGCCCTGTCTGAAGGGATCGGAGATGTCGCCTGTTTTAAAAAGGCTGCTGTGCTGGTTGCTTACCCAAAGAGCCGGGCTCTGCGCTGTCTCCCTGCCACTTCTTCCTCCTGTCCAACTGGTTGCACAAGACACATTTCCTGCATTCCTGAGGGGTGGGAGGCAGCACTGGGAGGGGTGGGATTAGGGCTACAATCGGGATTTCTGGCACTTTGGACCCCTCACCTGTTTACTTGTAGAAATGGCCTTTCTCCCACACAAGTCGCAGCTGCAGCTCAAACTCTAACATTTGACTATAATGTTACTGTCCAAGCATAAGAAGTCCTATGAACGGGGGAACAGACCTCAAAGCTGGGACCATCTTCCTGCCCCACAGAAACAGAAACAACAGAAATTAGGCCTGACTGAAGAGGTATATCTCTACCCTTTCCAGCAGTGCCTCAGTCCTGCTGAATCTGAGAGTGTCATTCGAATGATACTGCCTCAGGAGTCAATGACCTAGAATTATGGTAATGGAAAAGAACGAGAAGATTTCATTTATATCTTGCTTTTTCCCCCTCAAAAAAACTGAGATTCAAGAAGGCTTACAAAAATTAAAACTAATATTCACCAAAGCATCTACAAAGACATAAGTAAAAACATTTAAAAAGCCATTGTTAAAATGCAATTAATCTCTCCAGAGAATTAAAAATATTGTAGAGGACCTACTAATACAGAGATAAGACTCCAACGGAGACCCCTGGCTGTTGGAAATCCAGGAGTTAAGTTAATCTCTTGTGCCAGGGTGGTCAGCTGTGGTAAATCCTGGGCCAGTTTTCAGCTCCCGGAACTTCTGAGGGCCACAACAAGGGCGGGAGGTGACCAGAGAAAACAGAAGTGCCTGGAAGTCCACTTCCAGGTCTGGAAAAGGGGCTTTGTTTTCTTTTGTAGTGTCAAACGGTGCAGAGAGAAGCTGTGAAAAACACACTGCCACTCCAGGGGGGGTGTTTTCCAGTTTTTCACCCTCTTTCTGGCCAGAAAAAAAAGCAGTATCCAGTCAGAGGGACCTACAGAAATGACCTCTAGGTTGTAACTTGCCAACCCTTGGCCTACTGGGTGCAATCCTGAGCATACTTAGGATGCTAAGTCCCATTGCTCCATACTACTCCAAGAAGCAATCAGAGAACTGTAGCTAAAGCTTCCCTCCCAAAGCTTAAAACAGCTGGTTTATTATTCAACAAAACAGCTGATAACAGAATCTGAGGCCAAAGTACATAGGAGATACCTTAAGTCCAGTTCTGCTGCTCTCTTCTCAGGAAAAGAATCAGTCCCAAAGCTCCTTGCTGCCATGTGCCTGTTGCAGAACAGAGATAGAGACCCACGGATTAAGGAAAATCGTTTATTTTCTCAGTGGGATCGTTCCCAAAAGACTGAGCCCCGCCTCTTCATATTCACAGCAATTTATACCTTTCCAGTACAATCATCACATGCTCAAGAAAGAAAACAGATCTTGTTGTACATAAGTTCCCACCAGTGTCTACAAATGTTGCAAATCTTCTGTAGCGCCTCCAAGGGCTAGCGCCTCAAGCCAAACCAATAACATTCCATTATACAAAGTTGCATTGTCTTTCCTTCAAACACTTCAATTGCAGAGGAAATTAACTGCTTTTCCCTCACACCCAGAGGTCATCTAGACTGACCCACTTTATTCTTCCACTATATGCCTTCAAGTAGTTTCCAATTTATGGTGACTCACAGCCAAACCTATCACAGAGTTTTCTGGGGCTGAGAGTGTGTGACACACCAAAGGTCACCCAGTAGTTTCCACGGCCAAGCAGGGAATCAAACTCTGGTCTCCAAGGTTATAGCCCTGCACACTCTGCAGGAGGTATCTGTGAACTGTGTCACTTAAGTCTGCTGGCCAACACAACTGAAAAGACCCCTGGGATGGGAGCGCTGTAATACAACCTATCAGAAATGCCAGCACAGTGTTGTTGGTGATGATGTTGTGCAGTTTCTAGTTGTTTATAACTTATGGGAAACACAACCACCACCACCACCACCACCACCACAACAAGGGAAACTTATCATAGAATTTCCATGGCAAAATTTGTTTAGAAGGGGGTTACCATTGCATTCCTCTGACGCTGAGAGGCTGTGACTTGCCAAAGGTCACCCAGGGGGTTTCCATGGCTGAGCGGGGAATCCGAACTCTGCCGTCCCAGTCCTGGTCCAACTGCAGTGGCCCATGAGGAAATCTCTGATGGCCTTGTGGCTGGGGATTCTGGGAGCTGTAATACAAAAAGTAATTATTCCTAGATTTCTTTGGAGAAGAGGATAACTTCTTCCCTAGGATTTCCAAAGGGAAAAGGGTAACCATATTCAGGTGGTTAAAGCAAAAAGGACTTAGAGCAGAGCTTTCCAAACTTTTCATGTTGGCGACACACTTTTTTAGACATGCGTCGTTTCGCGACACAGTAATTCAGTTTTACTAGCAAACCGAAGGTTAAACTAATCCCTTATAAGAGATACATAAACTGTAATAACAAAATGCATGGGGACACAGCATATCTCATGAAAACCTTTCATATATTTTTAAAAATATATAATTTATAAATAATAACAGGCATTTCCAAGATTATAGGCGACACACCGACATACTTCAGGCGACACACTAATGTGCCATGGCACACCATTTGGAAAGCCCTGACTTAGAGTCTTGAGTCAGCTGAAAGATGAACAAGCTTTATTTGACCCAAGCTTTTAGGCACGGCATTCTACTTGGCCAGATACATGGAAAATTCCATCAGTAGGCAGGTTATTATCCAAATATTTGAGGCAAGAGAAATTGAAATGCAAAAGGTGCATTACTATGGCTCATTACCTTAACAACGGCCATTACCAAATAGTGAGGTGATAACAGATGTCCTAGAATAAATAAACAGATTAAGATGCCTATTGTGATGGAGAGCCTATGTCTAAACCTTAGATTTTATGCCAGGGCTTTCCAAATGATGTGTTGCCTCATGTTAGTGTGTTGCCTGAAGTGTGCAGGTGTGTCACCTCCCTGGGCCAAGAATGACTCCCTCCCACCTGAGCCTTAGAAATGTATGTTACTATTTATAAATCATATATTTTTAAAAATATAAATGAAAGATTTTCATGAGATATGTTGTGTCCTCATACATTTTGTTATTAAAATTTATGTATGTGCTCGTATCTCTTATAAGGGGTTGATTTAACCTCTGGTTTGCTAGTAAAACTGAATTAGTGTGTTGCGAAGTGATGCATGTCTAAAAAGTGTGTCACCAGCATGAAAAGTTTGGAAAGCTCTGTTCTAAGCAGTCACTTCTAGTCTCCATTTTTGCCGGGGGAAAAAAGTCTTGGGGGGAGGAGGGAGCAAAAATATTTGCAAACATTTTATTTATTTTTGCTTTTGGGAGTGTTTTTAGATAAAAGATCACCCTCAAACTAGCCCAGACTGGGGGTGGGGCATCATGGCTTTTGTTGTTGCCATGTGCTTTCAAGTCAATTCTGAGTTATGATGACCGTAACAACAAGATGACCTTATCTTGGCAAAATTTGTTCAGAGTGAGTTTGCCTTTTGCCTTCCTCTGAGGCTGAGAGAATGTCACTTGCCCAAGACCACCCCATGGGGTTCCGCGGCTGAGCGGGGATTCAGACCCTGGTCTACCAGAGTCCTAGTCCCAGCACTCAAACCACCACACTACACTGGCTCTATGTGCTGCAAAAATAAGATTTATGGAGGGCAGATTCCAAAGCATTGCCCCGGCAGATTCAAGAGAATGCAACAGATCCAAAACACAAGCATCTTCCCATAGTTGTTGAGAGGTGCTATTTGGATTCTGCTCAATGAAGCATTTGTAAAAGCCCCAGTGGTATCAATACATGTGTTCTGCATTCTCACACCCCTTCGCTAAAATCCCAGACTGGAACTCTAAAAGTAGCCACACCTAGAGATGAGCTACTCCACACTGACTGCTCCACACTGACTTCTCCTTCCTTCTTGACTGCCTGTTGAGGGAAACAGGGAGCTTTTTAAAATATCAAACATCCTTCTCCATAAAAGTCCCCCACCATTGTTCTACTGTTGCAGGAGCCCAGAGACCAGGATCACGAACCACTTCTCCGAAGATGATGATTGCCAAATCGAACACAGAGGAAATTTTCAGTGGAGGCAGGACCCAGTTTCTATACTCTGCTTCCAGGAGGAAGGTTCCCTCAGTTCAGTGCTTGCCGTTTGGGTGCCCCTAGCGCAGGCTCCCCTCGTTCCGGCAAAAGGAGGTAGCCGGTGGGCCCAACATGGGGCTCGTGCGCCAAGCCCCCCTCGCCCGGCAAGGCGACTCAAGAGCAGGCAAAACGCCACCTCGGTGTCTCAGCGCCTGCAGCGATCCGAGTCACGGCACCATTTATGTTGCAGGAGCCCAGAGACCACAGAGCAAGAAAAAGAGTAACTTATTATGCGTGGGCTTTTGGTCTTTTGGAGAAATCCAGCCAAAAGCCCGCGCGTAATAAATTACTCTTTTTCTTGCTCTGTGGTCTCTGGGCTCCTGCAACACTACTGTAGGTATTTTCTGCATTTTCCATACCTTTGCATATTCAAAACGTGCTCTAGTTATCATATACAATACTATCCTCCAATGTTTCTTTATAATCGTATTTTCAACTATATCTATTTGAAATTTTAATAAAATGATTTAAAAAAAATATCAAATATCACACACTAATTAGAGATCAGAAGCTATTCCACATTGCCACTGTGCTACATGGCAATACGTGCAGCAGTCTATTTGCATTTGATAAAAACTAAAAATTTGCAATACAATCACTTCCTAATGCCACCTCCAGGCACGCTCTGGGCCATCTCGTTTCCTATTGCCTACCCTTTGTGCCAGTCTAAAGAATAAAAGCCGTCACATGTCCCGCCCTGCTCTCCATCCCTCTGTGATTGGGTACAGTGATCCTCAAAGAGGCGGCTTCCAGCTACCTCTGATTGGGCTGTAGATGTTTTTGTTACAGTCGTGCTATCCAATTAGAGTCCACTTTTGATCTGTGTGGATCGGCCCTTTGGGTGCGTTGAGCCCGGGAAAAAAACACGTGGTTTATTGAAATAGGATTTCGTTTGCGTGCGTGGATTTTTCCAGTACCTGATTAAGGTATGTTATGCTTGTGATTTCTTCTGCTACTATTGATCATTTATTGGTTGCATTTATGGCTTGTGATGTTTATATCCTGCCTTTCCTCCAGTGCCTTAAAGCTTATTCACTCTGTCCTCACGACAGCATTGCAGAGTAGGGCCATTTCCACACTAGGCTGTTATAGCGCGATGATTCCACTTTCAACATCCTCTGGAATCCTGGGGTTTGCAGTTTCGAGGGGGGCCGGTCGGCCCCTCCCGAAACTGCAAACCCCCGGATTCCAGAGGATGTTGAAAATGGAATCATCGCGCTATAACAACCTAGTGCGGAAATGGCCTAGGTCAGGCTGCGAGGGGAGACCGGCCTGAAGTCGGCCAGAGGCTTTCATGGTTCCGTGGAGGTTTGTTTGAACATCAGAATTTCAGTCCAGTATTCTAACTACAGGACTACATCAGGCTGCTTGTCTAACCCTGGGCACATTCATCTTACAGAGTTATACCGCTTTTATTCCATTTTAACTACCATAGTTCGGTGCTATGGAATCCTGGGATCTTTAGTTTTAGAGAGGGGCATTTGGAATTCTCAGCCAGAGAGCTGTAGTGCCTCGCCAAACTGCGGACCCAGGGATTCCATAGGACAGGTCCATGGCAGTTACAGTGGAATGATAGTGCTACAGTTTTGTAGTGTGAATGGGCCCCTGGTGTGGCATTGAGCTGTGTCTTCCTTAGTTGCTCACGAAGATAAAATCACTTCTTTAACCCATTAAATTGCTCCACGTGGACTTTTCCTTTTTTTCCTGAACTTTTCAAAACTACAACAACCCCGTTGAACAGAAGGAAATGCAGTGCAGTAGTTGAGTGTTGGGCTACAGCTCTGGAGACCAGGTTTCAGTTCCCCACCCAGCCGTGGAAATCAACTGAGGGACCTTGCATAAGTCACACTCTCTCAGACTCAAGAGGAAGGCAAAGCCAAACTCCTTGTGAGCAAATGTTGTTTTGCCTTAGGGTAGGTGTATGTCAGAGACAACTTGAAAGCCCAGGGAAGTTAAGTATCAGAGAGCACAGCTTGTGTATAAACAGTTGAGGTGCCGGGTAGGCTGATTGAAGACTTGCTGCCAGTCAGATTGGCAGTGAAGTAAGACTGAAGAGCCACTGCCAGTGAGAGAGTGTGAAGACAACCTAAATTAGATAGGCTGATGGTCTGACTGAGTGGAAGGCAGGTGTCTTTATTCTCTGATTGCTGTTTAACAAATGAGTAGTGAGGATTGGGTCAGATGAGTCAGGCAGCAGGAGAAAAGTTGGGAAGATGAGATTTTGGAACAACAGTGCTCTAAAGGCCCTCTGTACACGCACAGAGAATCTCCTTCCATATGATGCTTGCAGCCTGGGCCTTCGCTCAGATTAAGGCCTGGTTACAAGAATCAACAAAGCAGTGTGAGCTTATGTTTCTCAGTGTGAGAATATTGATGACGGGGAGCTAATTTGGAATGAATTTCCAGTGCTGATAAATTCTTCGAAGGATGTTATCAGCCATATGTGTCATGTATGACCTGGAGTTCTACAAGATGCCCTCCAAAGATGTTGGACTACTACTTCCATCAGGCCAAACCATCTCCCAGCATTCCTCACCATTGACTATGCCGACTAGGACTTTTGGGACTTGCAGTCCAACAACATCTGATGGGCCACATGATTCCTACGCCTGCCACAGATGATAACAGCCATTTTGTCAACCCAACCTCCCCATTTCCATCTCTTGCAGGCTTGGCCAACGATGACATCATCAAAAACAGGCAAAGTAGAGGAAAAATACTGCAGAGACTGGGAAAAGGAGAAGGATGTGAAAGGCTGCCTTCGGCCTGTTGTGGAAGAAGGGGGCATAGCAGCCTGCAAGCTCTGTGGGTGTGAGAAACATGCCAACTGTGCCAACCTCCAGCAGCACATGGCCACCACCAAACATCAAACATATGCCAGTCCAAGCTGTGCGGTGCCCCTTGATGATGAGGGGCCTGGTGTTTCAAAGAACTCTGGTGCTGCAGCTGCTGTTTTGATAAAGACAGAGGTAATGGGTGGGTCGTAATCCATGAGTGGATTGCATGCTTGTGTAGTGGGAAGGTGGAAGGTCTTGCTGGTCCTCATAGGCTTCAACTTAAAACTCATTTCTTCCTCAGGAAAAGTGTGTGTGTGTGTGTTTTAATGCCTTCCTTTATACTAGGGTGCACAAAGTATGACCCTAAGGATTGTTTTTGCCTGGGAATCAGTAGGTCAAGCCTTTGACTCCACCTCCTCTATTTTCCTTTTGACCAGTTCTGACTCCGAACTTTTCTAGTAGGCACTGTCTTGGGACTGGCTGTCTAGTGTCACCTGCGACTGTCACCCGAATGATTCTGTGTTGTGGTGATAGGGACTCAAATGCAACTCGACTCCCCTGTTTAATAGGGAATAGGAGACTAGTGCTTGACTTCACTTGCTGCCAGTTTAGGCTTGCGACACCAAACATTCTGAAGTCTAATTTTAAACTGGCAACAGCAAATGGGCAGAAATGTTTCTTCATGTTTTCTGTTACTGTGATTTTTCTACCAGGCATTGTCTTCCTCAGCTGGTCCACTGAAGACAAGAAAGGAAGAAACAGATAAGGCGGTAGTGGTCAATGGGCTCGGAAATTCAACAGAGGCTTTTCAGTTCAGTGCTGAACCCACTTTGGAAGACATGTGAGACACCCTCCTTCCCCACCCCACCCCTTTCACTGTCTGTTCATACTCACCCTCACTTTCCTCTTTTTTTATTCACACCCCACACAGTTCCCTTCAGTCTGGAATTCTGTGTACTCTCTTCTGTCATACGTTCCTGCTCTAATCTCCAGCTCTCTCTCTTTCTCTCCCGCAGCCGAAGGCTCCAGGTTGTGTTTGGAGTGGAGCGTGGCTGGGAAAGTACCATCAGCCTCGAAATCTGCTTCTTGCGCTCGTTGGGGAAGTTGGAGAGTTGGCAGAGCTCTTGTGAGTACTAACTGTGGAGCTGCAGGTTGGATCCCACGAGAAGTAAAGAGGCAGATCTTGGAAATGTTCATCTTTCTGGACTGCAACACTGGCTGGGAGATTCTGAGAGTTGTAGTCCAGAGGGATAACGTTTCCAAGTTCTGAGAAGAAGAATGGGATAGACCAGACAATACTTTCTTGGGTGATGCCACAACAACTTCGTGAACGTCACATGTCAGCTGAAGCCTTTCGCTTACAGCACAGTCACAAAGAGAACTATTTTCTAGTTCATCCCTTTCTTCATCCATTGCATTTGATCTGGAAGCCTGCTATTTCTTTTTCATTTTAAAAGAGATTTGTGGTTTTGACATGGGTAGTGATGGAGCAGGCAAGTGAATTGACCACAGCTAAGCACACATTCATTTTAAGTTTCGTAATTGTTATGTACCTTGAAGTCAACTACAAGTTATGCCGACCCTATCTTAGAGTTCTCATGGGAAGATTTATTCAGAGGAGGTTTGCTGTTGCATTCCACTAAGGCTGAGAGAGTGTGGCTTGGTCAAAGTCATCCAGTGGGTGTGCATGGTTGAGTGGAGATCTGAACCGTAGTCTTCTTCAGTCTTAGGCCGTTTCCACACAACACTATTATAGTGCTGTTATTCCACTTTCAACATCCCATGGAATGCTGGCATTTGCAGTTTAGGGCAGGGCATTTAGAATTCTGAGCCAGAGAGCTCTTTGGCCTCAGGAAACTACAAACTCCAGAATTCCACAGAAGGTTGAAAGTGGAATAGCAGCAACTGTAACAATGTAGTGCGGAAATGGCCATAGTCTAGTGCTCAGATCACTGCACCACACTGAGTCTACTATTTTTATCACTGCTGTTTTTCTTTTCTTTGAGCAGCATAAACATGTTTGTTACAACGATTTTACAAATTATTGTAAAATCCTCTTTAAATGAACGTGTTATGCTATAGTGCTATAACACTAGAATGCTATATTTGGGGAAAAAAGATATTAATGGAGGGCGTTTGTGGTCACCACCATCTTTCTTCCTTAAGAAGTGATGAGGGGCGAGATCCTTCCACTGAATATTTTTCAGCTTTATCCAGGCTTTAGTTTTGTGTTAGTCTTTTCTTGGACACACAACCTCATTAAGTAGCCATGTTTCTTTGCTGTAGAGAAGTAAGAGCCTGGTCTTTTCCCTATTGTCATTTCCTTCTTTCTTGTAAGCCCATCTGCCCACTTAAGCACTTGCTCTCCTAATGGACACCATGTCAGCAATATTCTGCAAGTTTGAACATGGTACCTCAATGGGAAAATCTGTGCTTTGCTGGTTCAGCAACTTGGTCATGTTCAAAACCATACAATACAAAGAACTAAGCAGAAATTAAGAATAGTTTCTGGGCAGTGCTGTGAAGTCGGTGTCAGAAGTAATTTGGAGTGGAGTCGAAAGAAATTTACTGACTCTGGCTTCAAAATAAAAACTTATTATATTAAGACAATATATAGTAAATGTATCATTGTATACTTATATATTGTTTAAAATTCATTAAATGCCTAGTCTGTCACATACTTATTTTCATAGGCATTTAGGAAAGGATTCTGGTTCAGAAATTTTAATCAAGTAAATATTTTATGTTCTAAGTAGCCTAATTATTCATGTGGGATGATGAAGTACCTTGTGCTACCATTTTACTACAGTAAATTTGATATTACTGATTAATACACATTTGCCATTCATGAAGGAGTTGGAGCCTGGCAGTGGAAAAATAGAGGACTTAAGAGTCAGAGGTCTGGTGTACCAACTCCACAGCCCTGCTTTTGGGGCCAGGGATATGATGTTCAGTATCGATCTATCCTTTTCAGAAATTCAGAACCCCTGCCTTCTGAGCTTTTCTTGCTTTCTGTTTGACTTGGGTCTTATCAAGACTTCTCCTTCACCTCTGTATTTTTGTCTCTTGTCCTTAGCCAATGGCGGGAAGATGCCCCTGAAGGCTTACCAGGATGGACGGCATCAGAGCGTGAAGCCCTTTCTGATGAACTCAGTGATGTCCTCATTTATCTGGTGGCTCTTGCAAATAAATGCCATGTGGACCTTCCCGCTGCTGCCCTCCGAAAAATAGAGAAGAACCGCCTGAAATATCCTGTTGAGCAAGTCTATGGTTCATCAAAGAAATACACCGAGTATCAGAAATAATGAGGAGTCTCACCCACTTCCTGACAGGAGGGATATGTACCTGCAGCTAGTGAAAGAGAACATTTAAAAGCTGTGTGTTTTGAGGATTCAAAGAATGTTATGACTTGGGCCTTGTCCAGACTAACTGTTCAGAGTAGCCCCTTCTCTTGTAAGTAGAACTAGCTAAGTCCTGATTCAAAGAGGATAGCATCTGTGCATGTGTATGTGTGTTGTCCTCTGCTATTTCCTTGTCACTCTTGTTTTTGTAAAGCAGGGGTAGGGAACCTTTGGCCCTCCAGATATTGCCACGCTCTGTGGCCACATCCATAACCATTAGCCATGCTTGAAGAGTGACAGGAGTTGAATTTAGGTGATGTGGGTGCAAGTGGCTGAGCAGAGTAGCATGTTGGTAAAAAGAGTTGAAACTGAGCAGCTTAAAATCAGAAAATGCAAAAGGTTGTACCTCTTCCTTCACATCCAGGATGACTTTCTGTCAAATGTGAAAACAAGCATATCTGCCCCCTTCTGACTAGGGACAAGCTAGATGTCTCCACCTCACTTCATTTTGTTTTTGTTAAGAAGGTACCATAGGCTTCCAATTTAAGCTAAGTAAGGGGAGGGAGGGCTCTTTTGTCTCTGATAAAAATATTGGCCCCAACAAGCTGTTTTCTGTCTCTCCTCCCCTCCACTAGTATGATTAGTGCTGAGAGGAAAACATTTTTAAGGGAGGGCGAAAAGGCTGGATAGGAAAAGGTAAACTTCCCTCTGCACAATTAGTTTTCATTTTTTTAAAGTCTTGATGTGCCTCTTCTGTGTAGTGGCCCATTTAGCCCTCAGCAAGGTGACAGATGCATTGGTTCTTTAGATTGCAGCATTACACTAAGAGCTCAGTGATAGCTGTTTCTCTAACATGTTTTCCTGAGGTCTCACCAGCTGCCAGGTATCCATGTGGCCTGCTGACAATGTTTGTTATAATACTGCAACACTATTATTGCAGAGGATCTGTGGGAATCGCATAAAATGATCTGAATGCATAAATGTAATCCTAGATCAGGAGGATTAGGAGAGAAGGACCTGTTTGGTGAAGAACAGAGAGAGGTAACCACTTAATGACTGATAACAGTGGGAGAATGGATGTATTAAAAGCAATTTGAGATCTGTCTGCAATCTTTCCGTTCTGTTCTTTGTAAAATATATATATTTTATTTTCATTGACCATTCTTGCCTGTTTACTGAAGCAATACCATGCTAGCGAGATTCTACTGTTGTGCAGCACTGGTACACTATGAAACAGAGACAGGTTAGCCCACTGAAGAAGTTAAGTGGTGTATTCCCTTTCTCGAAGGTGAAGAATTCCCACTGACACAGACATTGCCAAAGCTCATGGATCTCTTTGGGACATGGCCATGCAGAAGGAGTGTCCCTCTTTTCCTCTCTCTTCCAAGATTTCTTTGACAATATGAGAAAAGAGCTCTGTGATGTTTTAGAGGTTGTCACTTTGTTCTGCCTGGCTCTGCAACATCTGTGCCTGCATTTTCTGTAGCATTTCTTGCATCCGACGGAGCTGGACAAAAGAAAGGGAGAAATGTTAATATTCTACCCACCTTAGGCATAGTGGTTGATCAATCGCTGAGCACTGCTGAGGTGTAACTGTGGATTAACTGTAGAAAAAGCTAATAACAAAGCAGGGAGAGGCAGCTTTGGTGAGCTTGGGGGCCACTTTAATCCACCTTGCCTGGGTCTCATCATGATTTGCACCCCCACCAAAACTCATTTCTGTTCAGTTTGTTTTCAAAACCAGAAGGGACTAGAAGTTCATGTTCTTAAAAAAGCTGGAAAGAGCACCCTTTTCCTAGCATATCTTGCTTGAGAAGAGAATCACCTCTTTTGGAGGCTTGCAGGAATGCAGTTCCCTGTTTTTGAGCAACAAGGAATTCCAGAAGCTGTTAGGGAGTCCAGGAGCTGCAAAAACAGGTATAGGCTGCCTTTTGCAATCTGTATCAGAGGATCAGTAATCCAATCTTTTAACAATTCCACTTGCCTACAAAGAGAATAAGAGCCTGCATTTCTCCCTTCTGCATAGCCAGGATATAAACAAAAGTTACCAAAGGCTGAAAAGAACCTTTGCCTTCCATCAAGAAGTAAAACTGGGGAGGATCCAGTGAAATCCACAGAAGAAAATGGAGACATATCTCAAGATGCTCAAATGATGGTGGTTGTTTTTTTTAAACTGAATCATCTGGCACTCTGGACAGTTCTAAACCTACGCACAGATTCTCCAATAATGGAACCTCTGACCACTCCAAGATACAAGTCCTCTAAATAAAACAAGATTTATCAACTGTATGAATTAACCTGAACATAGTGTAACCTGATTAATTTCTAGTTAATGAATTTTGAGTGTTTTAATTTTGGAAAAAACTTTTATTTCTTTAATTGCTTATGAAGTTGTACAACTTAAGATACAATAGAAATAAACTTTAAAAAACTATTTTTAAGGCCCTCTTCGGGGAGCTGTTGGGAATCAAAATTTCTAGACTAGAACTTTCAAATCATGTACACGTTTTTACTTGTCCAATAGATGACCCAGAGAAGGCCTTAAAAGAACAAACAGGCTTTTTTTAAAACTAATAAAACAACCATCATTTGTCCATCAAGAAAAATCATGGGGAAGGGATCTGTCCTCTCTTTCCACCATTACACTGCACCTCTATGCTGGTTGTAAAGGACAGGTGCCTCCTGACTCCACAGCAGGCATAGAAATCCAGAAACCTGCTGCGGGAGATATTTGCCCATCATCTTCCTCTCATTCGCTCACCTGCATAGAATTCCTGATCTGTTATGGCTACAGATGCAAAGCTGCAACGCTCATTAGTTCTGAGAAAAATTACAAGGTCTTCAGTGCATGTCTGTGCTGCCTTTTGTAACTCACCTCCTCATCTTTCTCGCGAATCAGTTTCTCCGTCTCAGCCAGAGGCAGGAGTGGCAGCTCAGTGGCACTCTGACGGGACAGTTTCCTAGGGAGGCAATAGGGAGCTTGTGATCAAACCCAAGAGACTGGGATACTCCTTGTAGCTTCACTTGATTGCCTCAATAAGATGGTGTAGTGCAGAGGCTGAGTGTCTGAGCTACAAATACATTCCCAGTGTGAGTTTCATCTTTATCATAAATTCACTAAGTGGCCTTTGGCAAACTCCCATTCTTTCTCTGCCTCGGTCAATCCAGATGCAGTATGGGGATAATAATATTTATGGAGTTGCTGTGAAAATTATCCCCAGATAATGTACAAGAGGTAATTTGAGCATTCAGGAGTATTGTAACTATTAGTACTTCTAACTGAAAGTTTTGCTTAAGGTTTGTGACATGTCATATATGCCTCAAAGAAAGTAATAATTTGTCTTGCATTGGCAAATGGGCCTGTAGCCTTTGTCAAGATTCCCAAAGGTGATTTGTTAAAAACAAATATTTTGGTTGGTTTTAACTGAATCCTTGTACAGATACAGACACAATGAACCAGATAAGTGTAATTGACGCACATAGTGAAAATGTAATCCCTGATGTATACTTGAGGTAAGCAACACTAATTTCAGTAGGGACTTACGCCCAAGTAACTGGCTATACAGTTACATCCTGATGGATACATACATTGTTTTTTCTTTCTCTGCTTCTTAGAAGCACCACACATAAGGTCATTTTTTGCAGTTAATTGAAGAAAGCTAGAATTGTCAGGCTGCTCCCCAATATTGACTGGAATATCTGTTATATAATTTTAGTACAGTCAGCCTTCCACATTCACTAGGGTTATGAGCACAGAACCTCTGCAAAAGTGGGGAAATTGCAAATATCAAACGGGGTGGTGAATGTGCCAAGGACGTGGTGGGAAGAATGGACACCCTGATCCAAACCAGGTGAGGGAAAGGGTAGGTCAGCATGGTGGCCCCGTATGTCATCTCTCTCACCTGTCTCCTTTGGGTTGGTGGGAACATTGGGAGAGGGTTTGTGGTGCTGAGAAACTGGGCTGCAAGCTGGCTAGGCAGCAGCTGATGGAGGAGGAGGAGGACCACCAGACGTGCATTTTTAAAGGGCTGCATGGCCTGATCAGAGACACTAGGAAGGAAGGTTCCCCTGGAAAAGAAGCATCTGAGGTGGGGGACAGGTTGGAGAAACTCGCAAATAATCAAATCCCTGAAAATGAAACCCACAAATGTGGAGGACTGATTGTAGTAAGGTTTGTACCCTGGTTTTCCTTCAGAAAGCTCAAAGTGATATATACTGTACACTAAGCCTCCTTAATTTATTCTCACAACAACCCTGTTGGGCAGGTTAGGCTCAAGCATCTCCAGTGTCCCACAGCTTGGTAAATACAGAACCCTGGATCTCCCAAGTACCAATCCAGCTCCAATTCCTACACCAAAGTACTAGTGGAGATCATGCATGATTATGTTTTAAGAATCATAATTTTCTTAAGTTCTGTAGTGGTCAAAGCTTTGGACTATGACTCTGGAAACCAGGGTTTGAATCACCACTCAGCCACTGGGCAATTTTGGCCATGTCATACTCTCTCAGCCTTTGAAGCAAGGGCAAACCCACTTCTCAACAAATCTTGCCAAGAAATCCCTGTGATAGGTTCACCTTAGGGACATCATAAATTAGAAATGGTTTGAAGGCATACAGTAACAAGTTTGTCATTATAATCCACTCAGTCTCTGTCCATTTCTTAACTAACCCTTTGGCCTCAGTCCTGTGCACTAATGCCTCTGCCTTCAAAGAAAATGCAAAGTCCCAGAATTTGCTTACGCGCGGGTGCCGCGGTCCCGAGCCCCAGTTCTGGTCAGACTCTGAATGCACTGTGCGCGGTAGTTCTCATAATGAACCTCATGAGTCACATCCTTTAAATCCTGCATGTGTGTTTGGATCAGCATATTTCGGAGTTTGAGGAAGTCGCAGTGAGCAGGGTTCTCCACTAGGGGTAACAAAACATGAAGTCACCAGTAGCTCCCCGTGGCACGGCGTCCCCGCACTGAGTCTTCGACTTTAATGCAACTTACCTTCCACTGTTCCCCAGGGATACTGCCTTCCCCTGAACACTTTGTCCTTCAGCTCTTTGACCACCTGACTAGATCCAATGACAGCAAAGGGGATGCTGCGCTGTGGGAAGAATACCAAATGGACTCATAAGATGCAGTGCTCCTTCTCTCCACCCCACTGCCCCTCCTCCCCTCCCCACAGTAGGTCTAAACTAATTCCTGTTCAATTCTCACTTTGCTTCCCATTCAGTTCTCACCTTCATCTCAGCATCCTGAGCTTTGAACTCTTCATCTTCATCTGAGTCACATTCAGGGAATTCATAAATGTTGATACCATTTTCTTCTAACTCCTGCCGGATCTGTACATCCAAAGGATTTAAAAGAATTAGCCAGCATGGTGTAGTGATCTATAGCCTTGGAGACCAGGTTTTGATTCCCTGCTCAGCCATGGAAACCCACAGAGTGACCTTGGGTGTGTCACACACTCTCAGCCCCAGAAAAACCTGTGACAGTTTCACTCTAGGATCGCCAGAAGTCTGAAACAACTTGAAGGCACACAACAACAAAAATGAAATACCCATGAAGTGTAACTGTGGAAGGGAAGAGGTCAGAGGCAGAATTAGGAGCACCTAGCACCAGTGTGAAAACCATCATGATATAATTGTTTGAAAGATGGATTAGGACTTCAGGAGGCCAGCGTTCAAATCCCCACTCAGTCAGGGAAACCCACTGGGTAACCTTGGGCATGTCACACTCTCTCAGCCTTAGCAGAAGGCTATGGCAAATGTCCTCTGAATCAATCATGCCAAGAAAACTATGATAGGGCATGAGTAAGTTGGCATAGACCTGAAAGTACATAACAGCAACAAGCCACCAGAGAGAAAAGTGTTGTCACAGGATGCCAATTATTGCAGTGGTTCTCATCCTGGGATCCTCCAGATATTTTGGACTTCAGCTCCCATAATTTCTAATCCCTGGCCATGAGGGCTGGAGCTCCAAAAGCTGAAGTCCAAAACATCCAGAGAACCACTGCAGTCAGGTACCTGCTCCAGAAAGGTAGGTTTCCTCCTTGGTAGATCTGTGGATCTCCAACACTTCCTTCAGTTAACCTCACCTTCTCTTTCTTACGCTGCACCTCTGTTGGAGTCAAGCTGTCTGCCTTTCCGATCACTGGTACAATGTTGACTTTGTCATGGATGGCTTGAAGGAATGCAACGTCTAAAGGGCGAAGGCTGTGACAGAGGAGTGGATGGAGCAAGACATGACATCTGCTTCCAAAGCATCTAGGAAACCTGCTTCCTTACTCTTCCCAAGTTTCTACTATAACCTGGACTTGTCTGCCCAATTAGAATCATACAGCTGGAAGAAACCACAGGGGCGATCCAGTCCAATCCCTTGCTATACAGGAACACCCATCAAAGCACTCCCAACAGATGGCCATCCAGCCTCTACTTAAAAACCTCCAAAGAAGGAGACTCCACCACACTCCAAGGCAGCATATTCCACTGCCGGACAGCTCCGACCATCAGGAAGTTCTTCCTGAGGTTCAGGTGGAATCTCTTTTCCTGTAGTTTGAATCCATTGCACTGGGTTGTAGTGAAGGTGTTTCAACATGCTGATATATTTTCCCAATCATTAATTTATCTCAAATAGAAGACAGCTTCCAACAACAGCTTTATTTACCCCAGTTAGGGCATGGCATAGTGGTTTGAGCATTGGACTACAACACGAGACCAGGGTTCAATTCCCTGCTCAGCTATGGAAACCTACTGAGTGATCAAGAATGTGTCACACACACTCAGCCCCAGAAAACTCTGTGATAGGATCACCTTAGGGTCATCATAAGTCAGAAACAACTTGAGGGCACACAGTGACAACAGAAACAAACCCACAGACTGGATAATCAGTAGTGATGGCATTCTGCACATACTTAGTGGTACTTTTGTCTTCATTTGACCTGTCCCAGCATTGAACTAGGTGCTGAATATAAATGCTGTAACAGATCAGCTCAAAGTCAATTCTTGTTATCTTTTACTAGGAGTCCTACTGACCATGTAAGAGGTGCGTACTATCGCTGCTAAATTAGAGTTCTAAGCTTCCATATATCATACCCATGTCCAAAAGGTGACAGGACATATAGACAGCAATGAACACGCTTGTCCTGAATGTTCTTGCGGTCTAAGCCACTCTCATCACGAAAATACTGTTCAAACTGGCAATCGATGTAATGGGCAATTGGCTTCCAGCTGGAAGAGAAAGGAAATGGGCTGAGACTGGGAGAGAGCTTCTAAGCCTTCATTTGAATTGAGGAGTCTTCATTTTTTTAAAAAAAAGATAGAACATTTCAGGTTAGAGATGTTGCTAGATTAAAGGTCTGAGGAGAAGAAAAAGTAAATTGCATTAGCTTTCAGTGTTGTTTCAACAAGAATTTAAAATTTCAAGTTCCTTTGGTACTTAATATTTGAATTTCAGGATTTGAAATTTTCTGATATTCTCTGTTTAAGAACAGTCATTTGAATGTAGAGTATAGGAAACATTTCAGCTGGTCCTTCAGGTGCTGGAGTACACCTACCATCATCCTTGGCTATGTTGGCCAGGGCTGCTGGGAGACATAGGTTCAGTAATATTAAGGCTATAAGCTCCCTCTTCCCATTTAAGCTCTAATTTGGAATAAAGAAAAACGATTTAAGCATTCAAGAGTAGAGATGAGTGGACTGAAACTGAAAACCATAATGGATGAAATGCAGTCACAGGTCTAAATCCACTTGCCAGTCCCTCTGCTAGAAGAGATGCACTGAATTAGGAGAACTTATATAAATGCTCCATAACCTACAACTGTCCCATTTTGGAAGGAACAGTCCCAAGTAATCCTTTGTCATCCCACATTTCCAACTGCTTTTAAAATGCCCCAGTTTTCTCTTCTCGCTTTCCCCTTTGTCTTCATCTGCCTTCAGCTGCTGCTTACTTAGTTCAATATGCAAAAGTATTTGGAACTCAATGGGGGAGAAAAGTGGAGAGGATGGAATTTTGCCCCTCCCTGTAGAATCAGGCAAAAGCAAACTGCTGCAGGCTTTTCTCGTTTTCCTTTTCTTCCTCATTAATAACTTTTGCTATCTTCATCACACTCCAACATTGCTAGGCAACAAGTGTTCCAGTTTTCATCTCTGAAGTGTTGGGAATTAAGATGTTGACTTATGAAGGTCCCATTTATTTTATAGATCTGCTGCAGCTGAGAATAGCAATTGGATTTAGTCACAACGTGTTTGCTTTAACGAGTCTAAATTTGCCATCCTACTATCTAACCATGGTAAAAGACCAGTTGCAAACCATAGTTAGTACTAACCATAATTTTAATGCTACATGTGCAGTAAGAAAACTATTATCAAGCCCATTTCTCTGTTTCTCCAGCCTTGAGATGGAGATGACAAACAAGTTAATAGACATGTCCCTTTGATATACACATTTGTGGTGCAAGCTTGACCTCATCAACTAAATCAAGGTTTCACTGTATACTTGGGATCCTAACCACAGTTAAGGAAGAAACCAGAACTAGCCAAAACCCCGGTTAAGAATTGAATATTCAAAATGTGGAATCTGGAATCTGTAAATTTGTACAGGACCACAGAGGCACACCTCCACGCCCAGACCCCTTCTTACCACTCAGTGTTGTCTACTGCGTCCCCAAATCCTGGGGTATCAATCACCGTCAGTTTAACTTTCACTCCTCTCTCTTCAATATCAATGGCATGTTTGACGATTTCCAGAGTCTGGGGAATCCTGTCTGTGAAGCAAGGAAGATGAGGGGACAGCAGTCAGGATCATGGACTCCTCAGCAGATTGCATTTCCATCTTCTCGATCACACACCATGACAGGTGTCAATCCCTCTACTCACCTTGAGCATCTGGAAGCACACGCTCTTTATATAGATCTGTCAAGAAAAGGCTGTTGACAAGAGTGGATTTTCCCAGTCCAGATTCTCCTATAAAATGGATGAGAGAATATCATTGTGATTCTGAAGTTCTCAAGGGAGGAACTATTATTTATTGACTGAAGCATTTTTATCCCCTGTTCCTCACAGCTGGAAAGGTTCAGAGAAGCTTAGGTATCTTTTTTTTAAAAAAAAAAAAGATGGGACAATCCCTGCCCTCAGGTTTACCATCTTACTAATTGGATCTTGCTAATTGTTGTGCTGGTGTGTGTGTCCAGGTGTATGTTCAGTGATATGTATTTTTTAAATCTGGATTTAATTTTTTATTGTTTAATTTAGTTTTAAATTTGTTACCTTGTGGATTTTTAACAACATGTTTTTAAACTTAAGTATAAATATATATTAAAAATATAGAAAAACATAATTGTTACTTATTATTATTAACCTAAAAAGATACAAAACAAAACAAAAAAGGGTAAAGTATAAATATATAATATAAATATAGAAATAAACATAATTGTTATTTATTATTATTAATCTAAAAAGACACAGAACAAAATGAAAAAGGGTAAGGAGAGAGAAAAGGAGAACAAGAGAAGTAAAGCACAAGTTTTTAATGTTATCAGATTCCTCATCCTGGTGGAATGGCTACTAGATGGCAACTGGGGGAGAGACTAAGGGGTCTTTTCACGTTACACAGTGCTATGAATCCATTTTAATTGCCATGGCAACATCCTCTGGAATGTTGGGATTTACACTTTAAGCAGGGATACTTGGAATTCTCAGCCAGGGAGCTCTAGTGCTTCACCAACCTACGTATTCCAGGATTCCATAGGATGCAGCCAAAGGAGCTAAAGTGAAATCACAACATGTATTTTCTCTGTCAGCACCGCATCTGTGGAACTCCATCACAAGGGAAGTCAGGCTGGCTCCATCATTCTTGAGGTTACAGCAAATTGCTAGGACTGGGTGGTTTTGCATGGTATTTGGTCCTCAAAATCCCCAAGTAACTTTTTCAAGCTGTTTTAACTATGTGTGTGGATCTTAAAGCTGTTTTTTCCAAGAAATTGTTTCTGGGCTTTACCAGATTGTGTCTGGTTTTGCTAGTTGTTTTCGCCTATGCATCTACCTATTCCATTCTTATTCCAAGCTGGTTTTAATTATTTCTGCTCAAAGTTTTTTTTCCCCAAAAGTTTCTTTTTTAATGGTAGCATGCTTCACTAGGATGGTCTTATGATTTGAAGTACAAATTATCTTCTATTTGAATTTTTTTTAAAAAAAATTAGCATTATGGTGCCATTTCACTGATGTACACACTTTTTAAAAAAAGGAAGAGAAGGTAAGGAAATATCTTATACTGCTGTGTCTCAAAATTTAAAAGAAACTCTCCTGAGAGTGGTAGTAAATTATTGCAACTGATGCTGGGAACTGACAGAAAATAGTCCAGTACAACAGAAACATCTTTTGAATATTTTTTCAAAAATATTCCCAGAACCTGAAGCAATAAATATTGCAAACGCCCAACACATGTGCACCACTTGGAGGAGTCCTTAGTCTGTTTTTGATGTTTCAGTTTTTTAAAATATTTTGTAGACCACCTTCAGAGCCCTGAAGAGCAGAGAGGAAGAAACATTTTAAAAATAAATTCATAGTAGATTTTTATTTTAATTAATTAAATAACACCCAGAGCTTAAGGAAGTTATTATTTTTTTTTTGGACTACAGCTCCTAGAATTCCCCAGAGAGCAGCACTGCCACAGGCCTTGCCGACTGGAGGATCTTAGGAGTTGTAGAGAGTCAACAAGGCGTAGTGGAACGAGCATTGGAGGATGACCTTGAAGACCATGGCCATTTCCACACAGCCGGCCCCTCCCTAAACTGCAAACCCCAGGATTCCATAGGACGTTGAAAGTAGAATAATAGCACTATAACAATCTTGTGTGGAAATGGCCCAGGGTTCAGTTCCTGGCTCAGCTGTGGAAACCCATTGAGTGATCTTAACTTTCCCAAGCTCTGAAGGTTCCTTTATGCAAGACAAGAGGCAAACTGGCTCTCTCATCAGTCAGTCACTGTTCTCTGCAATCCACACAAACAGAAAGAGGGCAGGGAAACCACAAGAAGAATAGCTGAGCACTGCCAGGCCCAAGAACTTTGTGTTCTGTCTTCGCTTCGGAAGGAGAAGGAACACCGGAGGGCTAATGCAAGGAGCAGGGCTTTCACGGTGTGCTAGGATTAGAATTGCCAAGTGTCCCTCGTCGTCAGGAATATCCCTTATTTGAGAGTCACAAAGCTTGTCCCTTATAGGACTGGCTGGTGTCCCTTTTTATAAAGCACATGTGTCAAACGCAAGGCCGTGGGCTAAATCCAGCCTGCCTGGCCATTTCACGCGGCCTTGCACCTCTCCTGCAGCTGCAGCACTCCCCCTACCTGGTGAGCCCAGAGGCAGAAAGAGGTACAGAGAAGGTCTGGAGAGCAGAAAGCGGCACATTTTGGATATACTGACCAATTCTATGTCATTTTACAAAGGTACAGGGACCATAAAGTATGATCGAATAGCCCCAGAATGTCCAAGAAAAGAAAAGTTGATGCAGAGGGAAGGCAATTTAAAAACTAGTAATAATCAAATGCAGAGGCAATTATTTAAGATGATAAAACAGTAGATATATTTATATAATCTTACAGACACAGACAGTGTTTTGAGGGCAACCATAATTCTGATGCCGCCCAAGATGAAATTGACTTTGACTCCCCTGTTATTAGGGATATCTTCTATTTGATGTCTGGAAAGGTTTTCCTTTCATATAGACTGAAGCAGATGCCCCCAAATCCTACATTTTGGAGCATGGGCCCTTCAGAAAGATAAAAATGTATGCATCATATAATTTCTGAATGTGGACAATCTGTTAATTTTGCAGATACATGCAGGGCAAATTTAACTGAAATCAATACTTTCACTTGGGGCCTTTCCACACTACACTCTTATAGTGCTGTTATTCCACTTTCAACATCTTATGGAATCCTGGGGTTTGCAGTTTAGGGAGGGGCATTTAGAATTCTCAGCCAAAAAGCTCTTTGGTCCCAGTAAACTACAAACCCCAGAATGCCACAGGATGTTGAAAGTGGAATACTAGCACTTTAACGGTGTAGTGCGGAAAGGCCCTTAGTCTTCAAGCAGAATGCAACTTGTTAAGAGCTATTTTCTGCAAGTTGAGAGTTTCAATCGTCTCTTATTGTTATCTTGGGAACCAAGCAACGCTCGCCTAGGATGGAGAAAGCTGGTGTTTAAAATCCTTACCTGCCACCATCAGAGTGAAGTCAAACCCCTTCTTCACTGACTTCCTGTGGACTTGAGTGGGCAGGGTGGCAAAGCCAACGTAATCTTTATCCTGAGACACAAGGAAAAAATGCCATCAGAAGACACCTCTCTCTCTCTGGGGATTCCTGGGATATTTGAGGGGCAGCAACTGTCTTCTAAGGAGGAGACACTAAATGGAAATAAAGCCCCCCAAAAAGTGGGTGGGGAGATTATTTTCTGGATTCTTACCATAATTTAATCTCTTGGTTGCACTGGAGGGACGCTTCAAGGATGTCTGTACACCTTGTTGTGTCTCCAACATCCACTTCCTCTTGCAGAGAAACAGGAAACCAATTCTGAGCTCGTTATCAAGGCCTCTTGATCTCCAATTGGCTGCTCCGCTTTCATTTCCCTCCTCTACTTTCCACCTGTGGTTGGTTGGTTACAGTTACTTGCAAAATATGAGCCACTTTTCAAATTGTTTGCTGCCCACATGGGTACCTGACCTTTTCTCAATTCGTATTCTCACCCAGCAAATTTGTCAAGTATTATTTTATTTAATTTTGCTAGCAGGGCCAGCCCTACCATAGGGCAGATGAAGCTGCTGGTTCAGGCAGCAGATTTGACGTGTCACAAAAGAGCTGCATATGGTTAGTTCCTTTGTACTGTATCATTACTAACAGGGATGGGAAGAAGTACTTTAGGAATTTTTACACTCATCTGTCAAAATTATTTGGTTGGCTTTGGTTTACATTCTCCTTGGCTTAGCGGAAAAGAGGATGCTGTTTGCTGCTGTGCCTCTGGAAACAAAATATCTTAGTTCAGCCCTAGTTGATAGAAGCAAACAAGACAGTTGTCAGAATGCAGACTGAAAAGATCTTCTCTATTTTTAATCACTGTACAGAAGAGGAAATTTCAGTAGGTGTTGATTGTCACACCACCAAACAACAAGCAACATCTGCTGAATTTCCTGCTTTTACACAACCATTAAAGGTACAAGAGTATCTCCAGTGTTCAGTCTGGCAACCAAAGTGACATAATGTGAAGCCTCCATAAAATTTACTGAACAAAGTAGGGCAATTGCATGATACAAAACTCATCTTGTCTACAGGATCATCCCTGCCTACATGCTGTTGGCATTCTCATTCTCTGCAAGGCTAGTGAAACAAGCATTTAGCATTTGTCAAAGCCAGGTTAATTCTTTTTCAGCAACACTTTCCCTTCTTTGCATGTGCCTTAACTTTTTATCTTTATCAATAGTTTCCATCAATTTACCCATAATACATGTTAAACTAACTGGCATTTAATATTCTGGGTTAAGTATCTTGTTAAAATTATTGTTAATTTAGCTACTTTCCCATCTTCTGATACAAAGGCTAGTTTTAGATACACACACACACACACACACACACACACACACACACACACACACATATATTTAGAGTATATATATTTAGAGGATCATTGATTTTGTATCTGAATTCTTTGGGACGACTGTTATCAATTCCCTAACAAAATCTGGAACACATTTACTTGACACTCTCAGTTCTTCAGATTCTCTTCCAGAAAAAAATCACTTCAGATACAGGCTCCTGTGGATCAGCCCTGCCATCTGTTAGTCAGAATGGGGCGTTTGGGCCAGAGCTACTCAAAGTGGTGGTCCATGGGCCAGTGACAATCTGTGAGTCATTGGCAGCTGCCCTATGGCATGTTTCCAGAAAAGAAAGAACAGGCACAGCAAATGGTGTCATAACTCACCTTTTGGAGTTGGAAGATTCAGACACAGAATCCCAGGAATGCCAAGAATTTACAACTCCTGATGTCAGTGGTCTCTCTGAGTCAGAGGGGCTGAGGCAGATGGGGGGGGGCGGGTCTGTTCCCCAACAGGAGATTGAAGATGTGGTGCAGCCATTTACCAAGTGCAGGGGGAATAAGGAGAACTTACATCGGTCTGAGGCTCTTAAGCAAGAGATGCTGATTAATTAAGCACCTGGTGCTTTGGCCACCTGGCTATAAATATCCCAGCAGTTCACTGGCAGCTTGGTTGCCTACAACCATCTTTCTTGGTGACTGGCAGTACTCTTTCACATGTTGTGTTCTCTGGACCTTGGACTGGCTGCTATTTACAAGTTTGTTTTACTCCTTACCTGGCTTTATTTGTTATTTGCTTATTTGGACTACTGACTTACAGTGCAACTTCTGGACCATCTGACAACCACCATCTTGCTTCTTTCTTCTTCCTGCCAGATAACCCGTGACTCACCTGGACTGAGTTAACCACCTGACAGCTCTTGCACTCCAACTATCTGTTTCCTGGGCCACTTGCTGACTGGAGCATAGGACAAATAGGCACAAATATGGTGCCAGTCCCTGCCACACTGGGGGGAAAACAACTGATAGTCTGCCATATCAAATAGTTTAAGAAGCACTAGTTTGGGGGATAGTGAATTGTAAAGAACATGAAAGATCAAAGGCCTGCTGAACGAAAGGATGAAACTGAAGGTCCATCTGATCTACCATTCAGCTCCCACAGTAGTCATACAGATGCCTACAAGCAGACTGCCAGCAGGAGATGTGTACAAAAGCCTCCCTCCTAATGTTATTATTGCTGTATGTTTACTTATGGGGTAGAAGTGTTTGTGGGAGTTCCTGGCTAACCTTGGTGGAAAAGTAGGTTTGTCACCACCTCAGGCAGGAAAATATCTTTCACACAGCACTGGTATCTCTTCTCCCTTCTCTAGAATGTATGCAGCCACAAAGAATTCATTTAACATCTCTGCAGTCTTCTTATCCTCTTTAAGTATTCCTTTAGATCTCATGTCTTCTAACCATCTGATCATTTCCGTAGGGAGGACCCCTAGTAGTTTGTTTTTGTTTTAAATTCTCTTTCACAATTGTTTTCCTGTGCATTCATCAAATGGGTGCTTTGTCATATAATGTGTCACATCTCTCTCTCTCTCTCTCTCTCTTACACATGCTCATACACATGTGCGTATACACACACACACACACACATTTTGAAGAGGACTGTCCCAAGACCCCTTTTGCGATGATTAATTATACATTCAGGAAACATCTATCAAAGAAATATCATGGATTGGTGTGTGTGTGCGCATGCATGCACCTGTCCGTCCATCTTTCCATTCATCCATGTCCTCATCAACAACTGATAATACCTTTTTTCATAATCATAGCAAAAGACCCATGCACAGTGATCAGATGCCAAAGTTGCCTTCTGACTTGGAGATTTGGTGGATATAACGTGGCCCCCCATTGCTCAGGAGCCACCTGATGCACGTTTGAGTCTTTCGTCACGCACATTGTAGTCTGCACAGGAAAAAGTATGTTCTGCAGCTTTGCTCTTCCCCTCCTCCCCACATTACCCCTCCCTTCTGAACCACGCAGGGGAGAGAAAGTAAAAATTTTGAAATTCGGAAGCAAGCCTCAGTCCTCTTTCCCCTCTCTTCTGCTTCCTCCTGCTTCACCTAACTGCTTTTGTCTCTTGTCTTTGTCAAATGCCCTCCAGAAAGTAAGACCCGGCACCTTTAATGTCATTCCACCATGGCTGGTACATCGTTACCACTCCATTTTTGGACACTGATACTTGGATTAGCATTTGAAGGTAAGTCCGTTTTTATAGACAAAAATCCTTGATTTACTGGTTTGTTTATTACATGTATATCCCACTTTCCCTCAATTTGCTCAAGGCAGTACACAATTTGTCTTCCAGATTAGACTAAGAGAAACATGACTGGAGGATCAGTCAGTGAAAATGGGAATTAGGATTTGGTAAATTAGTCTGAAAGGGACATGACCAGCCCAGGATTACTTAATTTTATGTCTGTGTGGAAACTAGGACCTGGGTCTCCCCCAGTCCCAGTCAACCATTCTAATTATTGTAATATGCTGGTAAAATTTTTTAAGAGAGACAAGATAGAAAATTTGTTTATGTGCCTATTTTATCAGGGAAGGGCAAGCAGGACAAAGTTTTGGAACCAAGGCAACCAAGTCTGGAAAACTGGGGGGAGGCTTGGAGCGTGTGTCCGTGTGCACACACGCATGTGTTTGAGTTTGAGTTTATATGCCCCCTTTCTCCCAGCGTGGAACTCAAGGTGGCTTACAAAACCTAAAAGCAGGGTCAGCTAAAAGCCTGACAATAAAAATTAAAACACAATTGAAAGAAATCGGTTAAAAAACGCTTATATTTTAAAAAGTATAAAATAATGGAAAAACATTTTAAAAAGCCCCTCACAATAAAAAATCTCCCTGCAAGCAGTTACTCATTAAAAGCCTGTTTGAACAAAAAGCTCTTTGCCTGCCAGAAAAAGGCGAGCAGGGAGGGGGCCAGCCTAGCTTCCCATGGAAGGGAATTCCACAGGCTGGGACAAGCCACTGAGAAGGCTGTCTCCCATGACCTCACGAAATGAGTCTGTACCAGTGGCAGGATTGGGAGGAAGCACCCTCGATGCTGTGGTTTGGAATCACGAGGGAGGCGGAAATTTAAAATGAGGCAGAAAATAAGTTGCAAAAATAGGTGTATGTGTGTGCTGGTTCCGGGGAGATGGGGGCATAATGGTGAGGAAGATAATCTAGTCCTCAGCTAGAATTTGGGGAAGGTTTGTAAGTCAGCGGTGGTGCATAAAAAAGCACCAGCAGTGACCATGCTGGGTGGAGGATTCTGGGAGATGTGACTGCAAAAGCAAAAGAAAAACTTTTAAATCTCCATGGGAAGAGCACATGCATACATGGGTCCCACATTAGATCCTTGACACCTGTTGCTAGGTCTGAGAAAGACCGTTCTCTGACCTTTAACACCTCTTGCCAGTCAGAGTAAGCTAGTGCTGAGCTACATGGACCAAGCCTTCTGATTCATATAAAGTCACTTCCTATATTTGGCTTTCTACCTACTGAATGGTATCAGCAGCTCTGCCTGGAGTATGCATGTTATGTAATTGTTTGCATGCTCTCAGTGACTCTGGTGGCAATTTTCATTCTGAATTCATCCAGAAACTTAATATTTTGGGTCCTCTTTGGTGAGCAGAATAGAAAACTTTGTTTTACGTGTGGAAAACCTGGGTTGGCAGCAGGAAGATGGGAGTGCTAAGGTTCAAAATCCAAAATGACTTCACAATAACTCTGCATGAACCAGATTGGCTGGTATGGATCATGGCAACTATCCATCTATACTTTTTTTCTTTCCCTCCCAAGAGTAGCTTTTTTTCCTGAAACTGTACATACATCTAAGTGTGTGTGTGTTTTTAACTATTTCTGGGATACTTCCTATTGTCAACAATTTTTTAAATGCACCTTAAAATAATAAAAAACACAGTGGTACTCAACTATGTGAAAAGTCAAATATATCCATCACTGAATAAATACAGATATGTCATTTGAGTGAGTAAAAAGGAACTAAAGTGTCTACTGTTGGGAGATATTACAGATACTCAGCAGTGATCTACATTTGTGATATTCATTAGCCAAGAATGCTAAAGTTGCTGTCAAGGTGTGCATCCCACCTAACTGCCTTGATTGGCAGGGACAGTCCCAATTAATCCTGCTGGCCACTTTCCTGTGCCCTTCTGTGCCCACCTGCCACCCCCGTGCCCTTCTGCACCCGTCTGCTACCTTTCTGTGCACTTTCACACCTGCCCACCACATCTCCACAACACTTCTGCGCTCACTTGCCACCCCCCGCACCCTTCTGCGCCCGCTCACTGCCACCCCGTCCTTCTTGGCCCATTTGGGGGGGGAACAACAGCAGCAGTGCCTAGGGGTGCTACTTCTGCACTTGCCTCAGGCACTGCTGAGCGTAGGTATACTGCTGGAAGTTGGAGATACGTAGCACCCTGACAACCTGATCTTTTTTTTTTTTTTAATGTACTGAGAAATTCCCCATATAATGTCATTTCATTATTTTCTGATTCCTACTAGGGCTGCCAACTAATTTAGAGAGAGCAAAACTGGGTTCCACACTCCTGTTCCTTTCATAGATACCTGATGTTTCAGAACAAGGGACAAAACTCCCTCAGTTGCTACAGATCAGACTTTGCTGGGGAGGAGGTCATCACAGCTAAACAGCAGAGTGCAGGCGTTGCATGCAGAAGGAACTAGGTTCAATTCCTGGCATCTGCAGGCAGAGCTAGAAAAATTCCTCCTTGGAACCTGGGAGAGCTGCTGCCAACCTGTGCTAACAATAATAGGCAACCCAGACCACTGTTTTAACTTGCTATAAGGCAGCTGTCTGTGCTGATAAAGGGACAGCTGTTGGCAGCTCTCTTCTCAGCCAAGGCATTTCCTTGCAGTGAAAGGTATAATTTTATTTACCTCTCTTTGGTGACAAGTTTGCCCATTCAGTTTCAGCAAAGTTAATCTGATTTTAAAATTCACCCTGTGATTCGAGTCCTAGCACCTTCTTTCAGTGCCAAAGCTGGGTTGTAAAATATGTGAAGCAGCAGCAGCAGCAGTAAAAATGGTACCACACTTCAGCTGCAGGCTGACTGGCATAATCCATCTTACTGCCTAGGATAGCTAACAAATGGCACCTCACTTCAAAGCTAAGGAGCAGCAAGTTTTTTTTTTAAGTGTAATCCCTCACAAGAAGTAAGAGGAGATTTTGTAATAAGGGTGTGCAGAACCTACACTTCACAAATAGCAACAACTTTTGTCTTTTTATTTTGTCTCATTTTAGCTTCACAACAATCAGGTGTCATAGCACAGCCTGGAGATCTTTAGTCCTAAGCAGACGTTCTAAATGGCTACTGCATTCACATAGTGATAGTGAGGACAGGACTGAGCCTGCTGACTTCAACCCTTTGCTATATCATATGCATAGGATCCAGCTATGTAAATTGTTGTTCTTTGCTGTCATGTTAACCTCCAAGATCCCTGGTCATCAACCACCTGCTCTGGTCTTGCAAAATCGGGGCCATGGATTCCTTGATAGAATCAATCCACCCGTAGTGCAGTCTTCTTTTCCTACTGCCTTCCGCTTTGCCGAATATTATTACCCTTTCCATCTCATGATACGTCTAAAGTATGACAGCCTCAGTTTAGTCAGCTTTGCTCCCAGTGAAAGTTCAGACTTGATTTCCTCTAAGATCCATTCATTTGTCTTTTTACCAAACCATGCTGTCTGCAGAACCCTCCTCCAGTACCAGCTTCCTGTCAGCTTTCTTCATTGTCCAGATTTCACAATCACACATAGAAATCAGAAATACTGTGGCCTGGATTATTTTGGCTTTGATGATAAATGATGTGTCTTTACAAGTGAGGATCTTATCTAGTTCCTTCATGGCTCCCTTTCCAAGTCTTCACCTTCTTCTGATTTCTTGACTACAGTCTCCATTTTGGTTATCAGCTGAGCCAAGGTATAAGAAATATTCAACTACTGCAATGTCTCCATTACCAGTTTTAAAGTTACGTAAATCCTCTGCGGCTAATATTTTTGTCATCTTAATATTCAATGGCGAAAGCCAGCGTGATGTAATGTTTGACCAATGGACTACAACACTGGAGAACAGAGTTCAGATCCCTGCTCATGCATGGAAACCTGTTGGGTGACCTTGGAAAAGTCACACTGTCTCAGACAAAGGCACAGGCAAACCCCCTCTGAACAAATCTTGCCAAGAAAACTCTGTGATAGCTTCACCATAAGTTGGAAGTGAATTGAAGACAAATAACAACAATATTCAATTACACTTTCTTCCTTAACTTTCTTTAGTAGATTTTCCAAGTCTTTTCTATTTTCTGCAGGTATTATGGCATCATCTGCTATCTTAAATTGTTGATGTTCTTTCCCCCAGTTTTCATGCCTGCTTTCCTCTGAATCTAATTCTACTTTCCATACTCTTAAATTCAGTCCTGAGCTTAGATGCCCAGATCCATCTTGTCTAGGTTAAGCTTCAATTTGTTTGCTACAACACTGCTTGTAGGCTGTGTTTCTTAAGCTACCTTCTGTAAGGAACCAGCAATCCTTCCTCCAGTGATGTAGATTTGAGTCGATAACTCGGACTCAACTCAGAGTTAAGTCGCTTCAGTGACTTGACTCGGACTCAACTTGTTCATAAATGATGCACTGACTCGACTCGACTCAAGACTTGTATATTTTTAATGACTGATTTGATGCCCTTGGTTCAGTTAACATAACGCATTCATCCAGAAATCTTACGACTTTGAACAACGCTTCCATCTCTTTTTGCCTACTGGTCACATTATAATCTCTCTCAAGCTCAAAATGTAGGTGCATTTCTCAGAAGAGAACATCAAACAGGTTAGGCAGTGGGCTTGAGGCAGGCTTGAGGTCTGCTCAGCAGCCTGTCCCTACTGCATGTCGGAGGAGCCTTCTAAAATGCTTCCTAAAAGTAAAACTTGCCCCCAGAGTGCAGGGTGCATTTCTCAGAAGGGAACAGAAAATGTGTTAGGCAACAGGCTTGCAGAGGAAGGATGCTTCCTTCTAAAGCTTTTGAATCTCCAGTAATGGGGAGTAAGATAGGATCCTATTCCCCACTTCCGAAGCTGCAGATGGCAAAATTGCAAATGTGGAGAACCGACTCTGCTTAAATTTTAAAACTGAAGTTATTTCACTCTATCCATTAATTCTGAAATTTTGGTTGGGGTATAAAGTTGGCTTCCAGACTCAAGACTTTACTTGGAATGTATCTTCAAGGATTTGAGACTTGACTTGAGACTTGGAGTAAAAGACTTATATACATCACTGCCTTCCTCCCACTAATATTCCAGGGACTGGTATTTTATTTGTGCTCATTGCTACAATTATTTTTTTATTTCCTGGATGCTCCCCAGGGACTGTCAGCTGATGGCTTGGGGACTGGCCCTGGTAGACGGATGGAGGAGAGACTGAAGAAGCAGGAAATAAGAGAAGGTTATGGGTGGAGGTTGTTGATGTTTGAAATCCCCAGTAAAATTCAGTGTTTGAGGCAGGGTGATGACAAAAAGGTTTTAATCAGAAATCACTCAAAAAAATTCTAAGAAGAAATTTGCTTTTTGCTTTTAATTACCAGAATTGTGAATGGAGTTCACAGTCCTTCCTCACTAAAATCTACTTCAAACTTCCTTTCATTTTAACATTATAATTTTGTTGGTGTTAATTTATGGGAGTTAGAAATTCTTGAAGGTCTGCTGAAAATTATCCAGGTGTCTACCAGCAGATCCTGATCTGTCTTCTGCCCACCCCTCCAGTAGATGACACTGGGCTAGAGGGGTATGACAGTAAGAGGGAACTTCATGCATGCACAGAGAATATTGCTCTTTATCATTATTGGTCACCGGAAGATCTAAAACTGGCCATATAACACCAATTCTGAAGTCCTTACATTGGCTGCCTATTAGTTTCCGAGCACCGTACAAGGTGTTGGTTCTTACCTTTAAAGCCCTTCATGGCTTGGGGCCAGCCTACCTGCGGGATTGCCTTCTCCCTTATAATCCACCCTGCACATTATGGTCCTCTGGGAGGAATTTACTGCAGCCGGTCAGAACTAGGTTGGCTGCAGTTACCCAGAGGACCTTCTCTTCTATCACCCCCAACGGAATGGCCTGCTGGAAGAGACCCGGCATATTACCAGTTTTGACTGCTTTAAAAAAGCGGTCAAGACTGTTCTCTTCCGACAGGCCTTCCCAGACTAGTGCTCCACCGCCCCACACCAACTGTCTTCTTGTTTTTAATAGTTAATGTGTTTTAGGGGTTTAGATGGGTTGGTGGGTGGGGAGGATGGGTTATGTTTTAATTGCTTTTAATGTATTTATATACTGTTGTAGTACCGCCTTGATCCGTCGGGAGAGGCGGGATATAAATAAATTATTATTATTATTATTATTATTATTATTATTATTATTATGTGCCTTCAGTATATGGTGACCACATCGTAGGTTAGTTGTTGTTTTTGGCAGGATTTACTCAGTGGAGGCTTGCTATTGCTTTCCTCTAAGGCTGAGAGAGTGTGACTTGCCCAAGATCAACCAGTACAATTTCTGTGCCTGAGCACAGGCTTGAACCTTGGTCTTCCAGAATCCTAGTCCAAAACTCAAAACACTATACCGCACTGGTTGATTAAATTATTAGGTTCACCTATATGCTGCTTTTCCTCCAGTAAGCTCAATATGGCCCACAGGGCTCTTCTCATCCTCGGTTTATCCTCACAACAACCCTGTGAGGTAGATCCAGTTCAAGGTCAGCAGGGAGTTTCATAGCTCAGTGGGAAAATGAACTTGGATATCCCAAGTCATGATTCCACACCAAGCACTACATCAGACAAGCTGCCAGTCAGTGAGTGAAGCTTTTTTTGCAGAGTGAAAAGAGACATTTTTGGCTTTTTGTGTCTCTGTAGAGACAAGTGTCATTAATGGCACAGTTACATTAGCTGCTTGGGCAGGCTGGCTGCCCTTAAGATTTGGATAAACAGAGTACTTCCTCCAACTGTGGTTAAAAGATGGGGATGAAGAAGAGGAAGAAACGAAAGCAGTATGGCAACAATTCTTAAGAGCATTGGTGGACAACAATAGAAAAAGTTGTGGATTACAAGGGGCGGATTTCTTTCTATGACCTGAATAAAGCAGAGTTTGGAAACTTAATTTTCAAAATCAGTTTGCTCCTGTTATTCATTATAGGGTCAAAAAGCAGAATCACAGAGTTGGAAGGGGCCTCATGGGTCAGGAAGTCCAACCCCCTGCTCAATGCAGGATCTCCAGCTAAAGCATCCCCAGGATGTAGCTGTCCAGCCTCATTTTGAACACGTCCAAAAAAGGAGACCCTACCACCTCTCTAGGCAATTGGTTCCACTGTTGAATCACTCCAACTTCCATCAGCCTATAGCCAGTATAGTCAATGGACAAGGATGCTGGGAACTGCAACCCAGTTACATCTGGAGGGCTGCAGCATTCCCACTCCACAGTAAGAGAATGGAGCCAGGATGGTGTAGTGGTTTGAATGTTGTACCAGCTTTCAATTTCCCTGTAAACCAACCAGCATTTGATTTCTCATTCGGCCATGGAAACCCATTGGTACACTCTCAGCTCCAGAAAGCCCCATGACCTATTTGCCTTATTGTCATACTGGTTTAACTTTCAACCTGACTGACTTCTATCCTTGAATAGAAGGGTAGAAGAATTGACTTTTACCCTTGAATAAGAGCAGGAAATTCCCCAGCATTCATTAATTCTCACACTGCCACCACTCACCGAATTCGGAATTAACTGAACTGGATGACCCCTCCCGAAACTGCAAATCCCAGGATTCCATAGGATGTTGCAAGTGGAATCATAACGCTATAACAGTCTAGTGCAGAAATGGCCTAAGTCTAGATAATGGGAAGCCCTATTATCACACTTATGCACACCATAAGTCAGAAGTGCCTTAAAGGCTCTTGAAAGCACACAACAACAACAACAGGAACTTCCTAACAATAAAATTTCCTAGCATATGCTCCTCAAAATGCCTTCAAATGCCTTTTAAAGAAGAGCTTTGTAAGTAACAAGAAAAATTCTCTTACTTGCAAGATTAAAGTGATAATTCTGAAATATGACTTAACTACTCTCTTGTTACCCTGCCCCCAAAACCAGTCTCATATCTGATGAAGTGAACGGGCATCCACAAAAGCTTACATAAGAACTTTGTTTTTCTCAGTTAGCCTCAAAGGTGCTACAGGATTCCTTTGTATCAGTAAGATGACTACATACTGTATATCCTCATGTAAATCCAGAAATGTTAGTAAAAAAAATTGATCGGGGAAAAAAAAACTGGGTTAACTTATTCAGAGACTTTTCCCTTGTACCTTAACTCTTATCAAAAAAGCAACCATCTCCTTCTTTGAGTAGGGTGGCAAAAGGCAAGAACGTTGTCTGTCCTATACGAAGCACCAACCCTCTCTACTTTCTCTGCTGTTGTGCCACTTCCAGTCTTTTGGACTGGTTGAGCGGGAAAATGGTGTGCCAAGAGAGTAGAGGGGCCCAGAGCTTCTTTTAGGTTCCCCTGGGATGGACTAAGGTTTCACCTTTCAACACTCTATTCAGAGAAAAGGATGGCTCCTTTTGTTACTACTGTACCTTAAGGTTGATCAGCCTTCTCTGAATAGAATGGCAAAAGGCCTTTTTGAAAGCCCAGGCAGCGAGTTGAATATGCCGAAATGTGGAAGTCTTGGCACATATCAGCAAATACCCACAATTGAACAATGATGGGGTCCGTTTATTGAGAATAGAAACGCGGAGCAGCTGGCGTTCTGAGGCAGAGCTGGGATTTCTCCTCTCTGTGTAATGACCCTTGACTTCTCTATGGGTCCTATCAAAATCCATAATTTTGGCCCCAAAACCTGCCCTTGACTTATACATGAGGTCAACTTATACACAAGTATATATGGTATGGTTTCTTGGAACTACCTCTGTAGTGAAATCTATTCCAGAATTACAATCTGAGGTACCATTTGACAGGTTTAGACTCTCTGGTACAATCTGACACTTTTGGACTTATACAGGAGTACATATTGTGTGTTTCTTGTAACTGCCTTCTACCTCTGCTATGAAGCCTATTCCAGAATTACAATCTGAGGTACAATTTGACAAGTTTAGACTTTGTGGTACAATCTGGCAATTTCAGATTTTGCCCTTTTAAAGGGCAGACTTTAAAACTGTGTTGCAGTACATCAATTATGTGGTTATCCGCTTTGCTGTAGTCAGGGTCCCACCAGCTTATCCTGTTGAATGGACAAGGGTGGCTTGAACCCTGCAGTTCTGCCCTGATGGCATCGTTGACTACTATGATTTTCTTTCTGGATGGGCCTCCCACACTGTCTAATTGTCCCAGTTGACAGGGTCAGTCTTGATTAATTATGTCTTCCCATTTTTTCAGCAGCTTTTAAAATGTCATAGTTTCTGTCTTTTCCTCCCTCTTCTCTCTTTTGTCCTCCATTTGCTTCAGTTGCTGCAAACTGTCTTAACTGGCCAAGCAACACCAGTGTTGCCAAGATGGTAAAAGTTATTAACTATTTTTGGTGTAAACTCAGTTCAAAGTGCAAAAGTAGTTTGCAATCAACTCATCGGGGCGGGGGCGCAGACTGTTGCCTTTCCCAGTAGGCTCAGGTAAAAGCAAACAGCTGCAGCCTCTATTAGCTTGTGTGTTCTCCTTCATTAATAAATAACTTTTGCCATCTTGAGCACATTCTGATGTTGCTTGGCCACATACATCCCATTTTTCATCTGTGAAATGTCAGAGGGTATGCCTCTAACAACTCTCAGAAAGTAAGAAGTAGTTATAGAAAGGGAGCAGCTTTCCTTGACGTGAAAATGAAATCAAGCAGGAGTCTTGCTAGGAAGTAAATTGGCAGCCCTCATTGCTGTGATGAGGAGGAGTAAAACCTACTGGCTGATGTAGTTTTCCTTGAAATAGCAAGCACGATCCACAGAGATTAGCAAGGCACCTTTATCTTCTTGCAACTTTGGTAGCTGATTTTGGCAGATCAAGCTACTTTTTTAAAAGCCTAACAGCCAGAGAGGTGCTTTCTTGCTGCTTTCTTGATCAGTTGACATTGTGAATCTAGCATAAAGAGAAAGCTGATTTGTATGATCCTAGAACTGATTTGGATTATAAAATCTCTCCAATCCCTCCCTAGCTGAGGTTCCTTAACAACAGCAAAGGAGAAATAGGTTTTTTAAAGAGAACAAGTCTCAGGGAACACCATACCTTTAAACCATTCTCCATATATTAGCATCAATGCTTTTGTTAGCCTAAATGACACCACCAACATTCAAGATTTTAACTACCTTGGAGAACTCCAAGGCTTGTAGGAGTACAAAAATTATGTGGCTAAAGGGGGACGGAACCCCAATACAGCCCAGTGAGGACTTAGTAAATGGAGTAGGCTCAAAATTATTACAGATTCAGAGTTGGAAGCAATCCCAGCTGTTGGTAGGGATGAAAACTGAATTGGAGATGAATAGAATAAAGTGTCTGGAATCTTAAATGAGGAGCATTCACATCAATAGTAATTTCTTGTTGCATGCCCCACTTGACATATCATTGAAAATCAAGGTCAAAATCCACGCCATAATATTTCCAATTTCCAAGTATGGTTGTAAAAACTGGACAGTGAAGAAAGCTGACAAGAAGAAAATCAACTCATTTGAAATGCAGGCAGTTCTGTGGTAGCATGGACTTTAAAAAAAAGTCATTGGTCTTTGCCCAACATCTCAAATGTTCGGGATAGAATCAGCCGACTTTATGGGTTTTATGGCTGCCCCGTCTTTGAAGAATTAGGTACAGCCAACATTTTAACAAATTATGCTCCCCTGCCTTTAACAGCAACACAACATAGGAAATGCTAGCAGATGAAGAATTTCCTGTCATTTCAGCTCCTTGCCAGGAAAATCACCAGCCGCTAAACAAAAGGCACAAAAATGTTGCTCACCCTTTTAAAAGAAGAAGGGCTGAACTGTGACCAGCACTGCCTCAGATTTAGCCCAAGATCTTCCTCTTCTTAAAAAACTCATTCCTGGCAGGGTTTTTTTCTTTTCTTTATCAAGCTTCAGCCTTTTTAACTTTCCATTTGTCTCCAGTATGTCGACACAAAAGGCAATTCTTCCTCTTTCGATCTGCATCTCCTGTTCCTAGCCAGCTGCAAAACAAGCAGGGATGAAGAGGGCAGCATTTCTCCAGCACATACAAAAAATCTCTGCTGTTTTTTTTTTGGCACCTGATTGCAGACTTATAAGGCCACAATCCTCTGCAGAGTTAAGGCCAATTGAACACAGCAGCACTTCCTTCTGTACAAACATGCATAGAATTCATATCCTCTAACTCAGTGGTTCTCAACCTGTGGGTCCCCGGATGTTTCTGGACTTCAGCTCCCGGAAGCCCTGAGCATTGACCATAGTGGCTGGGGCTTCTGGGAGCTGTAGTCCACAAACATCTGGGGACCCACAGGTTGAGAACCACTGCTCTAACTGTCCTGATTTGTCTGGGACAGTTCTAATTAATCCTCTGCCATCCCACTTTTTCAGCTGGTTTTAAAATGTCCCAGTTTCTTTCTCTCCCTCCCACTTTCCCACTATGCCTTGTCTTACTTCCATCACTGCAAAGCAAACACACCTATCCAAAACAAACTTATAACAAACCACAAATGAAAGAACTAACTAGTTAAGAGAATAATAATTAACTAACTAACCAACTAAATGATGACCAACTCACAATTCAAACACAAAGACATATATGATAAAAAAAGAAATATACAAAACAGGAAAATATCCAAAGATGCTACTATATAAACTGTCTATCTAAAAATGACTTCCAACTATCTTTTCTGCAGTTAAGCACATATATTCTACTGTCCCATCTCACTGTTTATAAACTGGATAATACACTTCTTCTAGATTCTTTTAATTTAAGAATGCAGTCCTCCATCGACAACCCCAATATACTAAGTTACTGTTTACGTTGATGGCAGATGCTTCTGAACTAGATCCTTAATGCTAGATAGATTTTTGTAAGTTAGGAATGCAGTCCTTCAGATGTTGCTAGACTACAACTCCCAGCAGCCCCTAAGCATATACAATAACCTGCATGCCAGGAAACTTTTGAGAGTTGCATGATTTCCACCACTGATATAGACATTTGTGTGCATGCAAAGGTATCTCTCAGCCCACTATGCTACATAATTTGTTTTACATTGCTGCGGCACCTTTTTGCGCTACCCAATTATAACACAATGGTTCCACTCTTAACTGCCATGGCTGCATCCTGTGGAATCCTGGGTTTTGTAGTTTGGTGAAGCACTAGAACTGTATGGCCAAGAATTATAAATGCCTCACCAAACTGCCCAGCCCTAGGATTCCATAGGATGAAACTGTAGCAGTGGAACCAATGTGCTGCAATCATGTAGAGTGGGAGAGCTCACAGGTGGCCTTGTGCTGCTCCTTTTAGCATTGAGCCAGGTGGTTGCCATCTCCCCTGTTTTTGCCTTTTTGTGCTTCTTGGCTGTGCCTGAATCAGTGTACCTAACAGAGCGGTGGGGGAAGAAACATAGGGAATAAAGGCATACCTTTCCACTGTTCTGATTTGTCAGGGACAGTCCTTATTAATCCTCTGTCATTCCACTTTTTCCAACTACTTCTAAAACATCCCAATTTCTCTCTCCCTTCTTCCTACTTCTCCCTTTTCTCCTCAGCATAATTCAAGTGCTGCTTGCTGCAAACTGGCCAAGCAACACGAGTGTTGTCAAGATGGCAAAAAAGGTATTAAGGAGGAAGGATGCACAAGCTAGGAGAGGTTGCAGCAGCAGTTTGTTTTTGCCTGAGCCTATGAGATCCTGCCTCCCTCTTACCTCTCCTCTCAGACAGCATCTATTGGGATTGTCTCTGCCAAACCAGGACATTTATTTATTTATGTCCTTAACCAGCAGTCAGGGGTGAATGGTGATAGAAGCTAGCACTCCAGCCACTTTTGGCAAGGATCCACACTCCCCAGCCCTGGTTTAAACAAAGAACCCTACCCAGACATGGCAGGGTACCAGAGACAAAGAAATCTGCATTTGTAGAAGGTTGGTGGGCTGACTCAACCTGACAGAAGACACCTGGTGGGACATCTAAAGCTTTTGATTGCTCTGTTTGAGTCTCCTCCCTGGGAGTTGCCCAGTTTCCTTCCCATTCCCAAATTTTACAGCCTTTGGTTGTAAAAGAAAGTTTTTGTAGATTTAAGAGACTAGCAACAAAGCAAGAGCAGTCTAAACTTTGTCAAGAAGTTTGATGGGCGCCTGATCTTTCTCCACACCTGATCTGTTGAGTATTTCTTAGGAACTCAGTTTACTTCGCCTAGAATGTTTTGTTCATTTTATTTTAAAGGAAGTGGCTGTTTTTGAACTTCTAACTGCCCAGTTCCTTAAAAAATTGAGTAAATTGGAAACCAGAATTCATCTAACTCTATCCCAAGACATTTCTACATTAGACTGTTGCAGTGCTATTATTCCACCTTCAACTTCCTATGGAATCCTGGGGTTTGCAAAATGGAATAATAGCACTATAACAGCCTAGTGCAGAAATGGCCCCAGTCTGTAGCCTGGCTTCATACATGTCTTGGTTGCACTAAACTGAATTACAGAGGAGTTAAAGGGAATTCTGAAAATACTAAGCTCTTCTTTATATGTGTGTGCAGACCTGGTGTCTTGTGTATTCAGAGAATCTATTAAAAATGTGAGAGGTGGTGGCATTATTTCTGAGGAATATGAACAAAGGGTGTCTTACAGTTTGTCCTCATTTATTTATTTATTGAATTTATATGCCGCCTTTCCTCCCAAAGTGGGACCCAAGGTAGCTTCCAAAAGTTTTAAAAAAAACATTAAAAACATTTAAAACATTAAAAGACTTATAAAATTATAAAAATAACAATAGATTTTTTTTTTAAAAAAGCTAATAAGTAAAAGGTCTCCAACTCACCCATTAAAGGCCTTCTTAAAAGAAATGTCTTGGCCTGCCGATGAAAGAAAAGCAGGGAGGGGACCAGCCTAGCCGCTTGGGGAAGAGCGTTCCACAGGATGGGAGAAGTCATTGAGAAGGCTCTCTCCCATGTCTGCACCAAGCAAGCCTCAGATGGTGATGGGACAGAGAGAGCCTTCCCCTGCTGATCTTGGGGCTCTAGCCGATTCGTATAGGGAAATATGGTTTTGCAAATAGTCTGGACCCAAGCCATATAGGGTTTTACAGGGCATGACCAACACTTTGAACTGTGTCCAGAAACAAACAGGTAGACAGTGAAGCTGTTCCAACAAGGGAGTTATGTGCTCCCTATAACAAAGCGGTTTTGTCATATAAGAGAATGACAATTCTAGTTATGGTGCCATTACTAAAAGTGAAATGGGGATATTAGGTTTGTTTAGGAGTTTGTATAAAACTGTATGCATGTCAAAGGACAAGCATATGGAAACTAGCAGCCAACATCCAACGTTGTGTAACTACAATGGTGCACCTTTCCCACTGTTTTAATTAAATTATGTGGATACATCATATGATGTCAGGTGGAGCTTTCAGCTGAAGAGTGTGCTGGGCTGGGAAAATAAAGGTGTCACCTGAACAGCATATTTTATTTCCTATAATGTTTTGAGTGTGAAACCTCTACAGGAACCACAGAGACCTCACTGCTGGAGTTTATAAGAGTGTGAAAAAGTTCTGAACTTTTGAGTGAGAATGGTAAATGAGTTTCAGTCATTCTATGTGTGAAAGATGGAAAGATAAGATCAAATATACCCTGCTGCCACCAATTGCAGTGTTTCCATTATGCTTGGTCTATTAGGACTATTGCTCAAAGAAACAGAGACTCCTTAGTATTGGCTCCAGACCTATAGAATTAGCTCCTGACAGAGGTGTGACAATGAGGATTGCCAGATTACAACATCACAGTCTTTGAAATTTCAGGGCCAAAACATAGGCGTAGGGATGGATTCTGTGACGTCACAGAGGCAAGGAAAGGCAAAAGTTGGAAGGTGACTTGGGAATGTTTCTGAGTCAGCTGACTGTCAGAAAAGGCATGAGAATAATCTGGGTAATTACAACCAAAGTTTGGATAGGACCCATGTCATCAGGTGTGATAGATGATGATGCTGTGATTAAGGAGAAACTGGTTGCGCATGGGGCCGAGCCAGTGAATGAGCAAGTCAACTTGCAAACATCCCCTGCACTGGAAGGTCAAACAGAGTTGCCCTAGCCAGCTCATGATGGGGAGAGAACCAGCAGTGATGCAGAGGAGTTGCAGCCATCTGTGCCCATCAGCCCGCAATCACGCAGAAGGCTGAAACCGGCTGCTCAGAGGGAGGCTGCATGGACTAGGTTGAGGAAACAGTAACAAGCAGCACCTGCTCACAGGGGCTTTTTAAGTCTGCCGGCCTGGCTGCTCCTTGCTTGCAGCAAATTATTACCAAGCCCTCATGACCTTGTGTCCCCTGCTCCCTGAAACCCTCTGGACAGATCTCTGCCTCCTGAACCTTTGGACTGGACCTTGACCTGGCTCAGCTTGTGTTTTTCTGGTGTTTGGTATATTCAGACTCCCCAAGTGTCCCTGACCTTTCTCCTCTCTTGCTGGCTGCGGCCCGGCAGGGAGAGATTCCTAACATCAGGCAATATAATTCCCATTTGGAGGAGGGGATTGAGAACACAGACAAAGCTTTTTGCAGTGGGTGGGCTGGTAGTAAAGTGCTTGTTGGCAACTGCAGCAATTGCCACCATTCCTGGGAGGGTCTCTATCATGTGGCCTTACCTGCACCATAGTTTCCAGGGCTTATGCAATAAGAAGGCTCATAAGTCACAATGTTATCACTTCAGCCCCAGTCTTGCTCCAAATGACATGACGGGCTCAAGTACATAAGCACCCAGCAATTTCCCTAGTCCCCCTCCTGCCTTGAGGCTTTTTGATGCACTGACATTGCAGAAGTGTAACACACAAATACCTTCGTACCAAGCTAGAACCAGTTGGGAATGAGTGGAGAACAGCAACCAGCCCCTAACATCCAACTCCACTCCCCTGTCTTTCTCCTCCTTCAGTACCATAGAATCATAGAGTTGAAAAGGACCAAATGTCCTCCCATGGAGGTTCAGTCAGTCTTCTCTCTCCTCTCTTTCTGCTGGTAGGCGGACTTTCTTATTTAGGTAGGACTTTTGCTTATAATTCATGTGGTAGAAGGGGTTTTTAATAGGCCTGTATTTTATTATTTTTTTTTAAATGTGTTTTAAACTGATTTACTTTGTGTTTGTAATAGAATTGTTTGTGTTTTTTTAAAAAACTTTTGTGCAACTAGTTTTTTTTAGCTGTACCTTGTTTTAACTGGATGCAAGCCACCTTAAGTCTTGTGCTAGGAGAAAGGCAGGATATAAGATAGACAGATAAATGGATAGAACTGGGGTGAGAAATATTTGGTGTCCAGATCTTGTTGGAGTGCATTTGATGTGGCGAGGGAGAACAACAAATCTACCAGCCAATGAAAAGTGAATGTTCTCATGGCCTAGTATCAGAGAAAAGCAAAAGACTAGTGATGTATATTCAAGGGAAATCCCTGACAAGTTTCACCTTGACTACAATCCACATCACTTGTCATTCTGTATAATCTTAGCTGAGTTTCAAGATGAATAGTTTGGAATTAGATGCAAACGTAGTTGTACTTTGAACAACCCTTTGAAATCAATGGAACTTATTAGTCACATTGATTTAAATTAGGGATGGGAAATGTGTGGGGCTTCAGATACTGTTGCATTGCAACTTCTGCAGCCACAGCCAGCACAGCCAATTATGAAGAATGATGGGAATTGCAGTTCAGCATCTGGAAGACCATATAATTGCTACCCTAAATTTAAGTGGATTTTCTCCAAGTATGAGTCACCTCAATACCCCAAAGGCACCAGATCCTATCTGCTCTTGGAAGCTAAGCAGGATCAGACCTAGTTATTGATTAGATGCAGGACCACCATGGAGTGCTAGGTGCTGTAGGCTATATTTCAGAGGAGGGCAATGGCGAACCATCTCTGAATATTCTTTTTCTAAGAAAACGCTATGGTATGCATGCATGGGGTCACCATAAGTCAACAGGTGATTTGAAAACACTTATATCTTGCTCTCGCTTTCTCACTAGATTTGGATCCAACCCTATGTCTGTGGTGATGCTGCCTTTGTCTAAAAGTAAACTCAAAAGTTTTGTTATAGTTGATAATATAGTATTGATCAAGTTTTGTTGATTCCAGTAGGGACTTGTATAGGTTTTTAAATGATATACAGTACAGTCATATGCTTGCTTATTGAAATGTAAGTCCTGTTGAGTTCAATAGGGCTAACTCAGGAACACAGCTTTAATTGCATATATTAATGACATTGCAGCTTTAATTACATGCTTCATCAGAGTTTGGAAAGGTGTTATGAATTATTTACAAAACTATGTCAAGAAAGGTATTACCAAGATACATGGAGATTTTCTAAAACAGAAGATTACCAAAATGGAAATGAAGACCACCGTTTTTAAAATCTTGGGGTTTTTTTTTTGGGAGGGGGGCACAATAACACAATAATAGTGAAGGTTTCCAGAACTTACAGTCCAAAAAGGTAAACTTTTAAAACTTTCCTCTCTGTATTCCCATTTTGGTAACCTTCTTATTTAATTAACCTCTGTGTCCTTCAGTAAAAGATTTGATATAGTTTTGTCAATAATTCATAACTTCTTCTTTTTCCTCTCCATAACAGCATATTAGTTCAGAACAAGTTTTATTGATTGTAGTGTGTGATATGGCAGGACTGTGAGTTCTAAAATTTATTCCACAGCAGGAATTCTAAAATTTGGCATGTCTGATAATAGGAGTGTATAGGAAAATGCCTGAAAATGTCAGACTATTTCAATGGAAAAAGCTAATGCAAGGATGGTCAATTGTGATCTTCCATATTCAACACTACCTTCTATACTTCCTCAGCATCAGCTAGTGACTTGCTGCAAATTGTAGGCTCAAAATATCTAGACAGAAGCAATTGCCCCTTGCATACTTCAACATTTCACAGATGAAAACCAGGAGTCGTGGAGCCAAGCAACATCAGAGGCTGGGCAATATGAGAAAAGTTATAAAGGAGGAAGAACACACAAGCTAGGAGAAAGTGCAGCAGTTCGCTTTTGCCTGAGTTGACAGGGACGGCAAGATTCTGCCTCGCCTCTCCCCCAGCCGAGTTAACTGAGTACAAATTACTTTTTCCCTTTAAACTTAGTTCGCACCAAGTGAAGTGAATTGAGAACAAAGGAGGAATGGCAAAGAAGAAAGAGAAACTGGGACATTTTAAAAAGCAGCTGAAAAAGTGGGATGACATTGAATTCATTGGGACTGTTGGATGGTATGTCACTGCTGCACTAAGGTGACAGAAATTTTTTATGGGCTTTGCTGAAAAAGCAGAAGGTTTGCATTTAAAACAGTTCCTTGCATGTTGACTCAGCCATTCTCATGAATCTGCTGGAAGGAGTGGCCCCTGTAGTTTAAAAAAAAGAGAGTAAATCATGTTTGTCCTAGTAAGAAGAAACAAAGAACCTGAACCATAAGATTTGCCTGCTGTATTTGCATGTAAATTTAAATTAAAAAAAAAAACCCACACATGAGTCAATGCTGGAAAAATATAGTTGCTCAATTATGTGGTTGGTGCAAGATATTTGCTCTGAAATGTGCCATGTAGGCAGCAACACTTTAAGATGCATGCCTGAGATCTCAGAAAGATGGGCCCACCCCCTTAAAGCCGTTGCGCAGCTTTGTGGGAAAGTATTGGCACCCAGGAAAGGCAGTGTGATGTAGTGATTGGAGTGTTGGACTGAGACCTTGGAGACCAGGGCTTGATTCCCTGCTTGGCCAGTGGGTGACTTTGGGTGCATCACACACACTCAGCCCCAGAAAACCTTGTGATAGGTTCACCTTAGGGTTGCCATCAGTCAGAAATGACTTGAAGGCATACAACAACAGCAATGAATTGGCACCCAGAGGCTCATCAGAGGGAAAAGTAATAGAATCCTCACAGGAATGTCCTGTTAGATGTCTACCACTACTAAAAGAACTTTCCAATGCACATGGGTGAGACAGGGTGTTATGAGAGAGAATGTGTCCATATGCAGAAATAATCTCCAAAACAGGAAGGGTGTACCTGAGAATCCAGGCACAGGGTTACCTGAGATATTTTCTTCCTTACTTTTTATTCTGCTATTTGATATATTATATTTTTAGTCCATTCCTGCAGGGCAGCATACCTTTTATTCACCCCAGCAATCCTGCAAAGTTGGGAGGCAGAGAGGCTAGACCAATGCTATCCTATGGAATCCTGGGGTTTGTAGTTTCATGAGGTATTTGGGCTTCTTAACCAGAGAGATCTAGCTTAGATCTAGTAGCTTACCAAACTACAAACCCTAGGACTTTGCAGGATGTAGCCATGGCAGATAAGGTGATATAAAAGTGAGTTAGTTGTACAGTGTGAAGGGGGCCCTGGTTTCATCCATATATGTTGGATACAACCATTGTTGTAGCAGTATCAGGGGACACAGGGTCAAAATGCCAGGATATTTTGATTAGCAGAGATGGTGATTCCCATCTGCTCCTCCCCACAACTTCCCCATCCTCTCTGACCTTAGCTAAAGTTCTTATAGAAGCATACTGCCAGCATTTCACGGATAAAACCGGAATACATGTGGGTGAGCCACATCAGTGTGGTCAAAAGGGTGTGGCCAGGCAAAAAGAAAGCAAAAGCTATTAATGAGGAAGAACACACAAGGCTACTTTTGTAACTAGAGAAACCTTGGAATTTATGAATCAAGTTTAGGAAGGGCAAGGCTGTGCCTTCGTCCTCTCCACTCCATTCCCTCCTGTTGAGTTAAATGAGTGCAGAGGAGTTTGCCCTTTCAATTCAATTTGCAGCAACTGAAGTAAAGTGAGGACCAAGGGCGGGGGAACGGAAGGAAGTCAGAGAAACCAAGACATTTTAAAAGCAGCTGAGAAAGTAGAACAGAGGATTATTCAGAATTGTCCCTGCCAAACCAGGCATTGGAAGATATGTAGAATTAATTGGGAGAAAGACAGGACGGATTTTCCCAGTAGCAATGTATTGCTATTACTGTTGGGGTCATGGCTTGGTCTTGAATGGGCAATTAAGACCCATTAGTTCTATAAAAGATCTGCTGCACCAGGTAGAGATGAAAACTGGTAAAACTGTTTATTTCATAAGGGCTCAATATAGGTCCCAGCATTTTTTAATTGTCCTTGGAGATGTGGTTATGGGAACTGTCACAGTGAGCTCATGCACTTCAAAATTTGCCATCACAGCACTGGCTGCAACCCCCATTATCCCCAACTAGCTTGGCTGCGGGGAGTTATAGTCCATCACATCTGGAGGACATCAGTTTGGGGGCTGTTGGTCTAACCACAGAACCACGGTGACAGCCTATTAGAGTCCTGCAGGATACACTTGTTATCTTCTTCAGCGGATTTCATCTGAAGGGGAAATGGGAATCTAACCTTCCATTCATCTCAGAACTGCTCAGCCAACAGTTAGGTTTCATCAAGTCTTGCTTGTAGGCTGATTATGGTTGGCTTGCCTATTGTAGCGGCCAAGAAAGTGGCGAAAACCAGGTTTCAGGGAAAAATCAAAAAGCCAGCTTTATTACAATACCTTGCGCAAGGGGCAACAGTTAATTCAGAGCTGTTGTGTCGATTAATTGAGGTAGCATCACTATATACCTTTTGCATTCTATGTCAGCAATCAATCATTTACTTAGCCCGCCCATCACTGGAGAAAAAGATCTTTGGTTAACTTTCCATTACATCATTGACTGGCATACACGTGTACAGAAGAGAACAAAAGGGTTAGTTTACAAGGTTACTTAGAGTGATACAAATTAATGGTTACAGCCAAAATGAGGGAGTATGCTTACTCCCATTTAGTTCCCAGACCTCTGGATGTTGCAAGGCTATTTCTAAAATTTGAGATAAGACAGACATCTGCTATTTACTCAGAAGCACAATTCAATTCGCTTATTTTTCCTATTCAAGTGGCATTGGACTTAACCCCTTCACTATGAAAAGAGAATTGGATGAAGTGGAAGAGAAGTTACTAAGCACAAGGAATAACAGTTTTTTTGTTGTTCTTCATTCATTGTACCGAGTCACCACCAGTGTGCGTGGCATTTTACAAAACATAAAGCCCCGCCTTTAGGGGATTACAATCCCAAATTGTACATAGGAAAATAGCGGGGGGGGGGGGAAACAGTGGAGGAGAAATTTTGACCTCTCACGTGATCCTCTGTATCTCTGATCTTTAAGCAGCAATTCCTGAACAAAGAAATTTCAGAGGGAGATTTTCAGATGAACTGGCTTAGAGTTCATCATTTCTATCACCAGCAGTTTGAATTAGAGTAAAAATTGGTTTCTTGGTTTTATCACAAGACACATTTTAATTAGCTTGTCAGGGCCAGGATGTCTTATGTTATCACAACCAGCAACTATTCAGTGAACGGCCACTGTTAATAACATATAATTATCTCAGCTGTACTGTCTATGTTTCGTTTCTGTCTTGAAATTATCTCTCTGGAAATAATCTTGCTTGACATAATCTCACAACTGATCTGGTTATACTTTTCTTGGTATTGCAGCAACTCAATATTTTGATAAGCTATGATGGTGTGTGCAAAACATGGAAAGTAAGCCACCTGCATGTGCCTCTGCATGTGCATGCAGATGTACATTGTACAGTGATAAGCATTTTAAAGTTATCTCCACAACTGATATTTTGTACCTGATGTATCTTTTTTGCTTAATAACTTTATCATTTTTATTTATAACAAAACAAATTTATTTATAATGTTATAATTTATGCCATTTCCCACAATCTTTCCCTCCAGAATTCCTGGGGTTCGTAGTCTGCTGAGGCACTAGATTTCTCTGGCTGAGAATTCTAAATGCCCCTCCTTAAACTGTAAATCCCGGGATTCCATAGGACGTTGCCATGACAGTTAAAGTGGAATACAGCGCTATCATCGGGTAGTGTGAATGGGCCCTTCAGAGCTAGCACAAGATGTTTTTCTGGGGAGATAAAGCTAAAGTCTATTGTTAATTCCAAGTAATTTAGTCCCTCCAAAGCAATGGGACTTGACCTGTATGTTAACTCATCAGCCAGTTGATGCTACGGGCCTATTCTGTTGGGATTAAACAATAGGATTCTGGGTCTAGCGCCCTTCCCGTAGTCAACATACAGAAGTTGGCTAGGTGGGCAGTTATATTTCACTCCAGCAAAGGCAGTTTACTTCAACGTCCCCCATGACACCTGAGACAACAGGCTGGTATAAGTAGCACAAGAGTATGTGTTGTGTGGCATAAACACTCCTGTCCTCCAACAAAGAAACTTCTGAGAAACTGTCATCTTTGCCCTCCTTCCACAGTATTTCTGTCTGAGTGGTGGCCTCATTCTGCCCAATATGTGGGCTGGGCCTCTCTTTCTTGTTAACGTTACTAACAGATGTGGTGTTGCCCACCTACCCACCAGGGACAGTAGATATACATTACAGGGTTCTTTCAAGAGGATATTAGGAATCTCTTCCTGCTGAGCCGCAGCCAGCAAGGGAGGAGGGAGGTCAGGAATACTTGAAGGGAGAGTCCGAATATACCAAACACAAGGAAAACACAAGCTGAGCCAGGTCAAGGTCCATTCCTAAGGTTCAGGACACAGAGATCTGTCCGGAGAGTTTCGGGGAGCAGGAGACACAAAGGTTGCGAGGGCTTGCTAGTAATTTGCTGCAAGCAAAGAGCAGCCATGCCAGCAGACTTAAATAGCCGGTGTGAACAGGTGCTGCTTGTTATTGTTTCCTCAACCTAGTCCATGCAGCCTCCCTCTGAGCAGCCCGTTTCAGCCTTCTGCGTGATTGCGGGCTGATGGGCACAGGTAGCTGCAACTCCTCTGAATCACTGTTGGTTCCCTTTCCATCATGAACTGGCCGGGGCAACTCTGTCTCGGTTTGACCTTCCAGCGTAAGGGATGTTTGCAAGTTGATTTGCTCACTCGCTGGCCCAGTGCTTGGCACAGTCAGTTGCTCCTCGATCTCAGAGGCATCATCTACCCCACTCATTGGCTCGGTCCTTGGCACAGTCAGTTGCTCCTCAGTCTCAGAGGCATCATTGATCACAGAGGACTAGGCTGTGGTTAGCAGTCTGAGGTAAAACAGAAACCAGGACATAAGACAAGGGAGGGCAAGGTATAGCCCTTAATAGGTAGTGGGACTGTAACTCCCTTAACTAACAGCCTTAATTCAGGTTGCCAGAGTTAAAAGCAGAATAAGGCTCTTGAACCATCAATTGTTGTGCAGAAGAGGGAATTTCAGCAGGTGTTGCTTGTGACCTGGTCGTGTGATGACGAAAAGTGCTGAAGTGCTCTCTTCTGCACAATCATTTAACATACAGAAGGCCTCATGCGGGGGGGGGGTGCTTTTTAATAAAGGATTATTCCATTTATTTGACCCATGGAGGGCTCCCCTGAGTAAAAAAAAAATGACCCTGAGGGGACTGTATGCCCACAACCCGCACTTTGTCCACACTTATCCTAGAAGGTGGTAAGCCTTACTGTATATACTTGTATATAAGTCTAGAAATTTTAGTCCAAAAATCAATCCAAAAAGACTGGGCTGACTTATCCAGGGGTCACTGTAAGTGGTATACCTTAACTCTTATCAAAAAAGGAGTCATCTCCTTCTCTGAGTAGAGTGGCAAACAGCAAGAGCTTAGTCCATCCTGGGAGAACTGAAAGAAACACTGACTCCCTCCGTTCTTTCCACCATCGTGAGCTTCTGGCCTTTTTAAATGTCTGGGGGAGAAAATGGTGGCTGGCCCCCTGAGGCAGCCCTGGCGCTTTTTCCTCCCTGTGAAATGACCCTTGATTTATTCACAGGTCATATCAAAATCCATAATTTTGACCCCAAAACTTAACTTATACATGAGGTTGACTCATATATGAGTATATACGATTATCTCATGAAATTCTTCTCCTAATTTATGCAGCTCAAACAGCTACTAAAGGCACAGGAGCAAGCCAGGTCCTTTTTTCCTTGTCATTTAGCAACCGTGTTGTAAAAGTGAAAGATACAAACAAGTTATTGTTCCTTGTTTCTCCCAAATTCCTGAATAAACTTTCTCTTTTCACAGGACCAGCACCATCCCTGGGATACAATATAGATGCTTCTCCAGCCGCCCTCTTTTGCAACATCAGCAAACAGTTTGGTTATCAAGTCCTGCAGATTGGGGAAGGTCCTGAAGCAAGGTAATCCCCCAGCTTTCCCCCTGATACAAGAAAGATGTGTGTTGAGGTGTGCAATGCAGTCACACCTAGGCATGAGGAAGCATATCCTCCCAACATTTCAGATGAAAACTGGGACATGTGCAGCCAGATAATATCACAGTTGTTAAGATAGCAAAAGCTGTTAATGAGGAAGAACAGACAAGTGAGGAGATGCTGTAGCAGTTTGCTTTTGCTTGAGCCTACTGGGAAGGACAAGATTCCACCTCCTTCCTCTCCTCTTCTTCTTTCTCAGTTAATTGCATGCAGATTACTTCTACACTTCAAACTCAATTTGCGGCAACTGAAGTAAGCTCAGGACAAAGAGGGATGGTAGAAGGAAGAAAGAGAAACTGGGACATTTTAAAAGCAGCTGAAAATGTGGAAGGACAGAGGATTAATGGAGACTGTCCCTGCCAAATCAAGACAGGTGGAGGATAGGAAGGGGTGGTGGTTTTCTTTTGGGGTAATTTTCAGAGCTGGGAAACCTTATATTTTAGGACTACGTGTCCCAGAAACTCCCAATTAGCATGTCTACAGATCAAGATAGCTGGAGGGATCTGGGATATTTAGTTAGTTAGTTATGTTTTAAAATTCCTACCTCTAGGAATTTTTGAGATAGGATTCTCTTAATTTGGAAAATAAGGGATTTTTTTTTCATGGTAGTTGTTTGAGTGACTTTAACAGCAGCTAGGTGCACAGAAGTGTAGCAGGTAGGGCTTTTTCTTAGTGTTGATATAAAGTGGGGACAAAGGCTTCAGCTGCTAAATTTCTACCTGCCTAACTACTGTTAGAAGTACAATAAGAAAAGCTGGTGTCACAAAAGGCACAGAGACAGGAAGTGAGACCAGAACAGCTGTAGGAACTGCATATCTCCCACAAAGATACAACTGTGTTCAATGCGTTAGGTTCCCACAAGGAGCAGGTACGTTGGAAAACATAGGAATGTTAGGAACTGAAATGTCATCTGGAGCCCAAGAACAACCCTACATGTGATTCTTAAATGACTGCATGATAAAAGCACCCAGTGTAGGGTGCCAGCTCAGGATCATCCCAGACCACAAGGTTTCTGGATTTAAACAGTAGACCTAGAGAGGGTCACTGGTGATCTTTGTGCATTTAGAACCAACCACAGTTGTTCACAGACATACACACAAGACAACTTCCTGTGTGGAAAGAGAGGAGTCTTAAAGGGGCTGTTCCCAGATCAAGGAGAGAGAGGAAGAGAGGGTAAGGAGCATTTAATCTGCCGTACTTACTTCTAGCCAGAAGGTGACTGCAAAGCAGATTGGAGGGTGAGGCCTTGTGCTACAGTGACTGGGAGGAAAAGAAAGAGTACATAGACCTCTCCTTCCTGAGGGTCCTTGCAAGTTGCAGCAAAAAATCAATGAAGCTTGGAAATTGTACAAGCTGCTGCTCTCCTAGCTGAACTTGAGATTTTCACATAGATTTGAGATTTTCCTGGAGCTGAGTCCCCACCAAACTATTGAATCTTTAGCTTCACCTCCCACTTGGAGATGATTCATTGAAACTGGTAACTCAGGGACAATCCCTGAGATCTGGGTATTCTAACCCTGTGTGAAATGTGAAACCACCTCTGAGAAAACAGCATATCCATATATCCCACCACATAGTGTTTTGCTGGAAAAGAGGAATCACAGACATGTGCTTTTGGTGTTTCATTATTTTGGATTGACCAACTAGTATGTTTACACCCTGTTCAGGTTCACTCAGGGTGTATGAGGAGGGAGCCATCTCTAACCTGTTCCTCTTTTCACTGAGGAACTGAAAGTGAAAGGTTGTGATGGAGCAGTTGTGGTATGGAATGAAGCTGGCACCCTTTTATTTATAGTCAGTATTGAGGATTCTCTAACAGCTGTATAATAAGCAGAAATTCTGATGCGGCCTTCTTATACGGCTACATCGCTATGCTAGGAAATTGTATGTGTTTGAACATGCCCTCCAACACTTCACAGATAAAAACAGGGACATATGTGACCACACAACATTAGAATGTGGTCCAGATGGTAAAAGTTATTAATGAGGAGGAATACACAAGCTAGGAGAAGCTTCATCCATTTGCTTTTGGCTGAATCTATAGGGAAAGATGAGATTCTGCCCCATTCTCTCCTCCCTACCTCACACTGAGCTAATGGAGTACAAACTACTTTTGTGTTTTGAACTCAGTTTGTAGCGACTGAAGTAAACTGATGAATCGAGAAGTGGGAGAAGGTGAATTAAAACTAGGACATTTTGAAAGCTGCTGAAAAGTGAGGACAGTAAAGAATTAATTGGAGCTGCCAAATTGGAACAGCTGGAGAGTACACTTTAATTTCTCTCTGTCACATTGCTGTCAAAGATAGAGAGCTGTGGATGGTGGCAATTCTTATCCCGGGTTTCGAAGCAGTGTTTGCTGGGAAATAATTGTGGAAAAATTATATCTTGGTTACTTATACTACTCCACTCTGTGTATTAATTAATTTCAGGATCATTGTGGGAGCCCCTGGTGAGCAGAACTCCACAGGCAAGGTGTACCAATGTGATATGCAGAAGAAGGAGTGTAAGGACGTTCCACTTGATGGTGAGTTGTTGCAGGACTGTAAAAAGCCATTGGTGAAACTAGGCATAATTGACAAGGATAAACAGTAACCCAGAATCTTCATTTTATTGTTACATTTTATTGCTGCCCTTCTTCCAAGTTGCTTAGGAAAACCTGTGTGTGGCAACCTGGTCCCCTGCCACAGTTTTCACATAGCAGCAACTTTATGAGATGGGTCAGCCTGAGAGACAGTTGTTAGTCCAAACTCAGCCAGACAGCTTCATAGCTGAGCAAGGATTGTGACTCTGGCAGGGCCAGCTCTGGACCTTTTGTTTCCTGAAGTAAACAACAAGATGGAAGCCACTCCCTGGTCTGCGTAACCTGGAGATGTGGAGGACTGACTATCTAGTACTTTGATTTTGCTTCAACTACCATGATTCCATCCTATGGAAGTCTGGGATTTGTAGTTTCAAGTGAAGTTTGGTATTCTGAGCCACCGAGCTCTGGTGCCTCACCCAAACCCCAGGATTCTGTAGGATGAAGTAATAGTTGTTAAAGTGGAATCAAAGTCCTTAACGATACTGCGTGAAAGGGATCCTGGTCATGCAGATCTGTGGATCAGGAAAGTCAGGTGTGCCTTTCCTCAACTATTAACTCATTTCTTTTCTGCCTCTTTACAGGGAGCTCTGGAATTCCCCACTTGGGCATGACCCTGGCAAGCGACAGGCAAGGATCTAAGATGATTGTAAGTCTGCACTGGAATGCTGGGAGGGAGGGAGGATTTGAGCAGCCCTGCTGTTGCTGTTGTAGTGTTTACATGAAATTTCCTCTCCTACAGGTATGTGCACCAGGGGTTGAACAGCACTGTGACAAAAATCTCTACGTGAATGGAATCTGCTATCTGTTTGATGCCAAAATGCGTGAACCCAAAAACATAACTACTGGGTATCAAAGTAAGAAGGAGATGTATTTTTACTGTAGGTGGAAACATTTAAATCTCTCAGCAGCACCCATAGATTTAGCCCACTTGAACCTACACCCTCACAGAACATGGGGGTTTTCTGACCTCAGAAGAACAACAACAGATACTTAGGATACTCAGTCTTTTCATAGCTGCCATCTCAGTAATCCTTATAACTCTATAGCATGAGGGTGCTAAGGCAACAGTTGGTTGTTGTTGTTGTTGTTGGTGTGTGTCTTCAAGTTGTTTCTGAGTTATGGAGCCCTGGTGGTGCAGTGGTTAAATGCCGGTAATGCAGCCACAAGGTTGTGAGTTCGATCCTGCTGGGCTCCTGGTTGACTCAGCCTTCCATCCTTCTGCAGGTTGGTAAAATGAGTAAAATGAGTACCCAGCTTGTTGGGAGCAATTAGCTAACACGTTGTAAACCACTTAGAGAGCACTGAGCTGATAAGCGGTATAGAAATACACATGCTATTGCTATGGAGATCCTAAGGTGAATCTGTGATGGGCTTTTCTGGGGCTGAGAGAGTGTGATCTATCCAAGGTCATGCAGTGGATTTCTGTGGCTGAGTGGAGAATCAAACTCTGGTCTTCAGATGATGAGTATCTGGCTGTTTTGGGCATCTGGGAGAAGGAGCTGCCAGGGAAGAGGTTTTGAACAGGGTGCAGAGGGCTAGATAATAACCCTCCCCATGCCCTGGCCAAAAAAAAAAAGAGAGACATATGCACATTCAAGTCACACACTTGCTCATGTCATTAACAGAATGTCACAATCCATAGCCTAGGCAGGAGATGAGACAGCTTTAAAAAAAATAACATAGACTTCCAGGGTTACACAAAGGCGGGAAATCAGGTGAGAAGTATTTACCAAGAAGTTGAGGGTGCATGTTCAGCCATTAGCACCATCTTCAGGGAATAAACAACTTCCCTGAGAACTTTTTCTGGTGTTCCTTACAGAGATGCTAGGTTTATTTTTTTATTTTTTTTAAAGTGCCTCTCATTCTTCCTAATGTTTCTAGGGATTGTATGGATTGTATCTTGTTTCTGTACTTTCCTGTTCCAATAGAACAGAAACCTTTTCGTGTTTCATACCAATTTACTTTCTTTTCCTTCTTGACCACTCAAGGGATCCAACTGTCACCTTGCTATCCTTATTTCCATCTGGTTAATAACCTACCACATCTCTCCTTTCGTCCCACAGAATGTCTGAAAGGGAACGTGGACCTGGTATTTCTCTTTGATGGGTCAGAAAGCATGAGAAGTGATGACTTCAATACTATTAAGGATTTCATGATCAATGTAATGGACGAACTACACAATAGCACCATACACGTAAGTTATATTTGTTGGATAACAAGGTTATTGCCAGGAGTGTAGTTGTGAGCTGCCAGGGAAGGGAATGAGGCCATTGCCCTTCCAAATAAGAATTCTGCCCCTGCCATGAAATTGTTTATCAGTTCCAAAATTTCTAGCATTGCAGAGAGAGAGATAGAGAGAGAATTGTTCACATCTAGAATTTTTCTAGTTGCTATATTTGCTTCCCCTTAGTTACTTTGCCTATTCCTTTTCTTTGGACTTTTAAACTGTATTTCTAAATGCTCAACTGAACTTTTAAATTACTGCATTGCTAGGAATTTGGAGCCTGAAGGAAAAATTCATCTGGAGGAGGTAGAATTTTTATTTGGGGATGCAATACCCTAATTTTCTGTCCCCATAGCTACATGTCTGATTATTGCCCAGGGCCTCAAGAGGCCACAATTGAGCTTTTCAGTGCTGCTGGTGCGTTACATTAGTTGCATTACATTACATTACATGGTATTTTCAAAGGAGACTTTAATTTGCCCTTATTCAGAATTTTACGAGGGTACGAAATGTCACCATCTTCAATTTGTTGATCTTTCTCCAGCTTCCCCCCTATGTCTTTTAAAAATCTGTTAAGGAGAAAAAGACAGACTAGGAACGTTGTTGTAAAGAGAGGAGCTGGGCAAGCCTAGCTGAAGACAGCCAATCACAACTCAGGAAATACAGGGAGGAAGTGTTACAGAACCGAGACTTGTCTCTGTCAAAAGGTGGATAAAGAAAAACAGACACAGAGACAGGGAACAGACTTCAGTGAGATAGGAACAGATGAAATAGAGACAGGAGAGTCCAACAGAGAAAAGGACTGACTATAGTTTTGTGGAGCAATAAATGATTTAATAGCTCAAAGGCTAGTGTATTATTTTCATGTGTCTTGATAAGTGTCCACTTGTTTGTTTCTACCAATGTTTCTTTTTTCTTTTCTTTTTTCAATTTTTTTATTAATTATTTTTATTACAGATTAAATTACAAAAACAGATTAACATTGTTTCTACCAATGTTTCTGTCTGTTCATGTTAAGTTTAGTGGAGGAGCTGGTCATACTTACTACAGTGAACCCACCAAAACAACACAGCTACTGGTCCACAATTGGGGGGGGGTCACCTTGAGACTCAGGTACCGAATCTGGGAAGGAATTAAGGGGAGGAATGGGCAGGGTGAGTGACAGGAATCCAGAGTTGGTACTGCGGAGACAGCCTGGCAAGGGAATCTGTCATAATTTTCTAGTATAATTAAGATAATAAGTATAATTGGGAGCCACATGTCAGGAAGTACTCTGTATTATCCGTTAAAGCCTTTCCCCATAGCCAAGAATGCTTCCGTACTGGAAATGGAATTATCATGTTCCATTTGTTCACTTAATATGGAGCTTTTACACAATGCTGTTGTTGGAGTGCAGGTCCCAAGAGTCCTAAGCAGCATAGCCAATAGTGAGGAGTGTTTGGAACTGCAGTCCAACAACCTCTGGAGGACCACATCCTTCGTATTTCTTATTTAAAGGCATTGTTACTCCATCCTTCTGAAAGCCATGAACATGTCACCCAAAAATTTACTGAATAAACAGTAATCACATAAAAATTATGAAGTTTTTTTTTTAAACATTCAAAACCATTCAAAAAATTAAAGAGCCACATTAAACTACACCATGTGATCTTACTAGACAGATGCACCAACTCTGTCTTCTCAGGGGCCAGTTTTGTTTCCTAAGGTGTGGTGATGTTTCTCATGGGGACTTTTTCACCCCTGCTCCAGCCTGGGCAATAAGGCATACTGTTTTAGCAAAGGAATTTCACAGCAATGTGTTCAGTACAGCTTCTTCTTGTTTCCTCTTTTAAAACCTTCCAGTTTGCTGCTGTGCAGTTTTCAGATGCTGTCAAAATTGAATTTGATTTCAACAATTATACCAGTGACCCCAACCCTCGAAAGCTTTTGGCCAAAGTGAAACATATGAAAAGCGTTACGGACACCTTCGAAGCCATTAAATATGTAGCGTGAGTAACTTTATCAATGTGAGATGGGTTGGGTGATAAGGTTAGGAATGGGGGCACCTTAGGAAGTGAGGTAAAGCAATTGGGAGATTCAGGAATATGTGGTTCTTTTAAAAGACAGCTCAACCAGAAATCTACCTTAGACCCATGACCCATCTAGTTTGGTCATGTATATGAACATGCAAGAGCTAGCATAGTGTAGTGGTTTAAGCATTGAACTACAACCCTGGAGAACAGGATTGGATTCCTTGCTTGGCCATGAAAACCCACTGGATGACCTTGGATGCATCACACACTTTCAGCCACAAAAAACTCTGTGAGAGAGTCACTTTAGGGTTGTCATAAGTTGGAAACAACTTGAAGGCATACAACAACAACAATGAATATGGCAGCCTGTAGATGTGAGTTGAACTATGAGTTCTGTCATCCTCAGTCAATATGACCCTCTAGGTTCTTCACAGTTCTACATTTACGTGATTTGACGTGTGATGAGGATGCCAGGCTGGATAAAAACTAATGCAAAAATTATTTTCTTGGATCCCAGTACAGCTCCCAGAATCACCCACCCAGCATGGCCAAATGCTCTCTGGGAGTTGTATCAAAAAATGAACAACCACCAAAATAATTTTTTCCAAGCCCTGGTAGATGATACATGTGCCTGAATCAGACTCCATCCCAGCCTGGACTGTACAATGGCATTCAGGGCTTTGCCTCCAATTAACCTTTCCTCCTGTCTGCTCTTGCCAGGAATAATCTTTTCATTCCTGAACGTGGCATGCGAGAAGGAGCAAATAAAGTAATCATCCTCATCACTGACGGAGATGCCACAGATAATGACCAAGGGAGCATAGCTGCCGCCAAGAAAAAGGGGATCCAACGCCTTGTCATTGGGGTAAAGTATCCAGGAATCCTGTCCTTCTGGCCTGCAGTCAAGACCTTTCTTCTCTGAACCCAAGGGAAAGCTCTCCTTACCTTCTTTATAACACAGTGCCAGTCCTTACTGTCAAGGATGTTCAGGATCAAATAGAGAAAAGTGAGCCAGTAAGAGTGGCTTAGCAGCTACCATAAATAGCAGGAAGAAAGGGAAAGGGCTCAGAGAGAGTTGAGGGTGAAGCTAGCCCAGCTTCCAGCTTAATTAAAACTGCATGAAAGGCCAAATCAAATGGACCACAGAAAAATCATAAACAGAATCTCCAGCATTTGTTTGTTTGTAAAAGAGCAATAGGGTATATATGTCAGCCAGCACGGTATAGTGAATTGAGTCCTGGACTGTAACTCTGGAGACCAGGATTTGAATACCTGCTCAGCCATGGAAACCCACTGTGTGACTTTAGGCAGGTCATACTCTCTCTGCTTCAGACGAAGGCAATGGCAAACCTATTCTGAATAAATCTTGCCAAGGAAGCCCCATGCTGGGTTTGCCTTAGGATCACCATAAGTCAGAAATTACTTGAAAGCACACAACAGTATGGCTCAACCTGGATTAGGACCACTGGGGAGCTAGGGATAAAGTTTCTCTCCTTGCACAATTTTCCTGCTTGCAGTCTCCTCCCAAAATGTTACTTACTCCTCAGGCAAATAGCAGTTCGAGTGTGAGAAAACTTATTCAGGAAAATCAAGCAAAGGTGACAAAGAAACCATAAATTTTGCGTCTTCTGTTATCAAAAAGAAACTCAGTTCTTTAGGGCAACCCTGAATGTCTCCTCTTAGTGGGATCTTGCTTCCTGGATCCTTATTCTGCTCTCTAGTTCCATTTTCAGGACCTTCATGCTCTCCTGACCTTCCCAGCTCCAAATACACAAACACCCACATCTTTCCACCTCTCTCTCACTTGGCGTTTCCTTTTCTCCCCAGATTGGGATTCATTTATCTCGAGACAACCTTGAAAAGCTTGCCTCCAAGCCCTCGAGTGAATTTGTGAAGGTCCTCTCCAGCTTTGAGCAACTCAAAGACAGCTTCAGTGACCTCCAGTCGAAGATTTATGCCATCGAAGGTGCCACTTTGGGTTAACATACAGGGAGAGGGAGAGGAGGCAGGGAAAGGGGGAATGCTATCCACTGAACTCTGGTTTTGAAATAGAATCATGAATGTATGTTCAGTGCAGAGCTAGGGAAAATTAATATTTTTGGACCACAGTTCCCAGGAGTTGCCCAATCAGCACAGCTAGTGGCTTCAGTTATGATGATGATAACGACAGCAACAATTATTTATAACACCCTTTCCACCAAAAGGAGGAACAACAAACACATACATTCAAAGACAATAAGACATAACACTATATGCATAAAATTCCCAACACCCCACAAGCCACTCCCATCTCAGAAACATCAGGCACAACTCAGCAACTTAATCCAGCAAATCAAAGAGGAAGGTTTTCAATTAAATCGGGTGAGATCCTCCTCCAGCTGGAGGTCCAAAGGAAGACTATTCCAGAGATGTGGAGCCAGGTCTTGAAAGGCTCACAAACTTGACAGAGCTGTGCTCAATAATCCTTTCACAATAATCCTTTGCCTGTAGATCTTAAATTCCTAGATGCTACAGGCAGCTTTCTCATCTGGAAGCCTTTGCTGCTCATTTTGTATATCCCACCAGTTGGGTTAATTCAATGCTGTAAGGAGAATGTACCCTAAATATGTTCAAAGGTACACTCCACATCTGCACACAATGGGTGGTGGTGAAGATGATACTCATAGTCTCCACCCACATCTCAATTTGGTTAAGCTTTTTTCGACACACACCTGGGAAGCTGCTCTTTCTTGGAGTTTAGTGTTGAGATCCACCATTTCTGGAACAGGATAGAACAGTGATTTGTGCCAAGATGACTCTTTCTCCTCCTGCCCTTCATATCTTGCAGGTGTTAGTGACAGAAGCTCATTCCACCTGGAGATGTCCTCCAGTGGATTCAGTGCAGATATATCACAGGTGAGGGCAAACCTGCAGGTATGTGGTGCAATGAAGATTCTCATACCATGCAATCTTCCCCATGTATGTGCTTGGCAAAAAAAAAAAAGCAAAGCACTGTCAAGTTCAGTGACAGTGAACTGGCAAGGGTATATATATGGGAAGCTGTTTCATGGAACTGAGCTGCTCTTTGCCTAATGAGAAGTTATGGCAGTGGGAGTTGCTCCAGAGCACATCCACAGAATTGAGTTGTGCTTTGTATGTAGGTTCTGGGGAAATGTCACAAATGTTAATATGCTAATATTTACATCTCATACTGCCCTTACCACCCCCACTGAAGTTTCTTGTCCCTGCTTTCCTCTAAGACCCTTCCCAGATTAGAATTGAGCTCCTGGACTGAAAGTGGTCTGTCACCCTTGGCATACAGAGTTGCTTTCTCAGTCTCCAGGCAGTCCTCACAAAGTTGCAAACCTTATTCTCTACATTGCAGGGCCGAGTGGTTCTCGGTGCTGTAGGAGCTGACAACTGGGCAGGGGGGCTTCTAGAACAGCAGGAGGACTTCAAAAAAGAAAGATTCATATCTACCCCCTCATTCAGGAAAGAAATGGAAGGGGCCTACTTGGGTAAGTAGGGAGAAAGCTGTACTCCTTCTCTCTGTACCATCAGCCCCATTCCCCACTTGGTGTCATGCCACTGCCCCAGGACCCAGGCAGGATTCTTCCCAACAGCCACACCCTATGTTTAAGACCCTATATTTAAGAACTATGATGCGAAATGCTGGAAATACAAGGACAGAGGTACACTATTCCATATGTGGTAGACATGACACAAAACTAAAGAATATTGGAGAAAATACATCGAGATACCGAAAAAATATTAGGCATGCAGTTTAAGATGACACTCAAAACATATCTATTGGGGATGACAGAGGAGAAAATTGAGAAGAAATAAGGGAAGATGATGTTTTACAGGACTGCTGCTGCACGTCTTACACTTGCCAAATACTGGAAATCAACTGACTTACCAAAAGACAAAGAATGGATATTTAACTTGATTGAAATGGCAACTATGGACAAACTTACAAACTTATTATGACAAGAACCTATGGACTCGTATGTTAAGGACTAGTTGTCTGTTATGAAGTATTTGAAGCATAACGGGACAATTAGCGATATCCAGCTTCTTGGATTGATGGCTGAAAAATATTGAACTAAAATAGATTAAAGAATAACAGATTGAAGTAAATAAAGCAATACTTGAAGGATATAATACATGTTTAAGAGTCAGATAGAAACTTTTTCACTAATAACTAGTTAGACTCTTGCAAATGGATCCCTCAAGAGAAAGTATGTAAAGAATTATTTTGACTTGTTGAAAGGAAGTTTTTTTTCTCTATTTCTTACTTTATATTTTCTTTTCTTCCTTACTCTACCTTTTCCCTTTTTCTCCCCTCTTTTTAAGGTAAACGCAAAACCGCTTAAAATTTCTTAAGTCAATGTACTAATTACCATTAATATGTAACATTATAAGATCTGTGCAATATTTTATGTATCATTATGCTTCATTGACTTTTTCGTTATAAAAATACAATTAAAAAACCCCACTGGGTGACCTCGGGTGGATCACATACTTTCAGCCCCCAGAAAACTCTATAATAGGTTTGCCTTAGGATTGTCATAACCTGGCACACAACAACAACAACAACAACAAGCTGCTTGGAGACACTAGTGTACTGTTAGGTATTTTGTGTTTTAAACTGGAGATGCTGCAAATACTGGAGATGCCACAAACTTGGGATCCCTGGTTCCTGCATGAAAACATGTGCTCTCTTTGTGGAGAGAGTATTTTTGATTGGGATTGGAGAGACAGGGCAGGCAGTGATTCTGTTCTGCAGAGAAAATGTTCTTCATGTGCTCAAAGGCCTGTTAAGGGTGGGCAGTATGTGGCCTTCTGAATGTCACTGAATGTCTCTGCCTCACCATTGACAGCATTGGCTGTCACACCAAAGCCCTGGTGGTGCAATAGTTAAATGTTGGTTCTGCGTGGTCTCTGTGCCTCATACATTAGGAGCTTTCGCGCCTGCGCGGTAGCGTTCGGAAGATTCTAGAGCTCGTTAGCTTTGGCGGGAACCCCTCCCCCACGCCGGTACTGCGCATGCTCCTCCCGCCGACTAACGGTCTCTCCTCAGTTCTTTCTTGTCCGCCTCAGCGTACAGAAGGTTCTGCTTGTTGGCTTGCTTTTCGATTCTGCTTTTTGGTGTTTTCGACTTCGGATTTGGCTTTTGACTACCCCTCATGGATTTCGGACTTGGTTTTGGTACTTTCTCGATCGGTTTGACCTATTTTCTGGCTTTGACGACAATTTCGGATCTCAGACTGTGTTTGGCGTTCTCGGACTCTTGTTTTCCTGCCTTGCCTCCGGTTTATGTCGGCTCTCTTCAAACGCTGCGCCTCCTGTGGAAGGAAGGTCGCTCTCTCTGACCGACACTCTAAGTGCCTGATTTGTTTGGGTGAGGGGCACAACGTTCAGGCCTGCCCCATTTGCAGAGAGTTCACACATCAGACTGTCCGCAACAGGTCGGCAAGGCTTAAATCCCACTGTTGGGAGGAGTCTCTTTGTGCTCGAGGCCCTGAGACGATGGCCGAGAAACGCCCGTCCTCTTCTTCTTCTTCGGCAGCAGCGGCGGCTGCCGTGCCCTCGACCTCGTCGGTATCGGTACCAGGCTCGGTACCGATAATGAAGTTGCCGAGGATACCGAAGATCTCGGCAACTCGGGCACGTGAGGACCCTGCGGGCTCGCAGGCCTCAACCTCCTCCTCCAGGCCGCTGACCGCGGCTCAGAAGAAGCGCCCAGCCACCGAGGGCCTGGGGGAGAAGGGTAAGAAGAAGAAGAGAAAGGAGAAACGGCGCTCTCCACCGACGGTGGTGCGACCCCCGACTCTGCCACCCACCCAGCCCGCCGAGGACCCTCTGCTGATGGAGCTCCCCGTGGAAGAGGAGCCTCCAGAAGACGACGAAGTCCTCGAGGTGTCGGATGAGGAGCAGGTCGTGCAGGCCTCGCCTCCTCAACCGCCCGAGCTGATCGCGGAGATCACTCCGCCGAGTCGCCGTCCACCCTCGGCAGAACGCCGAGAGGAGGCCGTGGTTAGACAGCGCCCGGCCTCTCAACGCGACGAGTCCCGCTCGCCGGAGCAGCGGGCCAGGCCTCCATCCCCGCGATATCGGGAGATGCGCCTGGAGAGGCGTCGCTCGGGCGAGAGCGCATATTCTCCTGCCTACCTCGGAAGGTACGCCCAGGAGCAGGTGTGCCACGAGCCGGCCGGCTCTTACTATTCGTATTCGCCGTCCTACAGGGACCGGTACCACCCAGACCCAAGGTATTGGTCGCCTCGTCGCCGGTCTCGTTCGCCACCGCGGGAGGCTCACTACCCCCGCTATGAGAGATCACCCCTGCGTCGCTCGCCGAGTCGCCGTCGATCCCCAGAGCCCTCACCCCGCTACAGGGCTGTCTCTCCACCGCCGCGGACGACGGCTACAGCTACCCGACCGACGCCACAGTCCACCGTGGCCCAGCCAGCGGTAGCGGCGACTTCCACCACGCAGGCGGCACACCGTCCAAGGCCCGCGGTCGTGCCCCTGCAGGTGACTCCGATACCGGTCACGACATCGGCCGTATCGGTACCGACGCAACCTGCAGCTCCGGCTGTTACCCTGGCAACTCCGACCCCTGGACCGGCCGAGCAGAAGGAGGCAGAGAGCTCGCCATCACCATCTGGCGACTCCTACGACTCGGACTCTGATTCTGCTGAGTCCACCCCTTCTTCTCATGAATCCCCACCGCTGGGGTTCGGAGAGCCAGGCCCGGAGTCTGCGCCGGAGGACGTCCGCCAGTTTTCGGCGATCCTCCTCCGAATGGCCACAGCCCTTGGCCTGAAAGTGACCGAACCTGCTCCCCAAGCCCAGGACCCCGTCTTCCAGTACTTGGAAGCCCGCCCACCGTCGACCGCACCGCTGCCGTTCCTGCCTACCCTGGTGGATGCGATGAAGCAGCCGTGGGCGAAGCCGGCGTCAGCACAGCCTATCTCTCATAGGCTGGAACATCTGTACAGGACACAGAAAGAGAACGCGGAGTTCCTCTTTCACCACCCTGCACCGAACTCTATTGTGGTCGAGTCGGCACAGACGAAGGGAGGCAATCGAGCACATACCACCCCTCTGGACCGTGAAGGATGGAAGCTCGATGCCTTCGGCCGAAGGTTCTACTCGGCATCGTCCCTGGTGGTCAGGATGGTGAACACGATGGCATGCCTCGCGGCATACCATCGGAACCTGTTTGACCGACTCACTCCGCTCCTTCCTGACTTGCCGGAGGAGTCACGTGCCTCAGCCACACAGATCTTCGGCGAGGCCATTGCGGTGGCTACACAACAGATCGCCACCTCGAGGCACGCCGTGGAGGCTACCTCGAGGGTGATGGTCGGTGCCGTAGCCCTCCGACGCCACGTGTGGCTCCGGTCCTGTGGGCTCCAGGAGGACAGCCATCGGCGTATTGAAGACCTGCCGTTCGACAGCGAAGGGCTCTTCCACACCTCCACCGACGATCACCTCGTCAAGGCCCGGCTGACAGCGAAGAAGATGGGCATAAATCAGCCTGCCCCGACTCGCCGCTCTTTCCAGCCGAGGCCTACGTGGAGAAGGTCCTCCTCTTCATCGGCGTACCAGCCGCAGTCTCCGCGGTCGACCGCGTCGAGGCTGTCGACCTCTTCGGCTTCAAGGAGGCTTCCCAGACGACGCCCATCTTCGTCGTCCAAGAAGTCGTCCTCGGAAACGGAGTCCCGGTTTTGACGGCCTTCGCAGGACTCCACCCGTGCCATCCTTCGCCCTTCCAGTAGAACTGTTCCACCACCCGAGCCTGGCCAGGCACCTCGACTGCTGGCGGGAGATCACTGCGGACTCCTGGGTACTTATCATCGTCCGCCTGGGGTACGCCATCGAGTTCCAGGCTATTCCGCCACGGGGTGTCTACTATTCCACCCCGGCCAGCTCGGCTCTACTGGAAGAGGTCCAGTCCCTCCTCGAGAAGGGAGCGATCGAGAGGCTCCCGCCTTCAGCCAAGACCACCGGCTTCTACTCGAGGTACTTCACGGTGCCGAAGGCGGACGGATCCCTGCGGCCCATCCTAGACCTCCGAGGGGTGAACGAATACATCCGTCCCAAGAGGTTCAAGATGGTCACGCTGCCGTCGATCCTCCCCTTCCTTCGCCGAGGGGACTGGTTTGCGTCCATAGACCTCAAAGACGCCTATTCCCACATCTCGATCCGCCCGCAGCACAGGAAATACCTTCGGTTCGCGATCGACGGCACCAGCTACCAGTACCGGGTGCTGCCGTTCGGGCTTTCCACCGCACCGAGGGTGTTCACCAAGTGCATGGCTCCGGTCGTGTCCTTCCTGCGGACGAAAGGCGTCTCCGTCTACCCTTACCTGGACGATTGGCTATTGGTGGCGTCCTGCAAACAGAAACTGTACAGGGACATTCATCGGACTTTGTCCCTTCTCACTCGGCTCGGACTCAGGGTCAACCCCAAGAAGTCCCATCTCGAGCCCACCCGGGTTCTCGACTTCATCAGGGCGACTCTCGACTCGGTATCGGCGAGGGCCTTCCTCCCAGACGAGAGGGCGCGGACGCTTCATCGAGCGGCGTCCGCTGCCTTCGAGGCCTCGACGGTGTCAGCAAGGAGGGTCCAACAGCTCCTCGGCTACATGGCCTCGACCACTGCCGTAACCTACCTCTCCAGGTTACGCGCCCGGCCGCTCCAGCACTGGTTCGTCAGGGCCTTCGATCCACTCAGGGATGACCAGCGCCGCCAATACCGCCTGCCACAACAGGTACGCCGATCACTCCTGTGGTGGCAGTCGTACAGGAACTTGCTGTCAGGCATGCCGTTCCGCGAACCCAGGCCGTCACGATAACGACGGATGCCTCGCTCTTCGGCTGGGGAGCGCACACCGGGGATCTCCGGGTCCGAGGCCGGTGGATGGACGACGAGTTGTTCCTCCACATCAACTCTCTCGAACTGTTGGCGATCCACAAGGCCCTGAGAGCGTTCCGACACCTGGTCACGGGCCGCACGGTATCGATCCTCACCGACAACACAACGGCGGTCTGCTACGTGAACAGGCAAGGGGGGATGCACTCCACCACGCTGCTGGGCATCGCACTTGAACTTTGGAACTGGTGCGTCCCGCTCTGGATACACCCTGTGGCGGTTCACCTGGCAGGGCAGGAGAACACCACGGCGGACGCCCTCAGCAGGGACACCACTTCCCATCATGAGTGGTCCCTGTCCGACGAGGCCTTCCGGATGCTTCGGGACCGATGGGGCGAGCCGACCATCGACCTCTTTGCGACCAGCCAGAACGCGAAGTGCCGCCTGTTCTGTTCGAGGGCCGGCCACGACCGCCGCTCCATCGGCGACGCCTTCCAGTTTCCGTGGGACGAAGGGCTGATCTACGCCTTCCCTCCGTTCCCGCTCCTGGGCCGCGTGATCACGAAGATCATCGCGGACCAGGCGGACGCGATCCTGGTAGCGCCGTACTGGCCGAGGCAGCACTGGTTCGGACCCCTGATCGAGGCCGCCCGGGGCAGGACTCTCAGGTTTCCAACGGTACCAGACTTGCTGTCCCACTCCGACGGACTGGTGTTGCACCCGGACCTGCCGGTGTTGGCCCTCCATGCCTGGAGGATGTCGCCCTAGACGACCCAGCCATCGGGAACGTCTTGACCGCGGCCAGGAAAGAGTCCACGCGAAGGAACTACCACTACAAGTGGCAGCGCTTCGTGGCCTTCGCCGAGGAACATCGAGAGCCGGTATCGCCTGTCACCCTGCGTACCGTGCTCCACTTCCTCCTCCATCTCTGGCAACAGGGCCTGGCCTTCCCGTCGCTCAAGGTCTACCTCGCCGCGATCGTGGCATACCAACCGCCACGATCCCCGTCGGCCGCTCTCTTCAGGGACGGTACCGTCAAGCAGTTCCTGAAGGGCCTGCAGCACCTCTACCCACCGGTATCGCCGCCGCTACCGCCGTGGTCGCTGTCATTGGTGCTGTCCCAGCTGACGAGGCCGCCTTTCGAGCCCATGGCTACGACGGACGACAGGCTGCTCGCGATGAAGACCACGTTCCTAGTGGCCGTCACCTCTGCCAGGCGGGCGGGAGAGTTGACGGCGCTACGGTGCGATGAACCGTACTTAGTTTTTCATCGCGACAAGGTGGTACTCCAGCATGATATTTCCTTCCTGCCGAAGGTGGTGTCCAACTTCCACCTCAGCCAGGACATCATTCTGCCGGCCTTCTACCTGGACCCGACGACACCTCTGGAGCGTTCCCTCCACTCCCTTGATGTGCGTCGGGCGCTGGCCTTCTATAAAGACAGGACTGCAGCCTACAGACAGACACCCCACCTGTTTGTCTGTTATGGCAGGCGCCGGAGAGGCCACAAAGTATCCACCCAGCGCTTCTCTAAGTGGGTGGTACAGACTGTTCGACTGGCGTACGAGCTTGCCAGGAAGCCTCCGCCAGACCTGCTTCGGGCCCACTCCACCAGGGCCGTGGCGACATCTGCTGCCCTCCTGCGAGGCGTCGACCTGTCGGAACTCTGCCGTGTGGCGACCTGGTCCCAGCCGTCGACCTTCGTGCGCCACTACAGGCTCGACTGCCGTTCCAGGAGAGATGCCCGGTTTGGACGTGCTGTGCTGTCTTCTGTGCTCTAGGATCTGGGACCTGACCCACCATCCTACTGGAAAGCTACACAGTCTCCTAATGTATGAGGCACAGAGACCACGAAGAAGAAGAACAGGTTGCTTACCTGTAACTGTGGTTCTTCGAGTGGTCATCTGTGCCCTCATACATCCCCGCCCTGCCTTCCCCTCTTTTTCAGGTCCCATCTGCTTCGGCGGACCAGAACTGAGGAGAGACCGTTAGTCGGCGGGAGGAGCATGCGCAGTACCGGCATGGGGGAGGGGTTCCCGCCAAACCTAACGAGCTCTAGAATCTTCCGAACGCTACCGCACAGGCGCGAAAGCTCCTAATGTATGAGGGCACAGATGACCACTCGAAGAACCACAGTTACAGGTAAGCAACCTGTTCTACTGCAGCCACAAGGTTGTGAATTTGATCCTGCTGGGCTCCAGGTTGACTCAGCCTTCCATCCTTCTGCAGGTTGGTAAAATAAGTACCCAGCTTGCTGGGGGCAATTAGCTAACACATCGTAAACCTCTTAGAGAGCACTTAGCTTATAAGTGGTATAGCTATACACATGCTATTGCTATTGGCAATGCTGGCTAAGGCTGATGGGAGCTGCAGTCCAACAACACCCTTGCAACTTGGCATTGTCCATTAACTTGTCCATTATCCTTCTGGCTCATTCTTCTTGTTGCCAGTTTTCTTACAATCATTCGTATAACAAGTACAGGTTTAACAGCGACTTAAACATGCAGTGGCTCTGTGGCTTTCACTTAGAATGAAGAGCTGATTGTGATTAACAGCAAAAGGAAGTCACATAAAGGGAAGTTAGGTAAATAGAAGAGGAAGGAAATAGGGACTGTTGTGAAGACATAGGATGGGGCAAACCACAAACTCCTTTGGCCTCAGCTAGATGGAAGTGAGCATTGACAGCTGATCCCTTCTCCTCTCAGAATGCTGGTCCCCTCTGTGGATGCTTTCACACCACCTTGTGATTCCATTTTAAGTGTTGTGGCAACATCCTGTGGAATCCTAGCGTTTGTAGTTTGGTGAGGTCCTAGAACTCTCTGGCTGAGAATTCTGAGTACTTCTGCAAATCCCAATGTGATTCTTTCCACTTGTATGGGACTACAATTCCCACACTCCCTCAGCTACCATAGGTGTTTCCCACAGGATGCTGGATGTGAGACCATGGGAATTGTAGTACAATATTGCCGGAAGGAACCAGGTTAGAGAAGGCTGAAGTACATGGATCTCTACTTTGAAATTACCCTGGTGAATCCGTTATAATAGCCACTGAATTATTGTAGTAGCTACTTTTTGAACATTTCCAGTCCTCTCTTTAAAAAGAAAAAAAAAGAAAAAATAACTTTTTTTGTGCAAGAGAGCCCTGAGGACTACAGCTCCTTCACCTTTGATATTTCTACTCAATTTTCGTTTTCTTTCCCAGGTTATGCCCTGCAGTTCCTACAGCATCAACAAAAAGAGCTGTATGCTGCTGGTGCCCCTCGATACCAACATGTGGGAAGAGTCCTCATATTTGAAGTCAATGCCAAAACTACTAACTGGACATTAAAGCAAGAGATCATAGGGAAGCAGGTAAGGAACACATGGAGACCTGAATGCCTGGTCAGCTCAGATAATGTACCACTCAAATGAGGCAAATATACCCTCCATGACAAGTGTAGGAAGACCAGGACATGTGTCGCTAAGCAAAGTCAGAATGTGGTTGAAACAACAAATTTATTAATGAGGAAAAACATATGCAAGGTAGAGGAGGTTGCAGCAGTTTGCTTTTGCCTGAACTTGTTGGGAAGGACTAGATTCTTTCGCCTTCTCTCCTCTCCCTTTTGTTGAGTTAATTGAGGACAAATTAATTTTGTGCTTTGAACTCAGTTTGTAGCATTTAAAGTAAGCTGAAGACAAAGGAGAAGGGAGGAGGAGGAGAGAGAAACTGGGACATCTGAAAAGCAGCTGAAAAAGTGGGATGGCAATCTATTAAGACTGTCCCTCCCAAGTCAGGACAGTTAGAGGGTGTGGGCAAAATGGTGGTCATGGCTATGGTGGCCCAACAGGTCTGACACTGGTCTTAAGAGTATTACTGGTTGTCTCATAGCAGCTAGGAGGTTGACCTGTGAATGAGAAAGTCTCTGGCTTGAATCTTGCTTTTCCATCAGATAAGCTGATTCCCCTTCCACTCGCTGGTTTTCCTCCAGCCGTTTTCTCTCATCCTCTGTCTCTCCACTGGTTATTGTGGGGATAATAATACTAATTCCAGTACAAAAATCCTACAAGGATTGTAGCTAGATAAGGCATTTCGAAGATTTGAAAGCATTCTGTAGATATTAAACATATACCTTGGGGTAGCTATGTGTATTAGTGATTTATCTTTTTATTTTTATTTTTTTTGCAGACTGGATCATATTTTGGGGGAGTACTCTGCACTGTAGATGTAGACAGTGATCAGGAAACTGACTTTTTCCTCATTGGAGCCCCCCTCCATTTCACAGAGACAAGAGGAGGGCGTGTTTATGTGTATGGCTGGGAAGAGGTGAGCAAATGGGGTAAAGAGAATAGGCAGAACTGGGGGGATTCCTACATCACATCACAGACTCTGGAAAGATCCCTTCTCCTTTCAGGATCATCTTGTCCTGCTGGGGGAGCTTAAGGGGGACTCAGGACACCCCTTGGGCAGATTTGGAGCAGCCATTTCTGAGCTGATGGATATCAATGGGGACGGACTGATGGATGTAGCTGTGGGAGCCCCCTTAGAAGATGAGGAAAGGGGTGCTGTGTATATATACAATGGCCACAAGGAGGACATGCTAATGTACTATAGCCAGGTAAGAGAATGTAGCAGGGTTGGGCATCCCATCATGATCCAAGAGAACTGTTGGCCCTGTTGTTGTTTGATGTCAAGTCCTTCAACTCATGGTAGTCCTATGAATAGAGATCTCTAAGAAGCTGTGTACTTCCTTTCCATGATGCTGTGATTGTGTGCTCCTGTGAGGCAAGAGGAGTCATTTTCTTGCTACTGGTTGGGTCTCCCAAGTCAGACAGGCTTTTGCTGAAGAGCCAGTTAAGTGCCAAGTACATTAGTGCAGTGAGGGGAGAAACTACTAAGTGGCAGCGGTGTTGTGGGGTGACACTGGCAGAGGAGAGAGAACAGCAGTGATACTCCAATGAACTCTTGTTAGTACTCCACAAAAGAAAGCAATGGAAAGCTACTTCTGAATTTTCTTTTTTTTACATCGAAACCCCTGTGATGAGACTGTTAGCTGACCACAGGCAATAACGTTGATTAATAAAAGGCCAACATGAATCCATGGCACCTATGGATCAAGGAGCCTGCCCGCCGCATCTTTGCTGTTTTAAGTCTGAAGGCATTCTCAGAACAGTAACTCATGCAGAACTCCAGAGGGTAATTTGAATTTGGGGTGGGAAAAGGAGCAAGTGGGAGGCTGTATGGGAGGTTAGGAGGTTGCCAGCCAGTTGGGAAGGCCCCTAAGGGGCCACATCAAACCCATGAGCCATCTTACATGTTCATATTCTAAAACTAGAACTTTGCAGGACAAGTACAATTCAATCTTTAATCTAGAAAGGGACCTTGGATGTTTATATTACTAGTATCCCCTAGCCAGCATGACCACTGGCCTTGCTGTCTCAGAGACAATGGGACTTCTTCAAAACAAAACAAACATAAAATGTTTCTAAGCTTTTCCAAGAGAGGTAATGCCAGTGAGACCAACTGCCTCAGGGTAGTGTGGGATTCTCCTTTTTTTGCAGCTTTTCAAGCAGAAGTTGGTCAGCTGTCTCTAGATGTTGCTTAACTCTGGATTTCTTCCACCAAGCAACTGTACTACAATTCTAGAGACTACTACTAAGTAACAATAATAGGGCTCAGTTATTTGAACTTTGAGAACTTGTGTCTGGATGTAGCCATAGCCTCTTCTCCATGCAATTCACAAAAGTCCAGAGATTCATCTAATGCATTAGCCAATGACTCTCAGAACTGTAGCAGGCTGTGAGAGTGTGTCTTTTGGATTATAATTCCCACAGTCTTCTAGTTGGCACTGGCTGGGGAGTTGTATTCCAAAAAAAAAAAAAAATGTAATTGTTTCAAGCTCTGAGCTTTATCCTCCATAGATGTGTGTCTTCTAATCCCGTTTTGACACTGTCTGAATTAGGTAGCCATCACCACACGTTGTGGCAGGCAGTTCCATAAATCAGGTTTATGCCGTGTGAATGAGTGCATTCTTTTGTCTGTCCATAATCAGCTGGTCACATTGATGCCCTGCCTTTCTAAGCCAGTGGTATTTTTCTCCTGCAGAGAATTACAGGAGCCAGCATTTCTCCCAGCTTGAAATTCTTTGGACAATCCATCCATGGAAAAACAGACCTCAATAGAGATGGCCTCACAGACATCACACTGGGAGCCCTGGGAGAGGTGGTGGTGCTCCGGTGAGTGACTGAGAACCAAGCCTGTTCGGTTCCCTAGATGAGGGTTGTTGGAGCACAGAAGAACTGCTAGGCTTGGGCTCCAGATCTGTTTCTTGAAGTGTCCATTGGGTCAATGGAAATTTTTTCTAATCTTAATTCTCCAGGGTGGGGGGCAGTTTTCCAAGGGAGGGGTTTTCACTGGCAAAGAAACAATTAACCTTCCACTTACTGCAACCCTGTGGCCCCCACCACCTATCCAAATTGGACACTTAAACATAGGAAAAATGTTCATTGCTATTAATAGAAGTATTTTTCCTAGCAATAAGAAATCAAATGGTGCAATAATTCACTTAGTTCACTTAGGTGGATCTGTAATAGTAGAATAATATCTTTTCTGTCTGTCCTTATTTTCTCTTTCTCATTACAGCTTGCTTTGTGGGGTCAAAACTCTTTTGTATGTTAGTAAGTTAATGTTTAGTTAATTAGTAAGTTAGTGTTTAGCATTTTTAGTTTACCATTGTAGTACTGTGTTTTCATTTGAGTTTGTTTATGTTAAAAATGTCAGTTGGAAACCAGCTGTGTGTGTCACACACTCTCAGCCCCAGAAAATCTCATGATAGGTTCACCTTAGCGTTGCCGTAAGTTGGAAATGATTTGAAGGCACATGACAACAATAACTGGTTATTACTGTGTGAGCTATGTACTAGGATAGAGAATATTCAGGCTTCAGTCTGAACTGTAAGACAAGTCCTGGAATGTTCATCACACTAAAATAATAATAATAATAATAATAATAATTCAGAGCATGAGCTGAATTCCTTTCTCCCAAATGGAAATGCAACAGTGATTCCACAAATACTTGAGCCACCTTAGGGATGATATCTGGGCAATTTGGAGCCCCTTTGTCTCTTTTTTCGTTACTGTAATAGCCGCTGGACATTGATACTCAGATCTATAGGGCAGGTCTTCTCAAACTTGGGTCATCCAGGTTTTCGGGACTTAAGCTCCTACGTTTCTTACCAGTTGGCCATGTTGGCTAAGACTTCTGCGAGCTGAAATCCAAAACTCTGGAGGACCAGAGTTTGAGAACCACAGCTGTAGGGAGCAGTAGGTAATGATCATCATTCTTTGGTATCTCCAGCTCCAGACCCATTGTTACAGTGACCCCACAGGTGACATTCTTGCCCAAAGAGATTTCAGTGGAAGAAGTGGAATGTTTGGGGGATGCCACTTCCTGGAAGAATAAGGAGATCAACCTTAACATCTGCTTCAACACCAGCTTGGCCACTAAGAGCTACCAAGGTGAGCTGGGTTGTCAGAGGGCCACCCTTATTCTTCAGTCCAATGGAGAATTCATCTTCTATATCTGTAGCATACAGACTACATGTGGGACTAGGTAAATGAGACTCTGCTTTGTTAATTAGCCCTCTTTCCTCGTATTGCCATAATTTATTGACTCATTTGTAATAGAGAATCCAGATAATAGCACCATGAACCTATTGCATTCTAGTGTGGAGTTTTGTTTTGTTTTGTTCTTTTCCTTTCTTTTTTCAGACCTGAATGGTAGAAATTTTTCTGCCGAAAATATACTTATGGTATCAGCCTATTTAGTGTAGTAAAGAATGACTAAGGGCTTTAAAGGGGCACTGTGCTTTTAATTAAAAACGTCCTCATTACATTTTTCTATCCTTTTTGTTCTGTTTGCAACATACTTGACTAATAGACCATTAATAACTGATCCTTTCCTTCAGTAGTTTGGGCTTTAACTCCCATGTACTGTGATTGTAATTTTTGAGTGCAACATTCTTTTGTTATGAAAGAAAATGAAAAAAAAAATGTGAAAGGAAAAAATTGTTAAATTGTCCTCTAGTTACTGGAAATGAAGCTGAATTCCTTCCTAAAAGGCAGTTAAAGGGCTCATCCATCAGGAATATCCCTGCTGTACTAAACAAAGCAAAAAGACAGGGAAGTGCAAAGAAGCAGCTACTGCAGTAGATCTTTGCTAATAGGACTTACGTTTGACTAAAAATGTAGATGGAACTTAGCATGAAACATCAGCATGTTAAGTACTGTTTAGAACTATGATTTTATTTATTTTTGCTTCCAGATCATTGTGGAAAACATGCATGTTGTCAGCACTAAAGAGCATTTGTATGGAATTAACCCATAAACAAGTCCTGAGAGCTTTGTTCACTGTTTAGGCTTAACTCTAGATTTTTTTTAAAATGCAGATAGAGGTTCTGTCTTGACTGCTATTATAAGGTCCAGTTATGCATTTTTGCCTATCATCTTCATCATTAGCGTCATCCATTATGCTGGGAAGAATTTTGTCTGTTGAACTTCTGCCGCTTTGACTGACAGAAATCCAAAGGGATTAAAGCAGTGGTTCTCAACCTGTGGGTCCCCAGATGTTTTTGGACTTCAGCTCCCAGAAGCCCTGAGCATTGACCATAGTGGCTGGGGCTTCTGGGAGCTGAAGTCCACAAACATCTGGGGACCCACAGGTTGAGAACCACTGGATTAAAGGCACTCCTCTGTATTGAAAATGTATCCATTCTAACCCTCTCTTACAACGCAGAGCCTTGGTGCTTTACTGCAGGACCAGAAATCTTGTCCCATTCCCGCTATTGGTGTATCCAAGTGTTCTCCACACTACCACCCCTTCCCTAGGACTCAAAGATATTGCCTTCCTATTGTCATTCTGTAGACCAGGGATAGGTAACTGTGGAAAACCATGAGCTCATATTAGCTTTCCTCCAAGAATGCGGATGACCACAAACCTCCACAGAAAAGAATCAAGAACATTTTTACTACAAAATGCCCCAGAACATCCTCTAGGGAAAGTGGGAGGCATTTTTACTGTGTTTTAGCCTCCCTGGGCCTATCTCAGACTCAGAGAGGCCTTTTTTTTAGGCCCAAGAGAAATTGTTCCATTTTTATGGCTCTAGGGGGCTACCCTGCTACCTACGGACTGCCCTTTGCCCACCTCTGCTATGGACTATGAATCATCCCTTATCTCAGGAGTCGTGAGTCTATTTTAGTCCAGCAGTTGTATACCAATTTCAGAAGTGTCTCAGGGATTGCGCTCCAGACATGCCTAGAGTTAAGGGTCGAGGGCTAAACCACAGTGTGCAGGACCAGATGTACTTCTTACAAATCTAGACATTTTAGAGTTCCCCATGCCTGCCTTATATCTTCTTGTTCCCTCTCTCCAGGATCATTCTCTGCCAGCCTCTCTTTCCACTTGGAGATTGACCTAAACAGAATGAAGAACCGAGGAGTATTTAGGAATGGCAAGAAGGACATAAAAGGGATCCAGAAAATCTCTCTGCAAAATGTGTGTGTAGAGGAAAAGATAAACATCACAGTAAGTAGAGATTTACTCTTATTCCATGAAACTGAATGGAGATGTAGCAGCCGTTTAGACAGGTGTCCCCCACTTATTCCACAGGTTTGGGATCAGAGCACTCTCAAAAAACAGAAATCATCAAAATGCGGAACCAGTCTTTTTTTAGGTTCAAGGGAAGTAGAATAAAATGAACATAAGTTTACCTTCAAATTTACAAAAGTACTATATAGTAAAATGAACAGAAGCATACAGTGTATATATATTGCACAAGAGATGCATCGCACACAGTTTCTGAGAGATGTACCACCAATTGACTCAGCGCCATCTGTGTACAGACTGAACAAAAAAAAAATGGTTGATTGAGAGAAAAAGCAATGGGTGATCGCTTTTCAACAGTGTGCCCTTTCGACCCATTTCAATTACAACCAGAACCTGTACATTCAATGTGTGGTCAAAAAAGTGGACCACATATTAACTATACAGGCTCTGCTTGTAACTGCAAAGGGTCGAAAAAAGAGCTGATCATCAAAAAGCACGGGAAAAGCCAGACTTATACCTGTAACTGGTGTGTGTCTCCATTGCCTTTTAGAACTGCATTGAGGATTACATTTCACCTATCAAGCTCTTTGTGAATTTCTCCCTTGGCAGTGACAAGGACCTCAATGAAGGGCATCCAAGGCCTGTTCTGAACCCCCTAAGCAACATGACAATGGTAGAGGTGAGAGGTGGTTGTGGGGAGCAAGTAGATTTAGCAGAGAAGGTAGATTTAGCAGAGACTGATGCTTTAGCTAGGACATGGAGTTTTGTGGTTTCTGGTGGAGAAGAACTGGACATAATGGAGAAGGTACAGAACAGAGACTGACACCTGTGGCCTTCAGTGGAGGCAGAAATCTTAGCCAAGCCTGAGAATGCTACTTATTAGAGCACAGCTTCAAGAATTTCCCATAGCATTGCCACTGGCCATGCTGTGAGGATTCTGGAAGTTGTTGTTCAAGAAGTAACTTTCCACAGTTACAAACTATACTACAAATTCAGCTGTATGAGAACTTGCATGGAAATAACTTTCATAATAGTATATATTTTTGATCCTCAGAGACTAATATAACGCAACTTTCTGGTAGGGGAACAAACATGATCCAGAGCAAGCTGGGAGGCAGTCTGGAAATAGCCTGAATCTAGCAGAGCTGAACAGGGAAATGCAGTATATTGGTCAGGTTTAGTATATTAACTACACTATTCTTTTGGAAAATACATTAGATTCCTTTTACGAAGAACTGCGGGACAGATGGTGTGTGTGTGGCTGACATGCAGATCTCATTCTGTAATGATTCAGGGTATGTAGAACATCCTTGGTGCTAGCAGTTACTACTTTTTGCAGACTGAGAAGAAATTTAATACGGTCAATGCAGGACAGGACTTACAGTCATTACAATTCTGTAATTATTTCAAATTGTTATTATTAGTATTAGTACTGACATTGCAAGCACTTCTAATACATAAATAAGTGAGACTGGAACCCTCCCTACTTTCTTTTCACAGACAAGTAAAGACTTTTATGTTTGAGAAGCATTTGGGGATTGCATATATAAGGCCCATCCCACCAGAATAGTATGCTGGATCTTCCTAATTGTTGTGCTAGTGTGTTTTTTTTTTAAATGATGTACATTTTAATCCAGTTTAATTTTTTGATCTTTAATCTTAATTTTCTTTTAGTATCATTTGAATTTTTAATAGTATTTTTTTATTTATTTCTGAGCTACTATGAGTCCTGAATTGAGAAAAAGGCAGGATATAAATTATAATAACAATAGCAGTAGAAGAAATACATTATTTCAGTGGTCTTTACAATAGCCCTGCAAAGGTGCTATGATCCTGAATAGTGGGGGTGGGGGCTGAGTCTAGATTAACTTATCTGTGCTATAGAACAGTAAGAATTAAATCATTCTGTGAATAGGTATGTGGAGTAGTGAATTTAAATTGCAGCACCCATTTTCACTTAAGCTGCAGTTAAGAACCCATGTATGTGTGGAGTTAGAGCCACTGTGTATACTGGTTAAAGTGCTGGACTAGGACTTTGGGAAACAAGGTAATTATTTTATATAACTTACAGCAACAGACATAAAATCTATTATTGATCGTATGTTAAATTGATAGTTGTATCTTCTTCCTAAGGATTCTGGGACTTGTAGTTTAGAGAATTATCTGTTTGAGATCCCTATTCTCTTTTCTGTCATTCTACTATAGATCCCAGTGTTCCAGAGTTGGGACAGGGAGGTGCCATTAAATCATTTTACATAAATATACTTATGTAAATATGTCCTAAGGCATTTAGTGAATTCTTGGCTGAGGTGATATTTGAATGCTATACCAGCTTTCAAGTGTATCTAGACAAGTTAAACCCTTTGAGTGAAGAAGCAAGTATTGCTGATCACGTTGTCTTCCTAACACTTTCTTGAACAGGTCTCGGGAGCTGGTGGTATCCCCTCAACATTACCTGACCATGAATTTGGAGGTGAAGAACTGTCGGGAGAATGCATACTATCCAACCCTCCATGTGCTTCACATGCCAGGCCTCTCCTTCCGCAAAGCTTCTGTGCTCAAGGTACATATTCTGTTTGTAAAAAGACAGACCTTCCTCTTGGACGCCAAATCACAAGCTGTGATCTCCTGAGTGGGGAAAGGGCCTAGCGAGGTGCCACCTTCTCTCATTAGCACCTCATTGTGCTATAAGGCAGGAGTGGGAAGCTGTGACTCTCCAGATGTTTTTTGCCTACTACTCACAGCAGCCTTAGCCAGCCCAGGGATTAGAGGAGTTGCAGTTCATCCATATCTCAAGGGCCATGTATATGCCCACTGTTGGTATAAGGGAAAATGGTAAATTCAGAGATTTGACTTTCTCTGGAGGGAGATGCAGAACTTCAGGGTACCTGATGATTTGACTCTGAAAATGATTTTGCCAAAAGAAAGTTGCAGCTGGGTTAACTTCTTTAATTGACTCCACCTCTCGTCTTCTCATGTAGTCCAGTTACCTGATCATTGTGAAGTGCGATGGGTTGCAGCATGATCAAGACCTCAAGGGCCTCTCTTGCAATATCAGCCACCCAGTCTTTAGGGGTAACACAAAGGTGAGTATGTGATGAAGACACCAGTGTGACAGTAGGGTTGAAAAGTGCTTTAAATTCAACATTTCCTATGCAAGGCTTAATTTGAGTTAGGCTTTCTCTCGGACTTGCTGCATAGGTCCTAGGTTGGTGTGAAGTGGGGAGCCAGGGTGCAGGAGTCATTGTATAAGGCCAGGAAGGAGGACCAGAGACAAAGGAATAGAAAACTATTGGAGTGGGTTGTGACATTGGCATCCATACTGAACCATGACACTCACTGGGCAGCCACAGGCTGGACACTCTGTCAGACTGTTGTAATTCACAAGGTTGGTTTTAAAACTAAAATGAACAGAAAGAGAACTGTGTGCATCCCATTGAGTTAATGGGAGGAAAGGCAGGATACAACCATAAATAATAAAGCAAAATAAATATATAAAATAAAGACAGAGCACAGGAAGACTGTGGAACTTGAGCAAGGTTTAACTTAAGCAGGAAGCCCTACCCAGGAATCATTAGCCATTCTGTGTAGGACATGCAAGTACTAAACTTCATATCCTCCAACTGTCCCAGGCAGGGACGGTCCTAATTAATCTTTTTTTGTTCCACTTTGTCTCCTGCTTTTAAAAAGTCTCAGTTTCTCTTTCCTCTTCTCATTTTCCATTTTTATCCTCAGCTTCCTTCAGTTACTCCAAACTAAGTTCAAAGTGCAAAAGTAGTTTGCAAAAGTAGTTCAGCAGGATGCAGAGAAGAGGGGAGGGGAGAGAATCTTTCCTTCCCTGTTGACTAAGGCAAAAACTGCAGCAGTCTTTCCTAAACTGTGTGTGTTCTCTTCCTCATTAGTAACTTTTGCAATCTTGACTGCATTCTGATGTTGCTTGGCCACATGTGTTCTGGTTTTCAGCTGTGAAATGATGCAGGGTATAAAACTGCCCAGACCAAGTGTGGTGACTTCTTTTACCTTTAGATCTAAGTGGAATTTGTAAGGGCTGCGTTTCAGACAAATTGGCCAAAGTCAAAAGCTATGGGTTGAAATTAACCAGCAGATTTTATTTTAAAGCTTGCAAATAACACTCAAATTTTGAAGAGCGTTTCAGCCTTTAGAATTGGAAATCATGAAATGAGGGTGTTATGGGCTAGAAGGTCTAGCTATCTGAGGAAACCCAGATTGAGACCCAGAAGGGCTGGCTTCAGTCCGAGAGACTGAGGGTTTCCACCTTTGGACAGAGGCTGCAATATGCAGTTCAATGGCTTATGACATGGGGCAACTGTACCCAGATGTTCCTGTTTCACACCCAGCAGCAGCCTCAACAGCAAGCCCTCTTGTATTCTTTCCATGAAGCCTGCCATCCTCTAAAATCAGGTAAGAGGTTATAAATGTATCCACTGTCTAGAAGCAGAAGCTGCTCCAAGGATGAAAAATCTTGGCAAGGTTGATCTATTGTGTGGAAAGATGCCATGACACTGTTCTACAATAGAAGAAGTTGGAGGTGGAGTGTAGGAAGATGGGGAATTTTGGGGAGCAGGAAGCGCTGGATGAACTGTATACCAATGAATGAGCAGTTCAGGACCCTTTAGGAAACTATTGGGAAGAAACCTGTTGAAGAGAATCTCTCGTCTCTCTTGAATGAGAATAACAAGAAACAAGTGTGCTTTGGAATTTCCTTTGTTCATCATTTAGCACCTTTTAATGTCCCAGCGTAGTTGTTGCTTCTCTGTAGAATGTACTTTAAAGACACCCACGACCCTACAATGGAAAGAACAAAACAAGGATTTGGTACCTTATCACAGTCCTGCGTTTTAAGATGCGCATTATCAACTGTTGGGTGTTATCAAACTGATCACTGTTCTTTTTAGTAAGAAAGATAGAATGACAGACAAATGGTTGATGCTAAGTGAATAGTCTCATTTTTGCTCTCCTCCTTCCATTTCAGGCTGTGATCCAGCTCCGGTTTGGCATCCTTCCCAAAAGTTCTTGGGGAGACAGTTTGGACATGGAGGTAAATGTCAGCAGGTAAGTTTATTTTGTCATCTGCCCTGGGTTCTTGTTTATTTTTGCAACACTGTCCCTAGTGCTATAGAAAATGCACAGTGGCCTTTGTTTCTAATCATAGGGCTTCTTCTTCATGGTCTCTGTGCCTCATACATTAGGAGCTTTCGCGCCTGCGCGGTAGCGTTCGGAAGATTCTAGAGCTTAGTAGCTTGGTGGGAACCCCTCCCCCATGCCTGTACTGAGCATGCTCAGCCCGCCGAGCAACGATCGCTCCTCAGTTCTTTTTCGTCCGCCTTAGCGAACGGAAGGTTCTTAGCTTTGCAGCTGCCTATTAGGCTTTCGGTTTGTGTTTTTGGCTTTCTCTTCACCCCCCCCCCCTTTTCCATCTGCTCTTCGATTGCCTTTTATGGCCTTTGTTTCTAATCATAGGGCTTTCCAGATTTTTTAAGTAACCAGTTTTCTGGAACTAGTTTATTTTTCTGATAAAGAAAGTACAACAATTTTTCCAATAAAGAAGGTACAACTATATTACACTGTGATTATAAAGAGGGGAAAGTTCCTTTTGAAATGTAACTGTGTTATGTCCTTCCTTGAGGAGGCCTCCTCATATGAGGAAGAGGAAGAAGATAGCTAAGACAACAGGGCTCCAGTTGGAGTCAAAGGAGTCCAGCAGTCCTGTCATGTCAGTGGCAGAAGTAGACCTCAGACCATCTATGCAGCTCCTCCAGATCATGAGGAAGATACAAAGGCACTTCATCAGATGGAATGTGGTAGATTACAATACTGGTTGCAAAAGGACAGTGATCCATTTTAAAGGAAAACACTGAGCTAATTAGGCCAGTTGGGCTGATTTACCACTGGCTATTAATTAGCTCAGTCAAGGCCATTCCATTGCTGCAGACAATCAGCTCCAACACTCCCTTGTGAGCTCATTTCTGGCTTTGTAGATCTCTGAACTTTAGCATGTACCTTGAGTTGCTTTTTCTGTAGACTCCTTTATGGGCTTTGAACCTAGCTCAGGATTGCTTTTCATATTTCAACCTCAGAGTTCCTGGTCCATGCCACTGCTTCTGTTGACCCCTGTGTATGACCTGGGTCTGCTCTGGTTTCTCCCCTGTCTGTTCCTGTGAACTGTTGGTGCATTTTATGGGTATTTGCCAGCATTAAACAGGACAAACTGGAACTTTTTGGTTTCTTTTTTAGCTTCAAGAGTGTGGCTTCACTAAATGGGAGAGGAGGAGTATCTCCTGGTTGAAGTATTAGCATGTGCTACTGCCTTGTGCTCTTCTTGTGGGTGTTGAAAGTGAGGGGTGTTGGAGGAGAATGTATTTTGTAGGGTGAGCCAATGGCTTGTAGCAGTCAGTTTTTTAAAAACTAAAAAGTAACTAAAACTAACAAGAAAGCAAAGAATTTACTTTTTTAAAAACAATTATTTTAGGCTTTGGTGTCTTAGAAGTATAACTAATAACATTCCGTGCTCTAGATCTTCCATTCAAGATAGACCTTGAGGAGAAATGTGCATTGACAAAAAAAATTGTGAAGAGGACAGTCAGATAGTGGTGACAGAAATAACAAAGTTAGGCAGTTAAAGAAAGATTAGGGGCTTTCTTTTCAGCATCTGTGAAGAGCCTTGCAGAAAATACAGTAATAAGATTCAGTACAGAACACCATCGCAGAAGATGCGGCAACAACACTGCAAAGTATATTGCAGCCTAGGGTACTGGGGGAGAGCCATCTCTTGTGTTTTTAATTATTAACTTTCATTGCTGCATATATATATATATATATATATATATATGTATACACAAAGATGGGATCATTTTTGAGGAGAACAGTTTTACAAATACTATGTGTGTTCTTTGCATCTGTTTGACTGTCTCTGTCTTATAGCAATAATGACTTAAATACGACTCTTCACGATAACACAGCCAGACTTCAAATCCCTATCAAGTACCCCATCAACATCATAGTTGAGAGGTAAGTCTCTAGAGGTTTTTCTCCCGCCCTCTGCCCACTATGTATGAGGGCACAGCTCAGGAATCTTAATTAGGTCTGTTTATATTCTGTGATTCCGTGAAAAATTTGGTCTTGGGTGCAGAATTCAGCATCCTAAAAATCCTAGTTTGTTCCCTCTCTCCAGTTTGTCTCTCTCTCTCTCTCCCCCAACCTCATTCTCTCTCTCTCTCCCCGTCCCTTTCTGACTGTCTGTGTGTGTCTACACATGTGCATGTGGAGGTTGTCCGAAGACATTTTGCTACACAAGCTCCAAGAGTAAATGCTTCCCTACCCACCAGTCAGGGTGTTTTTGTTATTTGATGTCAAGTCAGCTTTAACTGATGGCGACCCTATAAATGAGAGGCCTCTAAGAACCAGATTCTTCAACAGCCATGCTCAGATCTTGCAGACTCAGAGCAATGGCTTCCTTCTTAAGTCGATCCATCTGCAATGTAGTCTTCTTCTTTTCCTACTGCCTTCCACTTTACCAAACACTATAGTCTTTCCAATGAGTTCTGAACACTCAATGCACCATTCAAAGTACATAATACCCAAAGCCACCTATGTTATTTTGGTATATGAGGCAGAAAATCTCACCAGCTCCTCTCCCTAATCCTGGTAATAAGAATGCAATAGTAAAAACTTAAATAGGTAGCAGGCTGGCCTTTCATGATCCTCACTGGGAATTCCCATAGGCAACTGCTCCTGGTGGCTGCCTTACCTACCCTAACAATATGGTTGGCACTAATGTATGTGTTTCTATACAATAAAACATTTCTCTACATGTTTTTCAGATAGGAAACAAACTGCCTTTACAACTTCCACTGTTTTGTATATGTGAGATGGGACTTTTGTATAAGGCAACTGCAGAGAGGGTGCAGGGCAGACCAACGTGTTTCAAGCACACCAGAAGTGCACAGTGCCACTTCTGCCATTTGGGCCAATTCTCCTCGGATTTTTTTCTTTTGGGGGCAGTGAGCAAAACTTTTTAAGGTAGTTGGGAGGCTGGGGCCCTTGGGGGAGAAAACTGTTGCATTTGTTAGTGTTTTCAGGGGGTTGGGACTGATATTGGGGTGAAAATTCAGCATCCAAAAATCCTAATTCATTCTCTCTCTCTTTCTCTCCTTCTTTATTTATGTGTGTCTGTGCCTACACACCCTAAAATCACCCTGATTTTAAAAAACCAATGCAAAAATGAAAATTGAGGACTCTGGGGGCTTTGGAGGGCTTAAGGGATCTCAAGGGCCACATGTAACCCATGAACCCCACTTTGGCCTCCCTGGTGTTAAGGAGCCCTGAAGGGGTACAGCCCGGTGTCAGGTTTACTACCTCAGTGAGAAATGAGATGAAGAAAGCAAGCTGGAAGTTGCATTAGAGAGCTGTGACTGGATCTGGCAACTTAAACATATTTCTGGGAATGGAGTCTATAGGAGACAGCTAGATGTATGTGGAGAGAGGAGGGACATTTAGGCCTTGGCTTCATACCACCTTCCCAATAAAAAATACCTCTACTGCTACCCTCAGGCTTATTTTCCCCTGTGAGAAGAAGAATACATTATTTTTCCCCCTCTTGTGTAGGATGAAATTTTAATTGAGAAACAGTATGGCGAACAAAGGTTAAAAACCTCTTCTTCCTACTGTTTGCTCCTCCCCAAAATTGACAGCACCCCACAGCTACATTACATTTAAAAAAAAGTCAACAATGTCATGATCTAAATTCAGCAAACATGACTCATAGAATGAAGACTGTCATAAATCAGTTTTAATCAGAAGAGCTTTCTCCTACCACCTACCCCTTCTTGCGACTCTCACCCTCAGATGTGCTTTCTACCCAATACAGGTTAGAGGCATCTACCAACTATGTTAACTTCAGTTCTGTACATCAAGAAAACAAGACTGTGACACACTCTTACGAAGTAAGTGAGCTTCAAGGTTCATTAACTACACAAATCAAGAAATCTGGGATTTCTTTCTTGATGCTTAGAATCCAAATGTGAAGGCAATTCATGCATCAGCCTTGCGAAACCTAAACAGCTTTGGATGAGAGCTCTGTGCATGCAGTCCTGAATTCCATTTTGAGGATAAAAATACAAGATTTAAGCCTCATAATTTAAATAAATCACTCATCTCTGACCTAGCCTGCCCTGCAAATCATTCCTTTTACATTTTAGTTCTCACCATCTTAAATATGCAGTTCTGACAAAATGGTGTGCAGTGAATGAGGTTATTATGATACATGTATGTCCTGTGTTTCTTCCATTGTGAAACTGAAGGCAGCGATTCTCAGCCAGGGATGGAGAACATGGGAATGCTTCTGCTGGATCTAGCTGAATAATATTTGCCTAGCTCAGTATTCATGAGGAAGCTTCCAAAAAAGTCATGATGAGGGAGCCAAACCAATTGTGATGTTTAGTGGTATGTGTATGTAAGATAGAGTGTGAAAGCGGTTTGGGCCCTATCACACAACACTGTTATAGTGCTATTATTCCACTTTAACCGCCATGGCAACATTCTGTGGAATTCTGGGGTTTGTAGTTTAGTAAGGCCCAAGAGCTCCCTGGCTGAGAATTCTAAATGCCTGTCTTTAAACTGTAAATCCCAGGATTCCATATGATGTTGCCATGGCAGTTAAAGTGGAATAATAGCACAATGACAGTATAGTGTGATAGTCCCAGAGAGTTGAACAGCTGGTGCATGAAGAAGTCAGAAAAGTCTGACTTGGATATCAGGAGTATCTTGTATTGAGTTAGTGCTGCCTGCATCAGGTTTCTTTCTGCCAACTTCCTGCCCACTGTTTCTTGGAGTTTCAATTTGCTAAGCTTTCTTTCCTGAATCACTTTCTTTCTCCCTTTCCTTCTGCCCCAGGTAAAAAACTGGCCCATGGGTAATTTCCCACCTCCTGAATTATCCGTGTTTGTGAAGGTGCCAATCACATTTCCTACTGGGCTGATATGGAAAGTGGAAGGTGTGGAGACCGTGAGTATTAGCAGCTGGAGGTACAAGGTGGAAACTCAGCACCCTCTAGTGCTAAATTAGGGCATGCAAAGGTCCACTGAAACTTCCATATAACTCCTCACCAGCAGAGTTCCAAGGAAGTGAATTATACTTGCTTCTGGACTGAGAATTTCTAACACTGCCAATCATTTTACTTTCATTGTTAAGGTAAAAGTAGAATTCTTATTCAGGGGGTCTAGCATTTTTAAGGCTTGCCTCTCATGATGTTCCACAGTGGGTGCCACATCGCAGACTGAGCAATATTGTCTCCTTCCTTTTCTCAGTCCCTCCTGGTTCAAACACACCCCTTCTCTTAGCATCTCAAGCAGTTGTTTCGCTGTACCATTTTCCATTCTGGTGTGTGTCTGAAAAGAGTGCCTGAAGCACAGGTCTCCTTGCTTCTGAATAAAGATGGTTACAAAGGGGCTATAAATCTTGACTTTCTGGATAGATCTATGGCCTGGTAAGGAAACTTATCTACCTGAGTTTTTTTTAAAAAAATATAACTTTCATTGCCCAGCTAAGAAATCTGGCTGCTTGGTTGGTGGCAGCTAAGAAATCTGATGATGTAATGAAATGGTAGTATTTTATTGTCATCAACCTCTTTCCATTCCCCTGACACCTGATTTTGATTCACTTTGATTCAGTGTAACCAAATACTGTTTTTGGAGTGATAAGGCAAGACTTAGATGAAAACAACTTGTTATTTCAGTTTTATTTCCTTTCTCCTTTAAAAAACATCACCACCAAAGTTCCTCTTCTACAGTTTCAGTTCCCAAGTGCTCCTTTTCCAGCATAGTAAAATACTGAATATCATAATAAAATGGTTACTTAGTTCAAACCCGTAATTAAATGGTTTTTACTTCTACAAATTATTCAAATGCATTGAAAAAAATAACTTATATAGGTTTTTGTTCCTGGTGTTTTAGGATGTATTTTAATCTGTATTTGTTTTAACTTTTATAACAGCTCTGAGTCCAAGAAACAGAGAAAAAAGTGGGATGTATATAAGTTATTATCATCAACAACAATAATAGCAGTGGTAGTTGATAATACAGGGATTTCAGACTTGAACTTAGTTCCCATGCATTTTTACCCAGATGTAAGTGCTGCTGTATTAAATGGGATCTCTACCTACTGTGGAAGAGGGATAAAAATCAGCTGTCACAAGAAAGACAGGACAAGCAATAGTGGAAAGGAGGAGCGTCTTTGACAGATCACGCACCTTCTTTGAAGACTGTGCCCACACCTACTGAAAAATTGCACAGTTGTACAATGCAGCAGTAGGAAAACATGGGGCAATCACAAACAGAGGAAATTGTCTGCTGGACTTGCCATGAAATTCTATGAATGTGACAGGGTGACTGCATGATAAAAGCTTCATTTGGAAATGCCCAAGACTGATAGATGATTTTTAAAAAAAAACTGACATGAGCAATCTCACACTTAACACTTAATTTTTTTATGTTAACATGGATTGTTCTTTTCTTCCCAGGATCCCTCAGTGATTTGCAAACCCATTCTAATGGACAGAAATACAAACAACCCTTCTGAATGGATTGAGATGGTAAATTATCTCGGTATAAGAGGGTTTTTTTTTTAAAAGTCTTATGAGTCAAAGTCTGTTGCAAATTTAATACTTAATGAAATTACCCTTGTCCCTTCTGTATATCACCTCCTATACTAAGGGGTCTTGAAATCTGCAGTTCAGCTCCACAGAGAGAAGAGAGAGAGGGAGAGAAATGGAAGCAGAAGTAAATAGGGGAAGAATATTATTTATTTCATTAAAGGTACTTAACCATAACCACAGAAGGGCAAGAGTGAGAAGAAGATACATTGAGATTTGTTGGTGATTCTGGGCATATTGGCAAGTGTTCTTGATTAGCTCAGCTTTAATAATAGCAAACCCCCCCAAAAAAAGGGATTTCCTCCCTAAATTAGGCCTCTGAAGTGAAGAAATATTAAACAAGACAAGGAGTAGACTTGTGTGTGAGAGAGTATGAGAGACAGAGGCAATGAGTGAGTTTAAGGTCCTGTAGCCAGAGCTGGTACTAAAATAAATTCCAAGGAAATTGACATTTGCTCAGAAGCAGGTGGTACTAGTCCACTGTAGAGATGTCTTAAATGTGAATGGGCCCTTTCATAATTTCCTCTGTTTCCTTTCTAGCAGTGTGCAGATGGTATATATCATATCTACAGGTGTGATCTTGGACAGATAAATTCCTCTGTAATTAATGTTACGGGAGTGATGTATACCAAAGACAACATTGAGGTAAAAAACTCCTGAATAGTTCTGAAAGAATAACATGTGACAGATCCTTCTTGTACCCATCCAGGTGTAGAACTGACACTTATGTTAGGAGAATGGGAACCTTTTCCCATTGTATAGGTCTCAGTATTTACAGTGCTTTGCAAAAGCATTCAGCACCTCCCATCCCCTTTGACTTTTTCCTGTATTACAAGCTGAGGTGATTACACTGTGGAGGTGCAAAACATTTTAACTGTGGCACAGAATTTAAATTGGCTCAACTGGGATTAATCAGATTTAATGAGTAAAGAAGAACATTTACCTTTTCCCAAGTCAGACCTCTTGTTTCCCTTAATCAATATTGTCTACACTTATTGGAGGCAGCTCTTGGGATTTCAGACAGGGATCTTCTTTGTTGAGATGCTGGGAACTGAACCTGAGACTGGTGGAATGTAAAATATATGCTCTGTTACTGAGCTGCAGCCTTTTTCCACTTTTGGATGTTTATGACTAAATCTAGAATAATTCCAACCTAGAGCAGACTGAAATGAATGGCACTTAAATTAGTTATGATTAACAAATCCCAGTCATTTCAAAAGGGTCCACTCTAGGTTGGACTAACATTAGATTTAAAGATTGGTTTACAACTATATTTAATATGGCAGACATTCTCTATTTTCACCAGATGTGTTGATGATGCTGTCATGTTTAAATCTGTAAGCTGTAACTACATATTTGAAGATCTTTGAGGAGGGCTTCTTAATACACATAGCCCTGGATAGTCATGAAGATAATGAGACTTCAAGTTTGGTGCTGCAGTTATGTGGGTTTAACAGCAAACAGCTTGCTTTAAACTAGGGGTAGGATGTTGTTCAAACTGCAGTTCACAGAATGCTTCACCATTCACTGCTCGATACAACTGATGGGAGTTGTAGGTCAGCAACTTCTGGAAGGCTGGCCAATTACCACTGCTACTTTAAATGAAAGTTAGAATTTCCTGCATATTAATTATGTTACTCAATACATTTGAAGCTCACTGTCCATTTCTTTACCTTTTTAGCATTTTCCTCGGTCAAAGTTTTGCACAGCATTGTGGCTAATGTTTAATACCAGCAGATACATGAACTTCTATGGCCAGCCATTTGCCCAGTTTCAGGTATTAAATGCTTTTGTGCTTATATATGTTCTTTCTTTGTTCTACTTGTATTGTTTAGAACTTTCATTCATTTAACACCTTCCACCAAAACATTATTCAAAGTTTAAACTGTTTATTTCAGGGTAAAGATTCTCACACTATAGTTTGCAAGCTCTGTTTCAGTGGTTTGGAATAAGTTACAGAGCAGTGGGAAATATCTATACTTGGAAATATCTGTACCTATATTTGCTTTATTTTTCTTTTTTGACAATCAAAATAGATGTCATTTGAATTAAGGCTGAATTATTGACAGGACAAATAAAGCCCTGCCCTAGGATTTCGTAATTCAGTGCTGGTGCACTGTATTACGTTCTCCTCTTAAAATATACCAACTAAAAGGGTCTTCTCAACTCTTTAGCATACTACCTGTCTTTTCACAAAATTGTACTAATTTTGATGATGCTATCACATACATTGCAACGTTTCACACATGAAAACTGGGACACACATCAGCAAGCCATATCTGAATGCGGTAAATATGGCAAAGGTTGTTAGTGAGAAAGAACAGACAAGCTAAGAGAGATTACAGCAGTTTGCTTTTGCCTGTGCCTACTGGGAAGGGCAAGATTCTCCCCTCCTCTTCCTCCTGCAGAGTTAATTGAATACAAACTCTTTTTGCAGTTTGCAGAAAAAGGAAGTAAAAAGAGGATGAAAGGGGAGGTTGGGAGTAGAAGAGAGCAACTGTGACATTTTCAAAGTAGCTGTTAAAGGAGGAGAGGAGAGAATTAATTAGGACTGTCCATTCCAAATTGGGACAGGTGGAGGGTATGATGACAGTGATGGAGAAGAAAAATTACCAAGCCTGTTCAATTCCCAAGATGCCCAACAATTTGTGAATTGTTGTTGTTGTGACTCTTCGAGTCCTTTCTGACTTATAGCGACCCTTGTGATTACCCTCCACAAAAAAAGAATGAAAAAAACACTGTTCTGTGGGATTTATTTTATATTGCAGATCAATCAGTGTGAATTTAAAGTTTTAAACTTTTCAATTCAACAGCATCAGGAGGGTAAGTTCTCATCCTGTTCCAGAGCAATGAATCATGTTCTTAAACCCGCATATGTTCTTTGACTCTCTTTTTATTTGGGTATTAAGTACAATACTACTTTGAAATTATGATGTGTATACAGCAATCAAGAGCTCAGTGTGATGTAGTGGTTTGAATACTATTGCTCTGGGAGACCAGGGTACAAAACCCCACTTGGCCATGGAAACCTACTAGATAACCTTGGGTAAATCCTACTCTCTAATCATTAGACAAATGGCAAATCTCCTCCAGCTAAATCTTCCCCCAAAAAAGCTCTGTGATGGGGTCATTGTAAGTTGCAGTTGACTTGAAGGCAGATAACAGGAACATGCAGCAGTTGCTGGTTGTCTTTTCTGAACGTATGTCAAATTTTATTTTGCCATTTGCTTTATCAAGATGTTTTAGTTTGGCTGTCTTTCTTCATGACTATCTGATAGTTGTGCTTCTGCATTATAAGAACCAAACATATTTGATATATTCTGGACATCATATTTGTTTGGAAAAAGGCTACAAAAAAAGAGAAGCCTTTGACAAAGAATAATATTCTACTGGGTGAGAATGCTAGCCTTGAGGTAGCATTCAAGTATCCTTGAGCTAGTAGACAAGTATCCTTTACTTGCTGAACTGGATCATTCAGAATCAGGCTGTTCATCACAGATGACACCTAATATGTTTGGTTATGATCTATGTCCCTTCTTTTTCTTTCCTACCACTCCCCTCTTCTCCACATTCCTACAGGTTACAGAAGTAGAAGTGATTTTTGAGATGAATTATCTTCCTATTATAATAGGCAGTGCAATAGGAGGCTTGCTCTTGCTAATTCTCATCATTGTAGGACTTTACAAGGTAAGTCTGGAGGTACTTCGATTACTGTGAGGAGCTGGGAGTTCAGTTTCTTTTCTGAACAATTGAATAAAAAGTATTTTATTAGTAGTAGTTTAAAGCTGCTATTGCTGATGTTCAAAACTACTTCAGCTTGTCAGAATCTGCCTTATGCCGAGTCAGTCCATTGCTCAGTCTAATTCAGTACTATCTACAGAGACTGAGAGTAGCTTTCTAGGGTCTCAGATGGGAACCTTTCCCACGCTTAAATACCAGACCGAGGGCCCCATCACACTACTGTTACAGCACTGTTATTCCACTTTAACTGTCATGACATTGCAGTTTAGGGAGGGGCATTTAGAATTCTCAGCTAAGGAGCTCTTGGGCTTTACTAAACGACAAACTCCAGAACTCCACAGAATGTTGCCATGGCAGTTAAAGTGGAACAATAGTGCTGTAACAATGTAGTGTGATAGGGCTGTTAACCTATATTTTTTTCCTCCAGAGAAGGTGCTGCATCCTTGACCTATTGTCTGTCCCTAAATTTGACACTATTACTAGTTAATGAAAATTGCTTCCAACATAAAGAAAACTATTTCAGTCAAGAAGATTCTACACTAGGTGAAATTCTTAAATAAAAATTAGTTTCTCTAGAATTTGCTAAATTCATTTTCTCAGAGTTTGGGAAGTTTTATTAGGTAACCTTATGCATATCTTCTAACGGATTTCTATTTTCTATGCCCATTTTGAGACATTATAGGAAAAGCATGAGAAAAAGCCATAAATGTTTTCACAGTTGTTGCAAGCAGCTTAGTCCATTTTACCGAATGAATGGAATGAATGATCAATGAACGAATGAATGAACAGACGAATGAATGACTACTCAACTGATGGTGGGAGAATTTAATTTCTGCATGAATTTCGTTAAGAAATGGGCATTATATAGTTTCATACTATGATCAGGATTTTTTTTTTTGGCTTGTTACAGAATTGAGACTTATTTGTGGCAAAATCCATAGCTCTCTTAATTGTTGGAATGTTCTGTTTCAAATTAGAAAAACAAGATAATATGAATTCTCTCACCTCTACCTCCAGAGGTGGGGAATATTTGAATTTGAAGAGACTGTGTGAATCACAGCTGTTGAATATCTGGCTCTTCTTCATTTTAAAATAATCTGCATAACCCCATAATTAAGCCCTTCACAGTTCTGTAAGTGTGAAAGGCAGAGAGTAACTTTCCCACTGGAATCAGTAGAATATAAGAATGAGCGTCTTGGACTGGACTGTGCCTGTTAACTATCATGATTCACAGAATGCAAAGTGTTTTGCAGTAACCCTGTAAAACCTGGCTACTGATGGGTTAGGCTGTCCGTCTTCAGTTGAGGGACCCACAAGTGGCTTATGGTTTAGCCTAAATTGAGCCACATCAATGGCACCGCCCTCAATATTTTTCATCCAAGATATTTTATCAGGAGAGAAAAGGAAAAAAGGAGGAAAGAGAGAGCCAGGCAAATACAGTAACGGACCTGAATTCTATTTGTTGTTCTAATTAAAAGAGGCTCATTGAGTCCTGTACTGTAGTGTGGAAGAACCAAAACTGAAGACTACTGAGAGACAATTGGTTGTCCAAGGACATTCCAATCATATTAAATTTGGATTTGCAACTGAATTTCCCATGTCCAAACTGACTGTCTTATTCTTACTTGCTAATAGTTACAGCTTCTTTTTGTCTCCAGTGTGGGTTCTTCAAACGTAATTATAAGGCAAAAATGGACATTCAGGAAGGAAATGAGAATACTCTACAGACAAAAGGCAACTTCGAGGAAGCTACAGAGAAAGAAGGGAAATCAGAAAGTGATTCGGAGGGCGATAAAGAAAAAGAAGCTGACTCCTTGGCAGACCCATTGAATGGAGAAGCTGAGGCTAAATGACCAAATCAGCTTCTTCCCCTTGGACTGCAATCATGGTAGTTTGCCTACATTTTTTTGCAGGAGAGATATTTCATTTGTACCATTTGCACGTATGCTGGGAAAAATAGACTGTGGCGGTGTTTACTTCTGGTGTTTCCATTGGTGATCTTGAAATAGTACTGGTCACCAGTGTTATGTTGCAGCACTGCAAATGATGATGAGGTAATCAGAAACAAGGAGTGCATTCTTGTGGATGAGTATGCTCATGAGTTCTTGCTGCTCAGTGATGAATGGCCAAATTATCTGTATAGATATAGGTATATATTTCATTTGGTCCTTTTATAGGCTATAAATGACAAGTGCATACACATAGGAGGGCAACTTGCAGTTTGGGGCCAAATGGAGGTCTCACAAACATTCTCTTTGTCCCTCAGTGAGCCAGGAGACTGGCCTACTTTTCCCTGTTACTACCCATCAGCCGATCATCCATCATTGAGGAAAAGATGGCTGAGGCAGAGGCCCTAAAGTCAATCTTCTAGCAGTATTGATGCAGCCAAGATCACTTTTTCTATGTTGCTTCATGGCTGCCTTAGGATTTTTGTCAAGTGGGGTGCTATGTGTGAGCATGGGCCAAAGAAGAAGCAGGTCTTAATAGAACAAAGATGGGTGAGAGAAAGAGAAAGAATAAAGGACACAGCCTGCTCCCAGCTGCATTTTGGCATGGGAGTGTGCTCCTCAGTCCCCCAAATATCATCATATCCCCAACAGTCAAGGCCTCGCACACCCATTATGCCAGAGGTGATTTTTTTGTGTAACAGCACTTCAGGTCCTTCTGCAGACATTCTGAAGTGGGAATTGTGCAAGTCAGTTTTTCATTCCTTCCCCTGTAGAAACAAATATTTTTTGGAAAGTTCAGCAAGACAAGATTCAACTTAAAACAGAAGGTAGGTTATTCTCATTCTCGTTTTGTTTTGTTTTGCAGCAGATTCATTTTGCATTTCAAATTGACTAGACTTGATTAATACAATATACATTATATTTTTAAAAATTAAGAGTCATGTATTAGTTTTGTTTCAATATTCATTTTTCAACATGCATTATTTTGAATATTTCTTGGATGTTGTTTTATTTTATATTCCCTCCCTAGGATATTCAGTTTCTTTAGTATGTTACAATACTCACAAAGTGCTTTCTTTTTAAAAAAATAATACAGTCACATCTGCCAAGGTGTAATTGCTTTTCAGACTATCACACTAAAAGGGAGTGTGGGAAACTGAATTCAAATACCTTAGTAAATAGCTTCATGGCAAGTAAAGCAGAATACATGAGTGCAAAATAGATACTGATATTGAACTCAGTGGAAATTATTGGCCAATACCGAATGCCAGGACTTTACATATCCCCGAGGATTTGGGAATGTGCACTGGAAGTTTTGACTTTTTCAATAATTTTCAATTCCATCTGAGAAATCCTAACGAAATCTTCTTAGTTTCAAAAGAGATTTTCCATGTGGCTGTTTGGAGAATGCACATCCAGGCCACGATTGGGCATGCACAAGTCATGTAGTTCTCTGGGCATAGACAGGGAAGTCTTGATTAGCTGTGCACTTTACGAAACACATGTAAGCAAACACTCAATTCTATTTGCAAACATATGTGCAAATAATTCTGTTCCAAATGCTGCTGCTGCTGTTGTTGTTGTGTGTTTCAACTTATGGTCATACTAAGAGGAACCTATCATGGGGTTTTCTTGGCAAGATTTAGTTCAGAGGGAGTTTGCCTTTGCCTTCCTCTGAGACTGAGAGAATGTAACTTGTCCTAAGTCACTCAATAAGTTTCTGTGCCTGAGTGGGGATTTGAACCCTGGTCTCCACAGGCATCATCCAAAACTCACTACTACACCATGCTGGTATACCTCAAATACCCAAGTTATATGGAATACCATTGTCTTGAAATTGATTTGAAAAATATTTAGCTGAAATATAACCCTGACCTCAAAGTTTTATCAAAATTCAAATTAGGGCACTTGAACAGAATCAAAAAGAGCATTTATTAGTTCGTAAGAGAGAAACATGGATAAAAACAGGAAATCAATATGTTACAAAAATAACTACAGTTTGGGGGTGGAGGGTAAAGGATATGGGGCATGCAATAAAAGTTCAAATAGCTCTTTGAGTTAAATACTGGAGTTTTACATTCCCAGATTGCTCTGGGCTCCTAAGTAACTGTGAAAATAAGACATGATGTTAATGGGTTTTGCTCACAAAGCACTTTTTCCTTTTTGCCCGTGATTTCAAAGCTTTCAGATTAAGATGTGGTACTCTTCCTACCAAACCAAATTCAGGTGTACAGCAAGAATTACTCACATAATAAGGAAGGGCACCCACTTCTTCATGTCAAGGCACCTACCTCAGGGAAGGAGCTTGGCAGTGTAAAACAGAACATGGTTTTAGTTGTGCGGCATGGCACACCATATACATATGTAACGGTAAGATTAAAAACAGATTGGATAAAGCCATCCAATTTGGAATTAGTTTGATCAGCAAATGGCACAAGACGTGGGACAATACAGGGATGGCAGTCATCATATAGCATGACCATGACACAGTCACTCAGTGATTCCTAGCCAAGGCATGCAGGTATTGGGGTGGGTAGAGGGAGCAGCCCCGACAATCTCCCACAAACACAAATACAGTCATATTTGCTGCAGAAGAACAAGACCACCTTGCGTCAAAATACAGTTTTGTTCTTTCTGTCCACTACATCTTGAGTTGATGGCTTGCTAGTTTTGGCTGTCAATAATTCCCTGGACATCCCATTCCCATTCTCTTTTCCACTACAGCTCAGCTAATTCACTTGAATTCCACAAGATTGTCACCTTTGTCATGCCAAGCCTGTCTCCTACTCCTTCCCACCATTTCTTCTCCCTCCAAGCTATCTTCTCCATCCCCCAGCCAGCTGTGCCTGTCACTATCACCTTCGCTGTCCTGCCACTCCTGTTCTGCTCTTCTTTTCCTCTGGCTGAAATTATCCCCTATGGCATTCCCCCACTCTGCCCTTATGCCCTTCTCTTTGCTGTCCTGCCAGTTTTGCTCTGCGCTCTCATCCAGACACTGTCCCCGCATGCTTTGATCACTACTATCCCGCAGGACCTCCTCCACACATTCTTCATCATCGTCATCATCTTGACACTCCAGTCTCATGCCTTCCTCGCCCTCCTGCAAACCCTCCTCCACCCTTTCATTGTCGTCATCAACCTGACACTCCAGCCTCATGCTGTCAATGCAGTCATCTTGTGAGCCCTGCTCCACAACCTCCTCCTGCCATTGTGTCCTCGCAGTTTCATCTGTGCCACCTTTCCATTCCTGCTTCATGCTCTCTCTGCTACCAACCTGCAGCTGCTGCTCTCCGCTCTCATCCCCATCCTCCTGCCACTCTACCCTCATAGCATCGTCCCCATCATCTTCCCACTCCTGTCTGATGCTCTCATCCCCATCAGTGTGCCACTCTTGCCACATGCTGTCTACTTCTCCTCCCACCCCCTGATCCCCAATGTGTTCCATGCTGGCACCTTCCCACCCCTCTACCAAAGTCATTGTCTCTCCTCTTCTCACATGCGCTCGTCGGTGCTGAGACAGTGCTGATTTCTGTCCAAAGCCCCTGCCACAGTAAGGGCATCGGAAAGGCTTTTCACCAGTGTGAGTGGCTTGGTGCTGAAGGAGAGCAGAACTACGCACAAACCCTTTCCCACAGTCAGCACATGAGTAGGGCTTTTGGCCAGCATGGATACGCTGATGTATATGATAGGTGGAGCTAACGCTGAAGCTCTTCCCACATTGACTGCAACAGTAAGGTCGTTCACCAGTGTGTGTGCGCTGGTGTTGCAACAGTGCTGAGCTGACACCAAAACCCTTCCCACACTCATCGCACTTGAAGGGTTTCTGACCTCGGTGCACCCGCTGGTGCTGCTGAAGATTGGAGCTCTGGTTGAAACCTTTCCCACAGTCTGGGCAACGGAAGGGCCGCTCACTCATGTGGATCCTCTGGTGTCGGATAAGGTGGGAGCTCTCGGCAAAGTGCTTCCCACACTCTGGGCAGCCAAAGGGCCGCTCGCCAGTGTGGGCACGGAGGTGGCGGACGAGGTCAGCGCGGAGACGGAATGTCTTGGTACATTCCCCACAGGAAAATGGTCGTTCCCCTGAGTGGAAACGCTTGTGCTGGGTGACCTTGGAGCTTTGTGAAAAACATTTTCCACAGATGGAGCAGACATAGGGCTTCTCTCCTGTGTGGATCCGCTTGTGCTGAATTAGGTCAGAGCTATGGCTGAAGCTCCGCCCACACTCTGGACAGGTGAAGGGGCGTTCACCCGTGTGAGTCCGCTGGTGGATGATGAGGTTGGAGCTTTGTGAGAATCCCTTGCCGCAGTGCGTACAGCGGTATGGCTTCTCACCTGTGTGAGAGCGCATATGCTGAACCAGGTGGGAGTCTTGGCGATAGCTTTTGTCACAGTGGGGACATTTGTAGGGTTTCTCACCAGTGTGGACACGACGGTGCCGGACAAGGTGAGAGCTATTACTAAAACTTTTTCCACAGTCTGGACAAATGGTAGCTTTGGGCACCCTGTCATTATCAGAAAGATTATCCACAGAATCCTGTTCCACTGGAATTACAAATTCACCATTATTGGCTTCACAATTAGAACTTTCTACCAACCGATCTTCTGCCATGATTCCCCTTTCTGGAGAGAACTGGTACTGCTCTTCTGCACTTCTGTGAATCTCCTTGCTTGCTTTCTGCATGCTCTGTACTTCTTCATCTTCATTTATCATTTCAGGGCCCTCTGTCAGAACAATTATACCACAGATTTTTACCTCATTGTTGCCAGTTGAACTCAGTATTTTATGTTACATACTGCTTTACTGCTGAAAAAGCATATTAAATAAATTAAAATAAAATAAATATCACCATCAATCTGCCTTTTTCCCAATATGGGACTCACAAATAATGACAACAGACAGTGGGGCTTGTTCTTCAATCAGATTCTCTTTTGCTTCCATCAAACACAATACCTTGCTAGAAAAAGTTGTGCAAGCTGCTTTGGATATAAGAATTTTATTTACTCACAATTCTATACATAAAAGAAAATGATACAATTGTGGATGAAACTAGCACATAAAAAGATGGTGGAAGTCAATTCTGTTATGCCCTATTAAAAGACAGGACACTCTTAAAATAAAAATCTTATTGTCCAAACATAACTAGATGTTGATGAAGATGTTAAAACAAGATGTTAACCAAAAGGTTAAATCAAAGGCTTATACAGATCTAGCTGTTCAACAAATAGTGTCTGAAATCTCACAAACTGCAGTGGTAGAAGTAGTCAAGGCATAAACCTCAGATAAATGATTAGGAATAGGAATGACTCTGAGTTAACTTGGTTATGGATCAAGGGACCTAAGATATGGACAACCTCCAAAATACAGAAGGACATATGGCTGAGCTCTTGCAAGAATCCAAAATCATGTTTTATATCTAGGCTCCCTTCTCACAGTCCTGGGAATTTGTTCTATATTCTGTTCCTTTCGGATGTCTAAAGAAAGCCATGATGAGATGGTAGCTTGCTTATTGCAAAAGTTTGTGGCTAAGGGGAAATTTGACACAAGAGATTCTCTGGTTCACAGCAAAGTCTTTTAGCCATTATATGGCATTCCTCACCTCTTAACGTCTCTCCTTCACTTGAGTCCTGAAGTTCCAGGACACATGCTTCGTTTGCACTTTCCATACGGGAAATCACACCAGCGTTAGTATTAGGTAACCCTGACAGCAAGGGGGGACAAAAGCCGATTTTTATAGGATTAGAGTATATAGACATCTAGGGTCTGATGAGCTGTTAAAACCCAAACGAGTAACTATATCTTAATTAGTGTTGTATAGGATACAGAGAGCCATGGAAAGGATGTTTCCTCCTACATATTCTACAGAGTTTCATAACGGTCTTAAGCTCCCTAATAGCTACATCCCACAAATCCAGCCACTAAAGACAAGACTCCTACTGTGCTATATACTATTTATATAAGCAGCCAGATAAAACTGTCACCCCGTGCTCCAGGCTGTTTTTAAAATCCAGACCACCCAACACAATAGATCTTTCACATCAGCAGCATTCCCCTAAGAATATTTCGCACAATGCCTTTACAAATATATCTTCTACGTAGGCTAGGATGGAAGGAGCGTCTTTCTTCCTAGGTTCCCCTACCCCAGTTCGTACATTCCTGTCATCACAACCGCCTGCCTCCGTTGCTATTCCGACTCCTTGCACAGCCCATCTCCCCGCATCTCCCCCTCCATACGGCTCAGGGAGATGCTGCTGCCGCAGCCATGCCATACCTTGTTACTTGACGTTGCCTCCCCTTGCGCGTCCCCCGTTGGCTTTGTTTTCATTAAAGAGTGGGCATGGGGATGCTGCCAGGTGTCTAGCTCTTGAGATCCGCTCGCAACAGGAAGGTCCCTTCATGATTAAGCCCCTTCTACCACTGAACTTCCTTCTGAGTCCTTTCTAGGCAGCAGCAACTGTATAAGCTCTACGGTTTTAACTCAGTCACTTCACCGCGTTAGATGCGCGATCTGACCCTCGTTTAAGAAGGACGTCCCTATCTCAGAGGACTGCAGCTAAACAGAACAATGTGCTTTATTTTCGGCAGAAGCTCTGCACGTTTTCAAGCGCCCCGCCCCGGAAATCTTATTGCTTCCCAAGCGTGCTACGCCATCGTTTGTTTTTGCATGGCCCGCCTGTTAATAAAGATAAAACTATCCAACAGTTTAAAAGGTAATTCAATTCAACAATTCGAAAGGCAGTGGCAAGGTATTATTAGGTGGGTGAAAGAGAAATGAGAAGAGAGGTAAAGAATACAATAAAGGAACTGTAGGGTAACAGCTAAGGTAAGGTGGGAATTCAGAGAGAGAGAGGAAAATATTATTCATTGAAGTAGAGACAACAACAACAAAAAAAGACTTCACATGAAGGAGGTTTAGTTTAAGAAAGAGAATAAAGAGTGTGGAATGGAGAAAAGGTGGAAGAAGGAGTGGAAAGGGTAGGGAGAGGGAAGGGGGAGGATTGGGAGGGGAAAGATGGTTTTTATTAAGGTAAGGGAGGAGGGTGGGAAAGGGAGGGAAGGGAAGGCAGGGAGGGAGAGGAAAGGGGGATTGGAACATAATATGTACATTTGATAACAAAGCGGGAAAGGAATTAATGGAGAATTAATGTAAGATTGTTGTATAACATAGAAATAATGTTAAGCACTTGTATTGTGTATAAACTCCCTCAAATAAAAATAAAAAATAAAAAATAAAGATAACACAATAGGAAAAGACAGGCAACAAGGTGTGCAAGAAAACGACTGACCCAGACATCGCTAGGACAGAAGGTGTAAGGGGATGGCAGGGTGTCGTGGTATGTTCCTGGTCCAAGGATTATTAGGCCAAAGTAAACTTCATCCCCAAATCAAGTGAAGTTTCTTATCTGCAGCAAGAGTTACTGTTTTCCTGTTTTAAAACAACTGTGTAAGGAAGCACTCTTCTTAAATAGCCGTCTTTTTTTGTGTGGTGGAACAGTAAATAACTCTGATATCTCTGACTCTGGATAAAAATTCAGTTCATTTGGTGGGATGGAAAGGAGAGCATCTAAATTGTTTGAATTACTTACACAGTATAATTAATGTGTGCAGTGCCTTAAATAAGTTAATAGGAAATAGATAGAAGATGATAGACAGACAGGTAGACTACAAAGAGATTCACAGCAATCTCTTAATTAATTTTGGGCAGCTAACTTTTTATTTCTGTCATTCAAGGAGTCATTACTATATTTCTTGTTATGAATAGTTATTCTACACGTCTCTGAAATCCTGAAAGAATGAAGTGCACTATTAAAATGTTTTTAAAATAATGCCGTCAGCTTGCGTTCCCAAGGCAGCCCTCTCAAACGTGTCTATGTACCTCCCATCCAAATCTACCTTTTAGCACGGCCCATGAAAATTAAGACAAATTCCAAGGTTTCAGGTTACACTACAGTCTTGTGGTGGAGGCAGTTTCGGGTCAGGCTAGATGACCACTAGGTATGGGGAAAGCAGTAAATTGTCTTTGCAGATGAAGTTTCTCTCTCTCTGTGTTTGAGGGGAATGCAATAGAGATCTGTAAGATAAAATGTTAGGGAGGATGAAATGTGGCACGCTACGCTTGTGTTTCCCTTACTTTGCAACATTTGTAAGATTACGCTAGCGAATGGTGGGAACTTATGTACAAAGATCTGTTTCCGTTTCTTGAGCATGTGATGATTGTACTGGAAATGTATAAATCGCTGTGAATATGAAGAGGCGGGGCTCAGTCTTTTGGGAATGATCCCACTGAGACAAATAAACGATTTCCCTTAATCCGTGGTCTCTATCTCTGTTCTGCAACAGTCTGACTTGTGTTCTGAAGCCTGTATGTTTTGTCAGTTGCTGCTTTTTGGATTTCCGGGCTATGCTTTTTATATTCCATCATCCTCAACAACCACTGTCAAAGGGAGAAAGAGAAGGGTGTCACCTTAAAGACCGAGACATTTATTACACCGTTGGCTTCATCAGAGGCATGAATTTAAGATATACAGTGACCATGGATGGGGCTTTGGATTGTACGACAGACGGGGCTTAGATGCAAATGATAAAGGCAGGCAGTTATCTCTCACGGTCAGCACTTTATACATTAAATTTCCCTCTCATGTTTACGATCCCAACTCCTCCCATGTGTACTGTATATGTGTCTAAAACTCATGCCTCTGATGAACTAGACATTATCCAATTAAAGCGCAGGTTCTAACTGTGTAACGCTTCAGGCTGACACAGAACTCTGTCGTTTTTTGCTGTCATCGGCTAACACAGCCAAACTCTTTGGAAATTATTGAAGGGACATGGGTGTCGTGGAAAAGATTTGGATACGGAAGGTAAGAGCTCAGTTGCTTGCCGCCTCTTTTTCTTTCCTTCAGTTGTCCTGTTCATTTTCCTGCTTGAAATGGGAAAAAACAAAAAACAAAAAATCAGGCGGGAAAAAGGAAGAACTCGAAGATTCGATCCCCCTGAGCTTCCAAAAAAACCCCTCGCGCTGCTCACCGCTCCTCCCGTCTCACCGTTGCTTAACCCTCTAACGGCCGGAGCGCGTGACGCCGCTGGCTTAACTCCTCCCCCTTCTTGGACTATTCTATAAATACGTGTGGAGGTCCACGAGCTGTAGTGTTGTTCCCGCCCGCCTGACGAGGAAGACGTGGGAGTATTTAGTGCTGCTCTAACCTACCCGGGAAACTTGACGAGCTCCTTTTAAACATTCAGTTCACATTCACATTCCTATATTTTCCATATTTTATTGCCCCCCCATCGGTCTGTCTGCTATATAAACATTAATAATAAAAAGTTAAATTTTTAGTTCTGCCTCGGATTTCACCCTATAAAAAGAAGGGTCACGGAAGGATTTACGTTTCTTTATTTCGCCCGTAAGCCTCGGGCTCTCCACATACTCTAAAACTTCGAATTGTTAGGATTACCCCTGAACCCCCCCAAAAAACATGTGAGGTCTGAAATATTAATTCCCTCACCCACTATCCAGAGTGGTCAGCTCAATTGCTTGTGAGCCCTGAATCAGCCTGGAAAGGTCCCCGACTTTGGCCAAGGGGACGTTCCTCGCCTCAAGAAGAACGCAGTCAAAACCACTTCTTACACGGGTAAAGAGGAGGACCCTTGTCCTCTCTCACGTCTTTTGTGATAATACTATTGAGCACTTGCTAGGTTCCATATTTACCCAAATGCCAGGGTAGTTTATACCTGGAAGTCGTGCCCCTCTACTTGAAAAAAAAAAAAGTTTGTGTGAATGTATGTATGTGTGCCCACAAGTCACCTGTTGAGTAATGGCGACTGATTAATTTCAGAGGTTTGGTTAAGGAACACCACAAGGTGCTTTTGCCAGTTCCTTCCTCTGAAATATAGCCTGAAGCACCTGGTATTCGTTGATGGTCTCCCATTCAAGTACTAACTAGAGGTGACTCTGCTCGGCTTCCAACATCAGACACAATCTGGTGTGTGAATAGACTGTGGTTATTCTAGTTAACAAGTTTCCCACAAAACTAGTCCACTGGAATGTTAAATCTGTTCATCTTTAAGATGACACAGAACTCTTTTTCGCTGTAACACTGTTAGTCCACTGGAATCTATTTACAGGAACACTTCATATATGCTCAAGAGTCACATTTTAAATTATTTCTACACATGTTCTATAACTGAGTGTTTCTATTCAAAATAAGTTTCCAGGTTCAGTCTTGGTCTCAAGCTAGCTTGATATTAAAATAAATATCTACTGTACTTAACAATTGATTCTGTACTGTCTAAAAAGAAAGTGTGGATGGGGGAATGTATCATTTTGTATCATACTGGTCATAACACCCAAACTTATTTGTGCTCAGTTAGAAGTAAATTCCACTGCGTATAAAAGGTTTATTCTCATGTTGTTGTGTGCCTTCAAGTTGTTACCCACCTAAGGTGACTGGGGTTTTCTGGGGCTGAGTGTGTGTGATGCACCCAGCGTCACCCAGTGGGGTTCCATGGAAGTGTGGAGAATCAAACACTGGTCTCTTGGGTTGTCCAACACTCAGACGACTACACCATGCTGGATCTTGCCATACTCTCTAGTTAGGTGCATTCCAGGTTGAGGTCAAGATAACCTGCTCCTAATCCCCGAGAATGAGATGTACTTATGGATATAGGTACTGTGACACTGTAGGTTTATTTCCAGTCTCTTAAGTGGACTTCCACCTTTGCAAAACTGGAAATTCCCTCCCAGTGTTTTACTAGGGTTCTTGCCAGCCTCCCAAAGCTGATTCCCACGCTTGGAACGACTGGCAATCTCCCCAACTCTATCGGTATGCTGCCACCACCACCCCGAATTATGAATTCTTAGACAGAACAGGAGGGACTCTGCCTAATCTCTAAGCGTAAGGATCATCCCCCTCCTCTTTCCCCTGAGTGAGAGAGGTCCTATGTAGCGTGTGCCAACCCTGGCATGGAAATGGAGAGAAACGGAGGTTTATAGAAGTGTTTTAATCAAGACATGCAAATAAACAGTATCACACTTGGGAAACTCCCCTCTCCCAGGTACACTTAGTTACAAGAATTTACGAAACAGGTATAACAGCACAGATACATTCTTAGGATCAGCCAATTCCCAAAATAACAACATCCCTAACGCGACTAACTACTTATTTCTAGTTACTCACAATTAGGTTATAGGCGTAGATGGTCTAAGGAGGAGAGAGGGGGGTCCAGGAGACACAGCATGCCTGCCAGCTGAACTGGGCCAGCTCTCCCCTCTCTCTTTCTCTCTCTCTGGCCACATGGCCTCTCAGAAGTTTTATATTTTTCTCCTTGGAAGGATCTGGAAGCATCTCCAAGATGCCCGCCTCTTTCCTTTTGGTTGGTCAATTCTCACCTTGTGACCTGTGATGCTGACCCTTTCCTTTTGGTTGGTCAACTCTCACCCTGTGACCCTTGATGTAATCCTAACGTCTCATTAACCCTTGGTTTACCTGAAGAGAGAAGTATCTCCCTTTGATAAGCCTAGATAATGGGAAGCCCCATTATCACATGCCCCCCAAATCTCAGATGGTCTGAGAACAGCTGAAGGCTGGAACCACACCGGCTGGAATTTCATCCTGGGACCTAAGAAAGGAAAAGTCAAAGAATAAATGCAAACGCACACAACAGTACAGGTTAGCCATATTATCAATGCGGACATGTAAAACTCAGCCCTCTTAACCTCCCTCCAGTCCTCTGCGTGACAAGGAATCTGCAACCACATTAGAACTTCCAGCCACGTGCTGAATGTCAAAGTCTTGCAGGGACAGGCTCCATCGTAGTAACTTCTTGTTAGTTCCCCGGACTGTATGTAGCCATCGGAGGGCAGCATGATCAGTCTGGAGGGTGAAGCGACGTCCCCAGACATATGGTCTCAGCTTCTCTAACGCATATACAATAGCATAGCATTCCTTCTCTGGTATGGACCAATTGGTCTCCCTTGCAGAAAGCTTCTTGCTGAGGAACAAGATGGGATGCAAGGTGCCATCCGGACCCTTCTGTAGTAATACTGCTCCAATGCCTCTGTCAGAAGCATCTGTAGCCACTATGAACGGCTTGTCAACGTCTGGTGCCCGTAGCCTAAGGATCTGCCATCAAGGCCTGTTTCAAGGCTGCAAAGGCTTCTTGACACTCTGCTGTCCATTTCACTACTTTAGGCTTCTTAGAACCTGTCAGGTCTGTTAGAGGTGCTGCCATTTGGCTATAGTTGGGCACGAATCTCCGGTAGTACCCAGCCAGGCCAAGGAAGGACTGCACCTGCTTCCTGGAACGAGGGATTGGACAGCTATTAATAGCTTCCACTTTGACTTGCAGTGGAGTGATAGTCCCCTATCCCACTTCATGGCCAAGGTAGGTCACTCTGTCCAGTGCAAACTGGCACTTCTTTGCTTTGACTGTCAGTCCAGCATCACTAATGCATTGGAAGACAATCTCCAAGTGTCTCAAGTGGTCTTCCCAGGAGTCTGAGAAGATTGCAGTGTCATCTAAATAAGCAACAGCAAAGTCCCCGCACCCTCTTAGCAAACAGTCCACCAGCCTCTGGAAAGTTGCAGGTGCGTTCCGTAGCCCAAAGGGAAGGACATTGAACTCAAACAGGCCCATGTGAGTGATGAATGCTGTTCGATGCTTAGATTCTTCTGCTAGGGCAATCTGCCAATAGCCCTTAGTCAAATCGAGGCTGGATAGGTACTTAGCATGCCCCAATTTCTCCAACAGTTCATCTACTCTGGGCATTGGATAATGTTCAGGGCGTGTCACTGAGTTCAGTTTTCTATAATCCACACAAAAACGAATGTCCGTCCCCCTTTTGGGCACTAGGACAACTGGGGATGCCCATGGACTGCGTGATGGGCGAATGATCCCCATATCCAACATCTCTTTCACCTCCCTCTCATCGCCTCTTTCCCTTTTGGTGACACCCGTCGTGGCTATTCTGCTGATGGCCTGCTGTCATCTGCAGCTACCACATGTTGAGGATCTGTGGTGCGACCTGAGATAGGTGAAAACAGGGTGGTGAACTTACCCGTCAAGTGAAAGAACTGCTTGCGTTGGTTCGCATTGAGTCCCGGGGAGGGTTTCACATCTTCCAAGCTACCACCCTCCCGATCATAGAAAGCACCTTCAGGCCACTCTTCCTCCTCCTCATCTTCCTGGACTGAAAGTGTGAGAAGGTGACTGGGCCTCTCGTAGAAGGGTTTCAGTGAATTCACATGATACACTTTTGGCTTAACCCTAGAGTCTGGAAACTGTATGAGATAGTTCACTGTCCCAATGTGTTCTTGCACTGTGGCAGGACCTTCCCAAGAAGTTTCCATCTTGTTAACTGGAGAGCCTTCAGAACCATCACTTGGTCTCCTTTCTCAAAGCAACGTTCTCTGGCATACTGATCATACCAGGTCTTCTGCTTCTCTTGTGCCTGTTGCAGATTCTCATGAGCATCTGCCCATGCTTCCCTGAGAGTATTCTGCAAGTTAGTCACAAAATCAACCACATTAGTCTCTGAAGAAGGAATAGCTCCCTCCCACTGACTTTGAACCAGCTGTAAGGGCCCTTTCACATCATGGCCATAGACCAGCTCAAAGGGTGAATAACCCAGGCTTGGGTGTGGAACAGATCTGTAAGCAAACAAGAACGGCTGTAGCGCCAAGTCCCAGTCATTGGAATGTTCATTCACAAACTTACGGATCATGGCCCCCAAAGTTGCATTAAAACGTTCCACCAACCCATTAGTTTGGTGATGGTAAGGCACTGATGTCAGATGGCGTACTCCATGTGCCTCTAATAGGCGCTGCATGACTTTGGAGTTGAAATTGGAAGCTGCATCTGTTAAAATCTCTGCAGGCCAACCTAATCTAGCAAAGATGTCTGTCAAAGCTTGGGCAACTGCCTTAGCTGAGATCCCACCCAGTGGTATGGCTTCTGGCCAACGAGTGCAGAAGTCCACAAAGGTGAGCACATATTGCTTTCCCCTAGCAGTCTTCCTAGGGAAAGGTCCCATGATGTCCACAGCCACTCTCTGGAATGGAACATTAATGATAGGAAGTGGTTGGAGAGGGGCCTTGGCTTGATCCTGGGATTTCCCTACTCTCTGGCAAACTTCACAGGATCGGACATAATCAGTCACATCCTTGCCCATCCCCTCCCAGTAGAAGGACTTTCCCAATCTGTCCTTGGTTCGGTTCACCCAGCATGTCCACTAGGATGATCATGAGCCAGACTCAAGAGTTTGGCTCTATACTTAGAAGGCACCAGCAACTGTCTCTGAGTGCATACGCCCCCCTTGTTACCTCTCGGGCCAGACTCACGATATAATAGGCCCTCAACGATTACAAATCTGGGCCCCTTCATCGCTGGAGGAACTTCACCTCTTCCTTCGCTCTGGTCCAAGCAGCTTGAAGGCTCTGGTCTGCTTCCTGGTTTTCCTGGAGTGGCAGACTCGCCTCAGATTCTCGTTGCATTGCAGCTTCTCCAGGTTCTGCTCCCTTGGCTGGAGTGTTCTCTGGAGTTTCCACTGCTGTTGAATCCTTTGCTGACTTTGGAGTCAGCGTTGTTGGATTCTCCTCCTCTGCACCAGCCTCGTGCATCTCAGACAAATTGTCCAGCACCTGACTCTGCTCGGTGCCCACTGGAGACTCTTCCGCCCCCCTGGGCAGCACTGAGTCAGGAGTGACCACAGGGACTAACTTGAGACCATGCTGACTATCCTCTTGACATGGAAAAGCACTTCCTGGACTCCGCCAGCATCTGCTCTGACATCCGCGGTATCAGCAAGGATGTCCCGACTCTGGGCCTACGATGCTGTGGTGGGAGTCTGCCCTAGGTTCCACCACCTCTTCAGACAGGACTCCTTCTGGTGTAGCAGGAGACAGTGACTGCAGTCTAAGTTCAGGCTGGTCCTCAAGTTGCACTGAAGACTGACCTCTGCTCAGGCTGCTTGCTGTCTTTGCACGCTGTCCGGACTCTTTCCGGGCCTGACTAGCATGGAAGACGAGATCATCACCCAACAGAGCAGGACATTCGTAGTCATCATAAACAGCAAAAGTCCAAACTCCTTCCCAGCCTTTGTACTGAACAGGAATGCGTGCTGTTGACAGTTGAGCCGGAGGAGCTCTAAAGCCTCTGATGGTGATCTTGATGTGGTCATCAACAAGACCAGGATCCAGATATGAACGATGAATAGCAGAAACTTGTGCTCCAGTGTCTCTGTAAGCAACAACTTTCCTGCCTCCTACCCACAGTGTGTGCCTTCTGTAGTAGGGATCATGTCGGATCAGGAGCAACTGAATGATCAGCGGGAGTGTCCCTGGAAGTCAAAGCAACAACTAACTGGGCCAACTTGGGCTTCTGCTTACAGTTGGCTTTGATATGTCCCAGCTCTCCACAGAGAAAGCATTTAGGGCTAGCCTTTTTCCCTGGCTGACCCTGAGCACCTGCCACAGACTGCTGCCTGGAGCGAGGCTGTGACGGTGTGGTGGAGCTGTGCAGCTGAGGCTTCGAGGTAGTGTCATTTAGTGATGACCTGGAGTAGAAGTGTTGTGCTTCTGGAGATCTTTGCGTGCTTGTTGGTATTTGTGCTTGTCTGTAGGAGGCATTACCACAGTAGGCTGGAATGCCTCTTCACCCTGGAGGCAACAAAGCAATCTGCTGCCTTGGCGGCCTCCTCAAGTGTCTTTGGCTCGCGTTGCAACACGAAGGATGCAGTCTGTGGAGGTATGTGCTCCAAGAATTGCTCCAATAAAAACTGAAATAAAACCTCTTCTCTAGTGGATGCTTTAGCTGCTTGCATCCAAGAGTCCAGTGCCCGCTCAAGTGAACAAGCCATTTCATTGTAAGTCTCACCCGGTTTTTTCCTAATGGCACGAAATCGGGATCTAGATTTATCTGGTGTGAGTCCAAGCCTCTTCCGGGCTAGGGCCACAAACTTGGTGAAATCATTTCGGTCCGCAGCTGGCAAGTCGCTTGCCACTTTCAGTAACGTCCCTGAGAGATTAAGCCAAAGTTCACTCATATAATTCTCCTCAGGATCCAAAATCATCTGCTGCACGTTTGAATGAGATGAGAAAAGCCTCAAAATCATCTGAATCTCTGTAAGTTGGCAGCTGTCTCAAGCGGTTAAGAGCAAGTCGCGGCTCTGGGTTCCGCTGAGCAGCTGTCTGGTTTGCAGTGGAAGCTTCATCATGTCCATCGATTTATCTAGGAATCTGCAATTTGCTCAGGGGGCAATTGTCATGTAGGAGCCTTATTGATTCATGCAGGAGCTTTATTGATTCCCAGAAAGCAGCAGGAGAATCCATATGGTCACCAAGGGCTGTTACTGGCATAGCAGCCCCTTGCTGAGCTAGATTACTACCGTACCACTAGGGGTAGCTGGTTGAGCCGATGAGCTATCTTCTGTAGCATCCTGTTGTGTGACATTGGTACCACTAGGGGTCGCCACAGGATCCATAGTGTATTCCAGGATTTTTCGGGATCTTAAGTTCATAAAACCCCTGACTCCCTCTGTGCACCGAAAACTACAACACAGAAAAGATCTGATTGGCTGATCAAAGAATATATATAGTGCTAGAAGCCCCAAAAGCCACAGAAAAGAAGGAGAAGTCCTAAAAACCAAGAAAGTGGAAAAAATCCCAAAGCCTTCTCTCCTTTCCCTGCTCTTCGCCCCCCTCCTCCCTCCTGAGGGAAACAAAAGCCAACACTGCCTGAGTTAAGTACCTGCAATTAGTATGCAGATTTACTAACTTGGCTGCTCGAAGCAGACTGAAGAAAAAAAAAAAAATTTCCCGCTGCTGACTCAGAACACAATGCCAGAGTTTAGCAGCTTTAAAAATCCAAAAAAAAAAAAAACTTCTCTCCCCCAACCGAAGCTTTGAATGACAGAGCCAGCAGCTCTTCACTGCAAGCTTTGAGAGAAAGAAAAAGAAAAATAATCCGGAGCTCACCCGTTTGCAAGAGTGCTCTCAATGAGGAAGCGACTCCACCCCCCCAGCCTCCAACTCCCGCTCCCTTTTCAAGCCTAAGAGAGAACGAGAAGGAGAGAAAAAAAAAGTCCCTTTTAAACCACAGGCTGTTTAAGAAGGGCTCCCTCGCTCACAGATCCTCCCCCCTTCTTCTGAGCTTAATTCCTCGCCACAGACACAGGGGAACCTGCACTTTACAAACCCCCACTTTCCGTTCGAAAACCGCTGCCACCATGTGACACTGTAGGTTACTTCCAGTCTCTTAAGTGGACTTCCACCTTTGCAAAACTGGAAATTCCCTCCCAGTGTTTTACTAGGGTTCTTGCCAGCCTCCCAAAGCTGATTCCCACGCTTGGAACGACTGGCAATCTCCAACTTATCGGTATGCTGCCACCCCCCCCCGAATTATGAATTACTTAGACAGAACAGGAGGGACTCTGCCTAATCTCTAAGCGTAAGGATCTTCCCCCTCCTCTTTCCCCTGAGTGAGAGAGGTCCTATGTAGCGTGTGCCAACCCTGGCGTGGAAATGGAGAGAAACGGAGGTTGATAGAAGTGTTTTAATCAAGACATGCAAATAAACAGTATCACACTTGGGAAACTCCCTCTCCCAGGTACACTTAGTTACAAGAATTTACAAAACAGATATAACAGCACAGATACTTTCTTAAGATCAGCCAATTCCCAAAATAACAACATCCCTAACGCGACTAACTACTTATTTCTAGTTACTCACAATTAGGTTATAGGCGTAGATGGTCTAAAGGAGAAGAGGGGGGCGTCCAGGAGACACAGCATGCTGCCAGCTCCACTGGCCCCTCTCTCCTCTCTCTCTCTATCTCTCTCTTTCTCCCTGGCCACATGGCCTCTCAGAAGTTTTATATTTTCCTCCTTGGAAGGATCTGGAAGCATCTCCAAGATGCCCGCCTCCTTCCTTTTGGTTGGTCAGTTCTCACCTTGTGACCTGTGATGCTGACCCTTTCCTTTTGGTTGGTCAACTCTCACCCTGTGACCCTTGATGTAATCCTAACATCTCATTAACCCTTGGTTTACCTGAAGAGAGAAGTATCTCCCTTTGATAAGCCTAGATAATGGGAAGCCCCATTATCACAGGTACAGGGACTTGATTCACTTCACAAATATGACCAACTCTTTATCGTAATTGTCTCAATTAATTATGGAAGCTTAGCGCTGGGAAGAAACATCACACCAAAATGCCCAAAGAGGTTCAACCATGTAAGAAATTAATTTGGCACACCTCAGTTTGTACCATATGAGCAATACTAGGTGGAAACTTTGTTGTTGTTGTTGTTGTTGTGTGCCTTCAAGTGATTTCTCATTTATGGCTACCCTAAGGCAATTCTAATATGGGGTTTTCTGGGTCTGAAAGTGTGTGACATACCCAAGGTCATCCAGTGGGTTTCCACAACTGAGCAGAGAATCAAACCCTGTTCTCCAGGGTTATTGGCCAGCTCTCAAACCACTACACCATGTTGCTTCTCTAGTGGAAATTTACCAGATCATAAAAACTAACCGATAATTTCCAAAGACATCCTTCTACACTGTTTATGGAAGAAAGTACTTACCAAGCAGAGTTGTATCTCCAAGCAACAAAAAGATGAAAAGTAGTGCTACAGATTAAAACTTAAGACAGACATTTTATATTTTATGAGGGATCAGCAGTTTAATTGAAAATGTATAGATATGTATAGAAGGAACAACCTAGACCAGCAGATGATAGCAGCACGTACAACAACCCAAAGAAATAAATGAAACAATTCCAGCCCCACCGTCATTTGCGAAAATCCATTCTCCTTTTCTTTCCATCCTGTCTTTCACGTATCCCTTATAGCTTGCATAGTATCTTTTTGTGATAAATCATAAGGCGTTTTAGATGCCAATCTTGGCCAAAAAGGCAAAGTGCAGTATAATATAGATGGGAATCATAAAAAAAGAAAGAAGCATCAGAAGTTGCTATTAATGCTTGCATAGTTGAGGGATGCAAGTACTTTTTGAGTAGCATGTAATCACATATTGTGGAGAAATCACAATTCTTTGACTTGTTGGTTGCAAAGTAGAAATATTTGTTCTCTGTAAACCCAGGACAAAGTCGAATCAAATTATCACTGGTTTAAATATGACAATACCCAATATTGTGCCATTTGAAATCAGTCCCACATTAGGCATCTTCTGTCCACATAACAAGCAAGGCTCATCAGGAGGGAAAGTATTGTGAAAGTTTTGAATGTGGAAGAAGGGATCTCTTTAACAGTTACTGAGATATGATAACCCCCTGCCCCACCCTTGCCTTGATACTATGAATGCTAAGCTGTCTAGATTGAATCATGTGCCAGAATGAACTATACCATTCTGTCTTTCTTGCTAGGCTGCATGTAATATTTTGATTGCCCTTGTAGATACTTCTGTTCTAACCACCCATTTTTCATGGTTGTTTGTGTCTTTGCAGTCTTTGTTGTGTATGTTAAAACATGTCACAAGTCTTATGGAGTACTTCTTTTTTTAACACTACTAGAACTGCCCCATGTTTATGGTGTGCCAAATGTCTTCAACATATGTCATACTGTTATATGCCTTCAAGTAATTTCTGACTTATGACAAGACTGAGACAAATCTATCATGGGGTTTTCTTGGCAAGATTTGTTCAGAGTGTCCTCTTTATATTGCCTTCCTCTGAGGCTGAGAGAGCGTGGCACACCCAAGGTCACCCATTGGGTTTCCATAGTGAGTGGGCAGACAAACACTGGTCTCCAGAGTCCTAGTTCTACACCAAACTATTATACCATGTTGGATCTCTCTCTCATATCACAGCCTCTATGATGATGTACTTGCACCTGGATTTAAAGCAAACATCTTAACTGAAACCCCGTTTTTTTTGGTTCTGTTGGTTATCATCTCAGAAGCTTATTTTGATTAACCTTCTCTGCTTTCAGAAGATAATAGAAATAACATAAAGATTGACGCTTATGACTTCCGTAAAATTATTACCATGCCTAGGATAATCCTGTCCCCCAGACCAAGATATAGAGCAGTGGCTTGATAACTCATTAACTCAGATGGCCTCTCCTACAGTCAGGCTTGAATACATGAAAAACAAATAATCCTGTGTAACACATATCATGGTCCTAAACATTGTAAAGGCATCAGAACCCATCTGATCTTTGGAACTAAACAGGGTCAGCTCTGGTTAGCACTTGGATGGGAAACCGCCAATGAATACAAGATGCTATAGGCTATATTTCAGAGGAAGGAGTGAGCAAAACCACCTCTGAGTATATCTTATTGATAACTGGCCCACAATTAGTCAAAGATGTGGCTTACTCAGAAAAGTGAGATTGCAGATCTTTTCAGTTACTGAAGATAAAAATAGCACTGGAAGACACGGTGCTAGTTCAGAGGATGTAGGATGTTATAGGTTGGGGGTTAAGCAGTACAAGAATGAGGTAGAAATCTAGGTACATGGGGGAAGGGTAGCATAAGGAAAAGCTGGGTGGGTAAGCCTCCACTGAGATTTCTAGACCAGCAAGAGATCTAGTAAATATGAAAGGGGGCAAAATTTTATAGACTTTGAAAAACACTGTCAGAATTAATTTATTACAGTGCAAGAAAAAAACACACATATTGTTTCCCTTTTTGAGTCTGAATGTCAGCGTCCACCCAAGTTTCACTTCCCATCACTGAGCAAGTTAATCAGTTTCTCTGAAAGCGGCACTACTTGCAAAGTGCCTCAAAAATCTCCAGGGTCCTCTTTATCTCCCGGATCTGTTTGGCAAGGGTGTGGACAGGCTGCATGGAGCGATCCAGCTCCTCACATCTTGCCATCAGGGTGTACATCCCTTTGATGCTCATGTCCACAGATTCACCTAAGCTGTCCACCGCATCCCGGTAAGTCTGGATGTATCCCACGCTCAGGGCGGTCATGTTCTGGATAGAACTGTTCAAGACTCTCAACATCTGGTCCACTTTCTGTGCCACATCCCTTGTGAGCCTTTCCAGATCCCGAATTACCTGTGGGTCAATGGGAGGTATATCGGCAGTTTTGCCCCTAATAGACAGTTGCGATGACATGGAGGAGGAGGTGGTGGGCTCAGTGTCATCCAGGCTGCCTCTGGAGCTCATCTTGATCTTCATCTGTAGGTTGTTGGCCACAAAGTGGGTCAAGTCCCCATCATGGCTCACTGTTCCTTCCAGTTCCAAGGCACTGGAGATGGTGGCCCTCCTTCCTTCCTGAGCCTTGGACGCTCCATACACCTGGCTTATCCCATCCAAGCTCTGACTGTCCAACAAGCGGCCTCCCACCATTCTTTCCCGGGCTGCAACTCGTACTGGATTCGGCAGCCGCCTGGATTCCTCCCCGGCCACGGAAGAGGACGACGAGGAAGACGACATTGGAGTCTGGATATGCACCTGAGCCATTATATGCTGTCCTTCCATCATGTAACGCAGGTTTATGAAGCGAGGAACAACAACGAAAAGAGTGCAAATCGCGATACGGACGCAGGAGGCGGAGCGTCGCAAGAAATAGCGATACCGGATCCAAGAAGCAGCAGAGATTCAGCCCTCTCATTTCCTGCTCCTAAACCGTACTCGACAGCTTTGGCCCTCCAAGGGGTGGACGATCGGCCAGGAAGAGGAGGAAGAAAAGAACAGGTTGGCTGGGGGGACGAATGGTGTTCTTTCATTGGTCTATCTCAAGATCCTTAAGCGCGAAAGGGCCAATCAACGGACAGTAAGCAGAGCGGAGTACCCGCTCTACACCCGGGCCAGCTCTTGTGCCGGAAGGAATCCGTCTGAACGGGTTTGATTCGCCTGGAGCAGGGAAGAGCAACCAATGACAGCCGCAGGGGAACGTTACGTTATAGTACGGTCATGCGAGGTCTCGTAGAGGTCTGTCTGTCTGTCCCAAAGCAATTTCCGAACTGAAGCGTAAGAGAGGAGATTTTGCTTTTATGGTTGTTTTTAGCTGGGCAATCTACATGTCTTCAGGAGGAATGTAGGCTCTATGGCAGTGACTCTCCTGATTCTTCCTAGTTTCCCCTTATTAATTTGCTTCCGCCCTGCCCCGAGATCTGGAGCTAAATCAGGGGGCGTGAGTTTACTTGCAGAATTCTTTCCCCCCAGCGCGCAAAAAAAAAAAAAAAAAAGGGCAAAGGCGACATAGGAAACAGAGGTGATGCTTTTCTTCCAGGAGCATTTCCCCGCTTCCAGCTCAGCTCTTTTTCCTGAACTGGAAAGCTAAATGGTTTGTGTCTGTAAGGAGAGCGCGTGCACAGTATGCTTGATTATTTGAATAATGCCCAGCATTGAAAATGGAATCTATTAATCCTGATTCCCATCTCCTGGCCCCCTGCCCTCCATTGCAGCTCATTGCAAACTACAGTATCATCACCCTAAGAATCTTCATCTAGTTTCTAGGCTACTGTTACCATATGTTCCTACTTGCTTCCGTTTTTCGTAGAGGATGGGAGGACTAAAACCAGAATTCCATGGATCCCTCTGCCCTTTTGATACTTAATGCTCTGAATGAAATGTTGAAATTGACCAACTTCCACTCCAAAGTAAGGCCCATTTAGACACTTGCCCCTTGCAGTCAAGTGTACACTGCTGTGTAAACCTGTCTTATGCTACAGTGCACTCCCAGGAAGCATTCATTTTAAAAGGAGGGGGTGAGTAGCAAAGCAGCTTTCTTTTCCTTTAACTAGTCTTTTTACAAACAAATGAGATATCCCACTATGACCATTGCAAAAGGATTTAACACACTAAAGTTAAAATACACTGTAATGGGATGTAGGACTAACATCTCTGTCCTTTTTATAATCCTGACTAAAATAGACTGACTGTATCAATGGGTTTTACTTAAGTGTTGATTCACTGGTAGGTTGTTGTGGGTTTTCCGGGCTTTGAGGCCATGTTCCACTAGTATTTGCTCCTGATATTTTGCCTGCATCTGTGGCTGGCATCTTTAGAGGAGCAAATACTAATAGAACACGGCGTCAAAGCCCAGAAAACCCACAACAACCTATGGATTCCAGCCATGAAAACCTTCGACTTTACATGTTGATTCACCATTTAAAAATTGATTCAATAGTCTACTTCAGTTGGGACTACCAAGAGGATTTAAAACTATGATACATGTTTGCACATTTCAGAGAGGTGGTGAGTTTCCTGGTGCCACTGCAAGCTATGCTATTTTTTGTCTTCAGCTGTAATCCGTTATTCATTTATACCACACTGTATAGTGTTAGTCTCACCACAATCCTGGAGGTGGACTATTAATGCTCCCATTTAAGAGTCTGTACAACTGAGTTGAAAGCTGCATCTAGGTTCATCCTGTACTCTTTCATAATGAAGCCAGCTGCCGCAAATTCTTGTTTAGAAGAACACTTCTCATACATCTTTTTGACAGAAATGAGTTAAATTCTGATTTATTTTCTTTTGAAATAGTCCAAACATACATGATACTTTCACTCAGAGAAATCAATTAAGTTGCAAAAAAGATCATGTCCTGAGGCCAATTTATATGAAAAAATACTACGTGTCTTTTCTTTATATGTGCAGTCCTCCTATGATGGGACATAAATGGTCAGCGTGTCGTATATGCTGTTTCATACAGTACCACAACAACATCCAGGATTTAGAAAATTTTATAAGATATACAACCTAGCTTCAGAGTGTCCATTTAAAAATATTGATATTATTTCCAGTTTTAATACACCTTGAAAATGCATGTTTAATATCTAAATTTCAGACCCATGCCAATGTTAATCATGAGATAGGGAGCCTGAGGCAGACATTTCTTCCATTTTTTTTTAAGATCCCAGAAGTATTTGGAGGCCCAGTCTTAACTCAGGGACCCATGGAAAAGAAAAATCTAAAAACACAAAGCAAAGAATTCCACTTTGGTAAGAAAAAGTAAGCAGTATTTCAAGAGTTTTGGCATCAGGAGGACTGAAGGAATCTGACCTTCCTCCACCTAATAATGTTCTAATGTGGCTTATATCCAGATTTACTTATGTTCAAGCGTAAGATCATTATGTCCATAGAGTTTAAATTACTCATCACTAATTTCAGTCCTGCAGATGTCAACAGGTTGTTTCTAAGTATGATTGAATTTCATTCCAACCTATTGGATAGTATTGAATAGCTAACCAAAAATTGTTTCCCAGTCACAGCAGACAATGAGACCCAGTAGTGCTCAATCCATTTTAAAGTGGATTTGTAATTTAGACACTAATCATTTATAAACTAACATATTGTAAGGAGAGAAAAAAATCATGACCTGGCCCTTGGGCTATGAATTAGAGCCAGCCTTCCCCAGCCCATCACTCCCCACATATGTTGGATTACAGCTCCCACCATGGCTAAAATATCATGGGACTTGTAGTCTAGCGCATCTGGAGAACGCAAGCTTGGAAAATCTGCTTTAGGTCTAGAAAGATGACGAAATGCTGAACATCAGTACTGGGAAAGTTTAGCAGCTTAGATATTCTTTTTATGTGCTGCTGCATCATGAATCCATTAATGAGTTGCTATGGCTATCACTTGTGCGTTCTATCCTAACATCATAGATTCAACTAGGAGTAATTTTTTTTAAGAGTTGACTTTTTCAGGTTCTTGTGAAGCTGCCAAAATTAATTCCAAAGATATAAAGATCTATTAATCTATTTGAACTCAGAGGCCCTGCTTCAAAACACCTTTTGTATCTGCTTCCTGCCCAGTGGACTCTAACTGAATCTATGTAAAGTGGCATGTTTTTGAGGATTTATCCTTATGACTGAATAACTGCCGGGCCATACATTCCAGCAACTGCCGTGAGCTGAAGCCATTAGATGACTAGGTCCAGAATAGGTCATAGCTCTTGCAGATTTGCACTGCTGTCCCCATATGTAAAGCAGAGAGGAGCTGAAGAGTACATAGGTACAAGCAAACTGCTTTATGACAGGTCAAGCTAATTGCCCCTGTAGCCCTGCATCATTTGCCCTGACTGTCAGTGGCAAAGAGACAGTGGTTTTTCTCATCACTTTTTACCTGATCTCTTTAACTAAGAGCATATGGAGTCTTCTATATGTTACTCTGCTGAAACTCTTATCAGCCCTAACCACCACTGCTGATATTGAGGGATGATGGGAGTTGAAATCAAACATGATCTGGAGGGCCACACACATTCTCCTTTCCTGCTTTCAGTTGAGATGCTAAAAATTGAATTTGGGGGCTTCAATATACACAGTATGTACTCTGCCACTGGTTGCATTCCTCTCCTGTAATCTGCACACACCTGATTACAGGAGGAGAACACATTTCAGAAATCATAGGAATTGAGGCTTGAAAGCTAGGCCTCAGTTTCACACTTTTTTTTTTTTTTAGAGTTCAATGAGGTGATGCAAACTGGCTTAGGTCATTCTTCCTCTCTGACAATCCTGAAAGTTTCTGGAATTACACTCTTTTACAAAAACACAACCTGACACAACTTCCTCAGTCATTAGGCTCCTCTTTGATTCTCTGAGATGTTTTTGGCAATCCTTTCACTTCTGTCTGAGCTTTAGCTGACAACTCTTTTACCCATGAGAGTGTTTCTGCATCTGGAGCATCATTCTCCGAGTACTGTGCTTCTAATTAGCAGATGCCAGGCACCAACAATCAGGGATATTTTTATCCTGTCTAGTGGACAGCCAAAATAGTGCTGTTTTGCATAGCATTCACTGTTCAAAACTGCTGTTTTAACTGTTTTAAAATGATTCCAGGATTGTTTTTAGACTGCTTTCAGAAATTTTAAGAGATTTTAATGTGTGTTAAACCTGTTTTTTTCTTGGTATTGTTTTAGTTGGTTTTCATTTGTTCATTGCCTCAGGAGCCATTGTGGGCTGGGAGGCAATACAGAAATACTTTAAATAAATATATATGTTATTAACGTCCCAGAAGATCTGAAGACCATAGTCTGAATGATGAACTAGCTCATGGACCTTGCAATAATTACTGTGAAAGATGTTGCAGGAGTCATATAGTATGATGACACTCTTGTTCCATCCTTTTCTGTATAAATACAACCATCTGACAAGAATTTATTTTCAGTACAATAAGCCTTCATTGCATCACTTTCCCCACTTTTTTCTTACCCTGCTACCATCTCCTACTTAGATTATTCCAGCTTCAGAGCACCTCCAGCCATTCCAGAAAGGACTCAAAATTCTGTCTGTGGAGATCTCAGTTAGTAATGGACTACGGAAACATGACTGGATCTGATGCACTTTGGAAAGTTATGTTGTAACCAAGGGATCAGCTGTCAAATTTTCACAACTCTAGTTTGTTTCAACTGCTTTCCATCTCCATATTTTCTGTGTAAATACAGTTTAAAACCAACAGAAAGAAAGAGAGAAAAAGAGAAAATGAACTTTCCCACATGTACAGACATAAATGTCATATATAGGTTCTTCTACCATTCTTTTTGTGTGCTCTCTCATTTTCTCATAGTGTTGTCTTTTACATTGCAAACTTAATGGTGGAGTTCAGAACTGTTAATATAAATAATGCACCATATCTAGCTATTGGGTACTTTAACATAACTTTATTAGGAGATTTATCCAGTGTTGTTGATGATTTCACTTAATCTGTATGTTTTTTAAAAATGAGTGTTACCACTTTTAGTCCTCAAAAAATTGTTTCACGCTATTTTCTATGCAAAACTGAGCCAAAACATCAATTAAAAAAAAAGGTTTGGCCATCAGTTCTAAACTTGCACAGAAAAGTTTGAGGTGTCAAGCAAAATGTAAGAATCAAATTTGGTCACAACTGCTTTGTAAGAATGCATTCCAGAGCAAACAGTACAGAAATCTGAAGTTTAAGATTCATTTGGTTGGTATCTGAAGTAGTTGAGGGATCATCTCAAAATTTTACTGTATTCTTTTAGTCCCAATAAGTCACTAAGGTCGGCATGAAAATTTGTAAAGCACAATACAAAAACCCTTAAAATGACAGTACAAATTATAGAAATTGCCCAGACTTGAGCCTTCTTTATCTATGTGCTTGCTATAGCAGCTTTTCGCTTCTGATATTCCTTTATCTATTGGGGAACTGGAAAAAAATAGATCTTCTCTACTCTTATGCCTATGTTACAAACTATGTGAAACCAGCAGGTTTCTTTCCTCTTGGAAGAAATTAAAAAGAGCTGCTAGTAAGTTGCTACCTCACCCGCTAGTCCTCATTTTATCCAGGTTTACCAAACAGTCTTAAAGCTTGTTGTGCATTCCCTATGCCTGCCAGGCAGTTCTTGTCCTGTATTGTTATGCTTCTCCTCTTGATCCATTTCAGGTTTTGCAAGGGACCTGCAGCCAGAAACATCTTGTTCATATGAATGAGGAAATAGGATAAGGTTGCATATTAAGGTTCAAGATATTATTTTTGTCAATATTATGTATTTGAGTCCCTGATGGGTAAATGAAAAAAAATATCGCAGTGTAGTTTGGACTTCATGTCTTTGACACATTATTAGTACAATATTTTACTTATCATGAGAAGCAGGAAAGCTACTTTGTTTTGTTAAAATAATAATCATCTGTGAGTATTCCAACAAATGCCTGCAAATTTTTATATTGCCACTATCACCACCATAAAACCTAGACATCTCAAATGGAAAGCTGTTCACCTTGAGGGGGCATGGTTTATCAGTTGAATTCCTTAAAAGGACAAATCCTCATAGAAAGAGAAATGAGTTCATTAGTTCTATTTTATTAATGTTGCTGTAACAGCACGCCTGTTTTGTTTCTTACACTCTGCGTGTTTCTTTGGTTGAAACACCAGAGCACCACAGCATGCTGATCTTGCTCAGTTACTTAAAAGTCCAACTGAAGGGGAAACAACCCAGTTAGTATAAAACATCTGAATAAGAGTATGGAGCTGGCCTAATGTTTACTGTACTTTCATCTGTTTAAAAAGAGGATGCTTCATTTATTGAAAACTGACTGATAGAAACAGAACATCAAAAGGCTTCCAAGATTAGTTATGCAAATGGAGCATGTTGTCTCTCAATGCTTTCACATGCATAAAGATGGAAGGGCCAAACACCTTGTGTTCACAGACATGTTTATTTAACTTCCATTTTATGAAAGGCTCTGCAGGATCTTGGGACATTTTCTGTTCTTTAGACACTGTCCTAGAAACAGCTTCCATACATAAGTAGGAAAAGTTGGCAAGAGAGCTAGAGGAGTGGAGAAATGGTGGAAGGCACAAGCCCTTACTGTGTTACAATGGTAGATGGTATCTCCAGTTTGTGGCTGACTCACATATTGACTTGCCTCTTCTTCCCCCACCTCATTTCCATTTGTGCCAAAGAAGGAAAAACGTATCTGTCATACTGCATTTTACATACAGAATCTGATTATTTCAGTTACTAGCTCATGCTGCTGAGTTGGCTTGTACAGTCCCAGAAAGCAAAAGGGCAAAGACTTCAATTTTTTCCCCCATTTTCTGCATTTCCAATGGTTAAGCAACCAAGATGGATAGCTGACGAGACCCAAGTTATGATGATGGATAGTTACATCAAGAATCTTCCTTATTTTCCTGACGAATTTCTGCGTCTCCTGCAGTTACTTCAATGGTAGGAGCAATCGCACAAAGTATTAACTGGGAAACTATACAATGTGCAGCTGTTTCACTTTGCAGACTCCTAATGTCCAGTCTCCAGTACCCCATATTCAAATGCAATCTCTAAATCTGTTTTCCAGATGCCTCAGAACTCAGCAAGTTGTGAAGCTAAACTGCTTCAAATAATAAGTTGCCCACTGATAGCACTATATAAATGCATGATAAATACACCAGACTTCTGGCTGCTTACCAGTTCGTTCACATTGACAGCTACGCCACTTTTGTGACGCCAGAGGAAGCTTCCACATGAGAGGGAGACAGTGAGATGGAAAACAACGGGAAGGTCCATCTGGTGTACTTTCCCCCTTATCATTGCTTCCGGTTCCCATCTAGCATGTACACATCTCGCTGATAGTAACCCCTAAGGTGACCAGATTGCTTTTAATTCTCCAACATGCATACCAAGGGGCTTTTAGATATTCATTATGCATTTTGTCTATACTGCATGGCTTTCCCTCCAGTCTTTTTGATTTAAAGGATGGCAACTGAACTCCTAGCCTTCCACTCTGATTTCTGTTGACTATGTTTGTTACCTATATGGAAGGCTGTTTTCAGTGCAGACGAAAGAAAATATCTGCTTATACCAAAATGGGGCAGGTTTTTCCTCATACCCCTTTCTTTCATTCTTAACATAAAAGTGATGCGGGAAGCTTTGATTTCTTTGCTTCAGGTTATGTTGCAATTGAGATCAAAAGAGTCAGCATAATTTTTTAATTTAGTAATCTTTCAAATACAGTTACTACCCATTGCCTTACTGTAGGGAGAAATCTGTGGGCTCTCCAAGTGTTGTTGAATTGCACTTCCTAGCATCCACCAGTGTGACTGATAGCCAAGAATTATGGGAACTCAAGTACAGAAACATTTGAAAGTCCAGAAGTTCCTCATCTCTGCAGTCCTGTACATTTCTTCTCAGAAGTAATCCCCACTGAGTTCAGTGAGATTAATTACTTCCAGATATGTGTAAGATTACAGCCTAAATTATTTGGTAATCTTCTCCGCATCATCCATGTACCCAAATTACACTATTTAAGCAAAAAACACAGATATAACATTTTTAGATTGTATTCCTTTGGCAGAATCCACTGTTTCTTGTTTTACTTGTGAAGTGCTACATACATTGAGGGTGCTATGCAAATATATTATTGTTGCTAGGCTCCAGTATCTTAGGAAATAATCATTGCAGTAGCCTGTTCATCTAATGAAGATTCTGAAGAACCTGCTTTTGAAATTCAGTTGAGAATAAAGTAATGCAGATTGTGTTCTGTAAGGGTACATACCTTATACAATTGTGTGCATACGTGCCTTCTAGTCACCTGTCAACTTAATGGCGGCCCATGAATTTTTTATAGAGCTTTCTTAGGCAAGGAATACTCCGAGGTGGTTTTGTCAACCTGCTGTAACTCTTCACCTCTCTGGGCAGGAAAGGTGTTCCTGGTTTGTTCCTCTTTTGTGGCCACTGGTGCTGTGTCAGGGCAGATCCATGACTGAAACCACAGCCACGCTGCAGGCAGGAATAAAGGCACTTCCTGCTGTGTATTCTCTGGTGCTAAATGAGACTGAAGCCATGGCTGGCCCCCTTCCCACATAAGTGGTAAAGACATGGGGCTTCTCCCCATGTAGATGGGCAGATGCTGCATGAGACTGAACGAGCCTTGAAGCATTTCTTACACTGGGAGCATCTATATGCCTTCTCACCTGTAGAACCCTCTTTTGGTGCCTCACAGTGGACAGATTCCCTGAACTTTCCACCTCATGCAAAGCATATGTAGAGCCTCTTCCTAGCAGGGAGTTTCTGGTACATGATGAGGGCAGAATGTTGGCTGAAGCACTACCTTACACTCCAGGCACTTGCGTGGCTTCTTACCTGTGTGGGTTCTCTCTCCTTTTACATGTGTATGTGAGAGAGAAAGAGAGCGAATAAAGCAATGCACTCAATATTCTGAGACAAATCCATTACTGACATCATATTAGTGCTACTAAATGTCACGGTCCATGGACCTGTGTTATGCACAAGCCATCAGCGGTTGTTTCCTGAAACATTTTGTAGCCAATGGATACAAATATAGTATCAGTCTTTGACCCACTGGGGAAAAAATGGCCAGTTCTTCATATCAGATAGCTTAGGAAGCACTGCTTTACATTATGGGTCAGCAGAAGGTAAATCTAGCACCTATGGGTCTTTCTGGCTTAATGTAAATAGGTCACATCACTGCGGGGGGCTGGAACCGAAAGTGATGTTTACAACCTTTACCCAAGCCATTCAACAATTTGGGGCAAGAAATTATAGAGGATGCTGCCTCTGAAGACATTGAAAACTGCAGTTCAAAACAATCACTAGGCTATTGGCTGAAATCACAAATTGGGCTCCCATTTCACCTTTGCTGAAATAGCCTCACTAGTTCATTTTTAAGTCCAACCCAAAGCACTAGTGCCTACTTTTAAAACCCAGAAAGGTTTGGAAGCCAAGTATCAGCTGGACTGTCCTCACCTGCATCACCCCAACTTTTTACTGAGATTGGGTCCTAAGGTTCTTCTCTTGGTATCCCTACTTTCTGAGGTAAGATATATGGCAATAGGGAAGAGCACCTAGCTTTAGGTGATGACAGCCCATTTTTGGAACGTCTTCTCAGAAGATCTGTTTGGCACCCATATTTTTATCATGTTTTTATCATATTTATAATTTTTTATCATACCTTACTTTCCTGCACTGGGTGCACCCTTTTCTTGTGCTGACCCCTCAGGTTTCATTAAAAAAAAACAACAAGTGTTTAAGACACTAAAAATTCCAGAGCTTAGAAACATTACTTTTTCTAAGAGCTTGGGAAATTTAGTTTTTCCAAAAGTGAGACTTTAATTCCAGGAATGCCATAGCCAGCATAGCCATTTTAAGCCATACTGAGAACAGTAGCTGCTGAAAGCCATGGGGCTGAAATTTAACAAACAGAAATAAAGGAACTGTGCCTCTCATTCACCCCAACCTCACAATTTCTCCAAGATCGTCATTTGCACTGGTAAAGGATTATAACTGTTGAGGCAACACTCCTAAATCAATAGCATACATCCCACTAAATATTTTCAAGATGCCAAACTTTCTTTTGCTAAAACAGCCCCACAAGAAGATTCCACCCTTACAACAGGCAAAAGAAACAGGAAAACACTGGGTAATGAAATCAGATCAATGCTTTCAGTGATGAGAGACAGAAGCTTCAGTACTCCCTGTAGAGATGACTACCTTAACAACCGGTTTGGGGAAATAGGTCAGAGTGCACAAAATATAGAGCCCTCTGCAAATTGCCTTCATTGCTACAATTTATTTCAGGTTACTTTAGTGCATTAAAAAGATTTTTTTTTTAAATTTTAGCAAAGCATACACAGCCAAGCCATCAGAGAATCTCCATAGATCCATGCTGACTGTAAGGCTTGGACCTTGGCATTGTCTTCCCTCCCCCAGAAAGCTGAACAATAAAACTTCAGAGCACAAATGTTAATGGAGATTTTATAGGTATACTAAGTACATACAGCCTGTTTTCAGCAACGGTAGATATACGCCTGGCTGCCACTGCAGACCTCTTGCTTTGTCAGCCGGGGGCAGCTTCAAGCATGTGGTTCATTTCACACAGTATTGGAATGAAAGTCACTATTAGAAGGCTGACCATTTCCCAAATATCGGAGGAGAAATGTTAAAAAGAGCCTCTCCACATTTTAAAAAAGGAATTGGCAACCTGTACTACGTGTATATTAAATTTCATTTTCCTGCGGCTGCAGAAGGATTTAAAAATAAGCATAATGTTGCTGATGAGGTCCTAGAATCTTTCTATAGACATATATGTAAGAGACACAGACACTCTTTGGAGGGAGGCAAGCCAAAAGAGAAGGCCACCTTTTTCTCTGCTCCTTTCCCACAATACTATGTACATCTTTGTTCCTTCATTGTACCTCTTCCTGCCTGAAGAGGAAGCAGATGGCACAGAGCCTACCTGTTGTCCTACTAGTTTTCATTATACTCAGGCTTAGTCAGAGCTCTGACTACAAAACTGATTTTTTCCCCATAAAGGGAAGGCAAAGAGACAAGGGGGATTATTGTTGGTGTTATTTTGCAAGTGTGGAAGAAAACCAGAAAGAAAGGAAGAACAGGAACAAAAAGTATGAGAACCTTCTTTCCAGCACCATGTTGGGGAATACAACTTGACCAAAATCCCATTTTGTCTAGAATTTAAGAGTAAACACTCTCTGGTGTTATTTACTCCTTTCCTTCACAACAAAGGCAAAAGCAAGAACTCAAAACTGAGAATGCCACGGAAGCAGAATCAAGGGTAGTTCCTTATAAAGGGAATCCCATTCTGAAAAAGTGGGGCTCAGCATATATAACCTCCTTCCAGTCCACATCCTGATTCATTATTGATTTAGAAATCAATACATCTCTTTCATTCTAAGCTGGGGCTTTCCTTTCAGATCAGTTTGACACCTTACGAGGGCTACTAAACCTTTTGTGCTTCAGCTCCACCTCTGCCTGGCTACGTCCAACAACTGTTACCACACTCAGTACAACTATAAGGACCGTCCCCCATTGCTGAGTCTTCTTGGTTCCCCTTTTGAGGGCTGGACTCCAGGTGGAAACCTTTACCACACTGACTGCAGATAAGAAGGCGGTCACTGTCTTCAGCGTCAGTATCGTTGTTGCCATTGGAGACACTGGAATCGCCACACAGGGCCTCGTGATTGGCAACATGAGGGCTGTTGATGTCAGCACTGCCATCGCTGACGTAACCAAGGGCAATATGGTGGGCCTTGATATTGGCATCATCACAGGTTACGCTAACACTGTTAATAAGGTCATGGCCCAAGATGGCAGCACGGGTGTTGGCATGAGTGCGACGGTGACGAATGATGTGGGAACTGAGCCGAAAGCTTTTCCCACACTCGGTACACACATAAGGCTTTTCTCCTGTGTGAACCCGCCAGTGATCCACCAGGTTGGAGTGGTGGGTAAATCGTTTGCCACACTCTGCACAGCCATATGGTTTCTCGCCAGTATGGGTACGGCGGTGGTTGGCTAGAGTGGAGCTCCCAGAAAAACGCTTGCCACATTCCTGGCACTGGTACGGCTTCTCGCCAGTATGGGTCCTCTGGTGGCGGGTAAGGCAGGAGCTCCCAGTGAAGCGCTTGCCACACACCCCGCACTGGTAAGGCGTGACGCCCGTGTGGCCACGGCGGTGGAGGTTGTAGTTGGAACTCTGAGAGAAGGTCTTACCACACAGCTCACAGCGATAGGGTCGCTCTCCAGTGTGGAAACGCCGGTGCTGGAGGAGGTTTGAGCTCGCTGTGAAGGCCTTACCACAGTCTCCGCAGACGTAGGGGCGCTCCCCGGTGTGTGTCCTCTGATGCTTGGTGAGGGCGGAGCTCTGATTGAAACTGCGGCCACAGTCATTGCAGCGGTAAGGCTTCTCACCTGTGTGGATGATCTGGTGCTTGGCCAGGTTGGAGCGGCGGCTAAAACTCTTACCACACACGCCACAAGTATTGGGATGGGACGAGGAAGAAGGGAGCTGTAGGAACAGAAAGAATGGTAGAAACAGCTAAGGCCATCATTTCCAAATAGTTCATGTAATCTCCACTTCCTTGCCCCCTTTTTAAATTCTCTTTGGCTTTCTGTAGCAACCTTTTCATTCCACCCTCTAACTCACATGGCACATACTGTTTCTTGAAGTCCTTGGTGATCCAGAGTTCTTGTCTGCTTTGCTTTGTACATAGATAACTAACTGTTCCTCTCTCTCTTTGATGCCAAAAGACATCCTGGGGTGCGCTAGCCCAGAAGCTTTCTCATGAACAAATCATTCTTTTCCTTAAAAAGATGGAGGGGAGGAGTATCACATACACTGCCTTGAATTCAACAGAAGAAAGGCAGACTACAGAAGTAACAAATAAGAACATAAAAGGATTCTAACGTCTAGCTCTCTCACTGCTTTACAGCTACTCTCTCAAAAAAGGCATATCTCAGTTAACAAAGCCTCTGGGAAAGATGCTCCTTTTTACAAAGTCTTTTTATGCCTGTCTATCCCCTTTCTCCTTCTTATCCTCTGTCTAGCTGGAAGTTATTTAGCTCCAATAGCATTAGGAAGATGATAAAGGAGAGTGGAGAAACACACACTTTCAGTATCAGATTGCAGCAAACAATGTAATATGGCTTCAGCTCAGAAAGACGGGATTTTACTCAAGGTTATCCTATTTTAACTGTGTTTGTCACCCCATGGCAGACAAGGTGTACAGCAGCTGCCTCCACAATCCTTTACAAGCATGTATGAACAGCAAATCAAAAAGAACTGGAGAGGGCAGGTAAGCTTGCCTCACCAACTACTCCCAGCATATTTAAAAATGATGAATCTATAAGCTTGGCCATCAAAATGAAAGTCGTAAGAAAACTGGAGGTCGTGAAAGAAAAAAGAAAACAATCATCCCCAGATGCATTTTAAGGCTTTCAAGCGGTCTCTAGAAGGTTCAAAATATTTTTGCTGACTTATCCAAGGCTTATGTGGCCTTTCATGCATGCATTTTTTTTTAGTTTTGAATAATATCTTTACTGAAACACACTGAACTGCTGTTTTTCATGGTGTAGCAACCTATCTCTGTTCTTTCCATGTGATTTCTGCTCCTGGTACAAAAGTTTCTGTTAAAAAAGTAATGCCCAGAAACACACCAACTTTGTTAACTGAGGTACAAGCAAGAACTGAAGCATATTAAAAACTGTCCAAAACTGTTAAGTTCTACCACATTACCTGCTTAGTGGGTTCCTCATGCTATTCTTGCCTACTATAGTGAAGCAAATATATTCTATCTATGTAGATATACCAGGTACAAACATGTATAAGGAAAAGGATAAAAGTGGGATGCGGTCTCCATAGATGTGATGGACTTTGCTGAATATAAGGGGAAAAAAGGCTATTCTTTTTACAATAATCCTTTACAAAATATCCTTTTTTGGACAAATCCTTTATAAAATACAAGTTTCAGGGATCCAGGATTAAGTCTTTCTGGTTTCCTCAAATGTTGCCAGCACAAAGAGTAGTATATGGCCTACACTTAGTTGTTAGGCTCAACTAAAACTGACCTACTGAACCAGTGGAACTTATATAAATTTTGACTTGTTGTGTGCCTTCAAGTCGTCTCCCACTTATGGCAACCCTATCATGGGGTTTTCTCAGGCTGAACGTGTGTGACGCTCTCAAGGTCACCTGGTGGGTTTCTGTGGCTGAGCAGGGAAATCGAACCCTGGTCTTCAGAGTCATTATCCAATGCTCAGGTTACTATATCATGCAGACTATCTCATTTGACTTACCAAGTTCTTATTTACTAAATATATCTACATTAGCTGGGACTAACAATTGGATTTAGGCCTGTAACTGCAAGTCCTCACCTAACAGACTTGGAATCACACTGAAAGAAAAAAACCAAGCAGTGGCAGAAATGCAGGGCACTCCAGATTCAACTTCTCCCAGACCTGTAGCACCATGATGTGAAACACACACAGCGCACAGTTAAATGTTCCCTCTATGGCTAGAATCCGCAACCCCAACAACCTCGGTCTGCCATAAATGTCTCCCGCTGAAGAGCTCTCAAAATATCCTCAGCAGCCGCCACTCACCAAACTCCCATCTATCGGGATGGTGACCTTTTGCACCTCAAACTCTTGACCCTTCTGCTCCTCCAACTCCATCTTCATCTCTTCTTCGTGTGGTGAGTCCTGCAAGACCACAGAATAAGTTGAACAGGTCTGACCAGATGAGAGACAATACCAAAAATAAAACAGAAAAGTAAAACCGTCTCATTCAGTGAAATCTGGCCTTTCTGTTCACCCAGCAAAATATTTCTGTCTTTCTCTCTTCCTCAGTTCCACTTACTGTGGAAATCCTCCGGACCTCCACCTTGAACTTCAGATCACCTTCTTCATTGTTCTCCTTCTTCACTCTTCTTCTAATAACAAACTCTTCCTTCCTTCTATCCTCTACCACTGACAACTCCTCCTTGAAGGATGAAGAATCTGGCTGGAAAAGGCAGAAGGAGTGGAATAAACGACTTCAATTTTCAGCTGTTCTTATCCCACATGGGTCCAAGTATTCTCAAAAGCAAGAGAGTCATCTAATCTTATGACCTACTTTGGCCCTCTAAGTATTTTGGATCACAATTCCCACAATCCCTGACTACTGGCTGTAGAAACACACACTTCTGGGAGTCACTATCCAGAACCTTGGACAGGCGCCAGGTTGCCTAGCCCTATCCTTGTTGTTGTTGTGGCGGCTGTGGGCATTCAAGTCATTTCTGACTCAAGACGACCCTAAGGTAAAACCTATCATGGGATTTTCTGAGGCAGAGAGCGTATAACAAGCCCAAAGTCAGCCAGTGGGTTTTCTTGGCTGGGTGAGGAAGTGAACTCTAGCCTCCAGAGTGTAGTCAAACCACTACAGTACACTGGCTCCTGCCCCTATCCTACCCTTGTGCATTTAGAAGCCACTGTGATCTGCAGCAGTCCTAAGCAAAGATAATATCACAGTTTATGAACTACTCTAGGTCAAGTTGCTTCTTTAAAGGCACAGCTCTCCGACATCGTTGAAAACTTGTCCATTCTAATAAGGAAGGTTATTTGCAAAAAAAAAAAAAAAAAAGCATCTGTAAACAAGAACTCTTCTTTAAACGTTCTCTCTTAATGTATGGTTGTATAGCTTTCAAATGCAACCTTGTCTTCCAGTTGGCTCTCACCACAAATGGATGCTCCTTGTACTCTTCTTTTGCTTCCTTCTGTGCTTTGGCTAAAGTGGCAAGTAGTTTCTGTTTCTTTGGAGACACAGATAACAGCTGTAGGAAAAAACCGAGGTAGAGAGGCAATTTGAGGAACAGGAACACAATAAAAACAAAACAAAGGCAGTCCTGTGAAATCCAGACAGGACGCGGCAAGCACAAAAAGGGTCAGAGTGGTAGAGTAGCATAAGTACTATACTAAGATCAAGGAGATTGAAGTTTAAGTCTCCACGCCTTTCTGAAAATCACTGGCTCACCTTGGACCAGTTTCTTTTTCTCTTGAAGTTGAACCAACATCATAGCGTTGTTATGAATCTAAAGCAGGGGTGGGATGGGAGAATCATGTGGAAAAGTTATATTGGACTACAGTTGGTCCTCCACATTCGCTAGGGTTAGGGGCACAGGACCCTCACAGAAGTGGAAAAATCACAAATATCAAAATGTGTCTGTGTGTCTGTGGGAAGCAGGCTGAGGCATGGTGTGGAGAATGAATACCCAAGGTTCAAATCAGATCAGAGAAAGGGGATGGGTCATCAGTCTCCCTTTCCCATCTCTCTCCTTAGGCGTGGGAGGGGGCAATGGCAAAGGGTCTGCAGTGCTGAGAAATAAGGCTGTGAATCATCCTTAGCTGAGCAGGCAGCAGCTGGTGGAGGAAGATCACAGGCAGGTTTTTAAAGAGCTGTACGGCCTGATTGGAGCCAGGAAAGGGAAAGTTCCCTTGGGAAAAAGGCACCCGAGGTGGGGGAGCAGCGATTGGAAAAACTCATGGATAGTCAAATCCATGAAAGTCAAACCCACAAATCTGGAGGGCCGACTGAACCTCTTGGATGGCCAGAGATTCTGAGAGCACTGATTCAAAAATAACATTTCCAGACTCCGATATCCCCCATTCTCATTGGAAGAAGACTAAGACCAATTTTTTTTAAAATCCCCCTTTCTACCAAACCAAGGGCTCTTATTTCTAAGTCTTTCTTTCTTCACTCTTAGGGCATCTAGGAATCCTCTCTTTGACTTATTCCTGGAAATTTCTGTCCATTCTTTTATGGAGCCTTTTCCACCCCAGAGGATACTTTTAGAAGACAGCAATCAAGTTACACAAAAGACAGAAGTGCATTTCTTAAGCTCCATTTCTTCTTCCTCCCTCTCCAAGTTCAACAAAGAACTCCTCCAAAAAAACACCCTTAGAATCTTTTATAGATTCACCTTGTTGTCTTGCATCCCTTCTACTTCTTTTCTTGCTCTAGTCCTCAGCCGCTTCCTTCCTGAAGATCCCCAGGTGATGTCCTCTCCCTTCACAAATTGCTGATCTGCTTCTAGCTTCTGAAAATAAAAAATGAGCTAAATAAATAAATAAATACCATAAAAGAAACAGATTTAGATTACCAAACACTGGAAGCACCCCTCATTGGTCCTCCTGAGATCTTCCCATGGTGTTGTTCACTCACAATGAGATCACTTTATATGTACTGGTCCAAACTTGAAACAATGTTCTGGCCTCTTTACAAAAGTCACATCCAGGACTATCTGGCCAAGACGCTCAGGGTTTACTTGATCTCCTACTACTCACCTTCACTCCATCTTTAACCACAGCTGGAGCAGCAGAGAGAAGGATCTCCTTCAACTTCTCCTCTTCCCTGCTCTCTTTGTCTTCATCCATCCTGAACTGAAGGCGAGGTACAGCTTCTGAGTGGAGAAACAACGTTAGAAACAACCCAGGTTCCCTGTCACTTATAGGAAGCAAGTCCTTTTGTTATTTATTGTGGACCTTGTCTCACAACAGCCCTGTGAGGTAGGCCTGGCCATGCAACCATTATTTATTCAAGCCCATCTATTTACTTTGCTTCAAGGCTGATGGAGGATTCAGATTTCCTTTGCCACTCTAGCCCCCCCCATAGGACCAACTCCTCTTGACTGAGAGAGGGTAGGCAACACGTCTTCCCACTAAGAAGCGTCTTGGAAATGCACTCTGCACATGCTCAGAGGCAGCCCTATACTAAGGCGCGTTGGCTGGGCAAGGATGCTAGCGAGGGCTGTCTGTTGCTCAAACTCCATCCCCACTCGAGACTCCCGCCCCCCTCGGAACGGGGGTGGGGGGATGCTCCAGTACTCGCCAGTTCAGCCCCAGCCGAGAGGACGCCGAGGAGCGAGAGGCCGAAGCGGCGCAGCGACGCCCCTTCCCTCTCCTTTCGAGCAACAGCTGCCTCCCCAGCCCACGTGGTGCCCTCCCCCCCCCCACGTTCCCCCTCTGGTGAACTGGGGAGGCTGGAGGGGGGCGAGGAGCAGCAGCAACTCCGGGAAGGAAGTCGAACGAGGGAGCGACGGCTTCCTGCTACCCGGGCTGCCTCCCGCCCTCCCCGCTCACCCGGGCCTCTTGGAGGGGAGGGGAGGGGAGGGGAGGAGAGGAGCGGCTTTGGCGGCGCTGAGGGGGCGCCGGGCGCGAGGGGTCGGGGGGCCGGGCGGCTAAGGAGGCCCCGGGACTCCCCGTCCCTCGGCACGCCCCCCGGCTCCCAACGGGCTTTTGCGCCTCGCCTCCCGAAACAGCGGCCCCGCTCGCAGGAGGAACTGGCGGGAGGCGGGGGAGAAACCGGGGGAGGGGAAGAATGCTAGATGGCTGAAGGGGGCGGGACGGGGACAGAGGGCGGGCGCGCCGTGCGGATTGGCTAGAGTCTCCTCCTTCTCCCCTCTCATTGGTGGGGAGGCTGGCTGTCAAGGGAGAGTGGCAGCTAAGGCCGCGGCGCGCCGGCCTTCCAGGCAGAGCTGGGTGGGCTCTGGATTCCTGAGGGCTGCCTCACGCTTCCCTTCCTTCCCCAACCCTCGCCCGTTCCGAAGACCGGTCGACCCTGGCGATGCGAGCGTGGTCGCTGGAAAGTGGCTCCTGGGGAGGAGCGCTTCCTTCTCAGGCTGCCCCGGGCCGTCTCTCTTCGTTACCAGGTCTTCTGGAGAGCAGGGGGGCATCAGGAAGGCGAGGAGAGTGCCTCTGAGCATGTGCAGAGAGCGAAAACACTCCCCGTGGAATGAACAGTACCTCATGTTTCCACAGATGTAGGCCATTTCCGCACTAGCCTGTTAACAGTGCATTATTCCACTTTCAACATCTTGTGGGATCACAGGGTTTCCAGTTTAGGGAGGGGCTTCAAAACTGCCAACCCCAGGACTCCATAGGATGTTGAAAGTGGAATAATAGCGCTATAACAGTCTAGTGGGGAAATGGCCTTAGGCTCTCGTAGTTTAAATAGGTTGTAACCAGAGCTTTGAAGGGTTACTTTTTGGGGTCAAAACTCCCAGAACTCCATGTTGGCTTGAAAATTCTTGGGAGTTGTACTCTAAAAGTAACTTCCAAGCACTGTGTGATACCATACCCGGGGAAAAGAGAAGATACATTCAGAGAAGTGTTCTTTGCAAGGCAAACAGAAATTTGCAATATATTTATACCGATTGGACTAAGTCCAGCTGTTTGTCTCAGTGGCTGATGGCAGGTTTGGGGATTCCTTTCCAGGGGAGTTTAGACTGATCACCTCTCCGATTTTTGTTCCCTAAACAGGCAACTGGCTCTTAACTTATGTGGGAGAAGGACTTTTTCATGAGATGTGCTGTGCTTTCATATTTTTACTTGTTTTAAACGAGTTTTAAATTGGTGTTTTTAACAGAATTGTTTGTTTAGTTGGCTTTTTAAACTTTTTTTTTTTTGTTAACCTGTATTTTCCTTTTAATTTGTTGCAAGCTGCTTGGATCTTGTGCTGGGAGAAAGGTGGCTTGTGAGCGCTGGTTCATGAAGGAGAACCAGAGCTTTGAAAAGTTACTTTTTCCAAGCTCTGAGGAAGAATGGGATACTGGAGTCAATCTAGTACTTCCATTCTTTTCAGAGTTGGATCCTGACCTTTAGCTCTCACTAGGGACCCAGTGTCTTCCTCTAGGTAACTTTGTCTCTCTCCATCACTTCCCCCTTTTTTGCTTTGCTTTATCCATTCTATCTCTTGACAAAAAAAGAAAAAAAACACAAAGGGAAGGATAGACCTGAATAGGAGGGAGCCAAGCCCAATTGTTGTTAATAGTTGTATGCCTTCAAGTCTTCAACTTGTAGCAATCCTAAGGCAACCCTATCATGAGTTTTTCTGGGACTGAAAGTGTGTGATGCACCCAAGATCACTCAGGGAGTTTCTGTGGCTTAGCAGGGAATGAAACCCTGGTCTACAGGGTTGTAGTTGAATGTTCAAACCACTAACAGTCAAACCGCACCATGCTGGCTGTTAGGGAAGGTGTGAAATTTATAATGATTTGATCCCAATCCCACTTGCCGATACTGAATAAACCAGCAGCTGGTGCCCTCAATGATGAGGCCATTAGCTACATGAAGGGATAAGAGGAAAGGGGCTCTTCTTAATGTGAAACTGAGACAGAAAAGGCTCCAGTTCCTTCAACACCAAGATGTGAAGGCCTCCCTCACATCTCTCAAATACTTAGATATCAAGCAGTTATGATAGTGTATATTCTCACTCCCACTACACAAACCTAGTTCCAGGTATATTAGGAAACCCTTATTCCTGCCAGCTACAAATTCATACGCTCAAAGTTTCTGTTCCCCGTAACCCCACTTTACATTTTTCCCCCCAAAAAAGACTCTCTGCGGAACAGGGAAGTGTTACTATTCAGGCTACAATTTCCACAATCCTGTCCGCAACCAAAAAAGTAACTTGGCCAACTTTTAAGTCACTTGATGAGTGGGCTCTTTCCAACAACAGGGAAATCAGCTGTTTGGAGGGACAAGAATTGCTTTAGAGCAGCCTGTTTAAGAGGAGCAGTGTTTGAAAAAGGCAAGGAGAGGTCACCTCCATATGTTAGTATTTTGGCCTGGGGGATTAGTTGGAGGGGAATGTGAGGGTGAGGATCTTGCTTGGTGCATAGAGGCATGGGACTGTGAGAAGGAGCAGAGGTAAGAGAGTCCTTGTTTGACCACAGTTCCCAGAATCTTCTAACCACTGTCACTATACCATATCATTCACTGCTAATTCGTAATGTGCTACTCTGCTTCATGTTCTGTTGTCAAGAAAGGGAGGTAGGTGATCAGCAGATAAGGAGAAACTGAAAAAATGCAATGTTAGACAGCACCTTGATCTCGCTGTAATCGCCATGGCTGCATCCAAATGACCCCTGGGATCAGTTGTTTCATATTTTCATTCCTCCAGAGAATTCTAAGTCCTTCACCAAATTACACATTCCAGGATTCTGTAGGATCCAGCCATGGCAATCAAAGTGGAATCACAGAGTTATACTTGTGTCCTTTGAAAGAGACTTGAGATGCAAAGACAGGAGGTGAGTAGAAGATGGTGGCTGTGGACAAGAGCAAGCAGGATTTCCTGCTTGGCCTTGTTGAGGTATCAGGCCTTTATGAAAGTTGGCAATTATTCATTCTATTTATTTGTATCAGATTTTCTTCAACCCAGCTTCACAAATGGGTTGCTACGCTTCTTTTTAACCACCTCTTCCTTCTTTCCCTATTTTTCATTACTTGTACATTTCTCTGTCTGTAATCTAGCCAGGAAAATGAACTTCTAGCTAGTGAGAATCTGTTGATTGGCAATCAGTCAGTAGAAAAGGCAGGTGTACTTCCCTTACTCTTCTCCTGGGGTGGTTTTATTTTGCCAGAACAGCTTAGCTCCAGAAATCTGTGAAGAACTCCTGCATTATGTTTATTAATAATGATGCCTACTCCACACACACACTATGGAAATGGCAAAATAGCAGGCAGTACTTGAGAGGTGGAGAGACCACTCTGGAAAAGACAGTGGGGCTTCTTGCTGTGGATAAACAAACATTCAGAGCAGAGGCTGGACTTGGTCTTCCAAAAGAGCTCATCATCATGTGCCAAGACTTAGAGAACTGAAAAGAGCTGTCAACATGCAAGAAACACTTGTAAACTGAGCAGGTGCTGTGGAATATGTAGCAACACTGCAGATTGTTCAACCTAGGGCAAGAAGAGTTTCTTATGAGTGCTCTGTAATGTTAGGACCTAAATACCCTAAAACAAACCAGATCCTGTCTAATCTTGGAACTGAAATAGGGTCAGCCCTGGCTAGTTGTTGGATGGGATATTGCCAATGAATACCAGTTGCTGTGGGCTAGCAGGTGCTGTAGACAGGATCTGGTGTATTTCGGATATTGGTAAAGTCGTGGTTTGTGTGTTGGACTATAACTCTGGAGACCAGAGTTCGAATCTCTGCTCAGCCATGGAAGCCTACTGGGTGACTTCGGGCCAGTCACACTCAGCCTCAGACAAAAGCAACAGCAAACTGCCTCTGAACAAATCTTGCCAAAAAAAAGAAGGTATGCGACAAGTGCAGAGACCTATCACAAATTCCCCAGGTGGCTTTAGGCAAATTTTCAGGTATCTTTCACACTTCACAATTTGTAATTTTATGTAGTATTTAGAATTTTCTTCCAGAGAGCTCTAATGCCTCACCAAATTACAAATCTCAGGATTCTATAGGATGCTGCTATAGTGACAGTGACGTGCTGTAATTGTGCAGTTGAAAGAGACCAAAGACTCACTCCCCACCCTTTTTGGAATACAGGTGTGACCGAAATAATTCTGTCAACCTCTCCTGCCTCCTTTGTAGAGATGGAGATACCACAGACAGCTGAAAAGCATTAAAAGAGGGGTAGCTACATTTCAGGGGATAAGGGCCCATTTTTGCCCTCCGTGGACCTCCACTTCCAAAATGCAATTGTTTTTGATTCCCCATCACCACTTTTCAAAACTGTAAGTGACCTGAAATTCATTTCTGGTTTTGAGAATACAGTTTCTGAGCCACACGATTCCAAAATCCTAGACTAAACATTTGAAAGGCCCTATGTCATTGCAGGTACCTTATGTTTCATAAAAGATAATCAGTGGGTCATGACTAGAGTGTTGAAGGAGTCTAGTATGGAGCAAGGATCCTACGTTTCATCTCACGCCTTTTTAGGAATGGATACATGTCAGTCGGGCAGGTCCTGCAGCAGCTGACAAATTTGATAGTCCCATATCCAGATACGATTTCTGTTTGCATAAAAGAACTGCATTCAAAATTTGCACTGTCATGGTAGCCAAGGCAATAAAAGGGAAGCAGGAGAGGAAGATTTGGGGTTTGACCAACAAAATTTAGCAAGGATAGGTATTTCAAACTGCCCTTTTTTTTTAGCCTATAGCACCTAGACCCTGGGCTACTTTAATTCCTTCCTGAACTTTTGCTCCAAACATTTTTAGATGTGTTATGTGAAACAGAAACAGACAAGATGAATTGAGTGCAAAAATGGGCAGTTTCACATTATATTGTATTTTGCAGCCTTGCAGGGCAAGAGATTTCAAACAAGCAGGCAGCAAAGTGAGACAGCTGCAAAGCACTGGGGTTGCTAAGATACCATCCTTTGGACAGCCTTCTTCAGCCTGGTATTTTCCTGATGCAATACACTTCAAATCTTGCTGTCCCCATCTAGCAATCAGATAATAGGGCCTGTAGTCTTATTGCATCGGGAAAGTTCCAGATTGAGGCCAGCAATTGTAAGGCTGTTTTTATTATTAAAAATTACATAGTATTGGTAAACTACAGGAGCCAAACCTAAAATATGCTTCTAGAGACACCAGTTAACCAAACACATACCGTTCTCTTATTCTATCACTTAAAAAGTAACGGGTGTTGCAGCATTAATAACAATGTCTGTTTGGGGGACTCTGCAATGAGTAATAAGATGAATCACAGTACTTTTTAAAAAATAATGTTTTAAGTTTTATATGCTGTGGACTGAGATGACTCAGTTTAGGCTCCTGACATCCCGACTCTTGAAACCAAATGAATTACATGAACCATTTTCCCGTTCAAAGTCTAACTGGGGGCACCAGGAATTAGCCCCAAGAGCTGCCTTTCAGCAGGAAGTCCCTGTGACCACACACATATTTTCTTAAGAACCTCAACAAGTCCAGTCTTTCTGGACATGTGCCCTTGTGGTAAAGTGGACCCTTCTCTTTAAAAATCCACCATGAATTGAAACAGGCTTCCCTAGCGGGTCTTTTAGATGTGTTGGATTATGCTTTAGTCACTGTGGGTCCTACTATCCCCAACCTACAAAGCTAATGGCCAAGACAACTGCCGGGCATTAGGGTGAATGAGAACCCCTGCTGCAGAGCATTCGTCCTGTCACCTGTTCTTGACTGCAAGTCCCATCTACTGGTACCAAAAAGAAGTTTCTTGCTTAACTCTTTTGAAATATATCTGCCTGGGCTGTTGGCCAGCATAGATAGTGCAGGCATGTGCTGGAAAACCACATCTCAAGGGTAACATAATATTCCCCACTGAGAAAATATATCCGATGGGCAAATCCTCATGCCCCCTCTCCCTTCATCTCACTGGGACAAACTTTAAGCCTTTAGGCCAGAGATGAGATGCTGTGGCCTGCCAGATGTAGGGCAACAAATCCCCTCATCCTAGCCAATGGGAAGGGAGGCTAGGAGTTGCAAATCCAGCAATTTTTGGAGAGCCATGTTTTGCTGATTTCTGATTTATGCCTTATGATAGTGCCATTTTTTTCATCATCTGTCTTTCTCCACTGAACAATGCATCTGGGTGTGATTCATGCAACTTGGAAGCTCTGCTTTAGACTGTAGATAAACCAAGAAAACTGCTTTGCCTCAGTATGGCAGCCATCATTGGGACCACCAAAATGAGGCTTCATGTTCCTTTTCTACCTCCTTTGGCAAGACGTGTTTATCCTTTTCCATCAGTAATCATTTCTTAAGGCAATGGAGATGTTTATCTTTCCTCTAGTAAGATATTAAAGAAAGGCTGTCAAACCTGACAGGCTACTTATTCCAGAGGTATTTCCATGTTAAATTACTCCAGGTATCGTACTCTTCCTTGCCTGCCTGCCTGCCTTGCATTAAACCTTTATGCTTTACTGGCAACAATTTGTTGATGTTTGGTTCTCTGTTTTTAATTCTGCTCCATGATGTTCCAGCACAATTGGGAAAGGGAAGCTGACAGTAGGACTGTCAAGTCTGCCTGTCAGAGGCTCTTGCATTTTGAAGGATGACTAGGAGAAGTTATACAAATTTTCTCTGTCTCATGGCTGAACTGTTAACTAAAGCGGCATCAATATTTTTTCGTGCTTTGCATCTGCTAGAAAGCAGAGACTTTGTCAAGATAAGAGATGGTATCCTCCAGATTTCTGTACTGCAGAAATCTGGAATTCTCAAGAGATGATGCATGGAGTGGCTGCATCATTTCACAGACAACATGTTATCATCAGTGGTGCAAACAGATAGGCAGTTTTGGACTCTAGACTTGATGGTTTTTCTAGAAGTCATTTTAAACAGCCATATGTATTATATAGGTTGTGAAGCATGAAAGTAAAATTTCTTTGCTAAACTGATTTTAAAAAGGAAAAAAAATACTCCGAGCATGTGCAGTATCACACTTTAAGCATGCTTGAATTGTTGTTCCAGAATAACTTGCAAGATTAAAATGAAGGTTCTTTTCTTTTCGAAATCACGTGAAGGCACACATATACACTTATTGTTGTTGTCTCTCTGTGTATGTGCCTCCAAGCTGTCTGTCAATTTATGGTGACACCATTAATTTCATAGGGTTTCTTAGGCAAGGAACACTCAGAGATGGTTTTGCCAGTTCCTTCTTCAGAAATATAGAGGCTATAGGCTATATTTCAGAGGAAGGAACTGACAGAACCACCTCTGAGTATTCCTTGCCTAAGAAAAACCTAGGAAATTAATGGGGTTGTTGTAGGTTGTCAGGTGACTTGAAGGCACGTACTTACACATACGCACGCATATACATACATATACAGACACAGCACAACAACCATGTATGTACATCTGACTGCCTTAACTACAATAAAAAAAAAGCCTACGAAATAAGGGCATTGCCCCCAAGTAAGACTTCTGCCCCTCCTATGAAATTTTTGTCCTGTCCTCAAATTTCTAGCATTGCAGCAACTTAAACCTTCAGCTGAGTATTTAGAAATACAATCAACCCTCCACATTTGCAAGTTTCCTTTCACAGATTTGATTTGCAAGTGTCTCCAACACCTGTCCCTGCTACCTCAAAAGTGCTTCTTTTCCAGGGGAACCTTCCATCTTGGTGGCTCCAATCACGCTGTGCAGCCCTTTAAAAAACTGTTTCTGTTCCTCCTCCTCCAGCCACTGCCTAGCCAGCTAAGGATGGATTGCAGCCCGGTTTCTCACCACAAACCCTCTCCTGATGCCACTCACACCCAAGGAAGGAGAGGGATGATAGAAAGTATAGGGCCACCTTGACAACCCACCCTTTCCCTGACCTGGTTTGGACCCTGGATGCCCATTCTCCTGACTATGCCTCTGCACCCTTCCTACAGGAAGACATACACATTTTGGTATTTGAAATTTTCCCACTTTTGTGGGGGCCCTGTGCCCCTAAACTTAGCAAATGTGGAAGGCAAACTGTATACTGTAGTCTGGGCATCCAAAGAAAAGGAGCAAGCAAATTACCAAGGGAATGCAGACACAGTAAATGAGTTCTAGGTATAAACAAGTTTCAGTGTCCCACTCACTTCAGTGCTAGCAATTTGGGGACTGAAGAAATAATTCATTGAAAGCCAGAATTCCCATTGTGAAGGGCAGAGGCCTAATTTTGCCTACCTTGTAACTAAAGCCCTGGACGTTTGTGAGGTAGGTTTTATTGAGAGAGAAGAGTGACTCACCTATGGTCACCCAGTAACCTTCATGCTTGAATGGAGCCCCCAGGGCCTCCCCAGTCTAACATTCTAGCCCTAAGTCACACATTCCTCAGCAGGTTTATTTTCGTTTGTTTCTTGCAGCCAAGGTGGAGCCCTTGTAGTGCAAACTAGTGCCATCTGAGCCAGTCCGGTGCCAACCCCATCCCGACTGATCAGGGTGTTACGTGTCCAAGCGGGACAGGAAAAAAACACAAACAAACATAAATATCGTTTAGATCAGGTGAATATAAAAATATCCAAGGTGAAAATTAGGTGGAACTTGTTTTGTTTATTTAGCATTGTTTTACACTAAATACTGAACTATGGCCCCAGTCCAATTACTAGTCCCAAGCAGAGTAGACCCACTGAGTCAAGGTGACTTACATTACTGTTGATTTACTGTTCAGCAATCAGTTCAAACAGCCTACTCTAATGGGGACTACAAATGGATTTAAGCCTAAAAGTGCAGTTCAGTACATACCTGTTTAGAACGTGCACTGAGTTTAATGGGATTACCCGTATTTGCCAGTGTATGACGCACCCCATTTATACACTGGCAAATACTATTTGCGGAATATAAGACAGACTGCTGTATAAGATGCACCCCATTTTCAACCTGTATTTTTTGGGGGGAAAGTGAGTTTTATACACCAGAAAATACAGTACTCTCAGGCAAGTGAAAATATGATTTCAGCCTGAGTGATGCTAATAAATATATATAGGTAGTGGATTTAAAACGATTCAGGGACAGGACAGGAAAGTATTCATCCTCAGGCTAAATTTGCACTGGAGCTTGTGGTCTAGGAGCTCTATTCCTTAATCTGAAATATGTAGAATGGACTGTGGTTAACCAGTGATAAGAAAATGCATTCTGCAAATTCTCAAAGCATTATATTTCCAGCAAAAGCTAATGTAGGGGTCACCCTGCTGATGTAGTTTTTAGCAAAATGCTATCTAATTTCTGTTTGACCAGTTAAGAGTTTGGCTCTAGCTGTTGAGAGGGCTTAATCTGGTGAATTAAATTGTCATTTGAAGAGCAGACTGGTGAATGACAAATAAATCCTGCAGGCAACCCCTGGCTAAGAGCCAGTGTGATGTAGTGCATGCATAACAATGGTGAAGTATGCTGGGAGTTGCAGTCTGACAGCATCTGGAGACCTCATCCCTGCTGTAGAAAGTGGCTTTTCCCAGTTTTCAGTTCCAGAGAAGATAGCTCGTTGTGTTTAATAGAACTATAACTGGAGCAAATATTTTCATTTCTCCTTTTGCTGCATTAATAGCATTACAATAACATTAACAGATGTAGCTCATAGATGTATTTTGCTTGGGATTTCTGCAGCAAAGATACTTTTGTTTTAATGTAACAGCAGCTGACATTTGCCTCTCATTTTAAAAATTATCTCCACACCAGTTCCCTTCCTTTTTTCAGTTTCTCTCACACATAAAAGATTCAATTGTCAACGTCTCCTATCCCATGATCTTGTCTCAGGCTTCCCCTCTTGCTGAATTAACTCTCTGTTGCCGTACCAGTCCTGCAACCCAGTTCAAAGTTTCACGGCCATTCAGGAAGTGCCTGGGTGATTTCTTGGCTTGGTGGATCGTCTCATGTTGGTTACGGTTGGAGTTCTGGCTGAAGCCCTTCCCGCACAGTCTGCACTTGTAGGGCCTCTCTCCTGTGTGGATTCTTTGGTGTTCAATGAGAACAGAACTGCGTGTAAAACTCTTACCACATTTTACACATGTGTAGGGCTTCTCTCCTGTGTGGGTGATATGGTGCCGGATGAAATCTGTGCTGCGTGCAAAGCATTTTCCACACTGAGGACACCTGTAGGGCTTTTCAAGGAGGTAACTTCTCTGCTGCTTCACAACCATCTTTGAGCACCATGAAGGGCTCTCCTCAGGAGGTTGAGAAACCTTTCCAGATCGTAGCTTATGCCCCAACCCTTCTGTTCTCTTCACAACTACCTTTGAGGTCCATGATGGGCTTTCCTTAGGAGGTTGAGAAACCTTTCCAGATCCTAGCTTATGCCCCAACCCCTCCTCTGTTCTCTTCATAACCATCTTTGAGCTCCATGAAGGGGTTTCCTCAGGATGCTGAGAAACCCTTCCAGATCCTACTTCACACCCCAATCTCGCTTCTGTTCTCATCATGCTTTTAGGGCCAAGGCTCTTGTCCTCTGTCCTTTGTTCACTTTGTCCCCAGTGTGCTGGCTTGCCCATCTTCTCCTTGCCATGAATCCTCTCATGTTGGTTACGGTTGGAGCTCTGGCTAAACCCTTGCCCACAATGGCTACATATATATGGTTTTTCACCGGTATGGATTCTCTGGTGTTCAAGGAGGATAGAACTCCGACTGAAGCTCTTCCCACAGTCCAGACACAGGTAAGGCCTTTCTCCAGTGTGAGTCCTCTGGTGCCTCAAGAGATCGGTACTCCTGCGGTAAATTTTCCCACAGTCGGAACATTTATAGGATTTTGTTTTGCTGTATGGGGACTCCTTGGGGTCCTTGAATTCCCCTTTACAAAAGGCCACCTGCTCTTTTACAGAGCCTCCTTGTTGGATCCTCTCAGCACCAGCTCCTTGGGAGCTACATGAGGATGTCCTGGGCAGTTCTGGGCCATCTTCTGGATCTCCCACTTTGCTCTTGTTTTCTGCTGACAGAGATAGAATCCAGGCAGGATTTGTCCCATCTGTTAGGATCAACAACAATAGTAATTTGGTCACCAAGCGAAGCAGTTTGAGAAGCTGAAAAAAGAAACCAATCCTCACTTTCCCTAAACACATAAGGTGACTTAGAAAAGGGGCACATCCAAGCTTTTGCAACCTGACTTCTTGCTATGCATCCTCTTGCTACACACTTTTGTCCGATTTCCTCAGTTGTGTGAGAGTCATATTAAGATATCTAAGATGAGGACTCTCTCTGGTATAGTTGCAGCCTTCCTCTGCCTAGCACCCTCTATATATACTGCACTACCATTCCCATTGTGGTGCAGCCAGTATGCTGATTGGTGATGATAGGAGTTGCAGTCTAATAGCAAACCAATTTCAGAATTAAAAAAAACAAAATGTGAAAAATTTATTCCCTTGTTTAAAGTGATGAAGCTGCATGTACACCAGAGCTTTCCTAACGGTGTGTCGCAACACATTAGTGTGTTGTCTGTAGTGTGTTGGTGTGTTGCCACCCCAGCCAAGAAAGACCCCCCCCAAGCCTGGCCTGCTTCTATTGCTCTCACTGGGACCTTTCCCTGGCAAGGGCGATGACAGCACGCAAGGACCAGGTGGGAGGGGCTGCCTTTCTCCTGCCGTTGCTCTTGCAGGGGCCTTTGGTGGCAAGGGCGATGGCAGTGGGTTGAGAGTGCCTTTCCTCACCCTGGATACACTTCTGGGTGCCTCCAATTTGCTAGTAAAACTGAATTACTGTGTTGTGAAATGATGCATGTTGAAAATGTGTGCCACCAACATGAAGTCTGGAAAACTCTGATGTACTCACTGAGAGAAATGTGACTGAGAATGCTTAGCCTAGAGAAAAGAAGATGTAGAGGTGATATGATAGCTATTTTCAAATAACTGAAGAGCTGTCATGTGGAAGATGGAACAAGATCTTTTTCTGCTGTTCCACAGGATAGGATCTGAGCCAATGGATTCAAATTACAAGAGGAGTTTACTAAATATAGGAAGCACTTCCTGACCATAGTTGCTGTTCAGCAGCAGAAAAGACGCCCTTGGACGCAGTGGACTTTCCTGTATTGCAAGTTTTTAAGCAGAGGTTGGATGCCTCCTCTTGGGGATTCTTCAGCAGTGGATTTCTGCACTGGAAGAGGGTTATACTAGACGATCTTTGAGGACCCTATCCAAATCTGGAAGTTTAGGAGATTCCCCCAAAAGCTCTCAACAGTCTTATTTCTGCACTGCTCTTTTTCAGCACTGAGATAATCCTTGGGCAAACCAAGGGTGGAGGTCATGCTGGTGGGGGATTCTGGTAGGTGTAGTCCAGAAATAACTTTACAGCCGCTTAGGAACTCATTCTTCGCTTTCCCCTAGGAGCAGCGAAAGGTTCCCCTCGAGATTTCAAGCTCCAGAGTTTAACTCTGGAACGGAAAACTGATCACGACCGATAAACCTAGCCCGGATCCTACGAGGACTCTCTCCCTGCCCTTCCCTCCATTTCATGAGCTCACCTCGTGTTAGCACCAGGGATCTTCCCGCAGGAATAACGAGGGGCAAAAGGAGGTACACAGAGCTCTCAGGTGGGCCTCCAAGCCCCAGGGGGAGGCAGGCGGGAAAGGGAGAAGCGGCACCCCCGGCCGCCATCGCGGAGGGAGAGGAAAACCGAGGCAAGCGGCGGCTGGAGGCACGCTTGCTCGCAACGGAGTTACCATCGATAGACACAGAGCGAGGAGCGGCGGGAAAGAGGAGCGGCGCCGCGCAGCACCCTGGGAGATGTAGTTTTACAAGCTGGCGAAGGGGCGAGTTGCAACAAAACGGGATGCTTTCGGAACATTTCCACACTAGCCTGTCACAGCGCTATTATTCCACTTTCAACATCCTATGGAATCCTGGGGTTTGCAGTTTAGGGAGGGGCAAACCCCAGGATTCCATAAGATGTTGAAAGTGGAATAATAGTGTTATAACAGGCTATTACGGAAGTGGCCTTAGATTGGATTCCTTTAAAAATATTAAATTAGTCCTTGGGTTTCTGCTCTACTGCACTGCCTTGTGATGAACTTTAATATGAATGTTTACTTTTGAGGGGGACTAATCTTTTCAGAGTTGTTATAATAGGGAAATTCTTTGGTGGATTTTCTTCAGACTTCTTAGATGGGAAAGGATGGGAGACAGGGCAATGCTATGCATGGCTAATTAAAAGTAAGCTCTGCTTCATGCAGTGGGATTTCCAGTGTGTTGCAAAAGAGGTGGGAAACTTATGGCCTTCCGGGATGCTGTTGAACTCTCAGTTCCCATCAACCTGAGGGCCAATGATGAGGCATGATGGAAGTAGTGATTCAACATTTGAGGGGAACAAAGTTTCCTACCCCCAGGGTACAGGATCAATGCTTGGAACAATTACTTTTTGGAATACAATTCCCAGAATCCCTACCCAGCCTGATCCCCTAGCATGCTAGCTATGCATTCTGGGAATTGTAGTCCAATAAGTGACTGTTGCAGTTGCAGTCTCCCTGAAGCTGTAACTAGAGGATGTTAAGATTCTGCGAACGTAAGATATTCCTCCTTCCCGATGGAAAATTGTATGAAAGCTTGCCTTGGAGTCAGGTTTTAATGCCCACAGAAATGAACATTCTTGACAAACAGCCAATACGGCAAGAGGGCCTCTATAAAAGAAAGAAGAAATCGAGGCTGCACTTGCTACTCTCGAGCCCATCCCACTCCGCGGGATGCTGGAAGGCCTGCTCCTTTAAATCCCTCGTTGCGGGCTCTCACCTCAAATGGCGGCCTCCTAAACGGCGCCACCAAGAATCTGCCCTCAGCCAAAATGGCTACCGCCCTCTACGTCTCCCTTGTTTTCTTCTCACTTTCTCTCCCTCCTCCCCTCAGCCCCTTTCTCTTTTGCCCTTAGCCATGATGGCAGCTCCACCAACTTCACCGGCGCTTATACCCTTAATAAAGAAGGCGGCCACAAGAGCTTTTCTTCCAACGCCACTGAGCCAGCGAACCACATTTTTTCCCCTCCTTTTGCCCTAAGCCGTGATGGCGACAGATTAGCCACCCCACCTCGAGAAAGAAGCCCTACTCTTATTGGTTGTAGGAGTAAACAAGTCGCATCGTTATTGGGCGGACAGGATCACGAGAGGAATCGGACCGAGTCGAGGGGTGAGTTAGATAAGGGCAAGGGGAGGAGGCGAAGGGAGCGAACTGGTGAGGTGGAGGGAGGGACAAACGGAGGGGGCTGCAAAGGCGAGCACGAAGCGGGGAGGGGGGCTGTTGCTTTTCAAAATTTACTTTTCCTGATCCGAGTTAGGGGGTTTATTGGTTTGTCTGTTAACAAGAAGCCCGAAGAAGCGCGGATCGAAGGTGAGATTTTAGGGATTGACTGGGGGGGGGTCTACCCAAGTGTTGGGGCGCTGAGGAGAACATGCCTGGTGACTTACTGGGGCGGTGTGAGGGGGCAAGGGAGAGGAACTGAATGGGGGGTCTTGGCAGCGGCGAAAGGTTGTCCGGGAGAAGATGGAGAGAGACAGGGAGGGGCCACCAGAGAGGGAGGGAATTGGGAGGGGATCGGAAGGAGTTTTTTGGGGGGCGGGGGATCGAGAGGATGGCCGCGGAGTTTTGAAGAGGCTGGCGGGTTTTGGACGAGGGGCTTGAGGTGACTCATGAAACCAGAGAGAGGATGGAGACCAGAAAACACCGGCGGTTTTTTTCCCCGTTGGCGGGAGTGGGGAGGGCTGGGACTGGGAAAGCGTGCTTGAATCGGGAAGGAGGATCAGGGCATCAGAGGTGAGCATCCCCTGGGATCCCACCACACCTCAGCAAGGAGGAAAGCCTCAGCCCCAGGAACTCTTTGACACCGGGTTGGTCCTTACTGGCCAAGTGCCCAAGCCAGCCAACTATCCAGCCGGGCGGGCTGGCTGAGGCCATTTCCGCGCTAGGCTATTACAGCGCTTTGATTCCACTTTCAACATCCTATGGAATCCTGGGATTTGCAGTGTAGGGAGGGGCCCAGGATTCCATAGGATGTTGAAAGTGGAATCATAGCGCTATAACAGCCTAGTGCGGAAATGGCTTGAGAGGGACAGAGCAAGGGAAGGGACAACAACCCAGCAGTGAGGTGGGGGCTCTGTGATCAGATTCTCCAGGCCTTTCTCCCCACTCCACCCCAACGCTAGCACTGTGAGGAAGGGGATGAATGGATTAATTATCTAACGGAGGAAAAGAAATTGGAGAAATCAGTGGGAGCACCATGTTGGAAACAACTTGAAAGCACACAACAACAACAACAATCACAACTTGATGAGAGTTGATTTTTGAGCATGAGAGGGAGGAAGGGAGGGTGGAAGGAACCATCCCAAAGAAAGGAGAGGTGTGTGTGTTCCTAAACTGTAAAGCATCATCAGATGGAAAGGAAGAGATAGAAGGACAACACTCAAACGTCTGTAATTTTCCTTCACATTTGCACAAGAATCCTGTGAAGCAGAAGAATCTGGGGTAAATCTTTGGACTGAGTTTTGGTGTAGCTTATGATAACTCTTCCGTCCCCTCTGTGTGTCCTTTGTGCTTACTTTGCATAAGGACTAGAGATCCATTAGAGTTTGAAAAAGGTATCTTTTTGTATGAAAATTCACTCACTTCCCCAGTGTCCTTGCTGGCTGTGGGACCAGAGAAGCTGTAACCACTACCAGAGGTGCTGAAGAGCAAGAGTAGGCAGAGTGAGTTATCAAGCAGGTTGGCAGGAATTACCTCTAGAGCAAGGGGGTACTTCCATAGCAAAATGCAAAGGGTAGGTGAGAGTTCAAGGCTGGGGAGTGGGATTTTAAAAACCATTGGAAAAGAAAGTATTTGGATGGGAAAGATTAAGAGATTTTTATTGAGAAAGAAATAACTGTTTTGTTTTCAAGCTGTTTAGGATGAATCTTGATAAAGTGTGAGCTGAGACTGCCTAGTATGTCCTGTCCTGTTTGTTTCTGTTTCCTTCTGCTTGGCATGACTCACTAGTGTTTGTTGTTTTCATTTCTATCATGTGGCATCACTCAGCCTGTGTTGTCCCTTTTTCTATGGTATTCTCCAGCATCTTATCTGTGGTAAATTCTGGATAACCCATACTGTGTGGGTGGGGAAGCTATACCCCTTCAGATTTTGTACTCCAGCTCCAATCATTCCTGACAATTGGCTATATTGACTGGAAGTAATGAATGTTGGAGTTTGGGGAAGACTTCTATGGGGTAGATATTTACATCTTCTAAAAAAAATGGGCTGTCCATAGTAGGTATCTCCACTGTGATTTTTTAAAAGGTTGGCAAGGTTTTTTGTTTGTTAGTTGCAACCTGGTGTACTAATTTGTGGTTTCCCGTATCTTCTGATTTGCTCACAGAATTTGCTTGCCTTCCCCTCATCTACATTTGACAAATGTTGGTCTAATTTTGCATATCTCTCTGGACTGAGATACCTGTGGAAACAGTTCCCAGGCTCAAGCTAGGAAGCTTTACCTTTGCCATCTGAACTTGTAATTTGGGTATCCTATGGGAGGGAAGGCAGATCTTGATTGTCACTAACATGCTAATTTTACATCTCTTAATGATTTTTAATGACCTTCTCTGAGGGGAGAAATAATTGCTTGGCTCTGTACCTTATTCAGTGGTTTTGGAAGAATACATGCTTGAAGTTATGAATCTTTCAAAGGCAGTGGGTAGCATTCACAAAGCCTGGAAAAGTTACTGTACTGGAGCACAGCTTCCAGAATCAGAGATTACTTGTGGTGATTGTAATCTATAAAAGTAGTGTTTGCAACCTGTCATGATTCAGAAGGGTGAGAAAAATATGACCACACACCCTTCTGCTTTAGCTGTGGGTTACTTTCACCTCTACAATTCTCTGATTTTAGACTCCAGTTCTCAAGTCCCCACTAAAGGCAGTGCAGCTTGTTTTGGAATAGACATGTAGAGGACTGCAAATCTTTTTCTGTGTTTCTTTAGTTCAGCCATACATGTCAATTCCTTCCTCTGTTCTATATCTTTATTATGGTTTTTGAGACCAGAACTGGATGGATGGGGCTGCTGGAGTGCATTTTTAGATAGATACATTTTTAGTCCATATGGACATTTGAGTGAGACACAACTAAATCTGTGAATCGCAGGGCTATTGTAGCTTAATTCTAGTGTGCTTTAAAACAGTGCTATGCAAATTGTTAGTCCATGGACTGATGCCCAGTCCACAAACCATTGGCTGTCTTGGTGAGGTCTTGGTGAGTTTCCAGGAAAGAAAGAAACAATTATAGCCTATGGGCACAGATGTAGTACTGATCATTGGCGCATTGGGGGAAAAACTGTTGTTCCCTTGCATTGCTTAAGGAGCACTGCTCTAAAGGACTTTTCCAGAGAAGTTTACCTAAAAGCTGCATTACATTCGTATTGGTCCCAGGTGAATACCATTTTAGTTTCCTTACGTTTTATGATGAATGTAGTATTTTCAGAATTGGTTTAGTTCTGTAATGTGGTGGATTTATTTCTTTTGATCTTTAGAGCTTTCTAGAATTTAATTTTTTTTGGCAACTTCACAGAGATGCATGATAGGAAAAAAAAATACAAAGCGGGGTGAGAATCATGAAACACTCATTGATCGCAACTCCTAATATTCCTTTTGATAGAGTACTCAGGTTGCTGGGAATTGTAATCTAGCAACAACTGGAAGGCCACATGATTCCTGGCCCTGATATGCGTGTGTATGTGCTTTCAGGTCACCTATCAACTTAGGGCATCCTATGAATTTCATAGAGGTTTTGTAGGCTGTGTTTCAGAAGATGAAACTTATCCTCATATCAATGTCTTCAAATAAATGGATGCATCTTCCTTCCCCTGATGCAGAGTGGTGAGGAATGAGAACTTGGTGGGCCAGCCCAGGGTGGCTGCTGAATTCCTGACCCTTAAGAGGACTTCTGCCTTCTGAGGCCCGTCATGGAGTGCCCGCTGCTTGAAGGAACGTCGAAAGGGGAGACTCATCCGTTGTGTGCCTTTGAGAGGCAAGTCAGGAGACGAAAAGTTCTTATATACAGGTGAGAGGAGAGTGTTCTTCCTTCAGGCAAACTGAGGGGTAGGGGATGAAAAATGGTGTTGCTGCCTTGTTAACTCCTTTTGTATTGTCCCACAATTTTAGGCCTGGTGCTGAGGAGCAGGGGTCCCCCACCCTGCAGCAGAAACCTCTTGAAATAGGTGGAGCATCTCTTCTCCCTTGTGCGGATGCAGAGTGGTCACCCAGTAAGAGACAACGGCTTCAGAAGGGCTCACCCCCAAAGACAGAAAGGAATGAGAGCACTCACCGTGGGGCAGGAGAAAGCTTGTGGTGTGTGGCATCTCCCATGGAGAAGAAGCAGCGGAAAGTGCTGGCAGTTGATCTGGAAGACCTTTCTACAACCCAGCTGCCTGTGAGGATGCCATAACAGGGGTGGTTGCCTAGGGTAGTGGGTGTGGATGTGTGAGGACGTTTCTCATGGGCTTTATTGAAGCTGCTTCTGAGGTAGAAGAACGGACTACCAGTAAACAGAGATCAAGGAAGGAGATTCTTAATACCCTGTTGGTGGTACTCAGTTGTCTCTTCATATTATAAAAAGCAAACAACTTAACATTACTTGGAAAAAAAATAGTTCTAATTAGTCATTTTCTTAAAAATTTACATTACTTGTAGGAGTGTGTGGCTACGTTGTGTAACTTGGTAGTAGCATATACTTTTTTAAAATGCACAGACCTCCTATGAAATACGAAAATGCCCGAAATTGACCCCAAGGAATATTAAATTGTAACAAGCACACATTAGTTGGTATATGCCCAGAGGTGACAAGTGAAAGTTTAAACAGTGTCATCTCTGACAATAATATTTTGCAGATAACAGTATCACTTGTAATGCATTATTCTTAAGGTCTATCCCAGCAGAGGAAATTTGTCCTCCTGCTTGGGACAAATTTTGTTTGGGCATTCCTGTGTGGGTGTTGACTTCTAAAACCTCTCACAGATATGGTCATTTCTGCACTACGCTGTTATAGTGCTATTATTCCACTTTCAACATCCTATGGAATCCTGGGTTTGCAGTTTAGGGAGGGGCATTTAGAATTCTCAGCCAGGGAGCTCTTTGACTGCAGTAAACTACAAACTCCAGAATTCCACTGGATGTTGAAAGTGGAGTAATAGTACTATAACAGCATGGGGGAAATGGCCTTTGATTGTGGCACTTGGATGACTGCCTATCTTCACGTATGTGTTAGGATCTTAAACTCAGATGGTGCTTCCTCCATCTTGGGAAAATTGGGTGACTGTTGGTGGAAGATTTTCTCAGTGGTGGTTGTGGGATGTACTATTTTACCAATACTCTGCTTTACCCTACCTCTTGCCTTTTTGTATTATGTCTTCTTGGCACCAGACAAAGACTTTTCTATTTTTCTGGCTGCAGTTTGAATCCTGCTGACAGATTTGTGTTGTTTTTATATGTTTTGTGACCTTTATATGATGTTGTTTTCTTGTGTCTGCATTTTAATTGTCCTATTCTTTGTGCAAATCCTCTTCGGGATTTGATTGGGGTGGGTATTATAATAAGTAAATAACCTACTCCTCCAAGAAAGGTACTGCTTCGCAAAGTTAATACAACTTGAAATGCATCAGTTGTTTAATTTTCCCACTCTGCATTGCAGCACCCATGATCGTTTGCAAGACCAAATCAGGAGATTTTTATCCAATGGTACAGAGTGTTCTTTTCCATAGCCAGAATAGAATCAGATCACCTGGATTAAGTACCGTTATTGTTCCCATGATAAATGTTTGTATAAGCAGGCTTATGAGAGGAAGGAAAGAGAAAGACATTGAACTTATTTGTTTCTCAGCCACTTCTAATTTGGCTTGTATCTCTCCTTTATTTAGGAGGATCAACCAAGGTGGTCACCTCAAAGACCTGCTGTATCACCCTGTGTAAATTCCCTCCAGCCAATGATCATGAAGGAAGATGAAGCTTCCTGGTCAGCAAAAGGTCATAGTACCACCCGATGCAGGTGAGCAGTGGTCCATGAGACAGGAGAGCTAGGAGGGACTGTGGGAGTGGGCACCTCTCCTAAAGCTTCCTGTTTTTCTTCCTCTCTTTCCTGTATCCAGTTTGGATTCCCCTAAGGGACTCTCCCTTTCCCACAAGGAACCTAAGGAGAAGTTGAGTCATGTGTGTCGGCAGCTGTGGGACCGGAGGCTGTCTCCTCCTCTGTGCTGTGAGTCGGAACGCCTGCAAGCCAAGCGGCAGCGCCTGCAGAATGGCTTTTCCCTGCTCAAGGGGAATGAGGGCACAAAAGCCATCAGTATGGAGGGCTCTTCTTTGAGTAAAGCCCTGGTGAGTTGGTGGGGAGAGGCAACTTTGGAAAAACCGAGGGAGAGGTGCTTGGCAAAACCTCACTAACGGAGTCGGAGGGTGACGTCTTGGTCCACCTTTCGGTTCAGACATCTTTTCTCGCTGGCAGGATGCCGGCGCTGGCACGGAGAAGCTGGAGACCTCCCCACCCCCCTGCCGGTGAGTGCTTCGCCCACAAAACCAACCCAGGCGTGGAATTGGCTGTGCTTCCCCCTCCCCTCCACCCTTCAGGAGCCTGCCAGTTACACTGCATGAAAAGTGAACAACTTTGAGGTTTAGCTTTGAGGCCTCTGGTGCCAGCCCAGAATTCCTTGGGAGATGAAGGGATAGTCTCTTTCTCATTGGCAAAAGTACCAGCTTGGAATCTGGGTGTCTCTGGAGCAGTCTTCCCCAACCTGGGACCCCTGAGATGTGTTGACCTTCAGTCTCCCCCATCATCTTCACCCAGCCTAGCTGGGGAGTGATGGGCGTGGTAGACCAACCCAGCAGGAGGGCACCAGGTTGTGGGAGGCTGCTTTGGGGCATCTTGGTTCCAAAGGGCCAAAGGCTGCCTATCACTTCCCAGTGTTTTTGCTCTCACTTAGGAGCGATCAGCCGGTGTTGCACATCCAGTCACCTTCTTCACATGTGGAAAAGCCAACTCCTCCCGACCCATGCGAGCACAACCATCAGCCAGGTGGGTGAGGCTCTATGGTCAATTGCCCTGTCCTTCAGGGCAAGAGTAGTATTGTGAAGGTGTGCAAAAATCTGTGTCTCTGTATAAAAATTAATTTACAGGGCCAGCTATAGCAGTGAATATCGCATATATAGTGGCACATATTTAAAATACCGCTGGCCTTCCACATTTGCGGGTTTTACTTTTTATTGATTATTTGTGAGTTTCTCTAACACTTGCGCATCCCTCACCCACTGCTTCAAGCTGTTCTTTTCCAGGGAACCTTTCCTCTTGGTGGCTCTGATCAGGCTGTGCAGCATTTTAAAAACCTGCCTTGGGTCCTCCCCCTCTCGCAGCCACTGTCTGTACAGCTTAGGACAGACTGCAGCCTGATTTTTCAGCACCACAAATTTTCTCCCAATGGCCCACACATATCCAAGGAAAGAGATAGGCAAGAAGGAGGAAGTATAGGGCCACAGTGGCAACCCACTCCCATTCCCTCTCCTTTCCCTGACGTGGTTTGGACCTGGGTGCCCATTTCTCCTCACCATGCCTTGGCCCCGTTCCCACAGACACACATATTTTGATATTTGTGGTTTTCCCATTTTTGTGGGGATCTTGTGCCCCTAACCCTAGTGAACGTGGAGGATCAACTGTACATGTATCCCTCCTTTGCAGGAGTTGTCATCTTCAAGGCAGCTTATAGGCAACATTGAACAAAGTTGTATTCTGTCCAGTTTCTTTCTGTAGGCCTTCCAATCAGAGACAGGCTGTCTCCCATTTCCTACTTCTGATCTTGTAATCAAGGGGCTCACACCTTCTGACATTGCTTGTGCTGCGTCAACCTTAGCAGCAGGGGGAAAGGGGGAATTTAATGCTTTTATTAGGGTAGGAGCAGGAACTGTGTGGTTCTCCCAGTGTTGTTGAATTGCAGCTTCCAGCAGTCCCAGCCACCATGGTGAGGGGCATTGAGAGATGCCGTTTGATGACACTGGAAGAGCAACACAGGTCCCACCCCTAGGCTAGGAGAACTCTTTACATCTCTGGCTCCAGCTCCATTCTGCTGCCAGTCCAGTAGAGCTAGCCTGGAAATGGCTGCATTTGCCAGGATACACAGGAGCAGAGCATGTGTCACTTTTGGAATGCTGATCTAGGGAGGGGAGTGCCCCTGGGAGGCATACCTGGGAAGGGGAGACAGGGTAGCAGAAGAGGCTTTTCCTTAAAAAAGATTTTTTTAAGTGGATCATTTAAAATAAAAGGCAGTCTTGAAAGCAACTTACAGAAGGCCTGTTCCAAAAGTGCCAGGATGGGGCATAGAGAAAAGAATGAGAATGAATCAGCCACAAGAAACGTTTCAGTGTGTTTAATGTGGTGGAAAGGGACAGAAACTTAAGTGATGGAAACAGGAGAGATGATGGTGAGTGGAGGTTGTTAGAACTATACATTATGATTGTTGGCTTATCCTTCCTTCCTTCTTTCTAATCTGTCTGAAAACATGTCAATGGGAGATGGAGCAACAGTTCCCTCAGTTGAGGTGAATCCAGAAGAGGCAGATGTTCCCTGGCTACAGTAAGACTTTATATTAGGCAGGATTCACTGAATGATTTGGTGCAGTGTTGGGTTTCCAAAGCAATTTTTAATTATCTTTGGCCATTTTATTGTGCTTTTACATCTTCTGTAGATACATGCATGTTCTTCTTAGCTGATGGGAATGTTTGGTGCAGCATGGACAATTACATTTTTTAAACTGCAACTCCCAGTATCACTTACCTAGCATGGCCAAGAGTACTGGATATGGTGGCTATGGTTTTGGAGGGTTTTTAGTAAAAACAAATAACTTTGCTAGCTCCAGTCCTAGATGCATGTTTACTAGTAGTCAGGGAAAGGTGACACAAGAAGAACAACCCATTAATGGGTGGCAGGCTGAGATCTTGATTGAATTAACAAACAGAAGAGATCTGTCTTTGCCGCCTTCAAAAGTTCTTAACACCATGAGACACAATTTTCCATTTTATTTGGAGCAGCGCTGCTCTAGCATTACAGACAAAATGGAGGTCTGAAATACAAAAGGAGATTGAAGAGAAACCAAAATATAGATGATCTGATACTCTTTGATAACCACTGACAACTCCACTCATCATGAATGCTGACAGGTTAGGATGTCCAGAGTTGGTATACAGGCAAGAAAGGAAGGTTCAGTCAAAGATACTTATGTTGCAAAGCAGCCTTCCTCAAGCTGGGGCCTTCTCGATGTGTTGGACTACTGCACCCATTACCCAAGCCACCATGGCTGGTGGTGATAGGAGAAGAAATCCAACATATTTGAAGGACTCTAGCATGATGGAGATTGCTGTGTGGAAATAACCATCCATTCCTTCCATCGTCCTACAGCCAGTAGCATTTCTTCTCCCTCCCATCAGATGTCTCATCAGAAGCAGCTGAAGCCCCCTCTTCCTGGCCCCCTGCTGTTTCAACCCTCTTGCGTCCTTCAGTGGTCCCGCGTTTCCGACACTGGGGCCTGGTCCCCGTTTTCCAGAGCATGCGTTCAAAACTGGAGGCCTTTGCGGACATCTTCCTGAGCCCGTCCAAGTCCACCCTTCCGTCCACTGAGGGACCGCCTTCCTTGCCTCCAGGCCCGCAGAGAAACGAGGATCAGGCAGCAGCACAGCCGGGAACTCCACGTAGAGGAGTCAACATTGAGGTGAAAATTGCCATCTCAGAACCTCGTCCTCGGAAGAGAAGCTGTCACCCAGGAGGAGGAGGAGGAGAGGAGGAGGAGGAGGAGATGGGCAGCATGGTGGTCAGTGGCCGGCCCCCTATCCGCCAGTGGCGCCTGAATGAAGGGGATCCGGCTCCTCAGCCCCGCCTCGGACGGAGCTACTCCTGCCCAGATTTCCCTGGGGCTTGCTCCTGGCAAGCCTCCCTGGTGGCCATTTCTCATTCCTCGCAGCTGCGACAGCGCCGGCACACTGTCTGCAGTCTGGAAGTATCCCGAGAGCTGGGGCGTCCCACTCCACCCTGCCTACGAAAGGAGGTGTACCCGTTCAGCACACCCCCTGGGCGACTCTTGGCACACTCAGTCAATGGCGACAGCTCCTCATATTCCTCTGCTGTACCTCCCTGCTGCCGGGACTCTGATGCAGCTCATTCCAGGTGAAAACTTTCTCCTCTGTTTTTTTGTTCCCTCAGTCTACCCTCTCCTGCCTCCAAGCTGTATGTTGTTCCTCAAGTGTCTTAAGGCTGCTGTTACTTTTTTTTCTTTTTAAAATTAAGGACCGCTTGGACACAAAATGAGACTAAGAAGGGAACATATCTTTGTGGGACAGCTTATTCTGAGTTCCTGTATTCTGTCTCCTGCGGCAGCCTTGCTTCGCTACATGAGTTTGGATTGCAATTCCCATTTTCCCTGACCAGCATAAGCCAGTGTCAGGGATGATGTGGGTTGTAGTTCAACCTCATATGAGGACTTGGGGTTGGGAAAGGCCACTCTCCAGGTTCTCAAGCAGCCTTGCACTCTCAGTGCTAGGTGGCCCTGCTGATCCATTTGTTTAACTCTTAATTCTCTCCCTACCCGCCAGTCGCTGAAGAGGTCAGGCTGGGGAACATCTAGGACTCACTGCTATTGGTGTGTTTGGTTTTTAATCCCCTTTATCCTCATAGGGACCTCTCTACCTCCCCTGATGGTGGACGAAGGGTGCGTGGGGTTGGCCTGGAACTGGGTGACTCTGAGTTGGTTGCATCAGAGCAGATGATGCTTTCAGAGGATGAGATGAAGGTCAGTTGGTTCTTGACCCAGGGGTTTACCCTAAGAGGTGCTGTGCTGTGAGGAAGGGGTGGCTGTGGAACTCTTAACTCTCTTCCCTTTTGTGGGGTTGTTGTCTTTGGTTTAGTCTTGTGTCCTCTCATAGCCTTCCTTGATCTTCCTGAATTGTGCAGGTCTCACAGGACAACACCACAGGGAAAGTGTCCTGTATAAGGATCCGCAAGACACCAGCTAGGCAGCAAGCAAATCTCACTCCGATGGGGCTTCCCCGGCCTGTCAGGTGAGGGTGTCCCCCACCCCCCATGAGGTTAAAAGGGAATAGTAATTTTCTCAGGTGGTGAGGGAGGAGGTTTCAGGGAGTCAGGACACATAAGGCCTATGTTCTCCTGTGCTTGGAGGTGAATCATCTATGTGTGAGGGTACGAAGACTGCCCTTGGGGTCAATGAACACACTGAGTGTGGTGGGCAACTTGTGCTCCTCCAGATCTTGGTGGATTACAGCTCCTAGCATCCCTCACTATTGGTTATACTGGTTGGAGATGATGGGTGTTGTAGTTCAACAGTATCTGGAAGGCTGCATCTGCACAACCCTGGTATTGAGGGAGGAGTTGCATATATATGGAATAGAATCTTAAGGGCTATGGCTGCCCTCTGATGTCAAGTTTTGTTCACTGTTTGCTTTTCAATTTCCTTTGACCCAGTGTAGGACATCTCTGGCTGGGAAACACTTGAGTACTCTGGCTCAGTGGTTCCCAACTTTTGCTCGTCCAGAGGCTTTTTAACTTCACCTCCCAGAATCCTTGACTATTGGCCATGCTGGTTACAGCTTCTGGGAGTGGAAGTCCCAAGACTCCTGGAGGGCCATAGCTTGAAATCCACTCACCTTGCTGACAGGTTAAAGATACACCTTTTGACAGCTTTGGAGAATGTGAGGCTAGGCTAAGGGAAGGAGAGAAGCTCTGTGATGTCAGGAGGGTGTTGTGGCAGTCAAGTCTGATGTCTTTCTGGATTAATTGGCACTGAACTATAGGCTTGAGAGCTCACTTGCTAGTTTCTATTAGAAAAAAAAAGCGCTAGAGGTTATCAGGCAAGCTGTGGTCCACTGTGTGGAAAATACCTCTTGAGGCTCAGCAGGCCTGACTGGCTGTCTCTCCCTGCCATTGCGCCATTTCCTCACCCCCACACGTAAGAAAAAAGCACTTTCTGGACTGGCCTGGACACCCCTGCCAATGAATGTTCTTTTTTTCCTTTCTTAGGCTGAACAAGAAGGAGTTCAGCCTGGAAGAGATCTACACAAACAAGAACTACCGGACCCCTACGGAGAAAAGGTGAGCATAAGAAGCATGACCTTGTGCCCCGCCTCTCCCACCTGACCATTTTGGGCTGGGCATTCCCAGTTTTGTCTCCACTTCCTATAAGCAGTGAACATGAGCTCCTGTGATTTGAATATATTTACAAAACTACTTTGTCCATTACACAGAGGGGCCATAGAAGGAGATTCATGAGGTGGCCAGGCCACACAGATGCAGGGCATGGAGAGCAGTAGTACAAACTTCGTCTTTTCTTCTGAGCCTCTAGGGTCTTGGAAAGTACAAGCCAGCCTGCTCTTTGGAGAATAATTATTTTGGAATAATAGCGTGGGAAAAGGAATACTGCAGCTGTCATGTATTGTGAAAGTAATGTACAAAGTACTATATTTGCTGGCATGGAAGACTCAATTTTCCCCCCAAAATACACTGTTTGAAAATGGGGTGCGTACTATATGCCAGTGTGTCCTGTACACCGATAAATAGTATTTGTTGGTGTATAAATGGGATGTGTCTTATGCCCAGGTGGGTCTTATACACCAGTAAATACAGTATTTTACTTTCTGTTGAGTCAAGCATGCAGATGAACTGTGTCCATCTAGTATTATAGGGAGGACTGTGGAGTTCCTGTGGTCTTTGATGGTCTTTGCTTGGTCATAGCCACAGTTGCACTTTCTGTGTTTATATTATGCTTGACATATGTGCTACTTGCTGCTTTAAATTTTTATTGGTAAACCAAGATTCTGGTTCTCAAGATTGATGGGCCAAATAATATCTAGTGGTTAGTGCTGAGGGTTCTGAATCACAAATGAGCTTTGCGAAGGAGGTTGTCTTAGTACGAAGATTTTTGCTATTTTTCTTTACTCCTCATTCCTGTCTCTTTCTATAACTCCTTAATGCTTATCTTTTCCTATGGCATCCCAGAAGTTGTCAAGATCTTAAGAGTTTAGCCAAAAATAATTACTTATACCAGGTGTGCGCAACAGTGTCCCCCCAGCTGTTTTCAGACTGTTGTCACTACGTGCTTTCAAGCTGTTTCTGACTCATGGCAACCTTACTGATCCCATCATGAGATTTTATGGGCAAGATTTATTCAAAGGATGTTTGTTATTGCGTTCCTTTGAGACTGAGGGAGTGTGACTTACTCAAGATGTCTCAGTGGATTTCTTTTGCTGAGCGAGGATTAGAACCTTGATCTCCCAGAATCCTAGTCTAAGGTTCAAAGCACTACACCAAGCTCTGTCTCTCTCATACTACAGTCTCCATAATCCCTCACCATTGGTTATGCTGGCTAGGGATACTGGGAGCTTTCTGACAAAAACATCAGAAGGGCCATAGTTGTCCACTCCACCTTATGTCCAGAATGTTGGCATTAGCACTCACATTGTTTCTTTCATGTACAAAGTTTGGGAATATATGTTTGTATACAAAGTCTTCATTTCCTGAACTATCTTCTCCTACTTGTGAAGCCAAGGCTGGCCTTGATCTTGGCACTCTGAGACCCCCCCCTTTCCCTGCAATGACCAAATTTGTTCCATCTCTCCCTGCAGGTCATTTGAGACCATCTTTGAGGTGCCACTAGAACGCAATGGGGCCCTCATCTTCACCAGCCAGCGCAAGCTGAAACGTGCAGTGGAGTTTCGAGAGGGCGGCCTTCCCCGCAAGCAGCGCAAAGCCCGCACTCGGGGCGGGCGCAAGGCTGGAGGACGACGGGCTCAGCCCCAGCCCCCTGAGTTGGAGGAGCAGCTGCGGCAGCGGCTGGCAGAGCTGGATGCCCTGTTTGAGGAAGATGAGAGCTGAGCAGAGCCATCCTTTAATTAGAGGAAGGTGCTGATGACCCTGGAAGCGCTTGCTCTCCTCTTCCTCTCTCACCCCTTATGAAACACCTCTTCACAGAGGTCTGTTTTTTCAAACCACCATGTTACCACTCCAGGCTTTTCCTGTGGTCTTCTTTATTGTCCACTTTGCCAGACAAATTGATCTCTGGTGACTGTTGCCGTCACTCTCTCCTCCTTTATCTAGGTAGCCTTATCAAGCCATGGAGGTGGTTGCTTTAAAAATGCCATCTGGACAATCACCCTGCTGCCTGTGTTGGCACCATGTCAACCCTGATGTTCCTCAGTCCTGGCGCTCACAAGGTCAAGGGGAGGAATATTTGTGGTGCCCCAAAGTCTCCTGTTCTCTGCATTCCGCTTCTTGCGCACAGTCTGGCCATCAGTGCCTTGCATGGGGTGTTGATGCAGTGCCCTCAGGTATTGTGCCATCCTCTAGGGACTTGGGCCATCAAAAGGTGGGCCCAACCCCATGGGAAGCAAGTCTCTTACATCCTGGGGTTGCCATTTCCACCAAAACAAAATAATGAATGCAGAACATATAAGCACAAAGAAACGGACAGGACAAAGCAAGTAGTCTGTTGGAAAGAAAGCAGTTGCATGCTTATTTTGGGGCAGGAGATAATGTGGGGAAAAAGACTAGAGCTTGGAAACATTACTGCTGTTGGACTACAGCTCCCAGAATCCTCCAGCCCTCACGGTGGCATGCTGGCTGGAGGTTTCTAGAAGTCATAGTCCAAAAGAACAATGTTTTAAGCTCCAGAAGATGTATCAAGAGGCTGTGAAAAGGGGCATCCGTCCTTGCTCATTGTTAAAACATGGGCAGTCCATGAATAAATAGCTGTCAGTGCTGGATGAGAACCTCAGTATCCCAAGCTGTGATCAGTTTGCTGGGACTGTTCTGTTAAGCATGAAGGGTGTTTTGTTTGCATTTTTGTATTAATCTATATTTCTAATAAACTTTTCAGCTTGGGAAAATTTTTTGGGGGGAGATTGCTTCTTATTTGTTCTTTGTCTGTGGACCTTGCCCACTGCCAAACACATGACGGCATATGAAACAGCATGCTGCTGTGCCGAAAAGTCATCTTTATATATAGAGTGCTTCTGAGATGCAGTATATGCCATGCTGTGTGCTAGAGAGACTTTGGGACAATCATGGCAGCCAGGTGCAAATGCTTTTCTCAGCTTTTTTCTGTAGAATGCCTGTATGTGTGCTAAAAGAAAAGTGAAGAAAAACCTGGTGCAGCATGTGGTTCGCAGCATCTGTTCCACCATGCTGAACGTTGATGCCTGGGAAACAACACTGCCAGAGAAAGGACAGATTGTTCTCCTACAGGACAAATAAAAAAAAAATCACAAATAAAAATGATAACATGTTGTGGCTTTCATACACTGGCAGTCACACCAAATAAATGTCCCTGCAAATTTGCCTTCTGTCAGGAACAGTAGCAATCAGTTTGGCTGCAACAGAGAAAAACTGTGATGCAAGACAAAGTATTACTGCAGCCTTTGCTCAGCAAAGCAGAATTTCATACTGCTTTCTTTGAATAGAAACACAGTAGGCCAAACTTTCTCTTTTTGGTATTACAGCATCTCAGGTTATCTGACTAGCAGGTTTTTGGTGTGTGAGAAAGAAATCTCATGCATTGTCCCAATGATGGCAGTTCCTCTTGGGGTGTAGTTGTGCCCTTTTTTTTTCCTTCTTAGGATTTACTGGAGAATCTTTGTTCCGATGTGTGATCAGATTAGTGCTTTTAACACTCAGTGAGTATTTCCCAAAGAAACTGCACTTTTATCCAGAGCTGTTTCTATAGCTTGCATGGAGGACAAAATCTCTGCCTGGACTAAAACTTTCCTTCACATTGTTGTGAATAAATCCCAAAGTTATTCTGGTAGTGTTCCCTCTGTCCTTTGTTTCAGTTTACTGTGTTGATTCATTTCTAAACAGTGGAACAAAAGAATTGAGCTCCACTTTTCATCACTCCACTCCTGTGGTGATGCAAAAGAACAGGGACAGGGACCCCAGTGTAGCTATACGGCCTGTAGTTGTAAGCCTTGTGGCTTTGAGAGAGAGGTTTTAAAAATCACTTTGTTTGGACTACATCTTCCAGACAGCCTGACCAGGAACTGGAGCTCACAGAAGTGTCAGCAGCTGCCTTGCTCTTTTTTGCTTTGGGGCTGCCTTTGTTGCTAGCCTGGCTCAACTCTGCCTTTGACATGTCTTCATGATGAGGAGTTAAGCTGTCGAAGTGACTGCGCATGCTTAATGCCAATTGAAGTTGTCATTGGCATTGTTTGTTCTGTTTCTCATTCTGCACAGCTGCAAGGCAATATTGGGGAATGAAAATGCAGTAGGACAGATAGTCTTCGGTTGATTATAACATCCGCTTCAAAGGGATCAAAATGGATACCAAGCTTTAAATAAATACTGTACTGTCCCAGTAAAAGAAGGGGCTCTACAGCTTCCTGAAGGGATGCATACTTTGAATCCCCAAAGGGTGTCCTTAGATTTCACGTATGAGGAGGACTCGCAAATAACCTTCAAACCCCAGACCAGAGCTGCCACTCCCGAACTAGGAGTAGCACTGACAGGACTGGATAGTTCCACTGCTACACTATGACATCGCATAACAGTGCTGTGACGTCAGGCGGTCCTTTGTTACCAAGGCGGTGCCACAGTGAACGGTGACGAAGCCTCTTTGTGCTACCCACAGACCCTCGAATGCGGCGGGCGTTATGACATTACCCCGCGAGGCCGCCGAGGAGGCATGACATCATTGCCTCACGGGCCTCTCCATGGCACCATGACGTCACCCTGCCCAGGACGGAAGTGACCCTCACGGAAGAGCGAGGGCTGAAGGGAACACCTCCCCCCTTAAAGAAGGCTCCGGAGGCGGGGAAATGGAAGCGAGTTGTAGGGACTATGTCCCCCTCCTCTTCCGGCGGAGGGATTTTGTTGCTTCCATCCTCGCGATAGGCGGAGGGATATGACGCTGTGGGCGGAGTTGCGTGTCGTGCGCAGAGTGGAAGGGGATCCGGCAGAAACAGCTAGTGAGAGAGAGAGGGAAAGGGAGAGTCGGGGGCCAGCAGTAAGGACGACGCAGGGAGGGGGCGCCAAGGACGACGCGACGACAGCGCACCCCGCTCGCGCGAGGGGGAAGGACGCGCCACGCGAGCCAGCCGGCCTCCCCCTCGCCGCCGCCGCCGCCTCCGCCAGCGGACCCAGCCAGCCACCCCTCCCCCATCCTTACTCACCTCTACGCTTCGGCCAATCAGCTGGGGGGGCTCGAGGGTAGCGGAGGGCACCAGCCTGGCGACCAATCAACGCTAGAGGTTCGCGGGAACTCTTGCCGCGAACCTGAACGAGGGCGAAAAAAAAGGGGGGGTGAGTTGAAACCACCCTCAACGGCCGGCGCTCTTAAAGGTACAGCTTGGGGGGCCAGCGAGAAGAGGGGACACTTTCAGCCGGAGGACAACAAACTCCCCAACCTCCAGCTCCTGTCAATGGATTTAAAGGGAGCTCGGCCCTCTTAAAGGGAAGTTCTCCTCAGGCCCTCATTGTGGCGAAGAGGGAGGGGTGGCTCTTAAAGGTGAAATTCGGGTTTCGCTGGAGGACTTTGGACGTTGGATTCTTAAAGGGGAGTGTGATCTGACAAGGAGAAATGCTTGGAGGGCTTTTAATTCTGGTAAAAATTGTGGATGTCTGACAAGGGGGAACTTTAAAAATCCAGATAATTAAAGGGGAGGCCATGCACTGGTAGGAAATGTGTGGCGGACTTTAAATCGTGTAAATTCTTAAAGGGGATGGAATGAGGGGAAAATGAGGTTCTCAGATCTGGATTCTTAAAGACAAGGTCACACCCTGTAGCAGAAATCCAGACGGCCTTTTCCCCTCAAATAGCAAAACCATTGAGATTTGCAAAGAGGAAGTCACTGGGAGAAGGAAGATCGTGAATGCCACCACAGAGCTGCTCATGGGAGTCCTCGTCATCAAAGGGGAGGAAGTGACTGTCTTCTGAGCGGAAGCCATTTGCCATTGTTGGCAGAAGTCACATCTGCAGTCTTAAAGGGGAGGCTGTGCAAGCTCTTAGGCCTGCCTGGGTATGTTTGAGGCCTCGTTCTTGCAAGCAAAAGTCTGAGGACATTTTTAAAAAAATTGATTTGTTTTCCCAAAGGCACTTAAATCAGAAGCTTCATTCAAGCTACAAGACAAGCTTCTCAGTCTTAAAGATTGTTTAAAGAGATTTTCAAAACAGAACTTTTAAAGGCATCCATCATCCCTCAGCACTGTGTCACTGGTGGAGAGATGTAAAATCCTTAATGAAGTACAAGGGTGCTCCTGTTTGACATATTTTCTCCTGGACCCAACAGGGAATTCCTAGGGAGATCTCTTTCTCTCTGTGTTGGGAGGGAGCTGGTTTTGCGTTGAGATATTATTGGATCAATTTCTTCTTTAGAGTTTTGTGTTGAATATATTTAATTCTTTTATAATTTAATGGTCTCTCTTAAGAGGAAGACACAAATACAATTAAACAGGAATCTGCTGCCACTGCTTCCCCTCATAGGGAATTAAACTTGAACAAAAGGGGACTTTCCTGAAGCAAAGAGGATCCTCCTGCGTTTGAGAGGGCTCTCTAAATCTATGTGAAGGAAAGGTTGCTGACAGTTGACAAAGCGGAGGCCAAGGGCTTCTGTTAGAGAACACAAAAACCTTTTTTATTTAATTTTTTAAGAAAGAAAGTCCTTTTCTAGCATCTGGTGCTTCTCCCAGTGGTGTTCGCAGAAAAGCAAGGACCTGGTTGAGAGCAGCTGCGATGCAACTGGCTGGTGAGGGGTGAAGGGCGCACCCCCTTCTCTTGTGTGTCTGCAACATCCATTGGACACAACACGACCCATTCTCTGTACCTCAAGAGGGGCATCATGGAAGGAACAGCAGCGGCTCCTGCTCCATGCTGGAGCGGAGGAGGAGGCAGCAGTAGCCGAGCGCGAAGGCAACGACGTTGCTCACGGCGGGACCGTGAGAGCCGCTGCACTCGCCGTCGAGGGGGCCGGGCTGGAGATGCTTCCCATCGGGGCGTCTTGTCATCCTCATCTTCAGGATCAGACACTGAAGGCCCCTCCCCACCTGCCCCTGTGAACCCTGGAAAAGGCCGCCCCATCCAGCAGCAGCAGCAGCGCCGCAGACGCAGGCCCCTCCGCCGGCGGAAGAGAGCCTCTGGATCATCCTGTAGCCGTGAAGAGGAGGAGGAAGAGGAGGAGGAGGAGGATCTCATCGATGGCTTTGCCATTGCCAGCTTTGTCAGCCTTGAGGCACTTGAGGTGAGGAAGCTCCATTGATCTCTGGTCACACAGCATCACCACATACAGGCTTTCCCCACTTATCTGACAGGTTAGGGACTGGAGCATTGTCAGAAAATAGAATTGGCTGAAAATTTGAACCCATGTACTGTACTGTAGGGAGCATGAAGGATTTGCGGAGGCTGATTTGGGACTGACCGTGCTTGCAAAGTCTCTTAGCTAGCTTAGCACCTTATCCTTCCCCTCAGCTTGCTTTGCAAGCAGCACAGTCTGCCATACAGTTCCAAGGGAGCCTCCGAGGGCAAGGAGAACTGATGAAAAAGTGGAACCCCTGTTGAATTAATGAACTTAATCTTAATTTGGAGGTGTCGAAAGAGTGAGTTGTCAGATAATGGGGCGTCAGAAGATGGGGGCTTCCTGTAGTCTGGAGTCTGAGTTCAAAGAGTGGGAGGTGCCATCTGATTGTGGGACTACTCAGTGCTGTGATGTAACAAGGAAGGAAAAATAGATCCTGTCATTTCTGTGACTTAGAATTAAGTATAGACAACTGATAAGTTACCCAGGACTCTACAGTATAAAGGGAGCTATGATCAAGTATATTGAAGGGTGGAAATGAAGACTTTTGCAGTGCTAATATTCTTTAATATGATAGTATGTCAGAAACCATGGGACCGTGAAGTCAACCAACAACTGTGAATGATAGTTGGGCCAGTGGCAAAAGTACTTCTCTTCAGAGGTTGCTGGACTGCAGCTACCATCAGCCCTAATCATAAAGGTGGCAGTGGGGGATGGTGAGAGTTGCAGTTCAACATCTGGAGGCCCAGATATTCAGCATCTCAGGTTTGGGGTATCTGGTAGAGCAGATCCCTATGTTGGACAGGTATAAACTTATTTGTTGGCTTGGGAAACCACGGAAAGTCCAGTGTAAAGGAAGATTTAAAGTGTTGATATTCAAGCTGGCTGATAGAAGGCAAAGGCAGACTAGAGGGTTGAAAATTCTTCTTGGCTTGGGCACAGGAAGTAAGGCCATAAAAGCAACTGGTTTTCACAGAGATGGTTGACAAAACAGAATGGTGCTTCCTTCCTATTTTATATGTAAGGTAGCATAAATAGAAAGACATACAGACTTGGACATTGAAACAGATTGACGTGCGAGAGGAGAACAGATGCTTGGTTTCCTGGGGTGAAAGGTAGCCTTGTGTGAAAGGAGTCAGAGAAGTCTTCAGCTCTTGAAAATTGTTTAAAAGGATGTGCCATCTCAAACATGTTTCACTAAACCAGAACTAAAGTCACTACTTTGTTTAGATCAGAACCCAGGTGTGCTCACCAGATAGAACCATGATCTGATTCTGTGTGAAGTGTCCCTTTATATTTTGGTATGATAGTAAATCATATCAAAGTGTGAGGTGCAGCGATGTAGCATAAGACATAAAGCAGTGGACAGGGCCTTTATTTCCTCTTTTCCGTGAGTGAAGCTGCCATCTGTTTTCTGTGCCTGGTAGAATGTAATTTGATCTAGGGCTGGGATATGACCCAGTAGGTAGTGTCTGGTTTGGCGGATGTGAAATCAGTGGAGTATGGTGGGTGGATGCCGTGCAAGTCACAGCTGTTCCACCTACAGCAAAAAAAATTCTGCTTTACTCAGGAGCACTCCAGGCTGAGCCCATAGACCAGTTCTTTACTGGATGCACCTGTCTTTCTGGCTAGGCGGGACTGGGTAGGGAAAAGGGTGTGGATCCAAGTGTCTTCATCATTCTCTGAAAGAATTCAGTGTGCAATTGAGAATAGTTCAGTGCACAGAAAAGAGAATCCTAGAATTGAGAATGACTATAATGTGAGGGGCACAGAAGGAGATCTGCTGCATTTTTAAATCTTGTACAGGGAGGTCAGAAGTGTGTGTAGTTCTGTTTTCTTTCCAATCTCTTCCCCCCATTTTCCCTGTGGGGTAGGTTAGGCTGAGAGAATGACTGGCCCAGGATTGCCCAGTGAACTGAACTGGGCTCACTTTAGATTTGGCTGGAGACAGATTTAAATGTAGGTCTCCTAGCTGCTAGTCTTATCTCACACTCCACCCACTATACTTACCTTGTTCTCAGTCTGAAAGTATTGTTATGTTATTATTTACATTATGTTATCATCCTAGCTTTGTTTCTAAGAGCTCAGGGTAGGCTGAGGTTGACTATGATAGTAGTAGTAATCCAATACATCCAAAGGGCAACAGGCTGGGGAAAAGCATATGGCTTGAAGATGAAGGAAATAATTGGCCCAAGAGTGCCCTATAAGTGGGATAGCTGAGCAGAAATTTAGAACATAATTCTCTTTAAGCCTAGTGGTATGTTAGACTAGGTTTCTTGAATGGGATATATAGATTAATCTCTTAATTTTTCATGCATTTCTTATTTGCCAACTATATCCATACAGTAACACAAGAAGATTTCTGGATCCAGACTTAGTCCTAGTTAGAACAGTCCAATTGATTTCACTAGGTCTGTTCATTAGCATGACAAGTCTGGATCATGCCAGCTATTACCTATTATTTTCTGAATTCAAAGTAAACAAACAGTTTTCTACTGGTAGGTAATTGGTATACATTTCCTCTTCCTCAAATGGCCACTTCTGGTTTTGGAAAAAAAACCAAAACAAAACATTGTTTTGACCTCTCCCAAAGGTTAACCCTATCCCTTCAAGTAGCTTTAAAATGGAAGTTATGCTTCTGGAAGGTTCTGAGGATGTGATTTTCCATTTTGCAGCTGTGTGTGTGGATTTGCAGGCTGAATGTGGCTTATGGGCTGCACAGTTCCAACCCCTGCCATGACAGCTACATTACAGTGCATTCCTATCAGGAATGGCTTTGGGAATGTTCACTCTAGCTGGCTGAGGAGCTCTTCTATGGGATTGGGGGCCACTTTTCACATCGGTCAAATGCTTGAGGGCTCCATGTCCAAGCACTGTGACCTAAGAGAAAGGGGCGGAGTTTAGAAAACTTTACATAATAGATACGAAGAGAGACAACGTTTACATTTACCTTTGTGTTTTATATTTTATTTTATTCATATCTAAATTATATTAACAAAGTACTGCCCATTCATACATGATCAAGTAGTAGTTGGAAAAATTAATTCAATCATTAATAAAACTCCACCTCACTCATTATTAAGAAATCTGTACTTGATTAATTATTATTAACTTTGTAGTTATACATAAATGTGTCTTGAATGTTTTTAAATTAACTTTAATATGGTATTGTCTATTGAATATGATATTGACTGTCCCACTGACCACAGTCCAAATTAGTTCTACCATTAGCTATCATATAGCAGCAGTTTTCCACTGGATATCAGCAGCAAAGGGTGATGTCAGTTTTCTTTTCAAACATTCGCAGTGGCATCAAGGGAGTGCGATAAAAGAGGCCTTGAGGGTCACTTGCAACCTATGTGATGCCCTTTGCCCAGTTCTGCATCATTTGATGGAATGTCTGTGACAGGCTGGACAAAATACAGCCCCTCAAGGAGATTTTCAGGAAGGCAGTTCACCTTTTAAATGGTCCACAGCCTCCCTTCCATAACCTGAAAAGCAAAACAAAGCTATTTTTGTGGATTTCCAAATGCTCCCCGTAGTGGTGGCAATAGTTGTCATTTGGCAGTTTGGTCAGTCTCTGGGGCTCTTGGTTGGTGCTGGGGTAGACAGTTGGCTATCAGACATGCTTCATTTGCCTGCTCTGGTCTACTGTCATCATAGCTGATTTGATGCAAACTTTATTGTTCACTCACAGAAGGATGCAACCTTGAAGACCCCTGAGCGGTTGGAGCTTCGGATGAAACATTCTGGGAAGAGAAAACGGGGTGAAGGAAACAACTCTGAGCCAGAAGATGAGGATGGGAGTTCAGAAAAGGGGCACAGCCGCAGCTGTGGAGGGGAGCGAGCGCTGAGAAAACGCAGCAAGAGGCGGCACGAAGAGGTAAGGCGTTGGGAAGAGGAGGTGGGCTGAAAGAAAGGAAATGGAGGTGGGGGAAGTATGTGGATCAAGTAAAGTCTAGGGAGGAAGGGGCAGCTAGGCAGAAGCCCACTTGTCTTTTTCACTTTGTCATGTAAGGGATATCAACAGTAGTCTCCCAGGATCAGGTGCATACAAAAACAAAACAAGCAAGCAAAAAACAAACAAACACAAGAGCATAGCAAATATAATAAGAAGAGTGCAGATTTGTACAGTCAGAACAGAGATCTTGGATTGCTGGTAAGGTGATTTGTTGGGGTGAAATAAGGGGGGCTAGACATTAATGAGCATCAGTTGTAGTTAGTGTAGAGCAAGTGACCACTAGGGGTCTGCCTTAAAATGTCTCTCTTCTCAGTGATGACTGTATTAACTTGTTGCGGCAAAAACAATATAGTCTTGAAGTCACTTAAGACAGTGCTACTCAAAGTGATGGTCCTTGGTGAGTTTCCAGGAAAGAAACAGTTGTAGCCAGTGGGCACAAATACATTGCCAATCCCTGTCATATTGGGAAAAAGTAATTACCAGTCCTCTATATCTGATAGTCTGGGAAGCACTGATTTAAGCCACTTCATACATTCACCCGCACATTGTTTGGTGGTGCATACTGGTAAACCATTAAGTCAGAGACAACTGAAAAGTTGAATGTACCATCATTGATATTTACCTTATTATCAGAGACCATTTACAAAACTGTTGCTGTGATAATACAGACGTTCTTACATTAGTGATTCACAGATGAAGTGTGTTTACATTTTGGGAGAAAATAGCCGCAAGAGGTAAAATTGAATTACTTGAGAAAAATTACATAGTAGTCTGTTTCTGAAGTACCTTTGTTCTCGAGCAGGGTGTGTTGTCTGGTACATCTAGGGAGCACCAAGTTGGAGACAGCTGTTTTACAACAGAGGTGGGCCCGCTGTGGTCCTCCAAATGTTTTTTGGTTGCGTTTCCTATCAGCTGCAGTCTACAGAGCTAATAGTGAGGGCTGATGGAAATGACAGTCCAGTAACATCTGGAGGGACACAAGTTGTCCACTCGTGATTTAAATCGAAAGATAAGGCAGTTGATTTCTGAGGCTTCAGGGTATACTTGTGTAGATCATGGCAGCTAGCCACAAACCAGGGTCATTCCCTCTTTTTGAAATATAGAGAACGCGTTTCTAAAAGCTGGTATGGTATTTTTTTATTACCATGGTAAATCTTAAGTTGTCATGCATCATCTGAAAAAAGAAAAAGTACTTTATAACTTAGTCTTTTAGTGTTTAAATCTTTGGTATTGACTCTTCTCCCCTGCTTCTTGTAGCCTAATCTATGTCTAATCTTCTTATTTTCTCTCCCTGCTTTTTAAAAAAAATTTCAGCCTTCTCTCCAATCCTACCTGGAAACTGGATATATAGTAAGTGAGCAATGTATATACATTCTTCTCCAACGCCCCTGCCAATCTCCTGTGACTATTGCTGTCCCTAGCAGTTAGTCCTGGAAGCAACTATTCTACAGAGCAGAATTTCAGCTGTTTCCAACAGTGAATCCTTTCCCCTCAAGCCAAAGCAGGGACATTAGTTGTGTTGCAGGTAGCTTCTCCAGAAAAACTGGGAAATCTGGAAAATCTCCTTAGTGCTTGATCAGGGCAAATGGTAGACTGCTGGACTGCTAGAAAAGCCACAAGTATCTGCTCCAGTATTCCTTCATGGATAGGGTTAAGCTCCTTTGCAGCAGCAGCAGCAGCAGCCTGCATAATGTATTTTGTTTCCATTCCCTTTAAGGCTTCAGGGCATGATTACATGCATAATGAGTGCTGGATAATGGCATTTTTGTTTTTCAGTCCTCAAATTGCTACTGCAGTCTCATTTCTTTCTTCCATGCCTGCCAGGGGATGTTAAGATGGCAAGTGTGGCCCTTCAGATGTTTTTGACTTACAGTTCCTACTAGTCTTGGCCAGTCTAGCCAGTGGAGAGGGATCATGGAAGTTACAATCCAAAAAGATTTTGTGGCCCATAGTTACTCATCCAGGTGTATACACATTAGTACTGGCTGTAATACAGCCTAGCTGCCTTTGTACCATAAAAAAAATCTTCCTACACATCCTCCACCAAGCCTCCTGCTTTTCATACTGTACTATACAGAGCCTCCTGTTGATTAGTGTATGATAGTGAAGATCCATTGGGGAGAATTCTCAGTTTGCTGTATCGATTGACTTTCTTCTCTTTCTCCCTTTGCAGTGTGATACAGAAAGTGACCCAGAGGAGCAGGTAGGTATTAACCGCACCCCAGTCCTGTAATTTGCAGGGTCTCATTTCTGACTGCAGTACCCCTTGGCACTTCCTGATCACTTTCATGCAGCTTCTCAGTCTGTATCAAAGTGAATTTTAGGCGTGTCAGTTCTTGAAGAAGTATTTGGGGATTGTCAGAACATCTGTATTTTCTTGTCTCTGCAGGCCTCCGTTGATGACCTCGACCAGTCATTCACTGTCTCAACCAGCAAAGGTTGGTTGTGGGGGAACAGTAAGTGGTAGGAGGGGAATGGAGGAGCTTGAAGAATTACACTTAGGAGTAGCTGGCCGTGGGATTTTGGGAGTTTCAGTCCAAGGAAGACACCTTTCCAAACTCTGCAGGGAATATGGAGGGGCCATCTGTAATTCTGTATGCCAATCCAGAAGCTTCAAAATTGGATTTTTGAACTTGTACTGGGCTTTTTTGAGTGTGGATGAGGATGGAATTTGGACCTCAGTGGTAGAGACTGTGCTTTCTCCACAGAGGGTCCCACATTCAGTCAGCATATCCCAGTGGTAGAGAATCAGATAGCAGATGAAGGGAAAGTGCTCCCTGTACCTGAAACCCAAGGAACCACTGCCAATCAGGTTAGACAGTAGTGATACACTGATGTCCATCATCCCTGTCAACTGGTCATCCTAGCTGGGGCTGATGGGAGTTAGAGGAAGTAGTATTTGGTAGAGATACTGAGGTTCCTTGCCTCTGACATTAATGGACCAGTAGTTTAGCTTTTTATGTTCAGCTGAGGGCATAGTCCCTGCTAGATATATGTTAGTATTATTAAGGCTGCTCTGTTGTCCAAGCTCACTGGTGGCATTCTATTCCTGTAAGCCCAACCTATAGTTGAATCCTTTCCTATGCCTCATTGAACATTCTAGGGTGCGTTTGGCAAGGTGGTGGCAGCATCTGAGTTTGAGACAAAATACAGTGATGGTGCAATCCTGTCTGAGTGCACTGAAAAGTAAGTCCCATTGAGTTCAGTGGGGCCTACTGGTAGAATACTAGATGTAGGCTTGCGATTTTACTATGTTAGATTTTGCCTGTCATTTTGAGAGTGTAGTGAATCCTTCCTCAAGGAGTATTCCTTAATAAGTGATGCAGGAGATGATGATGACAGCAATAAATAAAGTTAAATATCATTCTTCTTTAGTATGGTAAATGGTATGCTTAAAACAGCTAGTGCTTTGACAAAATGGCCTCTTTTGCTTTTGTTGACAGGCTGACTGTGACTGAGTTAGATTTTACTTCTAAGTCTAAACACATGGCATTTGGTTCTTGGTGATTCACTCAGCTCAGTTGCTTTTTCTTCCTGTTGCTTCTGGCAGCCTCGGGACCCATTGGTGCATTAAACGGGAGCTGTGAAGCCAAACTCTCTGTGATCCCGAAAGTCTCCGGCCTGGAGCGGAGCCAGGAGCGTAATTATGAGGCCGACCGGGATGCCCTGCTAGTGCCTTTCCTGCCCAAGGAGCCCCCTTCTCAGGCAGCTGCAGCCCCTGTTCCAGCTCAGGCCTTGCCCCCAAGTCCTCCTGCCCTGCCTCCTGCCAGGACTCAGGCCCAGACACCTAACGCTGCTGTTCGTGGGACACCCCAGCCTAAAGGTCAGCTGCCTCCAACACCTCAGGGGGGATCGGCCCCCCACAGCCTCGGCCACAGCCAGCTGCACATGAAGGTACCACCCTTTCCTAGCCAGACGCAGGCGCCGTACGCTGTTGGGCTGGACCTCAGCACTGGAGGGTGAGTCCCAGCACTCTTTCTTCTTAGAGCTTACTCTTAACTTCTCCTGTATCTGCCCTTCTGCTGTCTCTTCAGGCATTCTTTTTGCATTTGCCCTCCTATTCTGTTCTATCGTCCTTTCCTCTGCTTTTCCATTTTTCCTCCTTTAAGCCATCAGTACTTTTCTCTCCTATCTTCTTCAAGCAGTTCCCCTTCCCTCCTTTTTCTCTTTTGATAATGACAATAGTTTATAACGCACTAGTGTATATACTTGGTGTTGCCCGGCATTTTATTTTCTTATAGGTGATACTTGTTAGAAAGATTTGAGATCCTGTGTCTATAATTCCTCAAACTGTCGTGTCCAGTACCTGTAACTTTTCCCCATATTCCCCAATCCAGTCTGTATTCAGAGTTATTAATATATACAGGTTGGGTTCCTGAGGGAATACACTGCCTTCCTTGCTGTTAAGCCTTGTCCTCATAGCAGCCAGCAAGGCCCAAGAGCTCTCTGGCTGAGAATTCTAAAGGCCCCTCCCTAAACTATGGAAACCGCAGGATTCCGTAGAATCTTCTTAGGCAGCCAGTCATATGAGGTCTTCACCTGACACAGCCAAACATACAAACTTTGACTTTTATATATTAGATTTATGAGTTTTCTGAGCGATGTATATACCCTCATAACCACCCAGAAAAATGGATCACTACTGCTGTCCTGCATTGCAGATGTCAGTGGACTTGAACTCCAGTTTGGCTGAAAGAGAGTACGAGAGAGGCTTCCTTCTAGTGTGTTCATGGCAGAAGCAAGATTTGAGTTGGGATTTAGTGATGAAACAGCTCAGTCATTTTGTGACTGCATTGTGCATTTGGACTTCACTTTACCCATTTGCTTGTTTTGGTTTTTGCTTTTTCTTGCTTGTGTGTTTTTCTTTCTTCTTTACCCAACAGAATTCCAAAAAGGAGTTCTGTTCCTTGACCCCCCCACCGCATAATGTTCCTTTAAATATGTTTCCTAGAAAGTTTAATTGCCAGAAAGCTGGCAATATTAAAACAAAGATATGTTCCAGTTTAAGTCTAGCTGTCTAAATAAACTGTGACAAGTAATTATTTCTAAAAGGTTATTATGAATTGGGAATTCTGTAGATTTCTTCTCTGGCTTGTAGGCATAATGAGGCCTGTTGTTCTTCCCTTTTGGCTAATTAGAGGCCTGACACTGAATGAGTATTATAATACAGACCTAGGAGCAGTTCGGTCTGTTGCTGGATTGGGATTTTAACCTGCACCTCTCACAATCTAGTGCAGGGTCATGATTTTTCTTGCTTCCAGAAAAATCTCCTCCTAACCACTGTGCTCCAAATTATTTTTCTCTCCCCTTTTTCAGGTGCAGCCGCGGTGCAGCTCACCCAAAGCCCATTCTCCCTCCCTGCTCCCCCTCTTCCTCTCAACTCCCTCACCGGCCCTCCACCCCCTCACTGGCCCTGCCTCCCCATGCCTTTCCATCCACCCTTCGACCCCCTTCCCACCACCACCCAGGCATGTTCACCCCTTCACCTGGCCTCCCACCACCACCACCACTGCTTCAAGTCGCCGGTCACCCAGCTGCAGCTGCTGCCATATCTGGTAAGAGGGACTTGGCTGGAGGGGCATGACTGGTCTTTCAGAAGATTTACAAGGGTGCAAAAATAGGGTTGTTTCTTCTCAGAAACATTTGGATGGAGGTATAGGTTCTTCTTCGTGGTGTCTGTGCCTCACACAGTGGGAATCTTCGCGCATGCACAGTAGCTTTTCAGAAAGTTCCAGAGCTAAGCAGCTTGGCAGGAAGCCCTCCCCCATCCGGTACTGAGCATGCTCAGTCCCGCCAAGCTAATGGTCTCTCCTCAGTTTCTTTCGTCTGCCAACCTGTTAGCAGCTCGGAAGGCTTCCTCGCTGAGCTGTTTGCTTCGTTTTTTGCTGTTTCTTCGTTCTTTCGCTGTTTTCATCAAAAACACTCTGTAAGAACCTTTTCCCCCTTCTAGGTCGTCCTTGTTTAAATTGTGTGTGTCTTGCAGTTGCAAGGTTTCCTTGTCCAATTGCCACTCCGAGTGCCTGTTCTGCCTCGGAGAGGCCCATAACGTTTGGTCATGTTCCATTTGTAAAGACTTCACTTCTCAAACCTTGAAAAAAAGAGCCTCCTGGTTGAAGTCTTATTGTTGGGAGCAAGCTCTTTGGATAAAGGAACAGACGGCTTTGAATACCGCCCTTTTCACCTCCTCCATGGCTCACCCTTCATCTCGGGCCCTCTTGACTCTGAGACCTTCATCGACGCCCTCTTCCTTGACACTGGCCTTACCTCCGGCATTCACCTCATCGGTACCGATCACATCCGTTCCAATACCGGTATCATCTTCGATGGCTTTGCCTCCAGTTTCCTCCTTACCGAGGATTCTGAAGCTTTCCAGGATGCCGATTATCACCTCTTCCTCTGGGGAAGCGTCTAGCTCTCAACCGGCGTCCACCCAGCCTCTCAAGGTCCCTACGGTTGCTCAGTGTAAGCAAGCTTCCTCCCACCTTGCCGCCTCCTCTGCTAAGGAGAAGAAGAAGGAAAAACGGCACTCTCCTCCTCCAGGCCGCCAGTCGGCCCCTTTGCTGACACCCCCTCTAACACAGCCCTCGATGGCTGCCGTGGAGGAAGAGGACGCTCCCGGCCCTTCGCTGGGGTGCGATGTTCTTTCGGTCCCGGTGCCTGTAGAGTTGACATCGGACTCTGAACATTGACCCTTGCTGCCGTCGTCTCCACTGCTTACGTTGGCCCAGGCGAGAGTAGCGGCTATGCAAACCCCGCTTCCTCCGATACTGGCACCTGTTGGCCTCGAGTTGGACCGCCCATCTCAATTGGGCGTTCCTCGGGCTCCTTCCCGTGATCACCCTCAGTCTAGCGTGGTGTGCTCTTCCGGGACATGGTGATAGAGGCAGATCCCCACGTTGTCGGGATTCCCGTGCGGAATGTGACCTTTCGCGGGGGAGACTCGATTCGCCTTTTTCTTCTGCCTCCTACATTGCTCGATACGGTCACGAGCATCTCTGGAGGGAACAGCCCGGCTCATATTATTCTTACTCACTGGCTTATCATGATCGATACCATCCAGACATTTGCCATCGGTCTCCCTACCGGCTACGGCATTCCCGCTTTCCGTCATGTTCTTCTGCATCCCACTACCGACACCCCCTCTCAATACCGACATTCGAGGACACGTTCTCAGTGCCATTCCCCGTATTATCAGAGTTCTCCAGCTCACTGCCAGCCCCATGACCGATCACCTCGTCGAAGACCGATATCGCCGCCTCCTTGGGTGATGGCAACGGTCTCTCGGCCTCCGTCGGATACCCACCTTCCATCCACGCTACCGACTTCTCTAGTGGCTTTGGTACCAATGCAGTCTGTAGTCCAACTGATCCCGGCTGTTATCCCAGTGTCCTCGGCATCGATATCGGTAATGGCATCTGTACCGCCTCCGGAACCGGCTATGACACCGCTCCCAGTGGTTTTTCCGGCCTCCGCTAGTGCTCCACCGGCTGCTTCCTCTGTTCTGGTACCACACCCACTCCAGCAACGTCAGTCTCCTTCTCAGTCTCCAGCCTCTTATGATTCTGACAGTGATTCTGCAGACTCCACGTCGGACTCCTGTACTTCTCCGCCGTTGGCCTTTGGAGACCCAACCCCGGATTCGGCTCCAGAAGATGTCAAGCAGTTCTCCGACATCCTGGTCAGAATGGCCAACGCTCTTGGCTTGGACATTTCTGGGCCTGCTCCGACAGTGCAAGACCCGGTGTTTCATTATGTCGACATGTGGCCTCCTTCCACGGCTCCGATTCCATTCCTCCCTGTCTTACAGGAAGTGCTAAAACACCCCTGGGCCCAGCTGGCCTCGCTCCAGCCCATTCCTCACTGCTTGGAGCATCTTAACGGACCCAGAAGGACATTGACTTCCTTTTTAACCATCCAACACCAAACTCGATAGTTGTTGAATCCTCCCAGACAAAGGGGGCAAGAGGGCTCACATGACACCTCCAGACTGTGAGGGCCATTGCTTGGACACCTTCCGTCGATGTGTCTACTCGGCATCCTCTGATCGCCAGGATCTCAAACGCGCAAGCATGCCTGGCTGCCTATCAGAGGAACATCTGGAACAGATTTTATCCTCTACTGGCTCACCTGCCAGATGACCATAGAACTAGTGCCGTCCAGTTCTACAATGAGTCTGTGGCCCTCTCTAATCAGCAGATCTTGTCTTCTTGCCATACCGTCGAGGGTGCAGCGCAAGTGATGGTTGGGGCTGTTGTTCTTTGTCACTTTGCGTGGCTTCGTTCCACTGGACTTGCAGAGGATAGGAGGAGGAGGATTGAAGACCTGCCCTTTGATGGTGAAGGGCTCTTCCATGCGACCACAGATGAGTCCATGGGCCAGCTGGTGAAGGCTCGCCTTACAGCCAAGAAGATGGGCCTCCATCCTACTCCTCAGTCCAGGAGAACGCTCCTCGTGGAGGCGTTCTGCCTATTCTTTCAGATCACGTTCATGTCGCTGTGCGTCCACTCAGTCCTCTCTTTCTACTTCATCAAGACGCCCCTTCAGACGGCGCCAACCATCCTCTAAGAAGTCCTCTTCTACTGCTAAGTCTTGTTTTTGACTTCCTTTGCAGGTCGCCACCGCTACCGTTGTTTCATCTGCCCGTCCATCTTTCTAGAACCCCTGGTCTGGCTCGCCACTGCAACATCTGATCAAGATCACTTCGGACTCCTGGGTTCTTTCTATCATCCTTCTTGGTTACACCATTGAGTTTCAAAGTATTCCACCTCTAGGCATCTTCTACTCCACTCCCGGCAGTCCAGCCCTCCTCGAGGAGATAGGGTCCCTCCTCCTCAAAGGGTCCATAGAACAAGTGCCACCCTTGGCCAGTTCCACCAGCTTCTTCTCCCGGTACTTCACAGTACCCAAATCAGATGGCACCCTCCGACCTATCCTGGACCTCAGGGGGATGAATTCTTACATTCTCCCTCGGAAATTCAAGATGGTCACTCTCTCTTCCATCCTGCCCTTCTTGAGGCGTTGGGACTGGTTCACCTCCATCAGCCTACAAGACTCCTACTTCCATATTGCAGTTCGGCCCCATCACAGGAGGTACCTCCGATTCGCAGTCAATGGTGTCCGTTATCAGTACAAGGTCCTGCCTTTCAGCCTGTCTGCTGCGCCCAGGGTCTTCACCAAATGCCTAGCCCCAGTGGTGTCGTACCTCCATACAAAATGTGTTATGGTGTAACAGACACCTGGACAACTGGTTGCTGGTGGCGCCCTGCAAGCAAAAGTTGTACGGGAACATTCACCTCACCCTCTCTCTTCTTTCAGACCTTGGCCTCAGGGTGAACCCCAAGAAGTCACACTTGGAGCCGTCACGCACCCTGGACTTCATTTGCGCCACTCTAGACTCTGCTTCCACCAGATCTTTTCTCCTGATGAAGCGGGCCTGGATGCTGCGCCAAGCCACCAGCACTGTTCTACGCACCCCAGCCGTCTTGGCATGGAGAATCCAACAGCTTTTGGGCTACATAGCAGCCACGATGACGGTAACCTACCTCTCCCGTCTTTGTGCCTGCCCTCTGCAGCATTGGTTTGTGAGAACCTTCGACCCCCTTCTAGACGACCAGCATCGTCTCCTGCAAGTTCCCCGCCCTGTGAAGGAATCCCTCTGTTGGTGGCTCTTGCCTCAACACCTATTGGGAATGCCATTTGTCGAGCCCCACCTGACACTATCATGACAGATGCCTCCCTCCTAGGCTGGGGAGCCCACTGCGGACATTTTGCAGTACAAGGCCACTGGACCGGCTTGGAGACGTGTCTCCACATCAGCGTGTTGGAGCTCCTGGCCATTGTGATAACTGAAGCCCCTGTCAGAACTGCTGCTGACGAGCAGCAGCTCTTGGTCCCTGTGGCTCTGGCTGGAGATGAGTCCTGCAGCTCAAGAACTCCCCCTGCTGCCATGGACCAAGCAGGCGTGGACGTCCCTCTGCCTGCTCCTTTAGAGCAACAGGAATCCGATTCTGTGCCTGCTCCTTTGGAGCAACAGGGATTCTGAAGAGGCTCTGGAGCCTGGTTCAATAAGCCCCCAATCAAGGCGGAGACTCAAGAGGGTTGTGCAAAGGGAGGCATCCTTGGCTAAGTTTAAGAAGTGGTGACCGGACACACTTGTGCGTGGGGTTATATAACTGCCTGCCTGGAAGCTTCCCTTTGCTTGTGGCAAACTTCTTACAAGCCCTCCTCTTGCCTGTACCTTGCTCCCAGAACCCGGTTCCTGATACTTTGAATTGATCTCTGTACTCTTGACCCTTGGCTTTGGAACTCTGACTACAGCTTTGTTTGGTGCACTGGTAAATGAACTTCCTTGAGTAAATGCTTGCTTGTCTCCTCCTGGCTGGACTTTGCTGGCTCTCCTACTCTCTTCTCCGGGCTGGTTCGCTGCCCAGGTCTCTGACCTTGACAGCCATCCTGAAAGCCCTGCGGACCTTCGCGAACCTACTCATTGGACAGACGGTCCAGATCTTGTCAGATAATACAACAGCCGTCTGTTATGTGAACAGACGAGGAGGCACTCACTCCTCCACTCTTCTCCACCTGGCTCTGTGTCTCTGAGACTGGTGTGTTCTCCTGCATGTGCACCCCGTCGCGGTTCACCTGGCGGGACGGGACAATATCACGGCAGACATGCTGAGCAGAGACACGACATGTCACCACAAATAGTCCCTCTCCAACACAGCCTTCAAACAGATAGTGTCCCATTGGGGCACTCCGTCCATCGATCTCTTCACAAGCGATCAGAACAAGAAGTGTCCCCCTTTACTGCTCGAGGGCTGGCCTGGGCCCTGGCTTTCTCGGCGATGCATTCCAGTTCCCTTGGAAAAACAAACTTCTGTACATCTTTCCTCTGTTCCCACTCCTGGGCCAAGTGGTGGCCAAGCTTAGGATGGATGAGGCGAACGCTGTCCTGGTAGCCCCATACTGGCCAAGGCAGCATTGGTTTGGCCCTCTCCTCGCTGCTGCTCGGGACCGCAAGATGCGACTTCGTTGCGCACCAGGCCTCCTCTCTCATTTGGACGATCGTGTCCTTTATCCGGACCTTTCACTCCTGCATCTCCATGCATGGAGGATAACCTTCTAGATTCCCCTGCCATCGAAGCTGTCCTCACGGTTGCTAGGAAGGAGTCCACTCGAAGATTGTACGATTGCAAATGGTGAAGATTTTTGGCCTTTACAGACCCCTGGAATGAGGCATCATCTCCAGCTGCATTATCGACAGTGTTGCATTTCTTCCTGCAGCTCCGTGAACAGGGCCTAGCATTCTCCTTGCTCAAGGTCTACCTGTCAGCCATCATAGCCTACTAGCCACATGGTACTCCTTCCGCGGCCCTCTTTCGGAATGCTACACTCAAGCAATTCCTCAAAGGCTTTCAGCACCTGTACCCTCTGGTCTCCTCACCGCTCCCACCATGGTCGTTGTCGTTTGTTCTTTCTCAACTGACGTGACACCCCTTCGAACTGATGATAACGTCTGATGACCGTCTCTTAAAGATGGCCTTCTTGGTTGCTGTCCCTTCAGCGAGGCATGCAGGGGAATTGACCACACTAAGGTCAGATGAGCCCGTCCTGGTGTTCCACCACGACAAAGTGGTTTTGTGTCCAGATCTGTCTTTCCTTCCCAAGGTCGTCTCGGACTTCCATCTGAATCAAGACGTCATCTTGCCTACCTTCTATCCTGATCCGGCTTCGCCTCTCGAGTGCTCACTTCATTCGCTCAACGTCCGTCAGGCTCTAGCCTTCTACCTACAACAGACTTTGATCTTCCGACAGACCCCATACCTTTTTGTCTGTTATGGTGGCCGCCGGAAGGGTCACAAGGTGTCCACTCAGCGTTTCTCCAAGTGGGTTGTCCAGACTATTCAGCTGGCCTATGAACTTGCGGGACAACCTCCGCCAGCTCCCCCGCTCCGTGGCCACTCCATGAGGGCCATGGCTTCCCCAGCAGCTCCGTGGGGTTGATCTATAGGAGCTTTGTCGTGTGGCTACCTGGTCACAGCCCTTGACCTTCGTTCGCCACTACAGCCTTGACTGCCGGACCCGGCGTGATGACGCTCGCTTTGGTCATGTGGTGCTGTCTGCAATCCTGTAGGACCTGACCTGCCGTCCAGTGGTAAGCTACTGAATCTCCTATTGTGTGAGGCACAGAGACCACGAAGAAGAAGAACAGGTTGCTTGCCTGTTGCTTGCCTCACACACACCTGCCCAGCCCCCCCTCTTTCAGGTCCTCTCCTTGGCAGACTTCGAAACTGAGCAGAGACCGTTAGCTTGGCGGGACTGAGCATGCTCAGTACCGGATGGGGGAGGGGTTCCCACCAAGCTGCTCAGCTCTGGAACTTTCTGAAAAGCTACTGTGCTTGCGCAAAGATTCCCATTGTGTGAGGGCACAGATGACCACTCCAAGAAACACAGTTACAGGCAAGCAACCTGTTCATCCTACACATGTGGAGAGTATATTGTGTCACAGTATATGCTTTTCATATATAGAGGAACCTGTACATCCCTGCATATGTTTGTGTGAGTGTTTGTACATATGGGGGTTGCAAAATTATTAAGTGGGCTGAGCTCCTGAATATATATGCATATGTGTGTGTGTGTGTGTGAGAATTATACTGAGCAACATATTCATGCTCTGTGTGGCTGGAAATGATTAAAGTGTCCCTGTGAATGTTGTGATGGGGTTTAGATCAGAGCTTGGAAAAAGTTACTTTTCTGGGCCACAGTTCCTAGTATCTTCCATCCAGTATGACTAGTGCCCAGGCTGGCCAAGGGCTTGTGGAAGGTGCTGTCCAACAAGTGAGTTTTCTGACCTCAAAATACTATAAAATTTATGTAATGGTGCTGTTCTTTGGGTGATATGTGGACTGAGTTTTGGTGGTTTTGAAATAAATTTCCTATCCTCCAGAAAGGTGGGGAGTGCAGGAAGTAATAAATAAATATCTACTTTTGGCCAGAAGTTGGGATAAATGACTGTTGGGGAGGACGTATGGAGGATTGAATAAGATTGCCTTGGAGAGTGTGAGAGTATTGGCAAAAAACTCAAAAAAATCTTTGGCACAAGGGGGTATTTCATCTGGTTTGGTATTTATGTACCACTTGGAAATTAATGTAGGGCAAGTATCAAGAGCTTGGAAACAATACTTTTATAAACTACTACTCTCAGAATCCTATAGGCAGCAACAGCTAGTGTCCATGCTGGCTGGAGGATTCTGGGACTTGTAGTCCAAAATGAACATTTCCAGGCTCTGGGCAGGATTATAGGAATATAGAAAACTGCATCTCTGGGGAATTGTGGTGGAGAGGAGAAAAGATCTTTTCAGCTCTTCCTTTTCCTTCCCCAATGGCTCCCCTCCTCAGCAAGATGCTTTTAGGTATCTTGTTCTTTGCCTTCCCAGAACAAGAATTAATACGCCAAGACCTGAGCTCCCGATTCCTCACGGCACAGGGTGGAGCCGACATGGGAGCCGCCACCATCCGCCCCTTGGCCTTCCAGTTCCACCAACACAACCACCAGCACCAGCACACCCACCAGCACACCCACCAGCACTTCACCCCTTTCCCACCAGGAATGGTGCCCACACCCAGTTCAGCTGTGGTGAGTGCAGTTCTTCTAGAGCTGGTGAACAGGAAGTGTGTCTCTATGTCACAGATCCTGTTAGCAGGTTGAACCCTTTGGGTCAGAGTTTAGATTTTACATTGTAATTATTTCTCCCCCACCCCAGTCTCATTTTCTGATTCTGTTGTCTCTTTGCAGTTTGAGAAATATCCTGGCAAGATGGATGGGCTTCTGAGGCATAATGTAAGTGGAGCCTTCTTGGAGTAGGGAGTGCCCAGGGGGCTGGCCTTTTGGCAGGGGGTCCCAGGGAAAGCTGCAGAGCTGCACGTCCTGAGAAAGGAGCAGAACCCCCCTCTCCCCTGCCTCAGTTTCTCTGGGTGGCACTTCCATTGCTTTCTCTTCTTCTTCCAGTTTTATGCCGCATTCCCCCCAACCGTGTCGGGGATCTCCCCAGTCCTGCCTCCCGCTGTGACTTTTGGCTCCCTGCAGGGGGCGTTCCAACCTAAGGTGAACCCTCCAGACATAGTAGAAAAATGGGGCTTTCTTGGAAGTAGAAGTGGTGGGAAGATTTAGAGTTCAGGGATCCCAGGTTTTATTCCCAACTTATTTGCAATAGTGGGTTTAGAAGATTTCCAGCAGGGAGGGCTGAGGGCCAAAACTCATGGGATCTCTTTGTGAAGAATGAGGTGGGAGGCAGAGTTTGGGATGTGATGCAGGGAGCCAGAGTGACCACAGATGGGTGAGGCTGAGCGGGTATGAACATGAGAAAGAGCAGAGGTTTTGGACTCTTGCGTTCACGCCCCAGCTCTGAGGAGGAAGATAGGCCCTATAGAGAAGCCCTCTATTGGTTTAGGGAATGTGTTTGCAGGAATGAGAAGAGTAACTATTTTGGACTGCAGCTCCCAGAATTTCACCAGCCTGCATGGGCAGGCCTGTTGGGTTCTGGTGGTTGTAGTCCAAAGAAATAATTTTTCCAAGCTCTCTCTTGCGTGCATGTAACTTGAACTCAGTGGCATTCTTCCATCTGAGGTGGCCAGTAATCTAGTTGGTTAGAAAAGGGAGGCTGGGAGCTAAGGCTCCTTGGTAGTTGGGTGGGGAGTTGTGATACTTGGATTCTGTGGGGAAAGCAGCAAAGGCTTGAGGCTGGGTGGAAAAGCAGATTCTGGGCCTCTGACATTGGAAAGAGGAGGATTTTGGGATTCTGCCTTTCCTGGGAGTGGCATCTGATGGCAGAGGGCAGAGAGGAGAGGGGAGGTACAGTCTGTGGTGCGTCCTGCTTGCTGACCTACTCTTTCTTCCCCAGAGCACTAACCCTGACCTGCCATCCCGCCTAGGCACTGTCCCACCCACCTTGTCCCAGAAAGGGGCTCAGGTGAGTTGACAATGTGTTTAAAGGGGGGAGGGTGGCATCTGGAAGAGAGGCTTGCTAATCTTTAGCTGGTGTTTGTGTTTCCTTGCAGCTCACAGATCCCTTCCGACCAACACTGAGAGTGAGTAAGGCGGGGACCTCTCCTGGCCGCAGCACAGTGGGGTGGATGATATGGGATGTTAGGAACTACTGGTGGCTGACCCAGCAGGCCTGGCAGGGTGGGGGGAGATTAAGGGAGAGAGTAAGTATAGGGGCACAGGGGAATGATTTAAGTCAGGATATAGGGCAACATGTGCCTGGCCCATCAGAGCCATAACGTTCAGAGCTGACGGTTACCCCCTCTCTCGCAGAAGCCCGGGAAGTGGTGCGCTATGCACGTCCGTGTGGCATATATGATCCTGCGGCACCAGGAGAAGATGAAGGTAGGGTGGGCCTGCGCCGCCTCCCCCTCCGCCTGCATACAGTGACGGGGTGTGGCGCAGCTCCTGCTGGTGGCCGCCAGAGGGTCGCTGCAAGCAACGGGAGAGGCCTCTCTCCTTCGGATCTTCTGATGTCTGTGCTGGACCCTGGATCGAAGTCGGGGTCTGTGAGTCTGGGTTAGGAGGCTGGGAACTTGGAGCCCCTGAGAGGGGGTGGGGCTGAGCAGGAGGAGTCCCTACCAAAAACAAAAGAATAACAACAACAATAACTACAAGAGGTGGCGGTTGATGTGGTAAAATAATGCTAGACTTGTTGCTCATACAGATCTTTTTATTTCATCATAGCTGATGCAAGGCGACCCCCACAAATTGGATTTCCGGAATGACCTCCTTGCTGGCTTGCCTGGAACTGGAGCCTTTGGCGGTTTGCCCCACAGCCAGGAGCTGGCACGCCCTGCAACTCTCTTCACAGCCTCTGGTCAGTGCTCTCCGTCTGTCCTGTGGGTTAAAAGACTGGACAATCCCAGGGCCTACCCTGGGAGATGGGCAAGAGAGAGGAAGTATAGGGCTACCAAGCCAACCCACCCCTATAGAGAAGCCCTTTGTTGTGTATCCTACAGATACACGCACTTTGATATTTGTGATTTTTGCACGTTTCTGGGTTTCCTGTGCTCTTAACCCTAGCAAATGTGGAGGACTGACTGTATATAGAATTTCCCATTTTACATGTCTGTATTTTTATTGAATCCAACTAATTAATTGTTATCCTTTTTGTGCAAGCTCACCTGCTGCTTAAATATGCTGGCAACTTTTGTAGTTGTACAGTTCATGTCATAGTTCAAATTAGTAATGTATGTGTATTGTCCCTTATCCTGTTTTGTTTTGTGTGTGTGTGTGTGTGTGTGTGTTGTAACAGACTCTGCCGAACGCCCCATAAATATTTTTTGATCAAAACACATTAGGCTTACATCTGAAATAAGACCTTTCTTTTCACATTCCTGAGAATCTTGTGTCTCATTCAAACCAGTTTTTTTTTAAAGATATTTTGAGGGCTCTTGTTTTGTTTATTTGCGTGCTTGTTTTTGGGTATTGTGTAGGCACAGAACTTGGGAAGGTAAGTTATTTGGATTACAGCTTTTAACACTCGTATCCCCAGAATGAAGTTGTCTAAATGTGAAACCTTTTCCAAACTCAGGATGAAATCCGTTAAGATATTAAAATTGATTTGTGTGCTATGTTAATTAAACAATAGTGATGATGATTTTTATTCCTGAAGTAGGTTTGTTTTGGTAGCCTGGTGTCCCTTGGCTTTGGAATACACCCTCTTCTCCTCCAGCTGAGCAGCTCTCTTGATCATGAATTCTTCTAACCTCTGCCCTGTCTGTCCTGCAGGTGTTGTCCACCCTGGCAGTGGGTCATCCTTTGGTCCTGCCAGCACCCCTCATGGCTCTTTCCTCAGCCCCAGCCCACACATTGGTAAGAGCTGGAGCACTAGAATTATGGGATAAATGGAACAGGGAACATGAGCAAGACACTTCTGTTCCATTACTCACCTCTCTGCTTGCTTTTTTTCCCCAGATCCCTTCAGCAGGCCCCCCAGCTTTGCCTCCCTAGGAGCACTCTCCAATGGCGCTTTTGGAGGTTTGGGGAACCCCTCCTTCAGTAAGTAGTATTGGGGGAAGGGGTGTAAAAATTTCTCAATAGTGGCAGAAGTAGTTGTCACTGTTTGACCCTTGCATTTTGACCTGCAAATCTCAGACTCATTGACCATTGATCATGCTAGCTGGGGCTTCAGGGCATAGAAGTTCAAAATATGTGGATGTTGTGACAACCACTCTCTTAGAGCATTTAAGAGGTGGGGCTAGAACCTGAACTCTAGGATCCTGTTCCTTTTTCACAACAGAATACACCTTGGTGTTAGAGTTGGAAGAGCAACCTGGAAGACCCAGTTTCTCAGATTCAGTGCTGCAGAAAGTAGCTTAAGGGTCTTAGTTTTCTCTGTTCTTTGTCCCTTTCCCTTTCTTTTCAGAAGAGGAAAGTTTCTTTGTCATAGAGCAAGGGTGGGTGCCATGTGGCTGTGGCTGGATTGGTCCCCAACAACCCTAACCAGCATAGCCATTGGCAAGGATGGACAAGAGGTGCAAGCCATCAGCATCTGGAGAAGCATAATCTCTCCTCCCCTGTTTTAGTGGCTGGAATTTGGGACTTTAATTATTGCTGGAACCACAGCTTCCAAACATTTTCCTTATTTGTTCTCCTGTCATTTTGGCTGTTCTTTCAAGGCTCTGATCAGGTTTTGCATTTCTCGGTTAACAACATTGTATCTGTTTGTGGAGTTGCCTGTACCTTTAGCAAAAGCAATTTCTAACTGAAGAAGAATGATGATACAGAATTTATTATAAAAAACTGGGAAACACATATATATACATATAAAAAGAAAAAGCAATTGGCAATAAGCTTTTTCTGGGACGCTGCACATTAGAAATGGCAGCACAGAGATAGTGAGGAGAGAAATTAGTACTTAAGAGATAAACTAATTTATAGCACCCCTCCCTCTGATATGCAGACTTCATGTCTACGGAAAGTTAGTGCTGTAAGAGTTCATTCACACATGTGAAACTCTTCTCTCTCAACGTTTGGAATCACCAGCATCTTAAATACTACAGATTGAATGGACTACACTATTGGACTTTTCCAAATCATGTGATATTCCCTGGTGCCCTTATTCCATGTTGGAAATCTAGTTTCTTCTGTTATCTGCTAGCTTTGCAGATGATGTACACCATGGTTAGGGCTAGGGGTTTGGCAGGGGGTTGCTTATGTTCTACTGTACTGGATCTAATCTTTCTGCTCTATCCTCTCAGATTCAAGCACTGTCTTTGGGCAGAAGGACAGTCCTGGAGCTCCACCATTCCCTAGTCCCCATGAGACCTGGAACCGCCTCCACCGCACGCCTCCTTCCTTCCCTACTGCCCCAGCCTGGCCCAAAGGTGGCACTGGAGATGGGACTGAGCGTGGAGGCACCCAGCATGACAAGGAGGGCGAAAAGCCAGATGGGCCAGTGATCAAAGATGAAAAGGACAGGTGAGACAAGTGAGAGAGAGAGAGAGAGAGAGAGAGAGGTGATGGTTGTGTCTTCTGAAGTGGAAGAGAGTCTGTCCATCTCTGAAGATTTTATTATGTACATATTTTATTCAGTTTGGAAAAGGTACATTTTTGGGCTACCAAAATTTTCCAGCAAGCATAATCATTGGCTGGGTTGTTCCCAAAAACAGCTTTCCAAGCTTTTGTTTTAAGCTGTCAGTGTTATACAAGGGAGAACTTTCAAAGTTCTTTCTGGCAGGGTAGAGTATGAAGAGATTTGAATAGAAGAGAGAGTACTGTATGGGAGAGTAAGAGTAAGATAAAGAGGAAATAGAGAAGCAGTGGTATGATGGAGAACAAAGATTGGACTAGAAGAATGGCCCAGTCTCTACAGTAAGACAGCAGAATTGGCTTGATTGCTAGTAGTTTCTGAAGAACTGACCCTCTGAACATAATTGTGTGTCTGTGTTTCAGAGATGCCCTCTTCTCCCGCCATCCCCTGCGTGCTTCTCCAGCTACTCCCACCCCAAAGAACCCAGCACTGGCCCACGAGGAGCCCCCAAGCCGGCCCCATGTGCCAGCGGAACGTGAGCACCGCTATGGAAGCCCAGCAAGTTCGGGGCATGCCTCCCGCTCGCCTTACCCAGAGCTGCCTCTGAAGAAGGAAGTGAAGGTCAAGGAAGAGCCAGAGTTGAGCGGGTTTGAGGGGGCATTGCGCACAGGAGCACCCTACCACAGCACCCTGCATGTCTCCCACCCTTTGGGAACACTGGCTGTGTTTGAACGGCCCCAGGCCGGGACTGGTGGGAGTGTTTCACCATACCTGGTGGCTGCCCCACCTTCAGCTGCCTCCTATGCCGCACTTGAAGCTTGGCGTGAGCCCTACCACCGGCGGCTGGATTTGCACTCACTACAGCGCCAGCCCCTTTACCTGGAGGCTCCATCACCTGCTGCCACAGCAGCTGAGGACTATGAACGGGCCCGGTTATATGGCCTGGCGCCACCTCCCCATCCAGGCCTCATGGCCTATCCTCGCCACCAAAACGGGCTGCTGGCCAAAGCCACCCCCTCGGCCGCAGCTGCGGCTGTAGGTCTGCTGAGTGCCCCCCCGCCTCTGATCCCAGCTTCCAATGCTCGACCCTGTTCCCCTCGTCGTGCCCCTGACATCCGAGAACTGGCAGCTGCCTACAAGGACCGGGACTCCAGATAATGGGGCTGCAGTGGGGTCCTGGCAACGAGCGCCTGTACTGAGCAGCTTCCCTTGACTCTGGCAGACTGATGGACAGGGTCATTGTGAACCCCGGGCAGATATCTAGGCACCCCTTCACATTAATGGGAATAGAAGCGTAGCTGCCTGCCCCCTTAGGCTGAGGTAGGGGCATAATGCTGCTGCCGCTGCCACCCCAGAAAGACTCTAGCCCCCATCAGCTGTGAGTAGTGGGAACCTCTTCTTGCCTCAGGTTGAGGCTTAGGATGATGGGGTCTCTTTGGGGTGTTGCCAGTTGTGGGAGCAGGAATCCACATGTCAAGCATCCTCAGTCTGTGTTCCTGATTTCTGCAAATGATCCCTCTTTCTGCCTCTGTGGATTTGGGTGTCCTGTCAGGGGATTTGATGTCTGCTTCCAGTATTCCTGCTGGGCTGAAATGATGACTCTGGGGTGTGCTCTTCTCCCTCCATGGACTAATGGGAAGGCTGCTTTCAGGGGAGGGGGAGGGCTGTATCTTGATGCACCTCCCCCCATGAGGCAGTGTAAATATTTATATATTCTGCCCCAGGCAGGTGGGGAAAATGGTTTTTGTACATTTATAAAAGGTTTGAGATTGTGATTTTAAAAGTGACTTCTCTCTCCTCTCCTGACCTTCCCCCTTCTCCACAGTCCCCCTTGTTTTTACTGTACTGCTCTTTTCTATACCTGTATCTGCTCCCTTCCCACCTCCGGCTCCCTTTCCTCCTTCTGTAATTGAGTGGAAAGGTGCAACAAGGAGAGTGCGACGCACTTATTTGATGCCCTTTTCTTCCCCAGGTTGGTTAATTAAACCCCAAACTGGTGCTTCTGGATTCCTTGTTCTTTGTGTCTGTGTATCTCTTTGGAGGGCTTGGGATGAGGAGGGCAGGATGAAAGATGAAGGGGAGATTGTTTAAGTACCTTTGTTCTGTCCAGGTTGGGAAGAGAGCAGGAATCTACTGGTTTAGGCTGATTTGAATTCCAAGAAGGGAAAGCTAGTTCCCTGGATCATTACTATAGTTTGTATTCTGTGGAGAAGAGAAATGATGCAGGATCAAGCCATCTATTGTTTAGGTTCCCTCAGGATCCTGAAAGCATTCCCAGAGTGTTGCAGTAATGGAGAAGCAAACCTGCAGTTGTGGAGGTGACAAATGTTGATATGAAGACTAAATCAGCTATAGTTCTGCAAAAACAATAAAAGCCTCCTCTTTCTCCACTGTCTTTAGAGGCAAATTAATAACCCATTGCAAATGGCTGCCTCAACTAGAAAATGTTTTTTTTGTTCTCACCTCCATCCTCTTCCAACTGAATTCCTGAATACTTGTTCAGTAAAGTTGCTGCAAAACAGGAATTTCTCCCATGAGAGATCATCAATAGAAGGGTCAGTCAAAAAGATAACTTGCAAGGTAAGGTTTAGTGGGCTGATCCAAGGAATCCCCTCAGTGAACTTGTGCCTGAAATCTGAGGAAGACCCCCCCCAGTGAAACTCATCTCTGATTTAAGACAAATGAAGCCTGTGGAATCATTTGCCACAAGCTGCACAAAGAGTGATGGTGAAAGATGGATCTAAGTCTAGATAGCAAAGATCACTTGTAAATCAAAAATATTCGCACTACCCCTCAGCCAGTGGCCTCAGTGGTCTAGATACAGTTTAATGCAGAGCCTGAGGTACCTGTTGCCGTAATCAAAAATAAGTGTTTAGATTCTGAAAGCATCTACTTTTGCAACATAATTTAAACTCAGTTTCTTTGTTCCACTGTCCAGTTTGGAAAAATAAGCTACATAACCATTTCTGGGAATTAGCCTTTTAGGGTTTTAGCATTAGACATTTTCCCACTTGTCAGAGTGGAACATGCTTATAGTGCTCTTTGCAGCCTGGTTTCTTGTCCCAAGGAGAACTTGCCTATTCGTTTTCATACAGGTCCAGCCGTCTCAGCCCCAAAATGTCTCTATGCTGAGAAGGTGTTCATCATAAGGGCCAGTTATCGCTACCATTAAGGGACACATAAGTGCATGGTAGAAAAGGAATTGTTGCAGTCAGGCAAACTCAATGACTTTCTGTAGCCCTGAGATGGATGGCTGTGTGAGGTTGAGTTCTAAAGCCCCCACAACACTTTTGATCTCTTCTCATAAGACAGACCAGCAGCCTGCATCCTTTTTATCTCTCCATACTTGCTTTAAAGGGCCCAATCTAACATAACACAATCTTTTGAAAAGCAGAAATGTTACCACGTATTGCATGGCCAGTGTTCTGAAAGTAACATGGATTTGCTTTACCTCTCCTGTTTTCATAAAACACCGCCTTTGGAGCAATTGTTATGGTGTTATAGATGGGAGGGGAGTTAGGGAAAAAGAAAGGCTTCTAAATTTATGAGCTGCTTTGGTTTGTCCTTTCCTGTGGGTCTTTTAACTAATAAGAAGCAGTGGGGACACACTGCATTGTGGCCAGTACCCCTTTTCTTTTCCCATTGATCTATGCCACTTTAGCAAGAATGAGCTTTCTACCACAGCTCTGACAGAAAAGTGAAATCCCTTAAGTGTGAGATATTTAGTGAAGTGTTGATTGGGTTTGCAGAAACAAGATACAGGCAGACAGGCCCCTGCACCAAACTAGTTCATTCAGCATCGGCCTTCCCCAAGTGGGTGCCTGTGCTACCTGCAGACGATGGGAGCTGTAATCCCATACATCCAGAAGGTGTAAGGCTGGAGAAGGATGGTCTTCACACATGAGAAAATCAGGTGATGAGCTTTCATGGAGCCTTGCAGTTTTCCATAGAATGACCGGAAGCTTAATTCCCAGCTTTCTTTTTTTAACCAGTAATTTATTTTTTTTAAAATACTTTTTACACATGAAAAGAAATTGGCAAAACCTGAACTGCAAAGAAGTGAGGCATACATGTCTTCCTAGAGTGGTCCAAGATTACTAGGAAGAATGTTAAAGTGAACTTTTCTCATACTATTTTGTCATAAAAGAGATGTTAAATACTATGTGGAATCTATATAGTAATTCATATTTCTTCAGTGACAATGAAGTTGCAGAAGAGAAAACTGTTCCCAATTGCAAAGATAATAATTTGTTTTCCTGTATTATTTTGGAATGAGTAATTACAATAACTCATCTACAGAAAAAAACAAACAGGCTTTTCTAGTGCTATAACAAAAAGATTATTCATTTGATGAAGATTTATGCAATGGATTTTTAATTGCCCAAAGACTACCAGAAACTTCATCGTTCTGGTATCAAAGGTAATATTGTACTGCGGTCTGTACAATACAGATGGCATTTATTGTTGTGTTAACAATTGTAGCAAGCCAGTGTAGTGTAGTGGTTTACCAGTAAGTGTTGGACTATGACTCTGGAGACCAGTGTTTGAATCCCTGCTCAGTCATGGAAACTCACTGGGTAACCTTGGGAAAGTCATACTTTCTCAGCCTCAGAGGAAACCCTCTCTGACCAAATCCTGACAAGAAATCTTGACAAGAAGACCCCAAGATAGTGTCACGTTAGGGTCACCATAAGCACACAACAACAACAAAATAGTTGCTGTCCACATGTATTATATCATAATGAATGTTAGCCTTTTAAGTTGCTGCAAGAATCTATTGTTGTAATGGATTAACAGGATAAACACCTTTGGAGATAATTTCCTTAACATGTCAAAACATGTCATATTTTTTGAACAGCAGTTCTTAACCTGGGTCTGGGGACCCCTGGAGGTCCACAGAGCCCTCACAACAAGTCCGTGAAGCCCCTGCTGCTGGATACCAACTGCTGTGGCAGCAAAAAGGATTTGCCCAAGGTCACCCAGTGTCTGAGAGGGGATTTGAATCCTAGCATCCAGAAGCCTTAAATAAATAAATATTTAAATATTTAAATCTAAATGTACATGTTTATACCTTGAGTTAAGACTTGGGAGTCCCTGACAATAAATTGTTTTACAGGGGGTCACCAATAAAGAAAAGATTAAGAACAGGATTTCCACAAACTAACCATTGCCATCAAATATATTTGAATCTTATAATCTGTACAACGCAATGCCAAAGTTGCTAACAATTCAGTCCTGTAAGTATGTATTCAAAGTCTATTAAGTGAGGCTTGCTGAGAACCTGGAAGTTACTTTATTGGACTGTAGCTCCCAGAATCCTGCCAGTCACCTGGGAATTATAGTCTACTCTAGTCCAATGTGTGGACCTGCTGTAAAGTAACTGGGTATAGGATTGCAGTTATCTTCTTATTTCAGTGATGCCTAAGAGCAAAAGAACATTGCCTTTAAAAATTGCCTGTGTTGTACATCCATTACCTTTATAGCCTCAGTGTTAATTTCTAACCATTTAAAACAAAAAAACCTGAATTCCTTTCCTAGTCAGTGGACCAGTTGCATGGTAGAAAGATCTTATATATCCTTCATAACTTTCCTCTCTGTGAGGCTTGTCTTAATATAGTCTTAAACCTTCTTCATACCTGGATGGAGATTATCTATAAAATTATTGATAGGTTTTTTTTCCTTATGTCAATAAAATTAATATATAAAATTACATGGAAATATCTAGCTTTAAGGATTTGTTTGAATTGTTTTAATGACAGAAAAAGGAGTGCCACTGTGGTGTAATGGTTTGAATGTTGGATAGAACTCCAGGGAATCAGGATTCAAATCACTGTTTGGCCATGGAAACCTACTGGGTGACCTTCGGCAAGTGACACTCCTTCAGAGGCAGGCAGTGGCACTCCCCCCGCCCCCAGCAGAACAATCTTGCCAAGAAAACCATGTTATGGGTTCACAAACATAAGAGAGAGATTAAGACTGCCCCAACACATTAAGGTGAAGCTTGTGTTGTGATGCCAGCAAAATGTGCTGGCAATGGACGGAAAAGCAGGGATGACAATTTGGGTGAGGATGATAGGGACTGAAGTAAAACAAAGCTTAAGGGCACTGGACAGGGAAAACCATATATACACTTCAACTCAAGGGCAACATTTAAGCCTCAAGATTGCAGTAGGCTTCTGCACCTATATCCGTTTTAAATTGTGATTTTAGTTAAATGCTTAAAACCAAGCAGAACATTCAAGACAACCCATAAGCCAGTTTTGGTGGTTTCTTGTTCAAAATTCATTATGTGCCTTAGCTGGTGTGATTCTACAGCTTTATTACATACAAGCATGCAAGATCAGCAATCCATTTAGCTATTGCTGTGCAGACATCAGATTTGAATAGGCAGGCTTACAGCTTCTGTAATACTTCAGAGACTAAGGATTATATTCTAGTAAACTTCATCAACTAAATGTCAAATGGCAGACAAAATAGCATGTTCACAAGAACAAGGAAACCCAATTATTATAGGTACCAGTTTATTTACCTTGCTATGTGACCCCTGAGAGTATTTGCTTAGATGGCAGAATACAGAATTCAGTTAAATTTAGTTCCTCAGTAATACACTCTTCCATCTTCCAACTCACCAGCCTGCTGAGGATGCTAGGAACTGTCATCCAAAACACCTGCAAGGCGCTAGGGCTGGGTAGGACTGCAGCATTACAACCGCTTCCAGGTAGTGCCGGACATGCTTGTTCAATTTTCCTGATCCAACCGGAAGAGAAAGTAACTGGTTTATGAGGGGATGGCAGATACAGGCTTTGAACAAAGTGTTTCTGTGTACAAAGACTGCTTTTGTCACTGTGTTACCCTATCACCACATTCTTCTATCCTTTTTCATTTTTTGTACAGGACTAACTAAGCAGTATTTATCCAGAACAGACAGATTAAGACAAGATTGAATATTTGTTCAAATTTTGTACCCTACTCTTCCATAAATTAAATGTGGCTTACAGAAATTAATAAGATAGAGAAAAACAAGAGAATGAAAAGCAATCATATAGTCAGAAATTAAAACAAGCTTTAAAATGAGTTAACTTTAGGTGAGATGTAGACTCTGGCTTAAGTGCATGTAAGTCAGAGGAATTTAAGGTACTAATCAAATTGAGGGCCACTGATTTAAGATAATTTAAGATACTAACGCTCAGGTTAAGGCCCACTGATTTAATTGGGTATGACAAGGCTGGAATCCACCCCCTTAGCAGAGCAATCCTCTGCGTGTCTGCTCAGAAATTATTCCCGTTGATTCATATAAACTGTACAAGGTCTAGGATTTCAAGTTTGAAATCATACCAGAAGCCCAGTAAGAAATAAGGACGTCAATAATTTAGGTAACAGAGAACTAAACGAAAGGATTGCTTACATTTTAGTTTAAATGCCCTTTTAAAAATAACTGTCCGTTTTCCTGTTTGACAGTCTAAAAATCAAAGTTTGAGTGGTCAGGATTTGAAACTGAAAATCTTTGTGGACGCTTTGAAGCCCCGAACGCGGATGCTCAACTTTCGAAGCCCCGCAGTCGCTTGGATGCAACAAGTTTGTGGGTCTTAAACGAGCTTGAAACGTTTTCCACGACGTTCTGTACGCTCCTTTTCGCATTAAAAATACGAGGTAACCCATTCCTTCCTCAAGGTTTTTTTTTTCTCCTGGCACTTTATAGGGTCACTGGAACTTTGGTGACTGAAGTTACTTCTGACGTGTTTGCGAGACGCGCCCACGACGTTTTAAGGACGTCCCAGCGGAGGCATTCCCTCATTCATAAGCACACCGCACACGCATGCCCTGTGCACGTAGACTCGAACGGTCGCGCCGCCCGGCGAACAGTCCGAACACCACCCCGGCAGACCTCAAGCGCTCTTCTTTCTTCACGAGCCGCTTCCAAGTTTGGGGGGGGGTGGAGAGACTGCCATTCCCAGCATTCCCTCGGACTCCATTTCCCAACATCCTCTTCGCTCACGACGGCGTCTCCTCCTCCCCCGTTCGCGCGGGTTAAGACTCCGGTGTGAAGTTCTTGCTCGCAAAGACTGCTCCGTCTTCCACAGTCCTCCATCGCAGCCTCCCCTTGCGCCCCCGCGAGCTGAGCCATCTTGCGTATGAGCGGGCTCTTTAAAAAAACTTTCTCTCTCTTCCTCGCGGGTGTCTGAACTCTCGCGAGATTTGCGTGCCGAGGCCGGCGGGCGGAGGGAGCAGTGGGAGGAGGGAGGGGGTTGGCCCTGGCGCTTGGTGGTGGCGGCCGCCATTTTGCCGCGGCGGGTCGGGTCTGGCTCGGCGGGGCCTGGTTAGGGATCAGCAGCCGAGTGGGAGGGGTCGGCGACGTGCCGGGCAGCACCGGTGGGGGCCACGCAAAAGGAGAAGCCGGGCGGGGGCGGCCTCGGGGCCACGGATGGCGGCGGATTCTATCCGGCCGAGGCGGCGGCGCTGGGGTTGAGGCGGCGGCAGGAGGAGGCGGGGCAGGAGGCGCCTCCCCTCCCTCCTCACTCCTCCCCCCTCCCACCCAGGTAAGATGGCGGACTGGCCGGGGCTTTACTCCTGTCGCTCACACCCACCTTCCCGGAGGGGTACGAGGCTTTGCTTCGAATCGGGAGGGAAAAGTGAGAAGCGGATGAGAGCGGGAGGGAGAATGCGGCCTCTTTCTTTTGCCGCTACTTCCCGCCGTGGGTCATTTCAACCCCCCACCTCTAGAGGGCGCGCTAATGGAAGAGCGGCGGGGAGGGAAATGAGGGCTTCAGCCAATGGGAAAGCGCACGCGCTTCCTGACCCAACGACTGCTCTCGCTGCCGGCCTATTATGACTTCACCTGCTGCTGCTCTCGTCTCCCCCACTCTTCGCTCGCGCGCGCCACGAAACCGGCCAACCAACTGCCGCCTTCGACTGAGTGCGTAGGGGAGGGGCGAGCGGGCAGCCGGGCAACCGGAGGGGACGGGGACGGGGGAGGGAGGGAGGGAGGGTGGGAGGGGTTTGGGGAGTCAAGGCAGGGTCAGAAGGGGAAAGTGGGAGGAGGAAGGGCGGGGAAAAGAGTTAAAGGGTTGAGGCGAGGAGGGAAGGTGGATCTCCGGATGTCGGAGTTACACTGATAAGTAAAGGAACAAGCGGGATTTCAGGGTTGGGGAGCAACAAGATGCGACTGCAGGGGATAAGCCTTGAGTCAAAGGGTGCAAGAGCCTATTAAAAGTGTGCGTGTTCAGAGAGGAAAATTTGAGGATCAGGGGTGCGGAGGTTAAGATAATAAAGTGTGAGGGGTAGTTTGCAGAAACAGAGAGAGAGCTGGTGCTGAAAGGTAGGGTAACCTACCCTCCTGCAACAGAGTTACTAGTTCATTTTTATCCAGCAGTGTAGAAACGTTTGAAAGAATCCGAGGTTCAGAAGTGAAAGGGTATCAACCTAGACGTTAAGGCTTATAGGGTGCCAAAGAATTGTGGGTAGCAGGGCTGCTGAGTGTGAAGGTGGTTTGGGATAACATTTGGGGGGATAGAATTAAATGTGTGTAGTGTCAATTGGTGTAGGAAGTTTGAAAGAAACAAGGCCAGAAGGAAAAGGGTGATACAACATGGAGGCGCATGCTGAAGATCAGTCCAGTAGTGATGGAGATAGGGGGACAATGAATCAAGAGGAGCCAATAAATGAGCTGGATAAGGAGACATTAGGGTTACTTCCAGGAGCAGATGAGAAGTTGACTGGACCAGAACAAGACAAGTCTGAAGATTTGGAAGAAGTGAATCGGGTGACAGTTGATGACATGGACGAAGAAGGGGTGGCTTTAGGAGCGAGTGAAGAAGAGGCTGAAGAGATGACAGAACTTGAGCTTGAGAGTAGTGGGGAGAAGGAAAAAACTGAGGGACAAAGTGAGCTAGATGAAATGAGTGTAGTTGTAAGTCCAGATGAAGAGGAAGGTGAAGGGGACACTGGAGGGGAGATAGAACAAAGGGATACAAAGGAACTTGTGCATACAGAAGGAGTGCTGGCTGGAGAAGGTAGAATAGTTCTTGAAATGGATGGAAAGGGGCATGAGGAGTTAGCAGGAGCAGAAGATGAGGAGGGAAGGGATTGTGCTGATTCTGAAGAAGGGATTGGAAATATAAATGCTAAGTTAATTGGAACAGATGAGAAGGATGTTGAAATAAGTTATGTGGAGGATTTGGTAGGAGAAGAGGCTGAAAAAGGGTCAGGATCAGAACATAGGGATACAGATGGAGAGAGCGAAGAGGATGGCACTGAATCAGCTGAGAATCAGGGAGAGGTTGGGAAATTGTCAGGATTTCAACGAGGGGAAAGCCTGGAGGAGACTGAAGAGGAACAGGGTGCAGCATCTGCAGTTGACCAGGAAAAAGCTGAGGAGTCACCTGGTGAAGATGAAAGAAAGTTGCCAGAGGTGATTGTAGGAGGAGCTGCTGCATCAGCAGAGGTTGAGAAGGAGCAGGAAGAATTGATGGGATTAGCTCAGGAAGAAACCCAGGTATTGACTGAAGAGGGAGTTGGGAAATCAACTGTAGATCCGAGAGAGAATCAAATTTTGGTTGAAGCAAGTGAAGAGGAACCTGAAGTAATTGGAAGAGAAGACCTGGCATCTGAGGTGGATCAGACCAAGAAGGTATCTGGAGCAGATCAGATGGAGACAGAGAACAAAACTGCAGAGGGGGATGTGGCATCTAAATTAAATCAGAGAGAGACTGAAGGCTTGACGAGGGCAAGCCAAGAAGAATTGGAGCAAGTAACGGGGAAAGAGGGTGTGGCACCAACAGTAGGCCAGGGGGAAGTTGAGAGAGTCCTAGAAGATCTGAGGGAGGCAGAGGGTGGTGCAAGACCAACAGTTAGTCAGGGGGGAGTTGAAAACTTGTTAGAAGCAAGTCAAGGAAAGGTGGACCAGGTGACTGGAAAAGAGGATGTAATGCCAGCAGTGAGTCAGAGGGAAGGTGGTACTTTACCAGAAGATCAAAGGAAAGAAGAGAGAGATGTAGAAGGTACTAAAGAGGCCAGGGTAGGTCAGCGAGAGGTTGAGAAGGCAATTAGAAAAAAGGATGTGGCATCAGTGCTGGTTCAGGCAGAGGCTGTGAAGGTGCGGGGAGTAGATGAGAAGAAAGCAGGGGATGTGGATTTAACCATGGATCAGGGCAAAGCTGAGGAGGACATGGCACCAATTGCTGAGTCTGAGGTCACTATAGAGGGAGATGCAGTATTAGCAGTGGTTGAGGGAGATTCAGCTGAGATAACTGAGGCTATGACTGGGGAAGTAGATATGGTACTAGCAGTGGCTCCCACTGAAACACAAGAGGTGACTGTAGGGCAAGAAATGTCATTACCAGGAGGTCTGGAGGAAGCAGTAGAGATAGTAGAACTGCCCAAACAAGATGTTCCTAGAAGACATCTGGAGGAAATATCTCTACAGAGCGATGAAGGAAGGATTAAAGAAGAGGTAAAATCAAGAATGAATGAGGAGAAGGTTGAAGAGTTAACAGGACCAGAGACAAGAGACTTAGAAGACCTAGAAAGACTTGTTGAGGTAGAAGGCAAGCCATTGGGATTTGCAGGCATGGTTGCTGAAGAGGAAACTAGAAAAGAACAGGTGGCATCAGCCAAGGATCAGGGTGAGAGAGAGGGATTTGTGGTATTGTATCAAAACCAGATAGCAGAGATTACAGGTGAAACTGAGAAGGTGTCAAGTCAACATCACTTGTACCTGGTGGAAAGAAAGGTAACCTCTCAGGAAGAAATGTTGGCTTGGAGGCCAGAATTAGGTGAGGATTTGGGAGGACCAACTCAGGAGATAGCAGGGGTAGGATCTGCGGAGAGGATATCCAGAGGGGATCTAAGAAGGGCTAAGTCAGGTCAAGAAGAGGCTGCAGTGTCTGCCGTAGTGGGCTGGAGGGCACCTGAGTTGTCAGGACAAACCCTCAGGGTGACAGGAGAATGGGGTCGACCAGGTTCCTCAACAGCGTCATCACGTTTATCGCAGCATGCAACTGTTGGAAGTCAAGAGCAGCAGCGCAGGGGGAAGGGGAAAAGAATTTTAGGATTGGCAGGACTGCGGCAAGGGCCAATTCTGGCAGTACATCATGGGGCAGCCCACTCAACTAGAGGGAGAGGCGGAGTGCTGGACCACCTGGCTCCAGGGTTGATTGTGACCAGTTTAACAGCACAGACTGAGCAAAGAGGGTTTACAAGACAGGATCGTATGCAGCCGGGCAGGAGGACATTAGAGCAGAGGGAGACCCGATCAGCTGAGCCGGGATTTCATGGGACAAGAGTCAAGGTGGGTGAAGGAATGGTCCTCATGGGGTACAGAGTTGGGCGGGAAGGGATGTCCTGTTTTGCAGAGGCAGATAACAGGGCAGTGATGTTTCAGCAAGGAGCTGGGTTAGAGGCAGCAATGTTGCCACAAGGGCCTGAATTAGAGGCGGCAACAGCGCAGCAGGGACCTGCACTAGATGAGACAAGAAAGGAGTCCAGTCAGGCGCTGGCAGAACCAGTCAAGGAAGAACAATATGTTAAGGAACAGGAGGTGCTAGGAAGTAATGTAACAGATGTAACAGGGCAGAGTCCAGAAAGAACACCTTTGGCATGGCTTGGAAGACCACTGTCAGGAGGTTATGCAGTATCAAGACCTACCTCTGGCTGGACTGCAGGCATAGGGGCAGGACATGGGCTTGCTTTGGAACCTCTGCGTGCAGGAATAAAAGAACGAATTGATATGATGGTAATAGGTCAGGGAACAACAAAGTCAGCAGGACAGAGTCCTGAACCACCAAGGCTTGGAGTGGGAAGAAGGATGCTTAGGCTTGCAAGCAAGCCCGAGGATGTGCACTGGCTGAAGAAGGTACTGGGATCAGAAAGACTAGTGGCTCCACTTTCTGTAGCAGGTCATGGCCCCGGCATAAAACCAGAGAGTCCTAGCTTGAAAGCAGAACAACGAACTTCTGGCTTGTTGACTGGGAGGCAGCAATTAAAAGATTGGCGAGATGGTGTGATGGGAATTGCAGTTAAACAGTACAATGCAATGAGGCGAGCAATGTGGGGCAAAGGCCCAGTTGGCTTGCATGTCAAAGGAGTGAGGGTAACGGGGAGTATAGACAGTGTTCCAACTAATAGCATCAGGACTAGTTCCATTCTGGATCAAGTTGAACAAAAGGTGTGGAAGCTGGCTCAACACGTGACAAGTGAGAATATGCCGAGATTGGAAGTGGAGGGACAGGGGATGACTGATTTCTTCAAGCATAATATGGAGTTAGCAGGGTCAGGACAGGGCCATAGAATTTCACAATAGCTAGATTTAGTATTGAGGTGAAAGGCAGTGGGTCAGAGAATAATGAGTTATTTAGAAGTTTGGGGTAAACTGAAGTCTACAGAAGCACAACGTAAAGCAGAGATTAATTGAAAAGAGTAGAAATTTCCGTCATAGATCCGCAGCTTGTTGGATTAAATAGACTTGTAGAGATCTCTGACAAGAAAGTGAAACAAGAAAAGACTCTAGAACAATGATCCAAGAGTGACAGGCAGAATATTGACGCTTGGAGCAAAGATGTGTGCAAAGGGAAATGAAACAAGGTGAAACAAGAATGGGAAATGGATACTGAAAAAATACAGGTTTCTGTTTCCCAGAGCTTGGTGGCAGGCACGCTGGCAGATAATTCAGACAGTGTGCAGTGTAGACAAGGGGTGGAGTTAATCCTGTCAGAGAAGGAATTACTGAAGGAATTGTCTAATGGCTCTCAAGAGCACCCCAAACAGGTTCCTGCCTCTTCTCATAGGCTTGGATTTGGTAGCTGGTGCTTACATTAAAACTCTCCATTGCAACCAGCAGTCAGGATGTTCCCTGTCTGCATTACAATTGTGGAGAAACAAGATTTGATCTATGCTTCAGCAGAGCCACTGGGTACCCTGGGTTAGAAGGAGGAAGTGGAGGATTCCCATCAAGAAAGAACACAGCATGTCTATCCTCAAAAAGAGTGACTGCTGTCCTGGACTGACTGTAGTATCTTCTTTTAGGAGTAGTCTTCCTCAGGAAAGCGAAACCCTGGAAGTACAGTTTGAAAAGCAAGAGGACTTCTCAGTTCACACAGGTACAGATGACAATGCCATTAAGTGAAGGGCAGAAATACAAAATACATGAACAGCAAGTTAGACTCAATCAAAAATGCATTGCATTCATAGTGAAAACATTAATGGTTAAAACTAGTCACAGCTTTCAAAAGACAGTCATCTGAAGTAAACTCAGCACAACAGACTAAAAGTTCTGTAACCAAAGCATCTGGAAATAACAGTGTTTTAAAGGCTTGTCTACAATAAGGTAAAGGTAGATTTTGAGGGAGAAAATTCCATTAAACAGGGAGCCACTATTAAGAAAAAGGCTGTCCTTTATACTGAACAGAATATTTACGGATAACAGACAACAATCCAAATACGTTTGCAGTTGTAATACCAGCTTCAACTAGTAAAAAGAGCTCCTGGCTACCCAGAACCACTTGTTTCACAGTTCAGAGAGCCATGAATTCAGAAGAATCTGCAAACATGGTGTTTCAGTGAGAATATGATGGCAGCCAAGAGTTCTTGAATGCTTCTTGTCTAAATATGCCAGTTTTGTGGTGCTTTATCATGCGTTAAAGCAGAGCTTTTCAAACTTTTCATGTTGGTGACACACTTTTTAGACATGCATCATTTCACGACACAGTAATTCAGTTTTACTAGCAAATCAGAGGTTAAAGTAATCCCTTATAAGAGATACAGACACGTATGTAAATTGTAATAACAAAATGTATGGGGACACAACATATCTCTTGAAAACCTTTGATATTTTTTTTAAAAATACGATTTATAAAAAATAACATACATTTCAAAGATTGTAGGTGACACACCTACACACTTCGGGTGACACTAGTGTGTTGCGGCACACTGTTTGGAAAGCCCTGCATTAAAGAGAGCTTGTTAGTTTTATTTCAATGTGTTTAATTTAACTTGTTCCAAAAATCTTCCTTAAGTTTAGATTTGGTTATATTGTCAGTCTTTAAGAACAGTTTAACCTGAATCTGTTAACAGAATAAGTGACTGCTCTTTGTTTATGTCTTCAGCAAATTCTGAGACAGGCAGTCCCGAGCGCAGGCTGGGCTGCCAAGGAACCCAGGAGCTGGACGGCTCGTCCCAGTGGCTGGCTGACCAGAATGAGGCCGGTTCCCAGCATGCACTTGAGCAGGACACAAGCACTACAACCACAAACGAAGCTTTTGGGACGAGAGGCAAAGAGCAAGAGAGAACTAAAATGCAGAGCAGTCCTCCCCAGCAGCACCACACACTGCACACACAGGTAGAGTTGGAAGTGAGGGGGACGGCACCGCCAGCTTTCATGTTTTAGGCCCACAGGCTGGAATACAGCTTTTGTAGAATGCTGGTGGTTTGGCAGAGGCTCTCAAATTGAATTTGGAAAGGTTTCCTGTGGTAGATGGATTGCTGTGCTGTGAGAAGCAGCTTTGAGGCAGAACAAGGGAAGCTTGCCTTTAATAGCCCACACTGATGTTTCTCTTGAGTACGTACCTTTCTTAGCTGCCATGATAACTCCATGGTCTTCTCTCCCCCCTCCCCACAATAGAGTACATCAGACAGAATGACGGGCAGCAATCCAGTGTCACCGGCCTCCTCAGGCTCACCTGCCTCAAGCGGCAGCATCTCCCCACCGCATCTCACTCACGATTCCTCTCTGGACAGTCACCTCAATTTTGATGTTTCCAAGACACAAAACAGAGCCCTTGTGTCACCTGGGATGTACACCTCCCCTGACCCAGCAAGCATGTGGGACAAGACACATGCGGAAATTGCAGAGCAGGCCAAGCATGTAAGTCACACGCGGTTCTGAGTCATTAGGCTCTATCCGTTATCTTGTTTCAGGTATTCCCTTTGATGATGTTGATGGGCTGTGCACTGGCTGCTTCCAAGCTTCATTGCAAAGGGTGGAAATATGGTACCTAGCATGTATACTTTATTTCAGGAGGCAGAGATTGAGAATCGCATTGCAGAAATGAAAAAGGAAGGATTTTGGTCTCTGAAAAGATTGTCAAAGGTACCTGAGCCAGTTCGGCCCAAAGTGCACTGGGATTATCTTTGTGAGGAGATGCAGTGGCTGTCAGCTGATTTTGCCCAAGAGCGCCGCTGGAAGAGGGGTGTGGCAAGAAAGGTAAGTTAACTCATTTCTGTCAAATTGTTCTCCAGTCACCAACCATTGCCCTATGTTTAGCCAGATTTCAAGTATATGTTCCAGTATGGGCATCTTAAAAACACACAGAGATACTGTTGGGGGGCATTCCTTAGTTTCCTTATGATTTCTGCTAGGATTAAAAGCATTTCATTATTTTGTAGCACCCAAGGTTTCTAGCTTCTGCTACTTTGAAAGGCAGTGTAATGTATGTTCCTAAAATTTCCATCCACAAAGTGCTTAGAAAGCTACAGTTAGCCCTCTCTGAAGTCCATACCCAGGAAGAGAGAATATATAGTGTCACAGACAGCTGTGGTGAGTGGTGGTCTTTGCTGCATGCAGGTTGTGCGCATGGTGATCAGGCATCATGAAGAGCAGAAACAGAAAGAAGAACGAGCCAAACGAGAGGAACAGGCTAAACTGCGCCGCATTGCCTCATCCATCGCCAAAGAGGTCAAACAGTTCTGGAGCAACGTTGAGAAGGTACTTGGGACACCTATCTTGCATCATGAAAGCCATATGTAGTCTTACCTGTTTTAGTGCCATCCTCCAACCAGTATTACCTTCTCAAACTGAAAATACAGAATTGCCTTTGCACTAGAGTTCTCTATGCATATAAATTTACTCTTACGGTTTGGTTGGCATATTTACTTAAAATTGAATTTTAGCTGTTATGTTGGAGATCATACCCAGAATGTACAAGTTTTGGCAGCTGTGCATTCTGTGGTTGGTCAGAAGAGTCTGTGCATGTTCATTCCTACCGCAATCAGTTCTTCCATGCTCTCTTGAAACTCTCCCCTGTTTTGATTACGGTTTGACATTAGATTACATTCATTGTTTTAAGCAAACCGATTATCGAAAGTGCTTTATAGCACGTTCCTGGTTATCATGAGTGGAAAGAAATGGTTACCAATCTGTCAACATAGAACATTGCTGTTGAAGTTTCAGAAAACAGTAGGGCCATTTCCGCACGAGTCTGTTATAGCGTCATGATTCCACTTTCAACCTCCTATGGAATCCTGGGGTTTGCAGTTTCGGGAGGGGCCAGGTGGCCCCTCCCGAAACTGCAAACCCCAGGATTCCATAGGAGGTTGAAAGTGGAATCATCGCGCTATAATAGACTCGTGCGGAAATGGCTTAGGTCTTGCGGGGTTGGAACCCATCCGTTTAATTCAGGTGCAGGCTTGAGCAGCATTATGTGTTGCAGGCAGATGGACTTTGAGATTTCTTTCCTTCGCTTTTTTCCCTCAGGTTGTGCAGTTCAAGCAGCAGTCACGTCTGGAGGAGAAACGGAAAAAAGCCCTGGACTTGCAACTGGACTTCATAGTGGGCCAGACAGAGAAATACTCAGACCTACTAACCCAAAGCCTCAATGAGACTCTTCCAGTTCCTACCAGGAGTGGTGGATCACATGCTGGGTCCACTGCCTCCAGTCCACCACACCCCACTCACCTCATTGAGGATGAAGGTCAGAATTTTAGATGCTTCTATTCTGCTGCAAACTTACCAGTTTCCACTCACTTGCCAGGGTTAGTGATAGACCTCGTACGTGTATATAGGGTGCCTGTCTTGCGTTCCATTTTCTCTCCAGGCCTTTATTTCTGTTATAAATGGGCAATTATTCCTTCATTTTGAGTGAAGATTTTTTCTCATTCGTGAGGATTGCTTCTCATCCCTCATTTCCTTCCCTAACAGATGGGGATTTCCAACCCCATGAGGAATCAGATGATGAGGAGACAATTGAAGTAGAAGAACAGCAGGAAGGGAATGATTCAGAGACTCGGCAACGGGAGATAGAGCTGCTAAAGCAGGAGAGTGAGCTGCCCCTAGAGGAGCTACTGCAATCACTGCCAGCCCAAATTTTAGAGAATTCCTTCAGTGTGTCACCTTGTGCCTCAAGTTCTGACAATGATGAAGAGGAGGAGGGTGACAGTGAAGAGGAGGATGAGCAATTGGAAAAACAAATCTCCAAGAATCAAAAGGTTTGCTGTTGGTTTATATGGTCAGATCTTGGATTGGGAAATGCATGGGGATTCTGTAGCTTAAAAAAATCTACTTCAGAGGTTTTTGGAGTAGATATTTGACGGCAGCAGCCCCTACCAGCTTCATCTTAACTTCACCCCACAGCTTGGTCCTCCCAGTGAAGGTCTGATGGGCTCCCTTGTCAGATTTTTCTTCCCTGCCCTCTGTGGCTTGTGCTCTGTGGTCGTCCTATGCAGTGCTAAAAATCTCCTGCTTGTCTCGTGAAATGTTTATGTTCTTGCTTAGCAGGGGAAGCCAAAGCCTGTTTCACAGAGGAATAAAAAGCCCTGGAAACCTGATGAAGAAGATGAAGAGTTCACTGCCAATGAAGAAGAAGGTGAGCTTAATGTTCATTAGGGAGCTGACTGAATATGCCAAGAGGCTTGAGGACAAGTTTGGCACTTTGATTAGTCAAAGAAACTGATCTGTAAGAATCTAACTTTATGCTGATCTTTTCTGCTTTAGGAATGAGCACAGTGCAAGAATTTCAGGATGTGATCTTTTAAAATTGTTAAACGTGGCTAAATTTGCTAACAAAGCTTTTATTTTATTTTTTTATTTTTTTATTTTTTAAAGTCTAGGGGATGAGTTTAGGAATCCTTCTATGTGTTAACCTGGTGAATATTTCCTCTCCTAGCTGAAGATGAAGAGGAAACAATAGATGCTGAAGAAAAGCTGGAAGGTGATGTGGATCACAGCAGAGAGCTGGATGACCTGGCCAAGGAAGGTTCGAAAACAAACTGTGGCTTGGGGGTAAAGAGTAGAGCAAATATGGGTCAGAACTTGCACCTCATGGGACCCATAAAGCAATTATTTTTCTTATTCAGTTATGCGTTTGAATATCTGTTAGCTCTGTGAACCAGCCTAGCCAGAATTTCTACTCTTACAGGGATGGACCGATCAGGCTAAGCACCTGTTCCATTTCAGTACTCTCTCTGCTGCACTTCCCCCCAAAAGTGTCTCCAGTAACCCTGGAGTCTATAATATATCTTAGTAAGCAAAGATTGCTCATTGGTTAGGTTGCTTGAGTCTATCTCCATTAAGTTTTTTTAATTTTTTTCCTAAATCATGTCAGTGGGGAGCAGTGTTACTGTCTGATCTAAGCAAGAGTTAATGTGGAAGGTCAGGACAGCAAGAAAAGACAGCAGCCATTTGAAACTGATCCCAGGGTGGGGCTTGGTAGGTGGCGCGATGCACTGTTTCTGTGTTGTAACCCAAAGTTCAGTTATTTTTATGCTGAGTGGAGTACAAAACTAGACAGCCACTTTAACACAAATAATGTAGTTAGGGCCAAGTGAAGAGGACATACCAGAGTATGGAGGCATAATGTGATGCTTTCTTTCCTTCTAACAGGTGAGCTGCCCATGGAGGAGTTGCTGCAGAAATATGCTGGTGCCTACGCCTCAGACTTTGAAATGGAGGAGTCAGACTCTTCATCTGAGGTGTCAGAGCCCACCGCTTCCGAGTATGAGGAGGAATCTGAGGAAGATGACAGCAGTAGTCATTCAGGTATGAAAAGAAGAGAGATGCTATTATATGCTGTAATGCAGCATATAGTTTTTTGTAGTTATTATTGAAATCTCATAATTTCATTTTCCTGCTATATTCAAGCATTCTTCCTCAATCTTAGGATTGGTTTTTGGTTTTCTAAAAAGGTTGTCCCAAGAACAGTTTAAATGTGTTACATTTGTCTTGATGAAAGATACTGGGGAATACTGGTCCTCAGCTGCTGCTAATGTAAATAAGTTGGAAAGAAATCACTGAGTGACCCAGACTCAGTGTGTGGTAGATCATGTTTATTGAAGCTGAAACCTTGTCCTTTTCTGACCTGACTATGCTGGGATTTTTTCCAGATTCAACAGAAGAGGTAGACAGTGAGCAGGATGAAAGCGAAGAGGAAGATGCCTTGGAGGAGGAGGAACCTTCAGTGAGCCAGGAGGAGGACTTTGGGGTTGAGTACCTCTTGAAGCATGATGAGGATCATGGTGGTGAGGGAGACAATGAGTCAGCTCCAGCTCCTGGGCCTAAGAAGGAGATCACAGACATCGCAGCAGCAGCAGAGAGCCTGCAGCCCAAAGGATATACCTTGGCAACTACGCAGGTAAGTAATGACGAAGTCTGTGATGGGCCAGCACTTCTTGTTCAAAGCGAAAGCAGGCAGATTATATAGCTCTTCTCTCACATAGGTTAAAACACCCATTCCCTATCTTTTGCGTGGGACGCTGCGAGAATACCAACACATTGGTCTGGACTGGTTGGTTACCATGTATGAAAAGAAACTCAATGGTATTCTGGCTGATGAGATGGGGCTTGGCAAAACAATCCAGACAATTTCCCTGCTGGCACATCTAGCTTGTGAAAAGGGTGAGTCGGGGACTTTTGAGAGACCTGTGGTCATTGCGTGTGATATATCAGGAATACAAAGAACAAAAGTATGGAGGGTGAGAGTGGGTTTTACATAAACTAGAGACAACGACTGATGGCGTGCTAAACGTCGATACTGCTAGCATTTGCTTAATCCCTTGTAGCTCAGTGTGAACAGATCTGAATGGGAGGTGAATGAAGGGCTCCTCTTTTGGGGCCCTCTGGAGAGTGTCATGGAGGTACCCTTGGTTTCCAGAGGGCACATAAAGCTCCTTGTGTTCTTTGTATCTGCTCTTGCAGGCAGCTGGGGCCCTCACCTGATCATCGTTCCCACTAGTGTAATGCTGAACTGGGAGATGGAAATCAAGCGCTGGTGCCCCAGTTTCAAGATCCTTACGTATTATGGGGCACAGAAGGAACGTAAGCTGAAGCGTCAGGTAAGGGTATTCAAGCACTTGTAGCTGGCAGTTTTTGCGAGTTGTCACTCCCACTTACTCCATCAGGAAGAAAAGCAAACTGGTGGTGTTTCCCCAGGACCCCCCAGCCTATAGTGGGAAGATGACATTTCCACATAAGAAGGTTGCTTTGGGATTGTGACAGAGGGAAACAGTGAGTTCTGTGGGATCATGGATAATATTTTAAAGTTGTTTGTTCTAAAAGCTTAATCTTGCAAATAAGAAACTAGATTGCATTGTCATTGTGTGGGCTTGCAGGTGTTGTTTTAATGCATTTATGGTGGGCTGATTATGGGACATTACGTATTAGAGCACTGGGAAGTGTAGAAGATAGATTGGGACCTATCAGATCTCTGTATGATTTGAGGTAGATCAGTAAGGGTTGTGGTCGTCAGTAATAACAAGATGATCTTTTCCATATGCGTTAAGCTGCTGAAATGTAGAAAATTTGGGTTGGATAGGAGTGGTTTTTTGTTTGAAGGCACTGTGAGCTCAGTTCAGTTCAGTTACTGAAATCGAGTTGCATGTCTTTTGTGCCTGCTTCTGATGTTGGTTGATCTTGGAGTTTAGGGGGAAAAATAAAATAGTTCTAACAAAGTTGAAGTCTCCCACTCATATTTTAGAGAAATTGAGATTATGTTTTGGATGATTTTAAAATTGTTACATGTAGATGCCTGGACACAATAGAAAGAGTAAATTGGCAAGTGTCATTCTACAAAAGTTCAGAAAATTGCTCAAGAATTGGAATATAGCAGATATTTGGTATATAACTCTGTTTAGCCATAATAAGCTACATCAAAAATAATTTCTTCTTCGTGCGAACAAAATGGATTTCTTTTACAAATTATTTGAAGGAGGGATAATTTTGTCTTGGTTTACATTGATGTCTGCCTTGTGGAGGCAGGTGAATGGCTAACGTGAATTTCTTGGCCACATGGTAACCTCCTCAATGTCTTTGTTCAGGGTTGGACCAAGCCTAATGCCTTCCATATCTGCATCACTTCCTACAAGCTTGTGCTGCAGGACCACCAGGCCTTTCGACGCAAGAATTGGAAGTATCTGATCTTGGATGAGGCTCAGAACATCAAAAACTTCAAATCACAACGGTGGCAGTCCTTGCTCAACTTCAACAGGTATGGAGTATGTGCTCTTGCCCTTGGGACAGAGAAGGAATGTCTCCTTCTTGGTTCTCATGCTCTTACCAAATTTGTGTTCCAGCCAGAGGCGACTGCTGCTCACTGGAACCCCTCTCCAGAACAGCTTGATGGAGCTATGGTCCCTCATGCACTTCTTGATGCCCCATGTCTTCCAGTCGCACCGCGAGTTCAAGGAATGGTTTTCCAACCCCCTGACAGGCATGATTGAGGGTAGCCAGGAGTACAATGAGAACCTAGTCAAGAGGCTGCACAAGGTGAGCTGGATGGGAATGAAGGACATTGACCAGATACCGATGAAAATGGGTGGTGGTGGTGGGATCTCAGTACAATAGAGAAAAAAAATCTGAGATTCAGCCCCCCCCGCTTTGAATGTCTTGCTGACAGGTGCTGCGGCCCTTCCTCCTGCGGCGGGTGAAGGTGGATGTAGAGAAGCAAATGCCAAAGAAATATGAACATGTTATCAAGTGCCGCCTCTCCAAGCGTCAGCGTTATCTCTATGATGACTTCATGGCCCAGGCTACGTAAGTATAGGAGACCGGTGGGGAAGTGTGAAAAATACAATGGGAACCAATGTTAGGTTTTTAATGATGAAAGTTAGAGCTACTTGTTTGGATTTGTCAAATGGTGAATGGCAGGATATCTAGAGGAAGGTGTGACAACAGGTCTAGAGGGTGCACTCAGTGTGTCCGATCTGCCTCCTGGTTGTTTTGAGTTCCTCAGCATTAGTCAACCAACCTTCATACATTTCCTCTTTGAAGCCAGCAAAAGTGCTGGATGACTCTTTTGTCTGTTTTGCATTTCAGCACCAAGGAGACCTTGGCAACAGGCCATTTCATGAGTGTAATCAACATCTTGATGCAGCTCCGTAAGGTCTGCAACCACCCCAACCTGTTTGACCCACGGCCTATCCACTCACCATTTATTACAGAGGGCGTCTGCTTCAACACAGCCTCCCTTGTCCTGCATGCTCTCGATAATGATCCATTTAAGGCAGGTGCCCTTTTTTTCTGATTTGGTGGGAGGGGGGAATTTCCCCATTGCGGGTACCAGATGGGGAAAGTGATGATTGCCCTGAGGGCAGGCTTCTGTAGGATCATTGTTTTTATAGTGGGTTGCTGCTCAAGGTAGGTGGGCCTTGTTTCTTGCAGCATGTGGACATGGGCATCTTTGATCTTATCAACTTGGAAGGCCGTGTGTCCCGTTACGAAACAGACACATTCCTGCCCAAATGGAAGGTAACCAGGAAACTGATTGAGGAGATTGCTGAGTCCCCAGACCCTCCTCCGAGACCCAAGCCAGTCAAGATGAAAGTGAACAGGTATCTGGTATTCCTCTCCCTCTGTCCTCCATGGGCAGCTTCAGTTCTTATTACCCCATATTTGAGCTCCCTTCATGTTCTTGGCAATTGTAGAACGGCAGTAGCAAACATTGTCCCATGGTTTCTGATTTTTCAGCTTAGTAGTTTGATGGTGTGAAATTAAAAAGCCAACATCAGAAGGTGATTATCCTAGAAGTATTTGTGTGAACAGGTGCTATCTAACAGTGAGGGTATCCTCAGCCATTGAGTTTCAGAGGTTCTGACTTAGATAATTTCCTTGGATGGTGAAGAAACAGTAGTATATGTGGTTGAGGGTCTGTGTGAAAGAGGCTTTTCTGTAGAGAATGGAATTCTTATAGAGGCTTATCCAGTGACCTAGTACCAAATAATTTCTCTTCTATATTTCTTCCTCTTCAGGATGCTGCAGCCAGTGCCCAAGCCAGAGAATCGTACTGTGGTGCTGGTGAACAGCCCTCGCCCCACAGCACCCCTTCAGAGAACCATAGCACCTGTGCTGCCAGAGTCGCTAACTCCTGCTCTCATGCCCATTCAGCACCCAGGCCCAGTCTTGCCAGGGCCTGTGCAGCCTCCCACACTCCCTGTTTCAGTCTCTCTCCCTGTGCCCATCCCCATGTCTCCCTCACCAGTTACCATGTCGATACCGGTGCCTCCTGCTGCCAGACCGCAGACCCCAAATCTAGTGCCTACTCTGAGCCAGAACAACACAGCTGCTGCTCTGCTGCAGGGCCAGTCCTCTGCATCACAGGGTAAGATTCTAAGTACAGGGATTGGAGAAAGATAGAATGAACAACCTTTGTCTCTGTTTGCTGAGCTCTGATTTTGTGTTCTTAGAATGTCATTTATTTTAATATAAATCTAGTTTTTGTGACTGCATCAAGAAAGATGCTGCTTGTATGTAGTGGAACAACTTTTAACAGTGATTGTTTTTCTCTTTTCTTTCCCCCACAGTTTTGCCCATGCCAATGACTGCAGCTCAGATGGTTCCAAACACTCCACGACCCCTTCTCCCCGCAGGTCCTATTTCCTCCACCTCCACCACTTCCTCACTTAAGCCTGTACCAACCCCACTGGGGCAGCAGCAACCCATCAGCACCCTGGGTGTGTCCCCTATAGGGCAGCAACAGCCCAACAGTGCCCTGGCTGGGTCTCCTGTGGGGCAGCAGCCACTGCCCACAAACACCTTGGGTATATTTCCTGTGGGGCAGCAGCAGCCACCCACCATGAATACCTTGGGAGTGTCCCCTGTGGGGCAGCAGCAGCCCATCAGCACCTTTGGAGTATCCTCTGTAGTGCAGGCACCGCCATCCATTAATACCTTGAGTGTGGCCCCTGTGGGGCAGCAACAGGCCATCAACACATTGGGGGTGCCCCCTGTGGGGCAGCAGCCACCCATCAGCACTGTAGGAATTTCAGCTGGGGGGCAGGGGCAGCAGCTGCCCATTAACACCTTGGGGGTGCCCCCTGCAAGTCAGCAGCCACCGCCACTGCCCATTAATACCTTGGGGGTGTCCCCTGTGGGTCAGCAGCCGCCACCACCACCCATTAACACCTTGGGGGTGGCCCCTGTGGGTCAGCAGCAGGCCATCAGCGCTGTGGGGATTTCCACTGTGGGGCAGGGACAGCAACTGCCCATCAACTCATTGGGGGTGCCGCCTGTGGGTCAGCAGCAACCACCACCACCACCGCCGATTAACACCTTGGGGGTTTCCACTGTGGGACAAGCACAGCAGCAGCCCATTAGCACCTTGGGGGTTCCCACTGTGGGGCAGCCACCACCCATTAACACCATGGGGGTGCTGCCTGTGGGGCAACAGCAGCCCATTAACACCTTAGGATTGTCCCCTGTGGGGCAGCAGCAGCCACCACCACCTATCAACACTTTGGGGGTTTCCCCTGTGGGGCAGCAGCCTAGCAACACTCTGAGCCCAGCCCCTACAGCCCAGCAGTCTACTAGCACCATGGCCACAGGCACCATTGGTGGCATGATGAAATCCATGAATATCCATTCTGCTGTACCCACTTTGCCTGGTTACAACTTCACAACAACTGCTGGACCTGTGCAGCAGAGACTTTTGCTGTCGCCGGATATGCAGGCCCGATTACCCTGTGAGTACTGAAAAGATAGCGGAAAGGCAGTAGTGCAGGATGGTTGTCTCCTGAGCCTAACCATCTCTTCTTTAACTACAGCTGGTGAAGTGGTCAGCATTGGACAGCTTGCATCCCTGGCCAACCGGCCCCTCCAGAGTGCTCCAGGCAGCAAACCCCTCACTTTCCAAATCCAGGGCAACAAACTTACCTTGACGGGTACACAGGTGCGCCAGGTCACTATGCCTCAGCCAGCCCGACAGCTGCCAAGTAGGTAAACCCTTGTACCCCAATGACATGCCTGTTTTCTGCCCCTAAGAATCTACCCACACAGAAATCTCTGAGTGAAATGTGTCTTGTTGTTGTGTTCCTTCAAGTCATTTTTGACTTACTGTAACCCTAAGATGAACCAACCACAGAGTTTTCTGGGGCTGAGTGCATAACGCACGTGGTGACCCAAGTTCACCCAGTGGTTTCCGTGGCTGAACCAGGAATTGATCCCTTTTGTAGCCCAATGCTACAACACTACACCATGCTGAATCAAGTATAATATTTGAGAGAAAAGTAGCAGATTAGTTGTTTTTCTTCTGCCCTTTTTTTGTTTTTTCTTTTTGCTTTTAAAAAGCATGTGAAACCTGACCAAGCAAGCACACTAGAGAGAAGGTTCTAGCTAACTTTCTCTCTAACATGTTTATTTAAGATGTGCAGGAAGTTCTCACCAGGAAGGATTTAACCTTTTTATTTGTTGTTCATACTGGACTGATGCTGCAGTGGGTAACATATTTTCTATTCTCAATACCTAAATCCTTGAGGAACAGAACTGAAAAGTTTTTAGCTGTATACTTGCAGGCAGAGTCGTGGTGGGGGGGAACGCTTACTAGTTATTGTGCAGGAGAGAGACAATCTCAGGTTGTTAAAGGGGCATGATGAAAGGGAAATGGATGTCGGCAAATGCAGTTTTTTCTAAATGTGCAGAAGTAGTCCCTCTAAGCTCCTGCTGGTTCTTTGTGAGCCATCCGGTGACCCGAGGGATATACGAAATACCAGAGCCATGCCTGACATGGAGAGCCACACTTTCTTTGGTGGGATCTCTGCAGGAGGGCTTACACCTGAATCCTGCCACTCCTTGCATGCCAGCCAGGAAACGGAGAAGACAACTCTTCCTTTCACCTTTTCTTCTAGGGAATGTAGTTCACTTGGTATCTGCTGGAGGGCAGCACCACATCATCAGCCAGCCAGCTCAAGTGGCTTTGATCCAGGCTATGGCCCAGCAGGCTGGGCAGGCACCAGTTGGTGTGCAGGCTGTGCCAGGCCACCAGCCCCCCACCATCCTGCCAGTCCCAGCTACCAGCACAGCCGCTGCCGCTGTTGCCTCCACAGCAACCATCAGTGTCCCCATTGCTGCCACTCAAGGTCGGTAAATACCTAACTCTGGGAGAGGAAAATATTCTAGATTTCTGAGGGTGGGGCTAAGTGTAGAGATCTTAGGATTATGTCCTTAGAACGCTGCTTTCCTTCTAGATCTCTTTTCCCACTTCTGAATCCGTTGTGTGATTATCCGTTACTGGTTGCCCTTCACACTTTTTCTCCTGTTCTATGAGTGGTACTTTTCCCATGCTGCCCAGTAGGCTGCATCACCGTCTGCTTTTCTTTTCTATGCTAGCCTAAAATCTCAGCCATAATCAGTAATGATCTGCTCTCTAAGATAGCCCCAGTGCAGCATCTCTTCTTTTTTGTTGTTTCTACAGTGCCCTCCTCAGCAGTGAACAGTTCTGGGGTGGTGAAGATTGTGGTACGCCAGGCCCCTCGAGATGGCCTGGTGTCCCCCTCGCCAGGCCCACAGCAGCCACCTCTGCGTCCTGCGACACCAACTGCCACTGCTCTGCCTGCACTTCCAGGAGCCCTTATGGCCCAGCGAGCCCCACTCCCTGCACAACCGGTCAGGCTGCCCACTCAGCCACTGGCACCAGCAAGGGGGCCCACACCAGCTCCCCTGCAGGCCCTTGTGAGACCTATGCTGCGAATGGTACAGACACCAAACCCCGGCATGGAACAACAGCTGGGTAAATACGTCTCCCTCCAGGGAGGCTTTATAATTCTGAAGTGGTTTTTGGATGTGGAGATTATTTCAGGTGCTTAGGTACCAGTGCCACAGCAGATTTTTTGGAGTGTTCTATTCTTCTTCTGTGGTGATTCTTTTGTTTCCTTTTACAGTTACCACACCACCTCCTTCCACGGTGACTCCATTTGTTGTCACGCCAGCGGCTGCTGCTGTTGCTGCCAATGCCTCCTCTGCTGTGGCTTCCCCAACCACCTCAAATCCAGTGCCCAGGGAAGAACCAGAGATGTTAATGCTGCGCTCCACAACCCCTACACCCCCTCCACCTTCAGTCCTGGCCCCAAGGCTTCGACGACAACCCCCTCCACCTCCCCGCTCACCCTTTTATCTGGTGAGTTGCCAGTCTGAAAGACTTGAGTTCTGGTTGGGAGCATGGGGCAGGGCATTCAAGGTGGGGAGAAGGGGTAGATGTTCAGGACCTTCTGAGGTGGGAGGTGGACTGAGTTCCATTCCCCCTGACTGGCTTCCTCCCACTTTGGCCTTTAGGAATCACTTGAAGAGAAGCGGAAGAAGCAGAAGGAAGAACGCCTCGACCGTCTTTTCCGCCTCAATGAGCAGCACTGCAATCTTGTACCCATTTATGGTACTGAGGTGTTGCACTTTTGTACAATCTTTCCCCCATCTCCCCATTGTTGGAAAGAGGAGGAAGAGGGAAGTGAGGAGCAAATTGTGGCAGTCCAAGAAGTAGAGACTAAGAGCTCAAGAGGAGCTGGTTACACCAACTGCTATGTAGCACAAGTTCAAAGCGACCCACACCGGCTTGAGGCGTACTGGCAGCGGGCAGATACCTTGGCTCAGGCTATCAAGACACCTCAGCAGCGAATTGAAGAACTGACAGATATTATAGAGAGGTAACATTATATTCCTGAAGGAGTGAGGGTGGTAACAAGGTGTGGAGAAGCATGTCAGATTGTCCACCATGTCCCTGGGAATTACAGCTTTAACCCCTTGAGGGAATCTTTCACTCTCCGGAGGGGTTCTGGCATCATTCTTTGCTTTCTTCAGCTTTTCTTCTCTCTGCAGGTTCATTTTTGTTATGCCTCCTGTGGAGGCTCCTGCCATCACCATGCATACCTCTCACCCACCTCCATCACTCCTGCTACAGCAGGCTGTCTTCAAGGAGACACTGCGGCAGGAGCTCTCACCCCATGCCAGTTGCCTGCATCGTATAATTTGCAACATGAGGACTCAGTTTCCAGACCTGCGCCTCATCCAGTATGACTGTGGTATGTATTGCGCATAGGAGCTGGGTGAAGCCAGCTGGGAATGAGTGTTAAGATCTGGGCAGATTGTGTCTTGATGGACATGAACATGCACTCATGGGAGATTTTTTATTGTCTTTTGTCTCTGAAAAAATTTCTTCAGGAAAGCTGCAGACCTTGGATATTTTGCTGCGGCAGCTCAAGGCTGGAGCACACAGAGTCCTAATCTTCACTCAGATGACTCGTATGTTGGATGTACTGGAGCAGTTTCTAAATTATCACGGGCATATCTATCTGAGACTGGATGGGAGCACCCGTGTGGAGCAACGTCAGGTAGGTAACAGCAACCTGTTGCCACTTGTGGACTGTTACGTCCAGAACAGAAGCAGCTTTGATAAATAGATGTTCAAGTCAAGAAATAATTGCCTGCATTCAGATTAAGTGAAGAAACATACTCTCTGGACATCTGCCATTGGCCAGAGGACTTATGGTTGCTTGATTTGGACAGGAGATTGGAATAAAGGTTAAGAGACCCAGGCGAGCTATGAAATCACCATCCTCCTAGGGTAGAAGTTTTGGTTAGTATTCTAGCTCTGGAGATAAATGTTGACTTTCTGGGCTGCAGAATTATTGGTATGCCATTCTGGATTTTATTACTGATCTGATCTCAGAACTATTTTCCCTTCCAAAAGCAAGGAAGTAAAAATGATCTTGGATTTTCCTTCTCCTTTGGACTCTGGTTTCTTCTTCTGACCTGACAGGCACTCATGGAGCGTTTCAATGCAGATAAACGCATCTTCTGTTTCATCTTGTCGACGCGCAGTGGTGGTGTGGGAGTGAACTTGACAGGCGCTGACACCGTGGTGTTCTACGACAGCGATTGGAACCCCACCATGGATGCCCAGGCCCAGGATCGTTGCCACCGGATTGGGCAAACACGGGATGTTCACATCTACAGGTTAGCGGGGTTGTCTGTTAGTTTGGACAGCTTCTTAACACCAAGGTGGATTATTGGTTCATTTTGGTCATTATAATGTCTACACTGATAGTAGCAACTCTCCAGGATTTTGATCACAGATTGCTGCCACTGTCATCTGGAGATACTGGGATCAAGGCTGGAATGTTTTGTGTGTAAAGCCCCTATTTCAAAAGGTGATAACAGCCCTGACAAGGACTTCAGAATGCATTTTCTAAAGGAGGCTTGGACAGTGTGTTTGAGTGATTTGTGGACACAGATGCTGTGCTGCACAAACCATACCTTGTAAGTTAACTCTGTGCTACTCTCTTTAGGTTGATCAGTGAAAGGACGGTGGAGGAGAATATCCTGAAGAAGGCAAATCAGAAGAGGATGCTGGGAGATATGGCTATTGAGGGCGGCAATTTCACTACTGCCTATTTCAAGCAGGTAATCATGCAGATTTGTCAGTGGCGCAGAAGCTGGGTGCTGAATTGTGTTCAATGTAATTGCTGAAGCAACTGGTTTATAGTTGATAATGCTTTGATGCTAACCTCTATAAAGAGAAAGGGATCTCTTAACATGGACATACTATCTTGAATTATTCTTCAGAGTGATTTCACAGAAGGAACTATCTTATTTTGCTCTAAGAAAAGGCAACAAAAGAACCTTATTAAATTTTGAGGATAAACCACTCTGCTGAAATGTGATTTTTCCTTAGACATATGTCCAAGAGTGAGTTACTCACTACTGAAGGACCATTTGTGATTTGCTTGTGTCTTGTGTGTTCTTTTCAGCAAACCATTCGTGAGCTTTTTGACATGCCACTTGATGAACCAGCTAAGAAAGAAGGGGAGGTCCTAGCTATAGCACAGGAGGATGAAGAGGAATCCATGGCCACCAAGCAGGCCCAGATTTTGGAGCAGGTGTGTTTCCTTCGCTTGATGGCAACAGTAGAGTGGTTGCTATCCTTTGCCAAGGAACCTTTCTTACCTTTACCTGATTGCGTCTGGCTTGCAGGCACTTTGCAAGGCAGAGGACCCTGAAGACATCCGGGCAGCTACTCAGGCCAAGGCAGAGCAAGTGGCTGAGCTCGCAGAATTTAATGAGAACATCCCTTTGGACTCAGAGGATAGGCCAAGCAAGGAAGAGGAAGAAGAGATGTCAAAAGCTGAGCAGGAGATTGCTTCCCTTGTAGAACAGGTACACGGTCTCTTGGTGCAAAAGTTACAACATTCTGTTTTGCTTTTAACTTTCTGTGGTATGCCTGTGTAGGTGCTTTGTCCAGACCACTCTTTCATCTGCCATCTAGCATTACCTGCTCTGATTGACAGATCTCTCCAAAATCCCAGGCAATTTTTCCCCCAACCCTTTCACTTGGGATGAACTGAAGATCACAAGTCTCAGTCTCAATAAGAAATCTCTGTAGTCAAAATTGTTTTAAAAGCTTTGGTTTCAAATCCATCGTCTTTTGCCTTCTAGTTTACGTTGAGCAAAAGCGTTGACTCCCAGCTATCTTCCTTCTTCCTTGATGAGTTTACTTTTCCCTGAAAGGTTGTTTCTGAATTTCTTTTGTCCTTTGCAGCTCACCCCAATTGAGCGCTATGCCATGAACTTCCTGGAGGCGTCTCTAGAGGACATCAGTCGGGAGGAGTTAAAGCAGGCAGAGGTAAATTTTCCCATCCCCCAGCTTGGGCTACCCTCTTCTGCACAGTGTTTCATCAGGCCACTGCAACTGAAAGTAGTTTTTAGCAGTTCAGGGTGGCTGTATTATGTTCTGGTTGAAGTTGGTCAGCTCTTTGGTCTGATCCAACTTAAAAGACGGCCACATAGTAACTATCTTCCAGGCTGTTGCAAATCTTTCTTCTAGATTTGCAACCTTTCATGGAGATCACATACATGACCAAAGGTTTGAAAAGTAAAAGTGTATGTGAGTTTATAATGAAAGAGAGGGGGTGGTTAGTAGTTCAGTAGGGAAGAAAGGTGGCCTTGGTCTCTGAAGGCTTGCTGTAATAAGTGGTAAACCTCTTTGGATGCCCACTGAACTGCTTTTTTGTTTTGTCCAGGAACAGGTGGAAGCTGCCCGAAAAGATATTGATCAGGCAAAGGATGAGGTGGTCTTCAAGCTGCCTGAGGATGAAGATGAAAGCTGTCTCCTTGAGGAGACTTCTAGCAAAAAGAGCAAAAAGCTAAGGCTCCTAACCGTGGAGCATTGGAGAGGACAGGCACCCGCATGAGTGAAAGACTGCGTAGCACACGCCTTCTACCACGAGAGGGTGACAGTGGGGATGTGGAATCCCCCCAAGGAAGGCTACCCAGTCTTCGGCATCCCCGAGTGCTGACTGATGAGGATGATGACACTCTGTCCCAAGTAGCTCAGCATACACGAGGTGCTGCTGTGCGTAGAGAGCTGGTGCGGGAAGAGAAGGCAGTTCAGGTTGCCTTGAACACTCGGAGAAGTGTGCCCCGTCGAGAGGAGCCATGGGTTAAGGTCACAGCAACTGGGGAGAGGGTACAGAAAGCAGCCTTGCAAAGAACAGAACCTTCTCATTCTGGTGACAGGGTTTTGAGAACTAATCCCCATAAGACAGAGACTCCATTTTTTGGGGAGAAGTTGCTCCAGGTGACTCCACAGAAGATAGATGTAGGAGCTGCTGGTGACAGAATTCTGAAAGGTAGCCTTCCAAAAACAGAAACCCAACCTGCTGGTGGTAAATTCCCTGAAAATTCTCTACAAATAACAGATTCTGGTTTAGATAAAGCACAGAGATTAGGTCTACAGAAGTCTGATAAAGTTTCTGGTTTGGATAAACTGCAGTCCAGCTCACCTACATCTGGGGCATCAGTATCTGAGACACAGATCTCGCAGATTCATCCACAGGAGCTTGATGCAGAAGTGACCAAGCTAAAAGCAGATAAGAAAGAGCAAAACCAAAATGAAACGCACCAACTCAATTCATCAGCCCATGAGTTCCATATTGTAGAGAATATCTCAAGTATGGAGTTACCAGTATTTCAGGCACAAGATTCTCTAGTGGCGGAAAGATTATTGGAGCCACAGACACCAGCTGATGCCGGGAAGCCCATTATAGAGATCCCAGTCACTGAAGAGATGGCATTAAACCCAGTACCTCTCATTACCACTCCAGAACCATACTGTGAGAGCAAACCAGAGGCTGGTTGTGAGAGTGACATCTCATTGAGTGAACAAAAGGAAAGCTTACGCAAGTCAGAAAAAGAATTGGATATGATTGCTAGTGCTTCAAAACAAGAATCAGTGAACTTTGTGGATGAGGCATCCAGGAGGGAGGGTGTTCAGGAGGTGACCCCTTCAGATGATGTTGATAGAAAAGTGACAGATGTGGTCCCCATTGAATGCTCACAGGCAGCTGTTGCGGTGCCCATGTTTGATAGTGAGACCCCCAGGACAGAAGTGCCTGTATTCACTTCCCTTGACCACCCCATGGCAACTGCTAGCTCCTTCCTTCACATGGAAGCTTCACCTGGTGTCAGGGGACAAAATGATTTGCAGCAGCCTCTGAAAATGAGAAAACTGTCTTGCTCTATTTCAGACTCTGTAAAGGATCCCCATCCAGAAATTCCTGCTGGAGAAACTGTATTGCTTACCACAGAGGCAGCTAGCAGAAAAAGCAGCAGCCTCAGTGAGTCACCCAAGCAGGGTCAAGAAGTGGAGAAAAGGCTTCACAGGGATGAGGAGCAGGTCAAAGAGGCAGAGATTACTACCATCTCTCTGGGTGCTGTCTCCTTACAAGAGAGTTCATTAGCTACTGGAATCTGTCCAGGAGCTGTCTCTTTGGATGAGAGTCTTTCACCAATCAAAACACCCCGCCGTCGGACCAGTGCTGATGTACAGATACAGCAGAGCTGTCAAGACCAGGATGGTCCAGCTGCCAAAGTCTTACGGAAGTTGCCAGGGAGGTTGGTCACTGTGGTGGAGGAGAAAGAGCTGATTCGGCGTCGCCGTAATCGTGGACGCAAGCTGGATGAGTCCGATAGTGCTGAGGTGACTCCTAGCAACATCTCAGCCCAGAGCATGTCTGAGCCAGAAACCTCATCTTCTGGTAAAGAATTGCCACTGCTGCGGGACTTGCCTGCCCGTCGTAGAATTGAGATGGAGAGCCGAGCAGCAGCTAAGGAGAGAGATGATTGCTCAAGAGGTGAACTGTTTGGTAGCCCTTCCACTGAGCCTGTTAAACGCAAGCGAGGGCGTCCCCCCAAGAACAAGGCCCCGGAGCAACAAGGTCCAGTCATTCTCCATCCCCTTGTTGAGCCAACCTTGGAGGTCAGCCCCCAAAGCAGAGCACAGCAGACAGTGCCTGAGACTCAACCCCAGAGTAAGATCTCTGAGCAGAAGGTGCCTGAGACCCTGCTCCAGATTAAGACCACTGAACCAAATGAGTTTAAGACCCAGCCCCAAATTAAGATCTCTGAGAAGAAGGCTCCTGAGTTCCAACCTCAGAATAAGAACACTGAGCAGAAGGTGTCAGAGACCCAACTCCAAAGGAAGACTTCTGAGCAGAAGCTGCCTGAGATCCAATCTCGGAATAAGACTGCAGAGAAGGTGTCTGAGGCTCAACCCCAGAATAAGATCTCTGAACCGAAAGTGGCTGAGATTGAACCCCAGAATAAAAGTTCTGAGCAGAAGCTGCCCAAAACATCCACACAGAGGGCTAGGTCTCCCAAAATTAAGGCGAGTAGCCAGAATAACTCCCCTGTGGAGAAAAAACGACGTGGCCGCCCCCCAAAGTACGGGAGTCCCCCATTGTTTCTCCCAGGACTTCTGCTTCAAAAACATCCTCTGCCCTATCTGCAAAATCTGATCTACCCCCTCAGGTACAGAAGCAGCTAAAGAAGACTTGTGGACCCACTGCTGAAACAGAGGCAACATCTAAGACACACGAGCCCACAGACTTGGCTCCTAAAACAACTTTAGTCTCAAAAACATCCCCTAAAGCACGGAACCAAATGTCCATACATCCGAAGCCCACGTCATTGTCAAAACCAGCTCCTAAGGCTCTAGAACTTTTGGCCACTCCCCCTAAACCTGTTTCAAAATCACCTACAGATGTGTGCAAAACTCTTGCTACTCCCCCCAGGGTGATCTCTGCAACAGAAACTTCCACAGAGATGCAGGAGAAGCCTTCTGTATCCTCTCTGCCACATATGTCCCCCAAAACTTCCCCATTGCCGGATTCTCCGCCGAAGCGGAAGAGGGGGCGACCCCCAAAGAACCTACCTTCTCCACGTGTGGAGGCAGAACCACCTCCTGCTTCCACCTCTGACCAGGAGACCTCCCCTAAGATGCAGACGTTATCCCCTCCCGTCAGTAAGCGGCAGAGGCGAAAGAGGAAGGATGAACTTGGCCCATCATTGCCTGGCCTCAGTGGGAGCTCACTGGAGGGCGAGGATACCCGCCCGCTCACTAGGCTGTCTCGGCTCAAGCGTGACGAGAAGCCAGAGTCCTGCACTGAGAGTTTAGTCCAGTCCTCCCCAAAGCATGTGGCGGTGGAGGGTGCCTCATCAGCGGAGATCAGTGCTTGGGAACAACCTTCCAGTGATACCCCTGCCCGTTCTACTCGCCTGCGGCCTGGCAGCCTTCTTCCACCACTGGAAAGGGAGACTCAGCGGCGAAAGAGGCGCTGCTCATTGGGGAGCAGTCAGGTGAGCGACAGGAGCAAGTCGCCTGGCTCCCAGGTCCTTTCAGAGCAGGAGGGCAGAGAGCCAGAATCTTCCCCAAAGTCCTCCTCAGAGTCAAATGGTAACAGTTGTGCCCAACAGCCCAAGCGCCAATGCTGTGAAGCCGAGGGGCGTGGCAGAGGGAGGGGGCGGAGGAGGCCTCACCATGGTGGCATGGCTGACAGGATCCTCCGTAGCGCAGCAAAGCCTGCTGACAGTGCCAGTTTGGCTTCTTCCCCACTTCCCACCAGGAAGGCAGGCACAGGTTCTGCTTCTGCCTCAGCTGGGGGAGTCCCTGGGGTGGTCTCTCCATCCAGGACCCCCTCCCCAGCTGCCCCAATTACCTCTTCACTAAGTAACAGAGGTCGCAAGCCCAAGACGTGATGACCACAGTCCAAGAGATTTTGTCGTCACTTGTCTGCGGGGATGGATCAGTGGCCCTCTGTTCCCACTCACATACCATAAGCAGATCTAGTCCATCACTCCTTTCCTTGCTCTTACACCTCCTATTCGTGTGGGGGGCAGCTGCTGGGGCTCAGCTCCCCTCCCCCAACAGCTCCCTGCATTCCAGATTGACTGTTAGAGTACTACTTGAAAGGAAGAGGAGGTGGAGGCAGCTGGTGGTGAGCCTGGTGGGTCATTCCCAGGCGCTCTTTCCCAGAGCGAGGCAAGGCCCCCTCCTGCTGAAGTTGCCACTTCTGGGTGCATGGCTCAGTTGCTCCACCAGAGGGGAAGTGAGAGGACCAGCACTTTTCACAATGAATTTTGTGACTTCTTGATCATGGAGCGTGGGTGTGGGAGCAGCAGCTTTTTATTGCTGTGGCCCTTCATGATGACAGTAGAAGGGCTCTCGCCACCCCCGAACGCCCCACCACTTGAGTACCACTTTGGGAAGCTTCAGCCCAAGCGTTCTCATTAGGCTTGCGTCCTTTTTTAAATGGTCATACCTGGGGGCTAGATATCCCCACCCCGCTTTCCTCCCCCCTCCCCCAAATCTGCAGAGGACGCCCTCCTGATTTATAACACAATTAGCTCTTACTTTTTTAATGGCTTTGGGTTGGTTTTTAAATGACAGTGACCAAATGCTGGGTCTCTTTCCCTGGCTACCCATTTTGATTGTCTCCCTGCTTAGTCTGTTCACAGCTTAGGGCCCTCTTGAGGCACAAGAAGGTGAGAAAGTTGACCCCTCAAAATTGGGGGAGTGCAAAACCAACCCCCAATGAGGTTGTCCCCTCACCTTTTGCACCACCCCATGGGGAAACTGTCTTATTTTTAACAATGTATATTTCAGCCTCACTGCTCCAAGGACTCATTGTGGATTCCTGAGTTGGGTCAAAACCCTCTCCCTTTTCCCACCTCTGTACAGCTCTCGTTGTAAAATAGGTTCTTTTGAACATAATCTATGCAAAGGTTATTTTGTATAGGGGAGCACAATGTTCCCTCCCCTCCTCCACCGCAGTGGGATTCAGGGGTGGCGGTGGTTCTCTGGTTTTGGGGAAGGGTTGCAGTTGGGGTGGCGGAGGGGGAGGTGTTCCCACGGAGCTGTCTTTCCTACTGAAGCATGTTCAGAACTTGTACAGAAGACCGATGTAATCTTTCTTCAGAATAATGCTATGAATAAAGTGTTAAAAAAAACAAAACAAAAACAAACAGCACACCATATGCGTCTTTGGAGTTGTCTTTGCTAATGGAGCTTTCTGCTTACTTCTTCCCTGACATGGCTCAATTTCAGTGTAGGGCTTGGTTTTTAACTAGAGACAGCCTTGGTCTCAGTTAATCACTTCCCATCCTCCTCAGGTTTAAACAGTTACAATTTTTCAGTGTGAAGCATAATTTGACATGGGCTTCTCCTGACTTGTGTGGCCGCCCTGTGTGCTATACAATGTGAATGGGAAATTGAGCCTTACAAATGTGGAAGTACCATTACTGCTGTTGCTGCTGACGCTGTGCTCCAAGCCACAGTTTGGGAGATTGCAAAATGACTTTCTTCTTCGTGGTCTCTGTGCCTCATACAGTAGGAGCTTTCGCGCCTGCGCGGTAGCATTCGGAAGATTCTAGAACTCGTTAGCTTTGGCGAGAACCCCTCCCCCACGTCGGTACTGCGCATGCTCCTCCTGCCGATTAACGGTCTCCTCAGTTCTTTCTTGTCCACCTCAGCGTACAGAAGGTTCTGCTTGTTGGCTTGCTTTTCGATTCTGCTTTTTGGTGTTTTCGACTTCGGATTTGGCTTTTGACTACCCCTCACGGATTTCGGACTTGGCTTTGGTACTTTCTCGATCGGTTTTGACCTTTGTCTGGCTTTGACTACGATTTCGGATCTCGGACTGTGTTTGGCGTTCTCGGACTTTGCTTTTCTTGCCTTGCCCCCGGTTTATGTCGGCTCTCTTCAAACGCTGCGCCTCCTGTGGAAGGAAGGTCGCTCTCTCTGACCGACACTCTAAGTGCGTGATTTGTTTGGGTGAGGGGCACAACGTTCAGGCCTGCCCCATTTGCAGAGAGTTCACACACCAGACTCTCCGCAACAGGTCGGCAAGGCTTAAATCCCACTGTTGGGAGGAGTCTCTTCGTGCTAGAAGACCTGAGACGATGGCCGAGAAACGCCCGTCCTCTTCTTCTTCTTCGGCAGCAGCGGCGGCTGCCGTGCCCTCAACCTCGTCGGTATTGGTACCGGGCTCGGTACCGATAATGAAGTTGCCGAGGATACCGAAGATCTCGGCAACTCGGGCACGTGAGGACCCCGCGGGCTCGCAGGCCTCAATCTCCTCCTCCAGGCCGCTGACCGCGGCTCAGAAGAAGCGCCCAGCCACTGAGGGCCTGGGGGAGAAGGGTAAGAAGAAGAAGCGTAAGGAGAAACGACGCTCTCCACTAAAGGTGGTGCGACCCCCAACTCCGCCACCCACCCAGCCCGCCGAGGAACCTCTGCTGATGGAGCTCCCCATGGAAGAGGAGCCTCCGGAGGAGGACGTAATCCTCGAGGTGTCGGACGAGGAACAGGTCGTGCAGGCCTCGCCTCCTCAACTGCCCGAGCTGATCACGGAGGTCACTCCGTCGAGTCGCCGTCCATCCTCGGCAGAACGCCGAGAGGAGGCTGTGGTCAGACAGCGCCCAGCGTCTCGACACGACGAGTCCCGCTCGCCGGAGCAGCGGGCCAGGCCTCCATCCCCGCGATATCGGGAGATGCGCCTGGAGAGGCGTCGCTCGGGAGAGAGTGCATATTCTCCTGCCTACCTCGGAAGGTACGCCCAGGAGCTGGTGTGGCACGAGCCGGCCGGCTCTTACTCATTCGTATTCGCCGTCCTACAGGGACCGGTACCACCCAGACCCTCGGTACTGGTCGCCTCGTCGCCGGTCTTGTTCGCCACCGCGGGAGGCTCACTACCCCCGCTATGAGAGGTCACCCCTGCGTCGCTCGCCGAGTCGCCGTCGGTCCCCAGAGCCCTCACCTCGCTACAGGGCTGTTTCTCCACCGCCGCGGACGACGGCTACAGCTACCCGACCGACGCCACAGCCTACCGTGGCCCAGTCGACGGTAGCGGTGACTTCCACCACACAGGCGGCACACCGTCCTAGGCCCGCGGTCGTGCCCCTGCAGGTGACTCCGATACCGGTCACGACATCGGCCGTATCGGTACCGACGCAGCCTGCAGCTCCGGCTGCTATCCTGGCAACTCCGGCCCCTGAGACAGCCGAGGAGAAGGAGGCAGAGAGGTCGCTATCACCATCTGGCGGCTCCTATGATTCGGACTCTGATTCTGCTGAGTCCACCCCTTCTTCTCATGAATCCCCACCGCTGGGGTTCGGAGAGCCAGCTCCGGAGTCTGCGCCGGAGGACGTCCGCCAGTTTTCGGCAATCCTCCTCCGGATGGCCACAGCTCTTGGCCTGAAGGTGACCGACCCTGCTCCCCAAGCCCAGGACCCTGTCTTCCAGTACCTGGAAGCCCGCCCATCGTCGACCGCACCGCTGCCGTTCCTGCCTACCCTGGTGGATGCGATGAAGCAGCCGTGGGCGAAGCCGGCGTCAGCACAGCCTATCCCTCATAGGCTGGAACATCTGTACAGGACACAGAAAGAGAACGCAGAGTTCCTCTTTCACCACCCTGTACCTAACTCTATAGTGGTCGAGTCGGCACAGACGAAGGGAGGTAATCGAGCACATACCACCCCTCTGGACCGTGAAGGACGGAAGCTCGATACCTTCGGCCGAAGGTTCTACTCGGCATCGTCCCTGGTGGTCAGGACGGTGAACACGATGGCATGCCTCGCGGCATACCATCGGAACCTGTTTGACCGACTCACCCCGCTCCTTGCTGACTTGCCGGAGGAGTCACGTGCCTCAGCCACACAAATCTTCGGCGAGGCCGTTGCGGTGGCTACACAGCAGCTCGCCACCTCGAGGCACGCCGCGGAGGCTACCTCGAGGGTGATGGTCGGTGCCGTAGCCCTCCGACGCCACGCGTGGCTCCGGTCCTGTGGGCTCCAGGAGGACAGCCGTCGGCGCATTGAAGACCTGCCGTTCGACGGAGAAGGGCTTTTCTATTCCTTCACTGACAAGGCTATGGATCACCTCGTCAAGGCCCGGCTGACAGCGAAGAAGATGGGCATAAACCAGCCTGCCCAGACTCGCCGCTCTTTCCAGCCGAGGCCTACGTGGAGAAGGTCCTCCTCTTCATCGGCGTACCAGCCGCGGTCCCCGCAGTCGACCGCGTCGAGGCCATCAACCTCTTCGGCTTCCAGGAGGCTTCCCAGACGACGTCCATCTTCGTCGTCCTCGGGAACGAAGTCCCGGTTTTGACGGCCTTCGCAGGACTCCACCCGTGCCATCCTTCGCCCTTCCGGTAGAACTGTTCCACCACCTGAGCCTGGCCAGGCACCTCGACTGCTGGCGGGAGATCACTGCGGACTCCTGGGTACTTACCATCGTCCGCCTGGGGTACGCCATCGAGTTCCAGGCTATTCCGCCACGGGGTGTCTACTATTCCACCCCGGCCAGCTCGGCTCTACTGGAAGAGGTCCAGTCCCTCCTCGAGAAGGGAGCGATCGAGAGGCTCCCGCCTTCAGCCAAGACCACCGGCTTCTACTCGAGGTACTTCACGGTGCCGAAGGCGGACGGATCCCTGCGGCCCATCCTAGACCTCCGAGGGGTGAACGAATACATCCGCCCCAAGAGGTTCAAGATGGTCACGCTGCCATCGATCCTCCCCTTCCTCCGCCGAGGGGACTGGTTTGCGTCCGTAGACCTCAAAGACGCCTATTCCCACATCTCGATCCGCCCGCAACACAGGAGATACCTTCGGTTTGCTATCGACGGCACCAGCTACCAGTACCGGGTGCTGCCGTTCGGGCTTTCCACCGCACCGAGGGTGTTCACCAAGTGCATGGCTCCGGTCGTGTCCTTCCTGCGGACGAAAGGCGTCTCCGTCTACCCTTACCTGGACGATTGGCTATTGGTGGCGTCCTGCAGACAGAAACTGTACAGGGACATTCATCGGACTTTGTCTCTTCTCACTCGGCTCGGACTCAGGGTCAACCCCAAGAAGTCCCATCTCGAGCCCACCCGGGTTCTCGACTTCATCGGGGCGACCCTCGGCGAGGGCCTTCCTCCCAGACGAGAGGGCGCGGACGCTTCATCGGGCGGCGTCCGCTGCCTTCGAGGCCTCGACGCTGTCAGCGAGGAGGATCCAACAGCTCCTCGGCTACATGGCCTCGACCACCGCTGTAAGCTACCTCTCCAGGTTACGCGCCCGGCCGCTCCAGCACTGGTTCGTCAGGGCCTTCGATCCACTCTGGGATGACCAGCGCTGCCGATACCGCCTGCCACAACAGGTACGTCGATCGCTCCTGTGGTGGCTGTCGTACCGGAACTTGCTGTCGGGCATGCCGTTCCGCGAACCCAGACCATTGGTCACTATAACGACGGATGCCTCGCTCTTCGGCTGGGGAGCGCACACCGGGGATCTCCGGGTCCGAGGCCGGTGGATGGACGACGAGTTGTTCCTCCACATCAACTCTCTCGCACTGTTGGCGATCCACAAGGCCCTGAGAGCGTTCCGACACCTGGTCACGGGCCGCACGGTGTCGATCCTCACCGACAACACGACGGTGGTCTGCTACGTGAACAGGCAAGGGGCGACGCACTCCACCACGCTGCTGGGCATCACACTCGAACTTTGGAACTGGTGCGTCCCGCTCCGGATGCACCCTGTGGCGGTTCACCTGGCGGGGCAGGAGAACACGGCGGACGCCCTCAGCAGGGACACCACCTCCCATCACGAGTGGTCCCTGTCCGACGAGGCCTTCCGGATGCTTCGGGACCGATGGGGCGAGCCGACCATCGACCTCTTCGCAACCAGCCAGAACACGAAGTGCCGCCTGTTCTGTTCGAGGGCCGGTCACGATCGCCGCTCCATCGGCGACGCCTTCCAGTTCCCGTGGGACGAAGGGCTGATCTACGCCTTCCCTCTGTTCCCGCTCCTGGGCCGCGTGATCGCGAAGATCATCATGGACCAGGCGGACGTGATCCTGGTGGCACCGTACTGGCCGAGGCAGCACTGGTTCGGACCCCTGATCGAGGCCGCCCGGGGTAGGACTCTCAGGTTTCCAACGGTACCGGACCTGCTGTCCCACTCCGACGGACTGGTGTTGCACCCGGACCTGCCGCTGTTGGCCCTCCATGCCTGGAGGATATCGCCCTAGACGATCCAACCATCGGGAACGTCTTGACCACGGCCAGGAAGGAGTCCACGCGAAGGAACTACCACTACAAGTGGCAGCGCTTCGTGGCCTTCGCCGAGGAACGTCGCGAGCCGGTATCGCCTGTCACCCTGCGTACCGTGCTCCACTTCCTCCTCCATCTCCGGCAACAGGGCCTGGCCTTCCCGTCGCTCAAGGTCTACCTCGCCGTGATCGTGGCATACCAGCCGCCACGATCCCCGTCGGCCGCTCTCTTCAGGGACGGTACCGTCAAGCAGTTCCTGAAGGGCCTGCAGCACCTTTACCCGCCGGTATTGCCGCTGCTACCGCCATGGTCGCTGTCATTGGTGCTGTCCCAGCTGACGAGGCCGCCCTTCGAGCCCGTGGCCACGACGGACGACAGGCTGCTCGCGATGAAGACCGCGTTCCTAGTGGCCGTCACCTCTGCCAGGCGGGCGGGAGAGTTGACGGCGCTATGGTGCGATGAACCATACTTAGTCTTTCACCGCGACAAGGTGGTCCTCCGGCCTGACATTTCCTTCCTGCCGAAGGTGGTGTCCAACTTCCACCTCAGCCAGGACATCATCCTGCCGGCCTTCTAGAGCGTTCCCTCCACTCCCTTGATGTGTGTCGGGCGCTGGCCTTCTGTAAGGACAGAACTGCAGTCTACAGACAGACACCCCACCTGTTTGTCTGTTATGGCAGGCGCCGGAGAGGCCACAAAGTATCCACCCAGCGTTTCTCTAAGTGGGTGATACAGACTGTTCAACTGGCGTATGAGCTTGCCAGGAAGCCTCCGCCAGACCTGATTCGGGCCCACTCTACCAGGGCCGTGGCGACATCTGCTGCCCTCCTGCGAGGCGTCGACCTGTCGGAACTCTGCCGTGTGGCGACCTGGTCCCAGCCGTCGACCTTCGTGCGCCACTACAGGCTCGACTGCCGTTCCAGGAGAGATGCCCGGTTCGGTCGTGTTGTGCTGTCTTCTGTGTTCTAGGATCTGGGACCTGACCCACCATCCTACTGGTAAGCTACACAGTCTCCTAATGTATGAGGCACAGAGACCACGAAGAAGAAGAACAGGTTGCTTACCTGTAACTGTGGTTCTTCGAGTGGTCATCTGTGCCCTCATACATCCCCGCCCTGCCTTCCCCTCTTTTTCAGGTCCCATCTGCTTCGGCGGACCAGAACTGAGGAGAGACCGTTAGTCAGCGGGAGGCGCATGCGCAGTAGCAACGTGGGGGAGGGGTTCCCGCCAAAGCTAACGAGCTCTAGAATCTTCCGAACGCTACCGCGCAGGCGCGAAAGCTCCTAATGTATGAGGGCTCAGATGACCACTCGAAGAACCACAGTTACAGGTAAGCAACCTGTTCTTCCTCACTGTAATTGCTATATTGTGAGCCTGCAGACAAAGTGGTCAGATTAGTTCTGGTGGGAGAGGGTGTGAGTGCCATATTCCAAGCAATTCTTTTTTGTCTAGAATGATTCCTTCCAGGCTTTTTCTCCAGACACGATGTGAGTTTTATTCTCATTGCATATATTTGCTTACAGTACACAGCTTGAGCAGGCTACACTTCTATAGGCTTGGTTTACATGTACCCCTGCCGTGTATAGGCTACTCTGTTGCCTTAGGACCCTGAGAAGGGGAAGCATGTCCCATCTGCTATCATTCAGAAAGGTAAGGCAGTTAAGTTCCTTGACTGCTGCTCTCTGCTGTTCCTGACAAGTCAGCAAAGGTCAGGTGCCTGCCAATAATTTCTGTCAGCCCCAGCCAGCACAGTTAACAGGAGAAATGCTGGGAGCTGCAGTCCAACTGTGTTTTGCTCGCTCTGGAAGCAAAGCCTTGGGCCCACAATACCAAAAAGGCAAAAGAAGGGTGGGCTGTAGAGTTTGCAGCCATTCAAGAACAAACCAGGAAGATCTGACCAGCTTTGTACAGAGCTAAACTAATTCCTTTGAAATATACTTCAGGGTTAATACATGTAGAAAGCCTGTGAGTATAGAATGCAGGTGCTTTAAAAGGCCCTGAAAGTGCTTGGAGGAAGTTGTAAAAAAATGACTCAGTTTTGCCATAGGCTTTAGGAGATGTTTTCATTTCTTCTTAGGTAACAGGAATGTGGGCAAACAGGTTTACTGAGTGGCATTGCCTGGCAGTGGGAACCTTGTAATTCCCCTGTGGTAGCAGAGGTGTGCCCTTATTTGGACTTGTCAAGGCCCATTTCTAGGCTAAGGGGGTGGTTTCCTTTTTATTTTGATAATCTCTTCTGTTGCTGTCAATCCTAAGGCCTCACTTCTTAGACATCAAAGTATAAGACTGTTCATTAACAGTGTGTCCTTTTCACCATGGAATAACAGCACCTGGCCACCACTGTTTGCAGTTACAGATTTAAGAGCTGTGTAGAAGAGACTGAAAAAATTTAAAGGGGGGTATCTATTCATTGCCACAAATGGAGCTTCCTGTTTTGCGTAGGATTGTGCTCAAAGCACATACACAGACTAAATGTAGATATGCCCATATTTTATTTTAACGGAGTAACATTCTATCCCAACGAAAAATTCTCTTCTGGTATGATTTAAGGTGGATGGCCTTTTGTGTCTGGGCATCTGGTAATGTTGCAGAGCTTTGGAAAATTACTTCTTGGAATCACAACTCCCAGAAGCCACCGGCCAGCAAGGTTTCTGGTTTTCCAAAAAGATGTAACACTTCCAATCCTTGGACTGTGCTGAGTTTCTCAAACTGGTGAGAGGAGGCAAAGCTGTAATGGGTGGAGTTTGCAGTGTAAACCAAATCCACATGCAGCTCTCACACATCCTTTTCCACCCTTGATCAAAAACTTGGGGTGAACAAAGCACTCCAGCTCAACTTCTGTTGCTTTTCTCACTAAACAAAAGCTATGACCCATTCTCCACCTTTCTCAGTTATTACCAGTGATAAATTCTTGCTACTGAAACTCAAAATTTTTTTCTTCTAGGCGTTGTACTATGGCATCCCTGCTTATCATTGTCTCTGAACTCTATAAACATTTCAGTTGCAGCGCAAGAATGTAGACTGTGGGAATGAGAGTATGATCTCATGCTGAAAAGTGGGAGCAACCTACATTCCTGAGTCAGTAGCAGCAATTGTGACTTCACTTGGCATGAGAGTCTGGGCCCAACCCAAAAAAGCTCAGTCTGAACTTGGGATGCGATAGGTGTGTGACTATACATAAAACAGCCTCAGAGAGAAAACAGAAAGGAATTCCGAAGGGTTGTGAAAAGCAAAATAATCCTAAGAACTGAAGAGACTAAGCCAAGGATGTAGAACTTTTGGGGCAGAGAGGGGCTTCAGATGAGTTACTACCTTATTTAATTTAATTTGTGAAAACCTTTTTAAAATTCCTTGTTTCTTTTTCCAACCACCTGATGTTGCTAAGACTGAGAAAATGTGATTGTGCATCCCACCAAAGAGGAAGGCCCTGAACCTGAGTTTCCCAAATAAATTCTCCACAGGCTGATCAAAACCTCCTGACTTTGAATTTAGAAAACTGTAGACAGTTGTGGACGAGAATGAGAACTGTGGGCAAGAATCTTCATGTACAACAATGATCATAAATTGAAAAAGGAGAGCAAGAAAGGAAGGCTTTTCACTGCTGCTGCCACAGGAGAAGAGATGGAACCTAGAAATGGAAGCCTTCCTCGAGATGGGATGGAGACCTCCGTGATGATCGCCATGGACCCTCCTGCCAAGCCTCCACCTTTGCACATGCGTGGCCTCCGCAACCTGGCAATAGCTAGCATCATCTGTGGCTGTTCTTGCCTCGGAGTCCTAGCACTGATCTATGCAGTCAAGGTGAGCGGTGGGTTGCTATCAAGGGGGTGGTTTATGGTGGAGATTTTCATATTTCAGAAACTTCAAGGGGAGTAAGCACTCTACTACAAAACTTCAGAGAGTCTTCCAGAAACTTTAATGTGTTTATCTGGTTAGCATGCTGCCTTTCTCCCACCAAGGGACTTGAAAGTCTCCTATCAACCTTAAAAAGTGATGAGCTTTTTTTTTTTAAGACGGTCTACAAAAACTTACACCAAATGAAACTCTTTCAGGTTTCACAAGATTCTCTGTAGGGTTTTTTTTCTGCTTCAATGTCAACCAATTGTCTTGGTTGACCAATTGTCAACCAAGAGAAAGGAACCAAGCTCATGAGGGGAAGTGATTTTCTTAAGATCAAAAATAATCCCCAGTGTCTTTGTTACAAACATATTTATAAATTTATGAATGTGATCAGAATAGGCAGTGCTGAGAAACTTAATCCAGATGCCTAAAATTTGCCATTCAGTTTCTCTACCGTGTTAGGCTACTCGGAAATGTTTTTAGCCTTGCCTCTCCCAGTTAATATACATGAATGTGTCAATACAGTACGCATTCTAGATAAATACGCATTCTAGGTGTGCTACATACTTTCCTAGTAGCACAAGGAGAGAGAAAAGGAGGCTTGAAGAAGTCTTTCCTGCTGAGAAGAACACATTCCACAGGAATGTTTCTGCTCAGTTTAGAGAAATAACCCTGCCCAAGATGTAAAAAGAGAGCCAGCATGATGTAGTGGTTTGCCTGTTGGATGGGAACTCTGGAGACCAACGTTCAAAGCCCTGCTCAGCCATGGAAACCCTCTTGATGACCTTGGACAAGTCACGGTCTCTCAGCCTCATAAGAAGGCAATGACAAACCCCATCTGGACAAATCTTGCCAGGAAACCCCACGATAAGGTCGCCATTAAGTCAGAAACTACTTTGAAGGCACACACAGCATTCAAGAGAAAAATGGCTGGACCACTTTTTCCTGGTAAAAAGCCTTGACTGTAACTAAGTAACCCTGGATAGCTAGGCCCTTCTGAGGGTCTAAGAAGAACAGGTTGGCTCTAGAAACTTTAAATGTAATGGGACAAAAAAAAATCTGAATAGGATCGTTGATGCAGTCTGTCGAAAATGATGAGCAGGGCCAAATGGGAAGACGGGGCGCTGCAGCAGGTCCCACCCTCTGGCAAGACACAGGAAGCCAGAGTGAGGGGTCACTGTTGGCAAAATAAGCTGCTGCTCAATTAAGATGATAGCATGCACATTTACGAATGGAAATGAGGAGGCATACTTGGGGTCTTTTATAGAAGGCTTGCTTTCAACCTCCGTTATTTTGCTTTATTATGTTTTGCCCTTTCCTCCCCCTCTCCTGCTCCTTTGCCCATCTCAGTCTCCTCTCCTGATGAAGAACACACAAAAAAAGGGGGGGTGTTTGAGTATTTCTAATAGTACACTGGACTGCTCTCTGCTGGAAAGGAGGGGAGGGAGGGAGAGAAGAAGGGTGAATGCTGACTGCCTGGCTGGTTGTCAGCTCCACTATCATTCACCTGCTGAGCTCGCCTCCTCCCTGCAGTGGAGCAGCTGCATGACCAGCAACATGCAGAGCGAGCCAGCCAGCCTGTCTGCCTCCTTTTGTTTTGCTTCCTGTCCTGTCACCATTCCGTTGTGGGGGAGGAGACAGGCAAAACAGTCTTTTGTGGAGCTCCTGTGAGGCATCTCAGACCCTTAGGGGTCTACGGATCCCAGGTTAAGAACCACTTTTGTCAGCTTTATATTTCAGAGGAAGTTTAAGTATTCCTTGCCTAAGAAAACTGTAAAATTCATGAGGTCATGACTGGAAGGCACATAACACACACACACACACGCACTGTAGATTATGAGTGACATCTAAATACAGAACAAAAGCAGAACAGTGACTGTTAAGTTTTACCTAGTACACTTCTGGGGAAAGGATAATGCTATAGGCCTCTAAAAAGTTAAGACAGTTTAGAGCCTCAGCATATCTTTAATCTAGTTTTGCTTGCTGCCTTCTGTTCACAGTTCCAGTCAGCCTAGCTGTGCCTTCCTCCAGGACAATCTATTCTACTCTATTCCATTCCCACAACCACTGTTCAGCATTCTGTGGCTGCTAAGGAGCATGTTCAGATCTCATTCAGCTGTGCTTGGGGAATCTCTCCTGAAAACAGACACACATCTCTTTATGTTGTTGTTATTTAAGTTCGGCATACCCTCTAGCATTTCACAGATGAAAACTGGCACATGTGTGGCCAAGAAACATCAGAATGTGATTAAGATGGCAAAGATCATTAGGGAGGAAGAATACACAAATTAGGAGAGATTACAGCAGTTTGCTTTTGCCTGACCATAATGAGAAGGCCAAGATTCCAGCCCTCCTCTCCTCTCCCACCTACTGACTTAACTGAGTGCAAACAATTTTTCCACTTTGAACTCAGTTTGCACCAATGGAGGTAAGCTGAGGACAAAGGAGGAAAGTGGGAGGAAGATAGAGAAAGGCATTTTAAAAGGATCTGAAATGGGGGGATGACAGAGGATTAATCGGCATTGCTGCTGCAAAACTGGGATACTTCAGCATGCTTTTGTAATGCTGGGACTCCAACAGACTTGCTGGTAATTCTATCCTGTGAATTGTGGGTGCTGTTTTGGATACATACACACTACCATTCAGATGTGAACTTCAGAATCAGAGGGCATCAGTCTCTATAAATTGACAAGTCTCTCTGTTAAATTTCCTTATTGCTTAATTGGGCTCTCAAATTTATTTTTTTCAATGCTACAGATTTTCTTCTTGTCAATTCGAAAGCCAGTATGTACAAAACCAAATATATACTGGGTAAAAGCATAACTGGTAAGGAACCTCGGCTGTGCTCTTAATCACACAATGGAGGTAGGTTTCCAGCAACTTCATCCAACAGAGAAAAGCTAGGGAGCTGTTACTCCATGGCTGAGACCCCCAAGCCTAACTTCTTGGAAAGACAATGCTGGTACAAAGCCCTAAAACAGATTGTTTGGAAGCAGTCTTCTGGAAGGCCATTGCCAAGTTTGGATCTAAAGAACCAAGGCTATTCTGCACCTAGGTTTTGAGTTCCTCCATTTTGAATTCTAGCCAACTAAAGGTTGTTCCTGTTGTCAGCCCCTTGTCTTACTTAAAATTATGCTGAAATTAATTGGCAAAGTCAATGCCCGGTTCTTCTTCGTGGTCTCTGTGCCTCACACACTAGGAGCTTTCGCGCATGCGCAGTACTGTTCAGAAAATTCTAGAGCTTAGTAGCTTGGCGGGAACCCCTCCCCCATGCCCCTACTGAGCATGCTCAGCCTGCCAAGCAACAGTCTCCCTTCAGTTCTTTCTCGTCCGCTGTCGCGTACGGAGGTTCTGAGCTTAGCTGCTGCCTTTGGTGTTTGTTTGCAAGTCTCTCTGTTTTTTTCGAATTCGGATTGGTACTTGGATTTCGATTGTGGCTTTACGGACTGGTTTTTGACAACTCAGTGATTTTTTCCTGCTCTTTGGGACCCCTAATCCCCGACTTGCCCCCCCCCGTCTTCGTGCCTTCAACTCGTCGCTTCGCTTCTTCTTCTCGTCTTGTCTTCTGATTTCTATGTTGGCTCTCTTCAAGCCTTGTCAAAAGTGTGGTCGTAAGCTTGCGCTATCCGACGGGCATAGTCAGTTTCTTCTTCGTGGTCTCTGTGCCTCATACATTAGGAGCTTTCGCACCTGCACGGTAGCGTTTGGAAGATTCTAGAGCTCGTTAGCTTGGCGGGAACCCCTCCCCCATGCCGGTACTGCGCATGCTCAGCCCGCCGAGCAACGGTTTCTCAGTTCTTTCTTGTCCACCATTGCGAACAGAAGGTTCTCTCGTTGGCTTGTGTTTCCCTATTTGATTCTTGGCTTTCTGACTTTGGATTTTGGTGTTTTTGACTACTCCTTTCGGATTTCGGCTTGGCTTTTGGTGTTTTCTCGACTGGTTTGACCCATTTCTGGCTTGACTATGGTTTTTGGATTTCAGACTTGCTTTGACGATTTCGGATTTCCCCCGTTGCTGTTTTATGTCGGCCCTGTTCAAGAGTTGCGCCTCCTGTGGAAGGACGGTTGCCCTCTCGGACAAACACAGTGAGTGCCTGTTTTGTTTGGGCGAGGGGCACAACATTCAGGCCTGCCCGGTCTGTCGCCAGTTTACCCATCAGACCCTCCGCAACCACTCTGCGAGACTGAAGTCTCACTGTTGAGAGAAATCTCTGCATGCCCAAAAGCCCGAGGCCCACAGTACCGTGGCCGAAAAGTTGGCGCGCCCGACAACTTCTGCATTGGCGGTGGCGGCGGCTGCCGCACTTTCCACCTCATTAGTACCGGGCTCAGTACCGACCATCAGGCTGCCGAGGATCCCCAAGGTCTCGGCTCCTCCGGCGCGGGAGGACCCTGAGGGCTCACAGGCCTCCTCATCCTTCTCTAAGCCGCTAACACCGGCCCAGAAGAAACGCCCTCCCACTCAGGATGCTGGGAAAAAGCGAGAAAAGAAGAAGAAGAGAAAGGAGAAGAGACGCTCCCCCAAAGGGAGACTCACCTTCTGACACCTCCGCCCACCCAGCCCACCGAGGAACCTGAAGAGCTCCTGGAGGAGCAAGAGGTCCTCGAGGTGTCCGACGAGGGGCAGGCTGTGGAGGCCCTACCCTCGGAACCGCCCGAGCTCATTGCTGAGGTTACTCCGCCGGATCGCCGTTCATCAGCCGACTGCCGGGAATAGGCTGCGGTCAGACACTGACCCTTGCCCGCCCATGGGCCAGCCTCTGGACGCGGTGCGTTCCGCTCTCGTGATGTGAGAGCCAGGCCTCCATCCCCGCGACCCCGGGAGATGTGCCTCGGAGAGGGCCTACTCCGGGGAGACTGCACACTCCTCTGCCTCCTACCTTGGTAGGTATGGCCAGGAGCACCCTTGGCACGAGCTGGCGGGATCATATTATTCATATTCCCCGTCGTACAGGGACCAGTACCATCCTGACGTTTGGTACTGGTCACCACAACACCGGTCTCGTTCGTCTTCCAGGGAGGCTCATCGCTCCTATTATGAAAGGATGCCGAGCCAGTCACCGCGCCGCTCCGACTCGCCGCGTCATCAGAGGTCCTGGGAGCCCTCACCCCGCTACAGGGCAGTCTCGCTGCTCTGAGGACGACCGCGACTGTGACTCATCCAGCACCACAGACCACCGTGGCCTGACTAACGACACCGGCAACGTCAATGACGCAGGCCTCCCACTGCCTTCGGCCCTCGGTGGTGCCCCTGCAGGTGACGCCAATACCAGCCACAGCACCCACCTCAATACCAGCGCAGGCCGCAGCTCCGACGGTTACCCTGGCTTGGCGCAGGTCCTCATCATTGAGCTTCCAGCCACGCTCACCTCGGTCGGCACCGTCGCGGACTTCGACTGTGTCCTCCTCACGACAACCTCCTCGAAGTCGCCAGACCTCTTCCAAGAAGTCGTCATCCGGGACCAAGTCCTGCTTTTGTTGCGTCATGCAGGACGCCTCCACAGCCAACCTTCCACCTGCCAGCAGCCCTGAAAGATCGTCCCAGCCTGGCCAAACACCTCGCTGAATGGTGCTCAATCACCATGGACTCTTGGGTTCTCACCATCGTCTGTCTTGGTTACACCATCGAGTTCTCAAGTATTCCACCACGAGGCGTTTTCTATTCCACCCCGGCCAGCCTGGCGCTGTTGGAGGAGATCCAGTCCCTCCTGCAGAAGGGAGCGATCGAGGAGGTCCCGCCCTCGGCCACTACCACCGGCTTCTTCTCCCGGTACGTTACCGTACCGAAGTCGGATGGGACCTTGCGACCCATTCTAGACCTCAGAGGGGTGAATGAGTACATCCGCCCCAGGAGGTTCAAGATAGTCACGCTATCAACGATCCTCCCCTTCCTTCGTCGAGGGGACTGGTTCGCATCCATCGACCTGCGGGATGCCTACTTTCACATCTCCATCTGTCCGCAGCACAGGAGATACCTCTGGTTTGCGATCAATGGCACCTGCTATCAATATAGGGTGCTGCCGTTCAGCCTGTCCACCGCACCGAGGGTCTTCACAAAGTGCATGGCCCCAGCGGTCTCCCATCTGCGGACGAAGGGCATATCCGTCTTCCCGTACCTTGACGATTGGCTGTTGGTCACGTCCTGCAAACGCAAGCTATACCTGGACATTCACTGGACTTTGTCCCTCCTGACCCGTCTGGAGCCTCGGGTCAACCCGAAGAAGTCCCACCTCGAGCCGGCGAGAGTGCTCGACTTCATCGGAGCGACCCTGGACTCGGTCTCTGACGTTTGTCTGGTCCTGGCTTTCTACACCCACCAGACTGCAACTTTCTGACAGACCCTGCACCTGTTTGTGTGCTATGGTCAGCATCGCAGAGGCCACAAGGTGTCCAACCAGAGGTTCTCCAAATGGGTGGCCCAGACTATCCTGCTGGCTTATGAGCTGGCCAAGCAGCCTCCGCCAGCCTTACTTCGGCCCCACTCTACCAGAGCTGTGGCATCCTCAGCAGCCCTCCTGTGAGGTATGGACCTGCAAGAACTCTGTGGGGTGGTGACCTGGTCCAGACCTTTGTGTGCCACTACCGACTGGACTGCCGGTCCCGGAGAGATGCCTGGTTTGGACGAGCAGTGTTGGCCTCCGTACTCTAGGACCTGACCCACCATCCTTCTGGTAAGCTACAAAATCTCCTAGTGTGTGAGGTCTCTGTGCCTCACACACACCCGCCCAGCCATTCCCTCTTTCTCAAGTCCCTTATTGGCGGACTTTAGAACTGAAGGGAGACTGTTGCTCGGCGGGCTGAGCATGCTCAGCAGAGGCATGGGGGAGGGGTTCCCACCAAGCTACTAAGCTCTAGAATTTTCCGAACGGTACCGCGCATGCGCGAAAGCTCCTAGTGTGTGAGGGCACAGATGACCACTCAAGGACCACAGTTACAGGTAAGCAACCTGTTCTTACTTTATTAGAACCATGTATTAGAACTTTGGGCCTGAGAAAGTAATGGTTCTTGCACATGCATGGAATGCTTTATGGGATCATTGTCACATTAACCTATAAAAACTCCTCATTTTAGCAATAAAGGCTCCTCCTTTTTGCTCATGTAAGAAGTGGTTTTGACCATGTTCTTCGGGAGTGGGAGGAGAGAGTTCCTTTGGCCAAAGTAGGCGATCTTTCCAGGATGATTCAAGCCTCACCCACAGCCTCACTGACTACTCAAGGTAATTTGTGACGGACCTGGTATTTTACGTCTGGCCCCACACATTCTTTTTGAGGGTTCAGGGGTAACCCTAACAGTCCCACAATGACTGAGAGGAAGGAGGAAGCCAACTAAATAAAATACATAGACTCCCTGGAGAATCTTTGCAAGCTGCAGCAAAAATAACTTAATCCTTGCAAATGGTAGTAAGCTGCTGGCCTGTACTACCTGGCCTGGAGATGTGCACACAACAGAAGGCAAACTGTAACATATACACATAAACCACAATGCTCCTTCGCCAGAGAAACAGACCCTCGTCCACACACATACCCATCTACTCTGGCAAGACTGCTGATGAGGGAGTAAACCCACATTATAGTTCTTCACCTTCTGGTCCTACTTAGGATTGTCCTCCCTACTTTGAGCCTAAACCTAAGGTCCACAGTCATCTGTAATGCCTATTAAAAATGCCAAATGGATCCAAAAACCCTAGGAAAAGGAGCAAACAATTTGGGGAGTTGGGTCAAGCAACTTCTGCATGTGAGAAAATGTACTCCAACAGAAACAAACCTGAAATGTAAGGGCTTTTCCTTTAAATAGGTTACAGGATTTTAAAAAATACTCTTCTCTCTGGGATTTCTCTCTTCTAGGCTAACGAGAAACAAAAAGCTGGCTCCCAGGAACTGGCAGCTCATTGGGCCCGGAAGTCCCAGCATGTATCTGTTTTAAGTATTGTCGTCTGGCTGAGCCTTCTCGTTCTGGTACCCTTGTCAATAATTTTACTTTCCTACCTCCTATCAACAGCAGAATGAGGACCACCCCTTTGAAAGTGTGACTTTGGGCTTCTAGGATCGCCTCTTCCGAATTCCCAACACTGTTTTTAACCTAAGTGAGAATGGAACAGTTCATAGCTTGCACTTTGCCATGGGACGCTCTCATCTGAATTGGCTTTGTGGAGGTCAGAGAAGAAGATATGGTGGAAATGGAGTTATATCCTCCTAGGGTATGCTTGAATTCTCCTTAGGTGACGCTGTGCCATGCATCGCTATTCAGACTATTCTTGCACGTAGATCAGCAATTTTGGAGGCACAGAATCCAGAAAAACCAAAGCACTGGTCTTGTTGTTTTCCTGCTATACTGTTTTTTTTAATCACATGTTTGAATAGTTGCTCCTACTAGTTTCCATTATTCCGTCTCAGCTTGGGCCTATGACAAGATGCGCTTTCAACCGAGCAAACGTACTGCAGTCTGGAAGATCCGGGTTCAAATCACCTCCTGTCTTTCAGACTTCTTTGATCCAGTTCTTCTCTGACTCACTTCTATAACACAGGCTTGCTGTAAGATCAAATGAAATCAGGATTGTACATTCACTCTGTAAAGCAAAAGCCTTCTGTAGAAGGTAAATCACCCCAAGCATTATCTGTGCAGCACCTATCATCTGGATGCAGAGATGTTTTTCAAATTACCATGAATTCAATACAAAAGGCTAACCAAGTGTTGATAACTGTTGCTATTCTCTCCCACATCTAAAAGCAATACATTGAACAATATCCTTTGCAAGTCAAATTAGGCGAAGGTGGGAACAGGAAAAACCTTTGGGTGCAATAAAGGCACATACATTATTGCAGCATAAACTTCAGTAGGCTAGAGGATATCAGGCATGCACCACGTCATGTACAGTGGGTGGGAGGACAGGTGGCTGGACTGATAGAGATGAAAATTTAACTAAGATCAAACAAGTGATTCAATGCAAAAAAAAAAGTGGTTATGGCTTTGAAGTATATGTAAAATAAGGACAGATATCACAGAAAGTAGTTTCTCTGACAGTCATAAGGCAGAAAGCTGACTGCAAAGGGAAGCCTTTTGCAGTTACTTCAGCCCCAAAGTGGCACAAAACCTGTATCACTTTGGTCGTATCTACTTTCAGTCTTCATCCTGCTCTTCCAAGTGGAGAGGCACTTGAGAGCCACAATTCTTATCCAGGTTTGGCTTCCTTTGGAAGGTGATCAATGGAAGAGTTAAAGCCATTTGGATGATATCTACATTCATTTCCAAATAGACTCAGCACAGGTGGGGTTTTGTTGTTGGGCCTTCAAGTTGACTCTGACATGGTGACCCTAAGACAACCCATCATGGTGTTTTCTTGGCAAGATTTGTTCAGAGAAGGGGTTTGCCTGTGCCTTCCTTTGAGCCCAAGAAGATGTGACTTCCTCAAGGTTACCCAGTGGGTTTCCATGGCCAAGTGGGGATTCAAATCTTGGTCTGCCTAAATCTGGGGGTAAGCTCTCCAGATGAATCATAGAACCTTAAGAGCTGGAAGAGACCACAGGGGCCATCTAGTCCAACCCCCTGCTATGCAGGAACAACCATCAAAACATTCCCAACAGATGGCCATCCAGCCTCTGCTTAAAAACCTCCAAAGGAGGAGACTCCACCACACTCCATTGAGGTAGCATATTCCACTGCCGGACAGCTCTGACCATCAAAAAGTTCTTCCTGAGGTTCAGGTGCAATCTCCTTTCCTGCGGCTTTAATCCATTGCTCTTTGTCCTAGTCTCTGGAGCAGCGGCAAACAAGCCCACTCTCTCCTCAACATCCCTTCAAATATTTAAACATGGCTATCATGTCCCCTCTTAACCTTCTCTCCTGCTGACTAAACATATCCAGCTCCCTAAGCCGCTTCTCACAAGGCACAGCTTCCAGAACCTTCACCATTTTGGTCACCCTCCAGATTGTGTGGCCCTCCAGATGCTGTAGGCCTCCAACTCCCAGCATTCCCCACCATTGGCTATGCAACCGAATAGCAACACAACAAGATATGGAATGGAACACAATTCCTGCCCTTGTCTTCATGATATTCCTTGCCTGGCTCTTTAAGACTATTTGTTTAAAGACCAGTATGCACATAGAATGGGATTATTTTGTACTCAGAGGCAGATCCTTTGGGGATGATGGTAATTTAAAGGATCTTTTCCTCTCTTAGCATGCCCATTGGAGCTAAGGGAGATGGCAGTTTGGCAGATGAGGAGAACTGAAAAGAGTGCCAGTACAGTCTAGCAGCTAACATGGACTGGGCAGGTCTGGGTTCAAACTCTCCCTCAGGTTTCCAGATGGTCTTGGGCCAACTGCTGTCTCTCCATCTGACCCATCTTGTATGTTTTTTGTGAGGATAAAATATGAGCACGGAGAGGATATGTGCTTCCATCAACTCCTTGGCAGTAGTGATAGCAGTAGTAATGAAAACAACGAACAGCCTTTGTACTGCTTTGTACAAAACGAAAAAAAGAAAAAAACCCATCAGATCAGGAACACAATGTGATGTATACAGTAGTTTTTAAGACAACAACAGAGAACCTGCCCCCTCCAGATGTTGGCTGTGACTCCAGTCATTCTCAACACTGATTGTTGTGGGCTGAGGCTGAGATGGGTTGAAGTACAAAAAACATGGGCCATTTCTGCACTACACTGTTATAGTGCTATTATACCACTTTCAACATCCTATGGAATCCTGGGGTTTGCAGTTTAGGGAGGAGCACCTTTGGCCTCAGTAAACTACAAACTCCAAAATTCCACAGGATGTTGAAAGTGGAATAATCTAATACACAAAAGTAAAAGTTTGTGAGTTTGTCTGTGTCAGGCAGGCAAAGACCTCATAGGATTGGCTGTGCCAGGTGAGAAGACCTCATACCATAGGCTGGCTGTGACCATTCTGTGGAATCCTGGGGTTGGCAGCTGAGGGAGGGCCTTTAGAATTCTCAGCTGGAGAGCTCTTGGACCTGGCTGGTTGCTATGGAGATGAGGCCTAGCAGCAAGGGGGAGGAGGGCAGTGCATTCCCCCAGAAACCAAATCTCTGTATGTTAACAATTCTGAATACAAATTGGATTGGGGAATATGAGGAAAAGTTATAGGTACCGGACAAGGCAGTTTGAAGAGACACAGGATATCAAATCAGTGTATTTCAACCACATCTAATTCCTAAAGTAAGGAAAGGTAATTCCTAAGGTATTTCTAATAAGTGTCACGGATGAGAAACCAAAATCCTGGGCAGCGCCAAGGAAATACGCTAGTAACACTACAAAAGTGTAGGGCGGAAATGGCCTTGGGCTACAGGTCCTCCACCTCTCTACTGAGAATTGTCAGAGGAAGACCTGAACACAGATCCCTGTTCACATCTACTTGGCCTGTCACTATCGCCGTCTGCCCTACCTTGCAGGGTCGTTGTGAGGAGAAACCGAGGGGCGGGGTCAAAAGGCCATGACGGCTGGCTGGGCGTGACTTGTATGGCGCCATTTCTGGGGTCTGAAGAAGAGCAGCCAGACGCCTGACCTCAACTTGACCTCTAACTTCGTATTGTTAAACCTCGAATAACCCCTCCTGTCAGGTCCCGCTCGCCATTGGCTGTTACTTCAACCAGCCTTCGTTTTCCGGGCGCGGCTGCATAAATTTAGCATCCGATTGGTTCCTGGGTATGCCAATAACATACCTCCTTCCTCCACCCTCTCTTCAGCTTTTTCCGATTGGCCGAGACTTTCTCCTCTCTCCCTCCATCGCTGCGAGTAGGAAACGGTCGCTTCCCGTTTTAAAACCCGCCCACTAAGTGCTTCGCCTGAACGCTAATTCGCTGCCGCCGCCGACATCCCGCCCTCCTCCCGTCTCGCCCTTTCCATTTTTCTTTCACAGGCTCTGCCCTCGCTAGCCTCCACCTACCACATTGTATTCCTCTCGTTGATTAGTGTAGGGTACTGTCACTCACCGATGCCTTTGGGGGAGTGCGGACCAATCAGAAAGGGAAGGAGGCGGGGACTGCGAGTCGCCGGCTGCTGTTGGGGTCATTCAGTCAGTCCCAGCAAAGGCGCTGCCGGGTGAGGATCTCGGGGAGTCCCTTTGCGTGCGAGGGTGGGGCGTGCTTACGTGTTGGGGAATCCCTCAGGGTAGGGAAGGGTTCGGCTTATCGGTCGGGTGTTGTGGAGCAGCCCTTCGTTTCCCTGCAGGGCTTATCGCAGCCCACCCCTGTTGCCAGTGCTAGGCCGTGGCCGTGCAATCTAAGAATGGCGTGCCTCTGAGCCTATGCAGAGTGCCTGTTTTTCACATCTAAGTAGCTGTGAGCCGCCTCCTCGGATCTTGGATACGAGGCAAGAGGTCTTCGAAAATAAACAGAATGTCTTTCATCGGCATCTTATTTCACGGGCTGTTTATTTTACAGTATCATAATTAAAACATTCAAAGGGCCTCGCTCACAGAGTCCTGGTAATCCTTACAACAAACGTGCAAGGTAGGACAGTATTACAGATGCTTTCAGGAAATAAAGACTGGGTTTGAGGAGAGAAGGGTGAATCACATGGGTTGGAGATCTTGCAGAAAGGGTTCCCTCTAGATTATGTAATAGTTTGATGCATGTTGATATGCACAGTCTCTATCATAGGAAGGAGGTTTCCCTCATCTGCTTTGCTTATCAAGTTTTCTGCTAGTAAGCATTTTGTGGCAGGAGCAGAGGAGTGCTCCCCCAGGTGATGTTAGACTGCAGTTCCCATCAGCCCTAATCAGCATAGGGCGAAGAATGACAGTTGCACTCCAATGACACCCAGAGGAAATGCAGATTGCCTTGCCAAGTTTATGGGTTGGAGAGGGTTTTCTGATCCTATTAACGCAAAATCCTGAACATACAAATATTTTTACTGTATAATTCCCATAAACTTACTAAATAAAAGTGCAATCTGATCAGAAATCTTTTTCTGAGTTCCCTCGTTTGATGTACTGGATAGACATTTGGAGATGTAGTATAATCATATGTGCATATACTAGAAAAGAACCATTACTGATTTCAGTGGGATTCAGCCCCAACAGTTTGTGTATAGGATTACAGCCTTACTATAGGGAGTTATGTTGTTAAGTTCCAACAAGCTGTTGTTGACTTAAGGTGATTCTACAGTGAACCTGGTGGAGTCACCTTCTTTGGAGGTTTTTAAGCAGAGACTGGTTGGCCATTTGCTGGGGTGCTTTGAGTGCTTATTCCTGCATGGCAGGGGGTTGGACTCAATGGCCATTGTGGTCTCTTCCAACTCTTATGTTTCCATGAATCTGTCATGAGGTTTTCTTGGCAAGATGTGCTCAGAAGAAATTTGCCGTTGCCTTCCTCTAAGGCTGAGAGAGTGTGACTTGCCCAGGGGCATCCAGTGAGTTTCCACGGCTGAGAAAGAATGTCAAACCCCACTTCTTGGAGTCCTAGCCAAACATTCAAATCAATACACCAGGATGACTCTCTTGCTGTAGAGATACCCCAGCTTATATCTGTGTCCAGCTTTGAAGCTTAGCCTTAACCTGTTTTGCAAGATTTCTGTGAAGCTAAAAAAGAATGATGGTCTTTGGACAATTCCCAAAATTCTGGCTGCTGCTGATGTGGCTGATACAAAGTTATTTCTTATGTTCTAATCCTCTTCTTCCACTTTGGCCCCTGACCTGCTCCGTCCCTGGGAGCCTACCCCATTTTGTTGTATCTCTGTAAACTCTTGATTTGGACTTATTTGATGGCCCAGTGCAAAGGTGGGGAATGTTGGTGTCCTTGGATGTTTTGAACTATAAATCTATTAGCACCACCCAGCATGGACAGTGGCAAAGGGTTGTGGGAGTCCAGAACATTGGGGGAAGCCAAAGTTTTCTTTTCCCTGATCCAAAAGAAGAAGCCATGCCAAGGGGCTTGCTAAAGAAGGCTAAAACTTATATGATGTTAAATTCCAGCCCTGCCCCACCAAGTGTAATGCTCTGCTAACAAATTGGGCTTCTCTTCCCAGTAAAACCTTTCACATTTATCTCTTTCATGGAACCCTTGAAAATGCAACGTGTGGATCAGAATGTCTCTATCCGCACAGGTGATTCTGTGTATCATATCCCCTTTGCCTCCTATCTTTATTGCCCTTCTTATCTCTTCAGCTGCTGGAGTAACATCCGCTGCCTGATCACCTTGGCCTCTGTGAAGGGTCTTCTCCTGGGAAAGTGTGCGCCAGTCATCGAGTGGCTGTCCCTTGAAGTATTCAGCTCGTTGACAGCTTTTCTCCTGTTATTCTCCCTCCCTTCCTTTGCTTTTCAGGCATCATTTCTGCACATCACATCCAACCACCCCTGTTGTAGGATGACCCGGGACGTGGGTCTTGATGATGAGCTTCCAGATTGGGCGGGAGCCAAGGAGTTCTACCAGAAGTATGACCCCAAGGATGTTATTGGCAGGTGAGGCTGAAGCAGGGTTTAGAAGGGATTGTTGCAAAGTTTGGTGATGGGCTTCTAGATGCTGTTGGACAGAAATGCCCATCAGCACTAATCAGTATAGCCGGTGATACCAATTATGGTAGCTGCAATCTCAATAATTTCTGAAGGGCCATGTATTGCCCCTCCCCCGGCCACCGCAGCCAGTGTAAGGAGTAATATGGAAAGAGAAAGACCCTCTTATTTCATCTCCACAGTGGTTTTGGTGTGTCTGGAAGCTTCATCTTTTCCTTGCCCTTTTGTCCATTCTCTTCCCACCCCTGCCATCCCCCTGCAGGGGCGTGAGCAGCGTGGTCCGGCGATGTATCCACAAGCAAACAGGCCAGGAGTATGCAGTGAAGATTATCGAGGTGACCCCAGAGCGCATGACCCCACAGCAGCTGGAGGAGGTGCGCTCGTCAACAAGCAAAGAGATTGCCATCCTACGCCAGGTCTCTGGCCACCCCTTCATCAGTGAGTGGAGACCTCCTTTGAGCCCTCTCAGCATCACTCTGATTCACATACATATCTTAGTATTTTAACCCAAGCTTCCAAACCCCAAGATTTTTCTGCTATAATTATTTATTTAGGAATGGTTAGTGGCTTCCAGGTCAAGGGAAGTGGGCAATCTGCTCTGGCTTTTAGTCAAGACTTTGAAGGAGCTATCCAAGGTGCTGAACCCTGTCCCCAAAACAAGTTCAACACCATTGATTGTTCCTCTAAAGTTCAGACTAAAACCCAGAGGAGATTGAACTCCCTGCTAACTTGGAAGCTGCTGGTTGACACTTTTATTGTTCCTCCTTTATTCTATATTGGACTCTTTTCCCCTGCACTCAGTTAATCCCAACTCACAGGACTGAACCAAATCATGTTTGGTAATCTAAAAACTCATCCTAGGACCTTTGTGTTGACATCCCTCTCATTTTCACAATCACTCCTGAGCAATCTTATCTCACAAAACCCTAAATCAATACTGTGGTCTGAGATGGAGTAACAAGTTACCCTGAGTCCTACGTCACTGTAGTAAGGTAGTCCAATGGAAATGATTTGCAAATAATGTTGTAATTGGCTTAACAGTCTTGTTGTTCCATTGGTTTTATTGATATGTTCTCTGCCTTGTTTTTATGTTGCTTTTATTAATATTGGATTTTTTTCCCCTGGTGTTTGTTTTCATTGCATTGCTGATTCATTATATTTGTATTTGGGGGGGCATGTTACCCATTGTGAAAACCGTTTAGTAGGATACACATTTTATGAACAAATAAATAAAATTACAAGCAAAGGAGTGCTACTTTTCCCTTTGCAGCAACATCTCTGGTTGTGAAAGCTTGTACTAGTTTGTTGTACCTACATTCTGTCACAAGGTGCTGTACTTGTCCCGTTTTCTCTGTATGCATGCTGAAGCAATCAACACTGTACTGGCTTGGTCAAGGACATTTTGCTGCCGGGGTGAGGGACAAGATTGCATTTGAGTACTGGGGAAGGGGTAATGTCCTCCATTATAGTTGAGGACAGCAGATTAAGTTAGGGCAGCAGTGGGCAACTGTGGGAGGCTGTGAAGCTGCATTAGCCCCCAGGAGACCTTTGAGGGCTGCACCTCACCCCTACACATTTGGCCTTTCCTGGGCCCTGGAGGGCACTTGAGGGCAAAAAAAAAGTGTTTTGGAAAAATTTTGCAACATTTTTTGTTGACCACTGGGGAGCTCAGGGGACCACAAAAGCAGCCCTGATTTAGGAGGTACAGGGCATGCCATGTGGCAAACACACTTTTGTCCTGTAACAGTACTCTGTGTGTGTGTGTGTGTGTGTGTGTGTGTGTTTTCAGAAGGAATGGCAAGGACCTGCCACTTCAGCATCTGCCACCAGAGACCAGCCCTGATGTTGTATTGTTGCATAATTCCACCCCTTTTTCTTTTCTTTTTTCCCCCCAGTTACACTTATAGATTCCTATGAGACCTCCACCTTCATGTTCCTGGTGTTTGACTTGTAAGTAGCAAACCACTGGAAGCAGAAGCTGTTGATCCACTCTTCCTCCCACCACCTGCCAGATATAAAAGAAACCTTTCCTAACTGCTGAGTGCATTGGCTTCTCAATGATTTTAACACCTGCCCAAGATTTATGGTAAATGAATGGAATCTGTGGTTCCTGTGGCACAGAGATCAGTTCAATGCGGAAGTGTACAGTGTGAAGTAATTCCTCCAGACAGTGAGCTGGAAGGTGGGTGGGAGGAGAACCCATACAAGTCCCCCCAAAACAGGGGTGAGCATAGTGCAACTTGCTCCTGGGCCCCACTTTTATAATCCTTCAAGCTCTACACCAAATCCCCAAATCCTGCAATTTTTAATTCAAAAAATCAGTGTGACTGGGAAATGTTTGCTTCCAAACCACACAGAAAGTTCCCTCCGATGTGTGAAAACACACCTGTCTCTCCACCAGGAGCACGCTAGAATCCTACACGGCCCCAAAACACCTCCATTTTTCTCTGCAGTCCATCTCAAAACAGTGACTAAAAGTGATGCAATGTCATTTCCTGTCACCATTTTGAGAGGGATTGCATAGGAAAGCTGAGGTATTTGGGCTTGCTGGGGTGTGTGTGTGTGGCCTGTAGCGGGAGCTGAGGGGGAAACTTTGCCCCGGCCCTCATGGAGTGGGGGGTGTAGATCTATCTGACCTAATGTTTTCCCTGCAGGATGAGACGCGGAGAGCTTTTTGACTACCTTACCGAGAAGGTAACCCTGAGCGAGAAAGAAACCAGGTAAGGCACAATGCCCTTCGCAGGGAATGGAAAGACAGAAGTTCCTTTTCTTGTGTTCCAGCTATACCCATGTGCTGCTTTCTGCTGCCTTTTGACAAAATGGTGGCTGCACCCAACTGGAGCTCCTCCTTCTCCTCTTTACTTTCAGGTCGATCATGCGAGCCCTCTTGGAGGCTGTGAGCTACCTTCATGCCAACCATATCATCCATCGAGACCTCAAGCCAGAGAACATCCTGATGGACGATGACCTTGGCATCAAGCTCTCGGATTTTGGCTTCTCCTGCCACCTGGAGCTGGGGCAGAAGCTGCGAGGTCTGGAGGGGGACCTGGGCCTGAGCTTGTCTGAGGGCATATCCAAATGGGGATGGTGAGAAGAGCCAGACCCACTGGCCATGTTGGCTAGGGCATCCTGGGAATTGTAGTGCAAAATAGTAATATTTTTCTAAACACCAGGGCTGGGCCCATTCTGTTTGGGCTCTGTTTTGCAGCACTTGAAAGCAGCAAAACTTTCTGGGTAGCAAGCCCATTGCTGCCTTGGGTGGGGTGTTTTATTTGGGGAGGAGATGCCTTGCATGGCTTGAACTACCAGCAGTGGCTCCTGCCCTGACATTTGTGGGGTCTCTCTATCTTGTACGTCTTGGCCTCTGACTCTTATCAAATCCTCTCGCCAGAGCTGTGTGGAACTCCAGGCTACTTGGCTCCAGAGATCCTAAAATGCTCTATGGATGAGACTCACCCTGGATATGGGAAGGAGGTGGACCTGTAAGTTGTAGTGTGCTGGTTTCTGTCCTTTGGGGGGGGGACTTGGTAGGGTTGCCAAAGTGAAAACCGGAAATGCGTCCTGTTTCTTTAATGGGAATTTAGTGGGAATTTCAGCCAGTGTTGATTGTCATGCAACCAGGTGACAAGCAGCACCTGCTGAAATTTTGTCGTCTGTGCAGCCATTAAGTAAATGGGAAGCACCTCCATTTTTCATTCTGGCAACTCCAGACTGGGTTTAGGGGGGATAGATAGGGATGAAGTTCTGTGGATTTCCTCAGCCTGACACCCGCTAGAGAGCTAGAACTGGAACTCCCATGATTATCTGGGGATGGTGAGAGTTGTAGTCTCAGCCCCCTGAAGGGTGCCAGGTTGAAGATGGCAGTGTGTTGGGAAACGGAGACTGAAAGATGAGTATTTTTCTATGTGAGACCCAGAGCACAGCAGTGGACTCCATTTTTTGCCCATGAGATACTCAGTAGAGTGTTTTTCACTTCCTCCTTCCTGCCCAGTAATTCTATACATCTATCTCCCTTGTACTGAGCATCAAATTTTTGTTTGTAGAGAATCTTGAGTATGGTGTTCCACACTTGGTAGGGTAAGTATTTCATTAACAAGTTTTAGTATTTAAGTGCTTGGATGGGGATGCTTTGAAGAGAGGAATTTTTGACACATGCCCCTCACCTCGGGTTTTAGAAAGGAGAATTTGAAAATGTGCTGTACTGAGAGTGAGGGAAGGAGAAAGAGTTTGGCATAGACAGGTTCTAAGGGTGTTTTGGAAACAAAATACTTGAGAAATCCTTTCAGTTTCCTCTGTGGGTCCTGTTCTGGAGAATAATTAGTATAAGCTAGGCTTCCTCCTATCAGATGTTGCAAGTTTGTGGGCAGGATTTTTTTCCCTGAGGTCATCATGAGGTCTAGAAACTTTCCAAAAAAGTTCATGAGATTCTAAGAAAACGTGAATACAGGTAATTGTGTGATGCTGATTTTTCCCAGTTCCTCAGCCATCTTCTCTGATTTGTGGTGAGTGGTGGGCTTGGAGCGGGTACAGGAAATAAAGCTCTCTCTCTTCCCCTTCCCTTGCAGCTGGGCCTGTGGAGTTATCTTTTTCACCCTCTTGGCTGGCTCTCCTCCTTTCTGGCACCGCAAGCAGATGCTGATGCTTCGGATGATCATGGAAGGGCGCTATCAGTTTGGTTCTCCTGAGTGGGATGACCGATCAGACACAGTCAAGGATCTGGTAAGACTGTGTTGTAAACTCTTTCCGTTGTCACAGATTTAGGGCTTGTGAAGGGAGGAACTGGGCAAGCCTGACTGAAGGCAGCCAATCACAGCTCAGGGAATGCTGTGAAGGTGGGGGGGTTCTGTGGGGAAGGAAATGTTACAAAACTGAGGCGTGTCTCTGTTAGAAGGCAGATGGGGAAAGATGGCATAGATGGGAAAAAAAGATGGCCTAAGTATTAAAAAAGGTGACACAGAGACAGGGGAAAGCTGACAGATATCAGAGAGACAGAGTAGATGGAATAGAGACAGGAGAGTCAGACAGAGGGAAGAACTGACTCTGGTTTTAGGGAGCTGTGAATGATTAAGAAGTTCCAGGGTTGGCATGTTGTTTTATGTGTCTTAATAAACTTCCACTTGTTATTTTTTTTAAACTGTCTCTGGCTATTTCTGTCAAGCCTGATAAACAGCGAGGTCACAGTTACCACAACAAGCCCATAAAGGAACACAGCCACTGGTCCACAACAGAGGGTCAGCTTGAGGCCCAAGTTCTCAGTGCAGGAAAGGACTAAAGAGGGCTGTGTGTAATTTTCAGTCTGCCAGCAGAAAAGAATAGGGATGGGAAAACCAACACTACATTATGTACGTATTGGTCAAATTAAACGCATTTGCACATCTGCTTAATTTTGCATCTGCATGAGAGAGGGTGACAAGCAAAAAGTTGTTCAGAGCCACTCTTTCTTTGAGGTTTCTGCAGAATCAGAAAAGTCTGAGGTTTCAAGGATCTTGCTGCAGCTTTCCCAAATAAAGGAAAGATTCTTGGGATCCATCACTCTGTTTCTAGAGAATTAGGATTCATGCCTTGAAATATGTATACCTGGGTATGTAGGCAACAGTGCAAATCAGGCAGTGAAGGGGTTCCAGAGCTTGGTGTCCCATAATAGCTGGTCATAGGATAGTGAATTTAGCTCCTGAGATATGCAAGATGTGCTCCTGGGATCTGATTGGCCACTTTAAGCCCAATGTGGAACCAGGGCTTGGTGGTTACTGGCCAAGGGAGTCTGTTTCCACAGTGGGCTGAAAGAGAGAGTTGGAAGAGTGACAGGAATGTGGAGGCACTTGTGGCCAAGCCAATGTATTGCAAGAGATGAGGATTGAGGTGGCCTGGTTTCTGATCTCTGTTAAGCCTAACCTACCTCAACAGGATAGTTGTGAGAAGAAAAGGAGGAAGGGGAAGAACTATGGCTGACACCCTGAGCAACTCAGAGGAAAGTTGGGAATGTAATCGATTTTTTAGTAGTCTCTTTGCTCAGAACTCTCTAGCCTGCTGTGTTGTGATCCTGCAGTATGGCCTTTGCTTCTGACTTTCCCTAAATGTCTTCTGACAGCCCAATAACTTCTTGCAGATTTCACGGCTGCTGCAGGTGGATCCAGCAGAACGTCTGACAGCTGAGCAGGCTCTGCAACACCCTTTCTTCCACCGCTATGGGAAGGAGTGCCGGCACTTCAGTCCCTATCGCAAATTCAGAGTAAGTCTCCTCCCTCCTGCCCCTTTATTGTTTATTTATTTAAAGCATTTTTAGCCCCCTGTTTAGCCCAAAAGGTTCCCAGAAAGGCTCAGGTATAAACCAGTAAAAACTGGCAGATTTGCAGTCTAAAAAAGTTGTGATGCATAAGAAAAAATAAAGGTGGAGGGAAGAAGGAGAAAACACAAATGGAGGTACACATTTATAAAGTGAAACCATTCTTTAAAAGACCTGTTGGAATAGAAACTTCAGGGAGAGGAGAAATCTGATGGAGCTGTCTCTCCACACTGCTGACAGAGTTAATGTACCTCCTGTCTCCCTCTACTGCATCCTAATATGTCGTCATCTATTATTTAGCATCAAAGACTCTGCCAGCTATTCTTATAATTGAATCTTTTCTTCCCCACAACTCTCTTGGTGGCGTGGTGTGGTGGAGTTTGGCTCTTTCAGGTTCTTTATTTCCTGCTCTCCGCTCATTTTGAAAATGACTTAATTGCTTTATTTGCCTTTTCTGCAAACAAGTATATGGCTTCGTCCATGTCCATTTGTCGCATATTGTTTGATATCACTCCTTCCCTGGTTTCCTGCCCAATGGTTAATTCTACCATCTCTCCCCTTCACCATCCTCATTCCCAGCCATCCCTTGCCTGCAGAGATTAGTTGACCCAAAAAATGCTACCCTGGTTAACTGAGCCACTACATAATTCTTAATATAAGTACAGAAGCAACTATATCTGAGGGCGATAGCTAAGCAGAGGAGGACAGCTTTGTGTTTGGAACATTCCAGGTTTGATTCGTGACATCTCCAGATTGGGCTGTGAAGTTGTAGTAGCCACTGATAGGCATCTTCCATGAGTTTACCCAATCTCTTTAATGTGAAAAAGAGTAAGATGCTACATGAAAACCTCATAGTTAAGAGGAATGAGAAGAAGAGAAAAGGAATCAGGCTTCAAAAAAAAATTCAAGAAAATAGCTAGAATTTTGTAAAAATTGTTATGTGTTAGATTAAAGAGATGTTTAAAGGAGACAGGACCAAGGAACAGAATCAAAATAATTAAGGCTGCCACACAGATGGAGCATATCTGGAGTAGTTGTGTTGGCCATGCAGCAAAATCCAAAACCCACTAAGGAGCAATACCTTTATTGGCCAGCCTAAATGCAGAAAGTACATCATGGAAGCTTTGGAAACTTTACTGTTTTTTTCATCAGGCAAAGATGTTTAAAAAAATCATACAGGAGATGAAAAGTCATGATGCTAGAATCACAAGCCTACATTTTGGTCTCAGATATTGCTCCCATTTTCAGTTAAGATGGTCTAGAGCAGTGGTTCTCAACCTGTGGGTCCCCAGATGTTCATGGACTTCAGCTCCCAGAAGCCCCAGCCACTATGGTCAGTGCTCAGGGCTTCTGGGAGCTGAAGTCCATGAACATCTGGGGACCCACAGGTTGAGAACCACTGCTCTAGAGAGATCTCAATGCAGGCAGAGGCCATTTCCCCTCTTGGCTGTTTGGGGACAAAGGGCAATAAAAGATAGGCAATCAAATTTCAACTCCATCAGCAACAGAAAAGTGACTTCCCTTGAGATCCAGGCTGCCTCTGTCTTCACAAATTTTACAGATTTGTAGCTATTTTCTTGATGTTTTGGAAGCCTCATTCCTCCTTGTTTCCAGCACCTCTCATAACTTAGTGGTTTATTTATATATGCTGCCTTTTCTCCCAAGGTGGGACCCATGGCAGCTTCCAAAAGGTTAAAAAAAAATTAAAAGTATATACACAATTAAAACATTAAAAGACATATAAAATTAGAAAAGATTGATTTTTTAAAAAAACAACAACTAATAAATAAGGTTTCTAGCTCACCCATTATAGACCTTAAAAAAAAAAGTATTTGCCTGCCTACGAAAGGAAAGCAAGGAGAGGGCCAGCCTAGCCTCCTGTGGAAGAGAGTTCCACAGGTTGGGAGCAGCCACTGATAAAGCTCTCTCCCAAGTTCATACCAGGCGAGCCTGGGATGGTGATGGGACTGAGAGAAAGCCTTCCCCAGCAGATCTTAGGGCTCTGACAAGCTCAGGTAGGGAGATATATAATGTAGCATCTTACTTCTTCCCAGCTGAAGAAATTGTACATGGAGGTTCTTAACACCTTCCCAGAATCTCTAGACAGCATGGTCATCACTTCCTTTTGTTAAGGCCTTTCTGACCAAAAGGGGAGAAAAGGGGGCGGAGGGAGAATTACAAACTGCACCCCTAACCTGTCTTTCATGTACTGTTTTGGAAACTGTGGTGGATGCACAGCCTGCAAAGATCCATGGGAGAGAAGAACTGCCCCTTGCATTCTCAGAAGCTGCCCATTCCTGAAAACAGACAGACCTTTTAGCTGCCCCGGGGTGCTTTTGAGTTCTTTACCCCATCCTGTCCTTCCTGTTTCCAACTTGGGAAGGGACCTGTGGTGTCAGCTGCCCAGTGGTTATTTCAGCCTCTCCTCCTCTGCAGGTTATTGGGTGGACTGTGAGGGCTTCCATCCGCATCATCTCCAACTACCGACGGGTGCGGCCTGTCACGAAGGAGCTGTTGCTGTGCGACCCCTATGCGCTCAAAGGGGTGCGCAAGTTGATTGACGCATGTGCCTTCCGCATCTACGGGCACTGGGTCAAGAAGGGTGAGCAGCAGAACCGAGCCGCCCTCTTTGAAAATGTCCCAAAGGCCATCCAGCTCGTCCTGCTCAGCACGGAAGGCGAGGAAGGCCCTTCATCTACTGTGGACGACATTCCCAACTAGGGAGTAGATGACCGCTCCTTGCACTGCCAGGGGAGAAGGATTGGCTGCCAGCTACTCGAAGGGAGGGAGGCAGAGGGTGCTCTGTAAACTGCTCCCTTACCTCTGCTCAGCCAAACGGCAAGCCATCAAGCCCTCCTGTGAGAGTTGTGCTTGCCCTTGCATGCAAAAGAGTCCAGTTTTCTTGGGAACACATGGGGACTTTGGGAACCTGAGTTCACGACGGATGGGAACGAGGCCTCTCTAATATTCCTGGAAAGGCCAAGGGACCCTAGATGTATGTGGTGCAGGAATACAGAGCACCAGCATTTGTTTTATGTGTAAATATTAGGTAGACTTCATGGAGGGAGTATTGCCTCAGTGCAGTGCAGGAACTGACGCTTTTGTACTTCAGTTCTGCCATTTTTCTCACTTCTTCAAGTGCGTAATTTTCTCATTGCTGAGGGAACAAGCATCATGTGCAGTCAGTGTGGGTGGGATTGGGATCAGATTGTTATACGTACCCCCCCTTTTAATGGAGATTGGGATTGGCCTTTCTCTGTAGTATCATGTCATTTTTATGCCTGTTATCATTCCCCTGTTTAACCTCTCTACGATGCCAGAATTGGAATAAAAATGGGACAAGACCAAAACTGACCTTTGCCATGGGCTTCCTTCATTTTCCAAAGCATTTCTGTTGGGAGAGGATGTTGCCAGAAGGGACAAGAGAATGTGGGAATAAATGTTCTCTCCCCAAAGTCTTGAGTGTGTGCAAATACAGCAGAACAGGAAGGAAAGAAGGAAATGGAGGGTCTAACTGCTGCTGGGTACCAGATGGAGAGTGTTTAGCTCTAAAAGACAGAAGCTACACTGAACTAGGATTGAAGGAAAAACCTATGGAAAGCCACTGCTTTCCCTAGGTTTTACCTGGGTCACCCATCCACCGTGGTCCTCCAGATATTGTTGGACTGCTGCTCCCATCACTCCTCACTGTTTGCTCTGCTGGCTTGGACTAATGGGAATTGCAATCCAGCAGCATTTGGAGGGCCCCAAGTTGCCCCTTTCATGAGGGGACTTAACAACCAGACTTGAATAGCCAAATTCCAAACAGGATTCCCCATGTTCAGCAGTTCTGCTAGTGGGGGAATGTTTTACGTTTCCCCAGCAGTGTTATGCCCCAGCCTGAGTGTTTGGGACAACCTGACAAGCTTAGAAAAGGGGATAAGGTAGGGATCCTAGGCACAGAAAATGAGCAACAGCAGGACTGATCACTTGGGATGCTCTTTAATGCCTTAACTATTAAGGGTACACAGCAAACCTAGTTTCTTATGAATATCTCTATAGTGGCTTTGCATAAATAGCACCACATTCTTAAAAGCCTTACAGAAACTCATCTGCTGCCCACACTTGAATTTAAGGATGTGCAAATGTAGTGCTCCGTGTGATGCTGGATTGCAACTCTCACTTGCCCTAGCTAGCATAGCAAATAGGAGCTGCAATCTCACAATATCTGTAGAACCAGCTGATTCCCATCCCTGCTCTACCCAATATTAATGATCACTACCTCTCTTCTGTCTCTGATCCATGACAGACTTTACAGATGAACTCCGTTGTTCAAAGACAAGAGGGAAAAGTTCTGATCTTATTTTTTTCCCTCTCTCATTCCTCACACAGCTCACTTCTTCTTGCCCTTGGAGCTCCCCTTGCCAGTACTAGAACCCTTTTCCAGTTGGACCAGCTTGGCATTAAACTGTTCCTCCGTTGCCTTTAAGCGCTGTTCCACTGAAAAGCGCAGCTGGGCCAGCTCCTGGTTGAGTTGGGTTGCGATGTACTCCCGCAGTGCAGCAGTGGGACCTAGGAAGAGGGTGAGGGCAGAGTGAGTTAACAACTCCGAAGATAAGAAAGCGTCATCCTCAGTCAAAAACTGTATTTTTTTGTGTCTATAAATAATATGCAGCACTAAATATTTAAATAGCACCCTTGAAAGTGTTTTAAAGTGCTCTTCATTTATCAGCTCAGTGATCTCTACAAAGACCCTGTAAGACAGATATGGACTCCAGAGCAGGGGCAGCGGGACTGAGGACCACAAAAACTCCTGTGTAGTTGAGGTCCAAGGAATGACCAATCACTAGTTTATAGCCACATCTGCATTTGTTTAATAGGGCTTATATATAAAATATTTCTTCCGTTGTTTTGTCATTTTCTTCATGGTGGTCACATAGTTATTTGCTTTAGTTGGTGGCATTGTTAGTGACCGTATTCTGTGTTTTTACTGTTCTGCAAAAACAAAAGTGCAAGTATGCAAAATTCAAATTCAAGGCCTGTTGCCAGTGTAGAGATCCTCCTTCACCAAAAAAAAAACCAACAAAACACTTTTGGGGACCCTGAAAACAGAAGAGTATTTATTACCCCCTTCCTGCAGAATAGTTCACTGAGGCTGAAAGGTTCTGTGATTTCCTCATGAATGCAAAATCTGATAAATCTGACAGCTAGGGATTTCCCATCTCATCATCTTAACCCACTCCACTGCAGCATCACTGAGCCCTCTACATTGAGTCATTCCATCTTACTTTCTTCACGCACAGCTGTCTCCTCTGGTTCCTCTGGAAAAGGCGACAAACCTGCCTCTGTGCTCTCAGCTGCTGCTTCTGTAAGAAAGTAAATAATAAATCTTTGAAGGGGTTGCAGGGAATACTGGGAATCAAGGCTAACAGTCTCTTCATTTCTTGAGATAATCAGGTTACATCATTTTATCAACTTCAGTCTTGTAACCCTAAGCTAGATCTCAAGTGGAGGAGAGCATTAGCAGTGACGATTCATCACTTGAACCTTCAGGGCTCCCAAGCCTCAATTCAGACTGACCCCACAATTCCAACAGAAAGAGAGTCCACAATTTGAACACTGGCATTTTCAGTTAAAAGGATTCGAGGCTGAGAATAGAGGTGATGGGATCTGTATCTATCTGGATGACACTGGGTTGGAGAAGGCTCACCTAACAGCTTCAGCCTCTTGCACCAGCTCAGGTTTGGTCTGGGAGAAGTTCTCCTTTAAAAGAACAGCTTGGCCAATTCTTTTTTCATTCCTTACAAATTCTGCCTAGCATGCAGGAGGAATCATGACATCCCTGCACTTACCTTCCTCTTTGGGCTCTGGTTCAGGCATCCCAACATAGGTAAATGATATGTCCAACCGCACCTAGAGAAGAAAGAAAATATTGGGCTGTCAGGTGAGGGTTTCTGTTTACTTTCACCCCTTTTGCTGGTTTGATAAAGTCTGATCTCATGTTGCGAAACTTTGCCTGCACTCACGAGAAGCAGGGCTCTTGCTCTTAAAAAGTCAAATTCTGAGGAGCTGGAAAATTGCTCTGGAGGTGATGTGGTGGGCAACTGTGGTGGGCCCTCTGCAATCCTCTGGTGGCTGCACAGACTGCCAAAAGCCCCAATTCCAAAAGACAACCCAGATGTGGCCAAAAGTCCACTTCCAGTTTTGAAAAACATGCAATTTTTAAAACATGAAAGAAAGCAGAGGGTTCCTGCACCTATTTAAAAAGTGAACTATCAGTCTTGGAGGATTCTAGGAGAGAGTATTCTTTTTTGGGTGCAGATCTGGGAAGTCTGGAGGGCTGAAGGGCCACAAATAGCCAGGGGCTGCACTTTGACTCCCCATCTTACACTCTTCTCTCCCATACTGTGGGATGGTGACATGAGAGCTCTTCTCTTTTTCTCCCACATACCTTGGAGCGAAGGGAGGGACTCCTTTACCTGTGGAGTGAAGGCATATTTATAAAGTTTGTAGTGGCGGAAGTAGGTGTTGATCATGTAGTCAGTTATGAGCACCAGTTGGTCCTGATTAAAGAGATCGATGCTGAACGGGGGCCTCTGATGGAAAGGAAAAGGAAGGAAATGGTAAGGAAGGGGAGAGGGAAGACTTCCTCACCCTCAGCCCCGAGGCACTGCTAAGAAGGGGCAGCTGCTGAACTCTGCTTCTGTTACTTGCCCAGCCTGGCATGACACTCACCCGAATGGAGTGGCAGAAAACCAGTTCAGTGAAATAGTTGTAGCACTCCTCCACATTGGGAAGTGGTGTTTCTACAGGACAGGAAAGTGGTGAAAAGTAAGCAGGTGATCTGGCTTCACTCTTCCCTTTCCCCTCTGAATTTGTATCAAGTCCTTCCCTAACAGTCCAGTTCCTCAACTGGCATTCAAGACCACTACCTTGGGCACACTGATGCAAGGCTTGTTCCTCTGCCATCCTGTCCTCTTTGCCCACAGCTGCTGTTACCTTTCCTTTATGGCTCTACACCTTCATAATATCAAAACAAAACAGAGCAGTTGGGCTTGAGGTGCCAGCAGCCATCATGAGTGGCAGAGGCAAGAATGAGATTGGTCATGGTAGGAAGACACTGCCATTGCATGTCTTGGGCATGGTGTCTGTGCCTGCCTACAGTAACGTCTGCCCTTCATATAGATGTTTTTCTACTCTTTATAATCCCAAGTGGTTCCTAATGAGGCTTCTTCTTTTCCTCCCCCAGTCTCTCTTTAGTTTTCTTATCTGTTCAAAAACTCCACCATTTCCATAGATGTCAGTATATTCAGGGATGGGAAGAAAGTCAAATAGAAGCTCTTTCACACAGCATAGATAAAGCACTGTGATACCACTTCAGCAGCTATGGTTCTTTCATGTGGAATCCTGAGACTGGCAGATTGGGGAGGGGTATTTAGAATTCTCAGCCAGAGAGACTGGGTATTTCACCAAACTGAAAATCCCAGGATTCCACAGTATGCAGTCATGGTAGTTAAAGTAGACTGATAGTGCTATATAACTGTGTAGCATGAAAGGGTCCCAGGTGAACTGCAGCAAATCTGCCAGTGTTTTAGCAACAGTAAAGCCATTCCCCATCATAAACTAGGCTGCCCTAGTCAAGAATGCTGGTCAGGTGAGACAGGTATAAATTGTGTACGAAAGCTTGTATAGATAAAACTCCAGTGCTTGTACTAAAATAAATTCCTGAGTCAGAGGTATCATGCTCTGTTGCTCTGTTGTCCCCTGGATTCTTGTGGAAAGCAAAACAGAACCCATGAACCAAAGCCTTCCTGTCACCAAAATGGCTTACCCACACAAGCCTCGTGTACATCCTTCACAATGGAGAAGAAGGCTGAGGTCTGTTCCCTGTTGAAACCCTGCTCCTTACTGAACTGGATGGTGTAAAAGTACAGATCTAGTAAGATGGCAGAGCGAGGACTGGATTCAAAGTCCTGCAGATCAAAGAGCTCAGCGAGGAGGCTGGTGGGGGGGGCAGGGAAAGAAAAAATAGGGAAGGCCTGATAAGAGACATTCTGCTGAACATTTCCAATGTAACATCCTGCCTTCAGTTGTCTTTAACTGCCTGTATTTTGTAACATTTGATGCAACAAGATAAACAGCTGATCATCGAGCAGAGAGGTGGGAGCATGTAGTCCTCCAGATGATGTTGGACTGCAACTCTCATCATTCTCACTGTTGGCTATGCAAATTAGGATGGATGTAGCTAAAGGTAAACAATATTTGGAGGGCCATGCATCCTCCATGCCTGCATTAGGTGACAGACTGGTTCTTGAGGTTTGGCTGTGCTCAGACATATGAGTACAAATGGTATAGGTTTTGGTAGTCTGTTTCTACAGCGGCTAGTTAATCATGCCCTAACAATAGCCTGTTTCACCTTTCCTGTCTTAGCATTCCTGTCGTTCCCTATTCCATTCTCTCTGCTTGGTCTGTAATTTTATTTTATGTAGTCTGGTCCTATGAGAGTTTGTTCAGCAGTACCTGTGCTAGGATTTCATAGAATCATAGAATCACAGAGTTCGAAGAGACCACAGGGGCCATCTAGTCCAACCCTTTGCTATGCAGGAACACACATCAAAGCATTCCCAAAAGATGGCCATCCAGTCTCTGCTTAAAAACCTCCAAAGAAGGAGACTCCACCACACTCCAAGGCAGCATATTCCACTCCTGGACAGCTCTGACCGTCAGGAAGTTCTTCCTGAGGTTCAAGTAGAATTTCCTTTCCTGCAGTTTGAATCCATTCCTCCTTGTCCTAGTCTCTGGAGCAGCAGAAAACAAGCCTGCTCCCTCCTCAACATGACATCCCTTCAAATATTTAAACATGGCTTTCATGTCCCCTCTTAACCTTCTCTTCTGCAGACTAAACATCCCCAGCTCCCTAAGCCACTCCTCATAGGGCATGGCTTCCAGACCCTTCACCATTTTGGTCGCCCTCCTCTGGACATGCTCCAGCTTGTCGATGTCCTTCTTGAATTGAGGTGCCCAGAACTGGACACAGTATTCCAAATTAATGTGCAACTGCCTACTCACACATCTGGCAAACCAAATATCCTCTCTCTCCTGCAATTAATGCCTCTGCACAGATGTGCCAATACTATCGCTACCCAATTCATGCATCCAATGAAGCAAGCTGATTCATGGAACTCTAATCTTTGCTGCAGTCGACTAATCCAGGCCAACCAAGCCACTGCAAGGAAAGTGAAAAGAATAGCAACTGAATACAGATCTGTGTTTTGAAGCTTTCTTGTTGAAAATGCTTGTCTTGCAACACAGTTTCTTTGAATACTGAGCAGATCATAAAGACATCCAGGCTACATGGCAGATCTCATGAGATAAACTACTGAAGTGTAAGGTTTTTTTCTTTAAAAATGTGTATCAGGATGGTACAGCTTAATAAGACGAGGAATCTCAGAGGTGCAATTTAAAAAAAAAAGTCTTCCCAAGCTCTGGATTTTGCTGCATTCTTAGTGGCATATTTGGTTCAACACTCAGTGCTTTCCTATACTAACCTGTACCACTAAATACTACAGTATTTTAGCTGAAGTAGGGAATTGTGGCCAGTGGCAACTTTCAGTTTCAACAGAAGGTCGGGCAATGCATCACTTTATCCTTCCCTTGGAAAAATTTCTTTTGAATATAATTCCCAGAATCTCCCAACCAGCATGGCTGGAGGGTTAAATGCTATAATTGAAAAAGGCAATTTTCCCAAACTGGGATAACGGTGGACTTCTAAACAAATTTGGCACTGGTGTGCTTTTCAGACATGTATGGCTCATTTGGGCTTTTAAAATATTCGCTTCTGCATACTCTTCCCATCTTCATTTTTGGTTACGAGACAAGCACAGTTACTTGGGACGTGTTTCTCAACCTGAAAACTGCCATTACCTCTTCAGACTGTCAGTGGTTTCAGCCTGGTTGATGAGATCCATGCAGTGAACATCTAGGTATTTCCTGAAACAGGGAGAACAAGAAAACAAAAGGAGAGCAGTTGTGTCTTACTAACACATATTTGGGAGTAGCAAAATGTGCAATCCTATATGTGCCTTCTCAGAAGTAGATCCCACTGAGTGCAGTGGTGCTTATTTCCAGAGAACCGGGAACACAGCAGTAACTTGAGTATCACAAATTCCAAAATCCAGAAAACAGTGATACCTTTGGATGACATTTGGCAAGTTTTACCTATACAGCACCTAAAAGTTTTTCTAGAGGCAACAGTACAGAGGCTTCTTGAGAAAGCCAATGTTCCTTGTCTAATAAAAGGATGGCCTCACACAGGACAGAAATAGTCTGGATCTCAAGGGAAGTTGTTTTTTCTGTTGTTAATGGAGCTTACATTCTTTTGCCTAGATTTTATGGCTCTTTGTTTTCCAGTTCACACACGGCCAAAGTGGGGAGTGGCCGCTGGTATCTCTTCAGACCGTCTTAACTGACAATGAAAGCAATAGCTTAAGACAAAATGTAGGCCTGTTACTCTAATACTGTCATTTTTTCCCCCTTTTCCTGTATGATTTTTAACAAAGGCCTGATGAAGAAGCCAGTGGAGCTTCGAAAGGCTGCACAATGTATTCTGTGCTTTTTATTTGGCCAAATAGAAGTACTCCAGTTTGTGGATTTTGGAATTTGTTGTATTTTGCTAGAGCCAACAAAGGCTACCCCAAATATGTTTTCTGAGTTTCAGAGTCAGGCACTCAACAACACCAAACTGCAGTGATCTTCAGGCTATAGACCCATATGAAACTAGTTCTGGGCATTTAACAAGTGGTGTTTTAACACTTCCTCTAAAGATACAAAATGTCACTTACCACATACATATCTTTGCTTTATGTGCTCGGGGCTGAAAGAGAAGTACATTTTAAGCCAAGTTTGTTGATCAAAGATCACTACAGTGAAATTATAATCTACACCTAGTTAGTAGTTATTTTAGCATTATTCATTCAGGTGCAACCTTAACCTGTCACAACAGCTACCAATTCTAACTAAATGGATCATGTTTGCAAACAAATATTTGTTAGGTAAATTATAGTCTGTTGAAAGCTACAGTAGTGTAGTTCTGAAATAATTATACATTTTGACTCAAAAATATTTTTCTCCAAGTGATAATCCGTTTACCTGAGAAGTTCTGAAAAGGTGATGACAACTGCCAAGTAGAAGGTAACGTAGCCAGCCCTGTGCCCCTGACTTTCTGTTGAACTGTTTTGCCATTTGTGCAAATGTATGTCATGCATCTCTCAAGAGACTTGGGGTTGGACTATATGGGCATTCTTTCATCTTTTTGTCGATTCTGGCTGGTAGCCACAAATTGAGGGGGAAAGGGAGAGAGGAAAAAGAGTATCTACCCTATTTGCAGGTGTATAAGATTCGCTTTTCCCCCTGAAAAATAAAATAGTATTTGCTGATGTATGAATGAGGTGTGTCTTATATGCTGGTGCATCTTATACACTGGCAAATACAGTAAGTTTATATCTACCTTTCTTTGCTGGTTTGGGATATGAGCCCAGACCCTTCAAGTTCAAGTCCGATAGTCTCTCTACTTAGGCCTTTTCCACACTAGACTGTTACAGTGCTATTATTCCACTTTCAACATCTTTTGAGGGTCCTTGAGGCCCCTCCCGAAACTGCAAACCCCAGGATTCCAGAGGAGGTTGAAAGTGGAATCATCGCGCTATAACAGGCTCGTGCGGAAATGGCCTATGAGCCCGTAATTAGTGGGTGGTATCATTAAGCCCTCGCCCCGATCACCTTTTTGAGGGATTCCGGCCCCATCGCGGGCTTTTCGGACGGAAGGGTGAAAGAGGCATCCGTTGCCATGGCATTCTCCACTTCATCCAATTAGAACTCCACTTGTTCTCCGCCAATCAGAAAAAGGAATGTTGAGCAAGGGCTCGGGAAAGAGCAAGAGAGGACTCGGCCAATTATAGACGCTCTCTTTCCGGGAGAGCGAGGCAGAGAGTTTCTGATAGAACGACACAAGGGAGAAATTATTGGAAAGCGTTGTTCTTTATGGGCCGCCAGGGAAGATTTTTTTTCTCTTCTAACTATTTTCATAAGAGGCGTAGATCAGCATAGTTCTGAGCAAATCTTTACATTTGACCTTAAGGACTGAAAATGCAGCTTCATTTTAGAAGGAAAATACCCAGGAACAATGTCATAAGTATGATTGCATCTAATGCTATTCTTTTACTATCTCTATGGAAGTTCTAAAATCTAGAGCCAATCACAGAGAACAACGCCTCTTCAGAAGGCGTCTCCGCGAGTTCGTAGTCCAATCACAGGCGCTGCTGGGCGCAGCCTCTTTCGCGGTTGACCCAATCGCGATTATGTTTCCGTATTTTCACCCCGCCTGTCCCTGTGTTCCTTCGGCCAACAGGAAAACACTTCGCACGCCTAATAGGAGTGGAAGGGGTTTGCGCATGCGTCCTCCTGGTGGGCAGGGAAGACGAGTTTGGTTGGGTCCGGAGCGGAGGCCGCGGACAGGGTCCTGAGGGATGGGTGCTCGGGCGCATGCGCGGTGTCTGAGCTGGTGCTGCTAGCCCGGAGCGTCGCATGGGGGGGAAGGCGAGGAAGCCGCAGCGGTGGGGGGCCCGGGGGAGGCCGGGCAGGTGAGCGAGCGAGCGGCCCCTTTCCTCGCCCCCCGGGGAGCCTCCTGGCTGCTTCCCCGTCTCCGCCATTCTTCCCCTTCCCCCGAGCTCTCTCCTCTGTCTGGGCTTGTCTCTTTCTCTTCTCTGAACACCCCCCTTGTGAGAAAATACGTGAGGGCGGTATTGGCATTATTATTCTCACCAAAAGCGTCAAGGCAGTATAGCTTGTGGGGGTTCCTTAGACAGACCACTCTATAAAATATGCTATGCGGGCACGGGAAGTATCAAAATCAGCAAAGCATGGATTAAAACAAACAGGACAATATATGACAGCTCAGGGCTTCTTTCTTCCTATTTTATCCTTTGCTCTTACTCCTTTTTCCTTCTTATTCCATTTTCTGTTTTTCGTTTTTCAGTTTTTCTTCTCTCCAGTCTTTCCCCCCTCGATGTCTTTGAATTCTCTCCCTTCCACATACTTTCTCACCCCAAACCATGTCAGATCTAGAGTGGTGTTATTTATCTTCTTTATCTGCTTGTCAGTAGTTTTCCCTTTCTGTGCAAGGCTTCTGCTAAGACAACCAGCAGTTCAACGGGTGCCGCTTCCCCGTTACTTTCCCAGGAAACACTTGTTGAATTTCTGCCTGTCCTGCAGTTTATAAGTGGATACTCAGGTGATGTTTGATGGGGGTTAGGGTCTGTAATTGCCACCTTCATTCCTTGTTACTTATTCTGTCAAAATTTCAGAGATCCTCCTGCTAATGCTTTTAAAATTTTAACTATTTAGTCAGTTTTCTGTCGATTTTCCTATTATTTTTTTTTTTTTATCCCACTGTGTTCTTTCTGCAACTCTGATCAGAAATGTAGGAAGCAGAGCTTAGCTGTGGTTCTGTTGGTATAAGACCACTCTCGGATTAATGTCACACTGGTCTACTTACTTGTGATGGCAAGTAATTCTCTCTCTCATTCTCGCTCTCTCTTTTTAAAAAACGTTTCAGCTGAAGAACTGACCCCTTGGCTGATTCCTCTGCTTTTTACCCCCTGCTCAAAGTCACCATGTCGGGGACTGCAAGTAAGCGGGCAGCTGGGGATGGGGGCTCAGGCCCTCCTGAGAAGAAGGCCAACAGGGAGGAAAAGACCACCACAACTCTGATTGAACCCATTCGGCTGGGGGGCATCTCTTCCACGGCAAGTATCTGGGAGTTGAGTATGGGGGGAAGGTGGTAAAGTCTTTGATGGGGAGACAATCATGTGGCCAGATGTTGGACTGCAAACGCATCACTCTTCACTACTGGATATGCTGACTGGAGTTGATAGGATTAGCAGTTCAACATCATCTGGAAAGCTGCTTGATTCGTGATCATAGATCTCCAAGAATGAGCAAAGAGTAGATAAACACATAGCAACCTAAGGTAAAAATTCAAGTGGTCTATACATCGGGCACCCCTTTGCACATTGTCTCATGAGTTAGACAGAAACACCATCAAGAAATAGAGTGGTTGTCAGAAAAGGCAGAGGTAAGTTGTGGACTAAATTTTAATCTGCAGTGGGGTGGTCTTGATGCAGGAGGAGATGGATCTCAAGGTGCTTCAGTTCAAGAACAAAAAGTTGGCTGAGCGCTTGGAGCAGCGGCAGGCCTTTGAGGATGAGCTCCGTGAACGTATAGAGAAGCTGGAGAAGAGGCAGGCCACTGATGATGCCACTCTCTTGATTGTCAACCGATACTGGAAGCAGGTCAGTGTGCCCTCCTGAGTAATCTTTTCTGTTCTACCTGAAGTTTCTAGTCTGTCAGGTTGCAGGTACAAGACATTTCAACACCTGATGAAATCTTAGGAGCCAGGCAAAGAGCTGAACAAGATTTCTGGTGGCCAGGAGGTGCAGCTTCACTGTGTTGCTCTTACTCTTCTCCAAGACTAGTGGCATCGGAATAGATTTAATCTGCAGAGTTTGTTTTGAGTTTAGCTGATGTATTTGTCAGGGGCCATACAGCTGTGCTTAGAGTTGGTGTATTTGTAAGAGCAGTGGTTCTCAACCTGTGGGTCCCCAGATGTTTGTGGACTTCAGCTCCCAGAAGCCCCAGCCACTATGGTCAATGCTCAGGGCTTCTGGGAGCTGAAGTCCAAAAACATCTGGGGACCCACAGGTTGAGAACCACTGTGTAAGGGGGTATATGGCCATGCTGAGACCTACCTCTGTGATCCCAAATGTCTTTATTCATCCCTCATACTTCTGTTCAATTCCTGTCCCTTCCCTTGCCCCTCATCATTCTTGCAGCTGGATGAGACAGTGCAAGTGCTACTGAGACGTTATGATGGAGGTTGTGAGCAGATGCAAGAAGAGCCCAAGGTGGAGACTGCAGGAGGAGAGCCAGATCTCTCTACCTTAGGACAAGAGGGATCAGAGAGGAGGGGTGAGCCCAACTTTCTGTTCTGATGTGATGTGATGTAAATGGAAGAGTGGAGCCAATACTGACCTGGTTCTTCTGGTCTCTGCAGAGGCAGTCCTGTCCCCCATTACTCCTCCTGCCCCTTGGAAGGGTGGGGACCTTGTGCTGAATGAACCAGCCCTTTCCTTCCTGGCTACCTTGGCCAGCAGCAGCAGTGAAGAGATCGAGCTACAGCTTCAAGAGCGCATGGAGTTCTCCAAAGCCGCTGTCTCCCGCATTGTGGAAGTCTCTGACAAGATCCACCGGCGCACTGAGGAACTCTGCCAGAAAATCCATTCCCGTGGTGAGGAAAGGCACCATTTAGTATTTTTATTTGTTTATTAAAATGTCTATTTTCTGCTCTATATCAGGGATCTTAGGGTGGCTGACAAAGAAATCAGTTTAACCAATTTGAAAGATTAAAGTAAAAATTAAACAGACTAAAAGCATATTAAATAGTTTGACGAATTAAAGCCTGACAATTTAAAACCTGTCTTTAGACAATTTGAAACCATCCATATGCAGATTTATAGGAAATCAAATAAGCCCTAAAGGCTTTCATTAAAAGAAAAACATTGTTTTTACTTTGTGCTGGAATGACGTTAGTGTTGGTGCCCATAAGGCCTTTAAGAGGATGGCGATTCTCAATTGGGCTGCTACAGCAGATAAGATTGGGCTGCGCAGGATGCCCTTCAGAGCATTTTGGGAGCATTCTCTGCATCCTTTGTGTCATGCCACCTGAGGCTCTGTGTTATACATCATACGGGGAAGGAAAGTTTGAGATGCAACGTTTTTTGAATCCTTGGGAAAGAGTAGCTTTATAGGAAGAAGTGTTTGTTCTCATAGTAGTTGAGATGAGAAGAAATTTTTTAACATAGCTATTTGGTACAAGCGACCAAAATGCAAAGAAAGTGTGGGCCCTGAGGGGAACTGCAGAGGGGGACTGTGGACTGTTTGTTCCCCTTTCAGTGGAGTTTGACCAGCTGGAAGAATCAGTGAAGGCTCTCAACAAGGATCTGATGAGAGATAACCGGCATTTGCAGGATCTCACCACCCAGCTTCAGGAGAAGCACCATAAGATCTCCCTGGAGGTAGGTGCTTGGCTCAGATGTCACAGGGGGCTGCCTGTGGGTCTTGCTGGCATGGAAGAGTCAGTTCTTCTGATGCCTGTCATGTCTGTTCATCTCTCCTCTACCCTCACCTGTTTAGTACACAGAGTTGCAGGACAAGGTGACCTCATCAGAGACCAAAGTGCTAGAGATGGAGACAACGATTGAGGACCTCCAGTGGGACATTGAGAAGCTGCGCAAGCGGGAGCAGAAGCTGAACAAGCACCTAGCTGAGGCACTGGAGCAGGCAAGCCAAAGCCTGGGCGGCCCTTGACATCTGCTAATCCCATCCACACAAGCACTTGCTTGGCTAAAAAGAGCTCTTGTATGGCACTCGGGAAATTTACTTTGAGGACTATGGCCAGAGGAGTCTGGGAGTCACAGTCCCCAAAAGTAACTTTTCCAAGTTCTGCTGTTACATTCCCCCCTCCTGTCTTTTTTTGGAGCAAGGGGTGCTTGAAAGTTTGCTGCAGAACAGTCTTTGGATGTGCATTTACCCAGATTGTTGTGTTTTTAAAATGATTCTACTCTGTTTTAAATTTGGGGTGTTTTAATATGATAGCTAACTTGTTCCTTTTTATCATCAGATATTTAACTGTATCTTGTTTTAGTCACCATAGGTCCTGTGTTGGGAGAAAAGTGATATAAAAATTAATTCGAAAAGCAATAAATAGTTTCTGCAACTTTTATCACATAACTGTTGGGTAAGGGGCTTCCTAGCAGTAAGAAGGGGTGCAGCTTGTATGACTTCTCTGCCTGTGAATCTGTATCCTAGGTGAGGGATGGGTAGTGCATGTGCAAAGACACAGTTGGGCCTGTGACTAATTTCTTCTTTTAGTCTGGGATTTACAACATACAGTGTGTGTGTGAGATGTCCTTTAGCCAGGGCAGCCAGAGTTAAAAAACCTGGTTTTTGCTCAGGCAGTTGAATCAGGACATGAGCTGCAAGGACAAAGGCAAGTTACATCTTAGTGCTAAGATTTGATGCATCCAGGAAGATAAATTAGAAAGAGGGCTTATGTTTTCTGTTCCTCACCTGCCCCATAGGTTCTGGAGAAGAAACTCTGCTCACTCACAGAGTGAGATTGGCTGCTGCAAGAAGAATATAAAGCAGGGCCACCTTTACTTTACTTAAAGCAGGGTCACTTGTTGGTACCGGCCTAATGGTACCAACAAAGACCTGTTCTTTCAGTAGCTGTAGAACAAGAGTGGGAAAATTCTTTAAAAAGTCCAAGGATCAGATTTTGGCCCAAAGGCCCCAATAGACATAGAAATGGCATGTGCGTTTGTGTGTATAAATGTATGTATGTAGAGAGACACTGTAACTTATAGCTGGAAGTTCTCTCTCTCTCTTTTTTTTTAAACTGGTCAGGAGGCCCTGTGCTTGCTGATCCTAATGGCCTACAAGAGCAGGAAGAGACCATTTATGCAGAAAATTTGTTTTTTAATCCAGGGGCTCGAGTGGGCCCGGGAGACTTGTGGGATGCAATAAGAGCATTGAAGGACCACATGAGACCATCACCTGAACTTTGCCCTCTGCTACTTTAGAGATTTTAAGACTGGATTTTTTTATATGTTTTGAGATTTAGCTAAATGGAGATCTGGCTCTGATAATAACAGGGATTCTTGTCTTCTCTGTCATAATAATGGATATTTAGATAAACTGAAATATTTTTGCATTTCTTACCAGCTTTTCTGCTGTAGAAGGCCAATTAACCTTTGTTGCTTTGCCCAGTTTTATGGTGAAGAGCCTGCGCAAATATATACTCAACATTTTCAGAAAATATGGCTGTGGTCTAGAAAGCTCTAAACATCTCTTTCTACTTCTTTGGCAGCTAAATTCTGGTTATTATGCATCTGGCAGTTCTGGTGGGTTCCAAGGTGGGCAGATCACCCTTAGCATGCAGAAGGTAAGCGGGAGAACATGGCTGGAGAATAGAGACACTGTGATCTCATGGGTTTTGGATCTCATGGTGCTCCTCTTAATGACTTATGTTTGGGCTTTCAGTTTGAGATGTTGAATGCCGAGCTGGAGGAGAACCAAGAACTGGCCAATAGTCGAATGGCAGAGCTCGAGAAGCTACAGCAGGAAATGCAGCAGGCTGTTAGGACCAATGAGAAGCTCAAGGTAATGATGATGAATCAGGCTGCCTGGCCATAGAGGTAAAAACAGTGCCCTCTAGGAGAAGGAGCAAGTGTGGCCGGAGAAGTATGTTTTCACTTAGAAAAGATACAGGGAGTGCCTAAAACTTTAAACTGTCACTTTTCTTCTCTGTGGTGCTCAGAATCTTTCCAGCCACCATAGCCAGTGGTCATGGTGGCTGACAGGTTCTGGAAACGCTTCCTGCCCAGAAGATGATCTGTGGTGTGACTTTTCCAGTCTTGAACATAGTGCTTTGTTTGTGTGCTGAGCTGGGAGGAAGTTGCACATGGAAGCCAATCAACAAATTAAAATACAGTCCTGTTTTACTCAGTAGGGTTTGTAGCTCATCTCCCTGGTGTCTCAGACTTCTCTTAAGTTATTCTGTTATTTACATCATTCCTTTGTGAAGCTGCCAAACTCTTAAGATCCTCAGGAGAGAGCTTTCTGTCGGTCCCACCATAGTAGTCGAACTATTGGTGAGGATGCAGGAGTAAACAAAAACAGGCACCTCTTAGGTTGAGTTTTAATTAATTTAGGCTGAGTTGGATATGTTGGCTGTTACGATTTTATATATGTATTTAGCACAACCTCTTGGCCATGTAGCAGTATCCTATTGTTAGTCCTCACTAGAGCAGACCCATTAAGTCAGTTAGATTTACTTATGTGTTGACTCACTATTCAGCAGTTGATTCAATGGGTCTGTTCAAGTTAGGACTACTCAACAGAATTCCGCCATTGTGTGGAGGGACATTGACCTGGGGGTCACTGTGGTTGGGCCCAAGTTAGTAATTCTTGGGTTGCCTGTTCTCTATCCTGTCCTGCAGGTGGCACTACGGAGCTTGCCTGAGGAGGCAGTGAAAGAGACGCTGGAGTACAAAGTGCTGCAGTCTCAGTTCTCACTCCTGTACAATGAGAGCCTGCAGGTGAAAACACAGCTGGATGAGGCCCGGGCCCTTCTGTTGACCACCAAGAACAGCCACCTGCGCCACATTGAGCACATGGAGGTGAGGGAACCTGGGAAGCATGTCTGTGCTTGTGGCTTTCATGCTTGTAAAGATGGAAGTGTGTTTGTTGTGATGCAGCACTGAAATAAGATCAGAATATATTTAGGAGTTCAGAACAGTAAAAATCCTGTTGTTCTGCTGCTGTTACTGTTATAGAAAGTCAGTGTGTTGGAGAGTGCTAGATAAGGACTTGAAAAATTCTGGTTCCCTGAGTCATGAAACTCACAGGGTTGGTCTGTCTCCCCCACCCCCCAATCCACCTCACTGGATTGTTGTGAGGATAAAATGGGGAAGAAGAGAACCATCTGTTACCATCTTGAAATCATAGGAGGAAAAGCAGGATATAAGTATTACAAATAAAATAGTTCCCGGGATGCTACAAAGGAGAAAGAGATGATGGGGCATCCAATAAATAGCTCCTTACAGGTGATGTAATATCTCTCTTTTTTTTTTTTTGGACAATAGAGCGATGAACTGAACCTTCAGAAGAAGCTGCGGACAGAAGTGATCCAGCTGGAGGACACGCTGGCTCAGGTGCGCAAAGAGTATGAAATGCTGCGCATTGAATTTGAGCAGAACTTGGCTGCCAATGAGCAAGCAGGTGAGACTGTATCCCCATGTTGTTGTGTCTTCATGATAAAAACCTGGATCATTATTTCCTCACCCCCGTGGATAGGTCAAGCTCTGGTGCTGATTGCCATGGCAGATTCAACCTTGGCCTGCCTTGGATATTCCCATAGTCCTGTTCCCCAAAGATCTGGCAACTAAGCCTTATGAAGAATTGGTTAGGGAGCTGCTTATGTTCAGCCTGAAGAAGAGAAGACAGAAGAATGACATGATAGCTGTCTTTAAATGTCTGAAGGGATGTCATGTAGAAGATGGAGCAAGCTTATTTTTTGCTGCTCCAGAGATTAGGGCACAGACCAGAGCATTCAGATTAGAAGAAAAGAAATTCTGCCTGAGCATTAGAAATAACTTTTTTTTTTTTACTAGAGTAGGTATTTACAATGGAATAAATTTCCTTTGGAGAGTGGATTCTCCATCTTTGGAGGTATTCGAGCGGACATTGGATGACGGTCTTTCAACAGTGCTTTAGTTGTGTATTCCTGTATGGCAGGGAGTTGGACTAGCTGGCCCTTTTGCTTCTTTGCAGCTCTAAAATTTTGTGATTCTAAGAAAGGTATAACTGTTGCCGTGAGCTGCATTCATCTCAGCCACTCATTGTCCTCTTGAGTGCGTGCAGTGTACCAGTTTTCTCTTGTTTATGGTGGAGTCACTTATTTTGTTGTCATAGCCATACTTAAATCTTGTGCTTTTCTCTCTCTCTCCTCCATTTTTCTCTCTTTCCCGACTTTGAATTGGAGGTCCCATCAACCGAGAGATGCGCCACCTGATCAGCAGCCTCCAGAACCACAACCACCAGCTGAAGGGTGACGTGCAACGCTACAAGCGTAAGCTCCGGGAGGTGCAGGCAGAGATCAACAAGGTGGGTCTAGGGTGGAGAGTGATTCCAGAAAATCCCCCTCACTCTTTTTTTTTCTTTTTCTTTTAAGAAAGACTCTTGGCTGAGATGAATCCTGGGAAGAGTACATTAGGCAGCTTTGACTAAAAACACATAATGGCTAACATCCTGTGGGGCTCAGTGTACTGTAGTAATGGGTGTAGAACCATACTCACCATTCACCAATCCCAAATTTACTGTAGTCTGTGCAACCTCCCCCCACCCAGCTGTTCTGTACCTGGTGAGGAGTGGGAAGAGATCAAAGCAGTGTTTGGCTGTGTTCCTGTAGCCAGATGCACAATGATTATCTCATCTACTGAGACCTACTGAGGCCCTCCAGAGATCTGAGCAGAGGATGTGATTGTTTTGTTTATGGTTATGGGGTCATTGCTGGTCCCCTTCCTACTCTTCACCAGCACACAATGGTTGTCGTGAAAGAGTAAGGAAGTATGAGTGCGTGTGCTTTGGTCGGTGTGGTGAGAAGAAAGGAATACCAACTTTGCATTAACGAAAAAAACATACATGGGCATAAGACATTAACAGGCTTGATTTTGGGGCAGTTTAACTTGCGGCCACTTCATGTTGCCCAGTTAGTCTTAATGCTTCTCTCCTTTCTGCTGGCAGGATTCCCCAAGTTTTTCTGGTTCCTGCCAGAGAAATCCCTCATAACTTTCTAATCAGTGTAAAGTATCTAGCTTTGCATCCCTTAGTCCAGTTGGAAAGATAGTTACAGGTGCTGTGAGGGAAGGCTGCTGTCCATGTTAATTTTTCCTTTCTTCAGGTTCGGATGCAGCAGAGCGGCTTTCCTCCTGGTTCAGCAGCGGCACCCCCTGTAGCAGGGAGTGAAGACCCTGGTGGGGTGCTAGGACCCTCAGGGGCAGCCACGGTGAAAGAGGAGGAGGGGACAGTTCTTCCCGAAGTGAAGAAGGAGCCCAAGGAGGTTCAAGTCAAGAAGGAGCCAAAGGAGGAGGCAGTGACTCCTCAGCCACTTGGGAGCCATGAGGGGGTGAAAAAGGAGGAAGAGGAGCCCCCTGCTTCCCAGCCACCCACCCCACAGCTGCCCCCACCTCCCCGAGCCAAGGAGCCTGAGCGGTCCAAGGGACGAGGCGGAGAACGGGGCGGGGATCGTGAGAGGTCTCGGGATCGAGACAAAGAGGCTTCCTCTTCGTCGTCTTCATCGTCATCCTCTTCCTCACGGGACCGGGAGAAACAGAAGGGCAGTGGAGGCAGTGAGGATGCCAAGAAAAAGGATTCAGATGTGCTCAAACAGCTGCGGGCTGAACTCAAGTGGGTGTCAATGAGGACTCTTGGAAGTTGTATGAGGAAGAGTGAGCTGGGTAAAGGCTGAGGAGGTTAGGAACTAGGGGTGGCCTGGCAATTAGGACCCAAATTTAGGGAGGCATTGAGGGTTTGCGTGAACAGGAGGTTGGTATTTTAGACAGAGGAAGAGAGAAAAGCCTTTGGTGTGAAAGATGTTTGTTTCCAGACTGAGAAGTGGTGCTGCGGAATTTTGATAGCTGAGGAGTTTCCATGCCCAGAGCACATTGCCAGTATTTTTGGGAAAGGATGGGGAATTTTTGGGCTGTGAGCAAGACTCCCCAGGAGAGGAGTTGTCCTGCTGCTTCTTCAGCTGCTATCTCTGAGCAGTCATTGGCATTTCCAGGTATTTAATCTATAGATTTTACTTAAAGGTCAACACTGCTACAGAGAACTAAGCTGTGTTCTTCACAAGCTATTGCATGGAACTGACCTGTGTACTTTACAAATTGGGTACCTCATACTGGGTAGGAATTACTTTTGGCTTTCAAGAGATATCCCAAGAAGAGAGGGATATAAAATTCTGCCAAACTAACCTTATATCTTTTTTCTGATTGGGTCACTAGTGGATTGCAGGAATGCTGTGGATGGCATTTATCTGGATTTCAGAAAAGTATTTGATAAGTTTCCCCTGTGATATATTAATTAGCAAAGTGGCTAAGTATGGAATAGATAGAAACACCGTTAGATGGATCAGATTAGTTGAACCATGCTCAAAGAGGTGTCATCAGTGACTGTGCTTCCGATTGGAAGGAGGTCTCAAATGGAATGCCACAGGCTTTTGTCCTTGGGCCAATACTCTTCAACATTTTTATCAATGATACAGAGGATGGGATGGAACAAATCCTGATAAAATTTGCAGACCCTACAAAATGGGGAACAATAGCAAACAAATTGGAAGATAGGAAAAGGATTCAAAAGAACCTTGATAAACTAGAACACAGGGTTGAAATTAATAAAATGCAATTCATTAGGAAAAATGCGTAATTCTATGTTTAGGCCACAAAAAAGCAAACACACAGGTATAGGATGGGGGAATATTTAGCTCAGCAGCACCACATGTGGAAAGGGCCTTGGGATTATTGTTGCCAATAAGTTGAACATGTCATGCTGCAGCGAAGAAGGCAAAGGCTGTCTTAGCCTGCATTAATAGAAGCATAGCTTCCAAGTTGAGGAAAGTAATAGTCCTACTATATTTTACACTGGTCAGGCCAAATCTGGAGTAGGGGTTTCTGTTCTGGGCACCTCGTTTTCAAAAGGATATAGACATGATGGAGCAAGTCCAGAGAAGGGAAATGGGGATGATGAGGGACATGGAGAACAAAAAATGAAGAGAGGTTGGGGGTGCTGGTTGTGTTCAGTCTGGTGAGAAGATTGAGAGATGGTATGCTTGCCCTCTTTTAAATACCTCAGGGGCTGCCACCAGGAGGAGGGTGCAGGCTTGTTCTCTGCTGCCTCACAGGGTAGAACTGAGTCTAATGGTTTGAAGTTATGGGAGGTAGATTTCAATTGCACATTAAAAGGAATTTTTTGACGGTGAAGGTGGTTCTGCAGTGGAACCAGTTGTCTAGAAAGGTGGTGAGGTGTGCTTCTTCGGATGCCCTTAAAAAGAGGCTGGACAACTACCTGCTGGGGCTGGTTTTGCTGGAGATCCCGCATTGAACAGGTCATATGGCCCCTTCCAACTCTTTTTGATTCACGAACGTTCTTGTCCTCAAGGAAAGAGAGTGTTTTAACATCTTTATACCTCCTGTTCTCTTCCCCACCCTGGTCAATCACTGTTAAATTTTTCATGTTTTAGGATATTTTTGTGACTGTTTTACAAATGGGGAGTTTGCACAGAAGTGTTTATTTTATACAAAAGCATTGAGCTATTTTTGAAGAAAATAATGTTTTCTGTGCGAAAATCCTTGCTTTGTTAAATTTTTGCACAAAAATCCCCAAATACGAAAAATGAATAAAAGCTGTTGTGATTTCATCTAGCAGAGAGAAAGTTTTTTTTATGCAAGAATGAAATAAGTAGTGGTTTACATCTCTGCTTGAGTAGTGTTTTATTTGCCAAAAAGGTGAGAGATACTTAGATACCTCTTGTTATACAGCTACCCACTTCGTACCACATAGTTTGCATTGGTCTCTTGGACCTCGAAGTGCTCATCCCCTTCTATGCTCTTTCTAAAGTAAGGTCTTAGAACTTGGAATCCAGTGGCTGGGATTCAGGGAAATCCTGGCACCTTCATGCTACTGTTTTTTCCTTCTCCAGAAAGGCACAGGAGAGTCAGAAAGAGATGAAGCTCCTCTTGGACATGTATAAGTCAGCCCCCAAAGAGCAACGAGACAAGGTGCAGCTCATGGCAGCAGAGAAGAAGACCAAAGCGGAGGTGAGGGGTGGCCTGCGCAGACCTGTCTTTCTCCCAAGATTGTCATTCTTCTGCCTTCCTAACCCCATTGCCCTAGGCCAGGGTGGGTAACTGTGCTGGGTACAGGGGCAAATTTTGTGCCCCAAGGATCTTCCGAGGGCGTCACAGACTGCCAAAATTATCCCCATGCAAAGCTAGAATGGTGTCCAGTTTTGAAAAACAAGTATTTGCTGTGTAAAACAGTGCACGGGACCCCTGCAACCTAGTTAAAAAAGTGAATTGCTGCTCCTTGGAAGTCTCCAGGAGTGGCATTTTGCCTCCTTTAGCAGGATTCTGAAAAAGGGCATTCTAAAGAATGTGAGGGAACTCTGGGTTATAAAACCCAGCCATCAAGAGGCTATACTTTGGCTATCTTTGATATGAAAAAGAAAGACAAAGAAGCTGTTCTTCACATAGCATAGCTCAACTTTCTTGAAAGAGATCTTGTTCTGCTTTTTAAAACTAGGTTAAATAATCTTGTGTAGTTTGCCCTGTGCTATTGCAGTATCGCTTGGTGGATTGGGCAGAACCATATTAAAGAGGCGGGGGGTGCAAGGGCTAAGGAGAGATCCCTCTCCGTTTTGACTTGATTGCTTTTGTAGGTGGAGGAGCTGCGGGTAAGGATCCGTGAGCTGGAGGAGAAGGAAAAAAAGAGAGCAAGAAAATGGCCGACGAAGATGCTTTGCGTAAGATCAAGTTGGCTGAGGAGCAAATTGAGCATCTGCAAAAAAGCTGGCAGCAACCAAGCAGGTATTTTTCGGTGAGAGGAGGCTATGTGGGTGCCAGTTAGCTTAGCTCTAATTGATACTCTCTGGATGTTTTGAAATGAAGTGCTCATCAGCCCCAACTTGCATGGCAAGTGGTCTGGGATGGTTGGAATAGTGGCCCAAAACATGTGTAGGACAACAGGTTGGGAAAGGCTGATGTAAGTGGTGCAAAGTAGGAGCCTAAATATGTGCCTGGTGTTCTTTTCAGGCTCTTTGTAGCCAGAATTTAAGCATTACACTGGTGACTGTGACACATGTTTATCACAGAGAGGGCGTGTGTGTGTATGTACGTGCCTTCAAGTCACCAGTTGACTTTTCATAGGTTTTTCCTAGGCAAGGAGTACTCAGAGATGATTTTTTCATTCCTGAAATATGCCCTACGACACCTGGAGCCAAGTGTATTTAATCTGTCTAGACCTGGTTCCTGGCAGGCATAAGAGCCTTGCTGGAGCAGACTAAAGTGCCATCCTCTCTCTTAGAAGTCTGCCTAGATTTTTGAGAGCGACTCTTTTCTCAGTCCCATCACCCCTCAAAAGTACTTCTAGTGGGATGTAGGAGAGGTCTGTGCAGTACTCACTTCCAGGTTTTGGAACTCAGTACTAATGGAGGCTATGGTTGACCACCTCTCTGTTGTCCATCTGCTAACAGACAAAAACCTTATTATTCAGGAAGGCATCTAAGCTCACTTAGAGCTGAAGGGGGTGTTTCTTTTTATCACTTTATTTTAACTTGTGTTTTTGTTTGAGTTTTATTGTTAGGTTCTATGGGAACCCCCTCTTTCATTTGTTCGTTCTTTCTTTTTTTGGCAGAAAGGCAGAGTATAAATGTAAATGAAGAAATAAATAAATGCCCTTCTAGGTAGCTGTAGCCAGCCAGATGCTTGTGAAAATGCCATACACGTGCAGTCGGTCAGTCATTTTATTTATATCCTGGGCCATTTCCACAGGAGACTGTTATAGCGCTATTATACCACTTTCAACATCCTGTGGAATCCTGGGGTTTGCAGTTTAGGGAGAGGCTGGCCGGCCCCTCCCCGAACTGCAAACCCCAGGATTCCATAGAACATTGAAAGTGGTATAATAGCCCTATAACAGTCTCCTGCGGAAATGGCCCTAGTTTTTCCCTAAAAGTGTGACTTGTAGAATAAAAAGAGACACAAGTAAAATCACACATCACTGAAAGCATACTAAAAGGTGTGATTAAAATTAGAGCATGCCATGAAGACTGTTTAGAGAGCCAGCCTGGTGTAGTGGTTTGAGCATTGGCCTATGACTCTGAAGACCAGGGTTTGATTCCTTGCTCAGCCATCAAAACTCACTAGGTGTCCTTGGGTGCATCACACACTCTCAACCCCAGAAAACCTTGTGGTAAGTTTGCCTTAAGGTTACCATAAGTCAGAAATGATTTGAAGGCACACAACAGCAATTGCTAACGGTGGAAGTGAGGCCTAGATCTTCTTGTTACTGTGTAGATTCTTAGTGATAAGGACAGTAGCAAAAAATGAAGGGAGAAACTGAGCACTCAATTTTTTTCCTGTGGGACAGGAAGAGGAGGCTCTCCTGTCTGAAATGGATGTAACAGGTCAGGCTTTCGAGGACATGCAGGAGCAGAACATGAGGCTGAACCAGCAGCTGCGTGAGAAGGATGATGCCAACTTCAAGTTAATGTCAGAGCGCATCAAGTCCAATCAGATCCACAAGTTGTTGCGTGAAGAGAAGGATGAGCTGGCTGAACAGGTGCTGGCCCTCAAGTCCCAGGTGAGGCGGCCTCCCTCCCCTTGCTGAATTTGCAGAGCTTTGTGTCAGGGCGGCAGAAGAGAAGGTTAAAGGTGATGCTGTGGTGGGTGAGTCACTGTCCTTCTGCATCTTCAGGGATACCTCAGTTCATGAAATGAATATATTCTTTGGCATTACTTCTTTAAAAAAAAATCTGATACCATAGTCAGAAATAACAGAAGGAATAAGGACAGGCTGCTGCACCACAAAAAGAAGTAGTTCAGCATGTTTCAGCAAACAGTTCTGGATAACAGAACAGGTTACCTGTTCATTTCTGGGCACAATTCAAAGTGTTAGTCATGACCTGTAAAGCCCTATATGGCTTAGGTCTGGACTATTTGAATGACCGTATCTTTCTATTTGAACCTGCTAGAGCCCTAAGATCTGCAGGGGAGGGCTTTCTCTCAGTCCTGATACCATCCCAGGCTCACCCAGCCTCCTCAGTGGCTGCTCCAACCCTGTGGAACTCTCTTCTGGGGAGGCTAGGCTGCCCCCTCGCTGGTTTCCTTTCGTAGGCAAGCAGACAGTGCTTTTTAAGCAGGCCTTTAATGGATGAGCTGGAGACCTTTTACTTATTTATTAGCTGTTTTTAATATTTATTGTAAGTTTTATGATTTTATATGTTTTTAATTTGTTTTTTAACCTTTGGAAGCTGCCTTGGGTCTCACTTTGGGAGAAAAGGTGGCATATAAATTCAATAAATAAGTAAGTAAGTAAATAAATAAAATGTTTATCCAAAGCAAACAGGCCAGATAAGCCTTTCATAATGAAGCAACAACAGTTTGGACATTCCATAGACTACTTAATGGCCTCTTCTATCTGCTCTGCCTTTTTTTTTTATAATCAAATAGCATCTTGCTGTGCAATACAAATGAGAACAGTTATTTGAGGCTTCTGTTGAAAGGCTGGGGTTGAGTCGCTTGAAAACCTTAACACAAAAGTTTAGCCTCTACCCTACTGAGTTGAGAGGGGGCTTTGGTAATCACTTGAAACCACTTCCTTTGTGTGTGTTTTTTTGTCTGCTTCTCTCTGCTCCTCTCTTTCCAAACTGACAGAATTAGTCTACTACATACTGTAACTATGTATGTTTTGGTTCCAGTAAGCCAGAGCTTTCCAAACTTTTCAAGTTGGTAACACACTTTTTAGACATGCATCATTTCATGACACAGTAATTCAGTTTTATATATCATAAATAAATAAATAAATCATAAGGCATAAATCATATATTTTTAAAAATGTAAATGAAAAGTTTTCAGGAGATATGTTGTGTCCCCATACATTTTGTTATTACAATATGTGTCCGTATCTCTTATATTTCTTATAAGGGGTTAGTTACTAGCAAACTGGAGGTTAACCTAACTAACTGCTGCCTTCACTGGGTTCTTTCTTGGCCCGGGGTGGCGGTGGCAGCAACACACCTAAGCACTGCAGCCAACACACTATGTGTTCACACCACACAGTTTGGAAAGCTCTGCAGTAAGCCTTCTGTTAGCAGCCTAAAGAATTAATCTGCAGTCCCATCCCTAGCCATCTGTGCCTGAACGCTTTTGTAAAAAGAAGCTTCCTTTCCAAAGGCTTCCTTACCTGAGGTATGCCAGTAATTAGGTATGTGGCTTTGGTTTCCTTGCTCAGGTGGACACCCAGCTGTTGGTGGTGCAGAAGCTGGAAGAGAAGGAGCGTGTTCTCCAGGGGAACCTGGGCACGGTGGAGAAGGAACTCACTCTGCGCAGCCAGGCTCTGGAGCTCAACAAGAGGAAGGTGAGGAGGCTGATCTATTTGGTGGGATAGAAACAAGCAAAGCTGTGGAAACTTGTGCTTCCAAATAAGTTAGTTCTTCACCAATTCTTTGAGAGAGACTATCTTTCTATTGATGAAATTCAGTTTATTTGCATATATTTTAGATAACTCTGCCTTTGCAGGTTATAGGGCTGGGAAATGGTATGATGATAGAGGAAATACCCTGAAGTCCTTGGAATTTAGTTTTCTCCTGGTGCCTCTTCTGTTTCTGAAATTCCTTCAGGAATTGTGTCTTCTCAGTTAAAAGTTTGTGTTCATGACCTTAGGGGCTAGAAGCTTGCTGAAAGAAATAAAAGCAAAGATTCCTAGGGTTCTGAATTCGGGACCTAGTCTCAATTTTGGGTCTTCCATAGCATGCAGAGTTGGAGAAACATACACGTACAGCCTTTGAAATGAAATTGTCTTAGATGGGTACTGTACTGTTGGGCATACTTGGCAGCTGTAAGAGGCTTCCAGACTTCTGCTGCTTTCTCCTTGCAGGCGGTGGAGGCGGCACAGTTGGCAGAAGACCTGAAGGTGCAGCTAGAGCATGTGCAGTGTAAACTGAAGGAAATCCAGACCTGTATGGCTGAGAACCGGGCAGCCAAAGAAAAGGAGTCTTTCAACCTTAAAAGAGCTCAGGTACAAAGGAAGAAAATTCTACCCTGCTTTAATGCATATAGTAACTAATTAGGATGTTCTGTTTGATGGAAGCATCTACAAAACTGTATGCTATAGGAAATTACTAGCACTCACGGCTATAGAAAAATATTTCCAGATAGGAGGGTATTCTTTCCCCTGCTGCCCAGACTTTGGACTCACTGATTTGCATCTCTTCCCCAGGAGGACATCTCCCGCTTGAGGCGCAAACTGGAGAAACAGCGCAAGGTGGAGGTATATGCAGATGCTGATGAGATATTGCAGGAGGAGATCAAGGAGTACAAGGTGAGTGGTGCAAGGAGGAAAGCTTGAGTGGGCCAATGATGGGAGGTAGGCTGTCAAATGGGCAAGCCCAGTTCTGAGTAACCATACCTTGTGTTCACTTCGCCAGGCTAAGCTCACCTGCCCCTGCTGCAACACCCGCAAGAAAGATGCTGTCCTCACCAAATGCTTCCATGTCTTCTGCTTCGATTGTGTCAAGACCCGCTATGACACCCGCCAGCGGAAATGCCCCAAGTGCAATGCAGCCTTTGGAGCCCACGATTTCCACCGCATCTACATCAGCTGAGAGCCTGGGCCCTATTTTCCCACCCGGGGGGGTCCTTTTACAGACGCTGCCTGGGTCTGTTGGTTGAAGACCTGTTTTGACTGCATCTTGGACCCATCCCCACCTGTTCTCTGGCTCTCCTTTCCTTACCTGTTTAAAATCCATTCTATGAGGCTTCTTTTTTCAGTGGATCCCTCTCGCTCGATTTACTTTCTCCTCCCTTCTGTGCCCTTCAGCTTCCTGGGACTGCTCACTGGATACGCCTCTCCTCCTGTCTTGGTATCCCAAATGATTTTATGCTCCTGCTCTTCTTTTCCCTTCAAATTGCCTTCGGGCTGACTTTTTATTTTTCTCTTCAGCCATTTGGAAAACTTTTATGACATTAGGTCACTGCAGGCAGCTGTCATGCAGATCAGAAACTCCCTATTGAAGAGGGGCATTCTGTTATCAGTTATTTTAAGAATTGTTTTCAATGTTTTTTGAATTAAAAGCTGGAGATGGTCCTGCGAGATCTTTCTCTCTTCCTCAGAAACCTTTGTCTGTCTTTTTGTTCTGGTGAAACTGGAAGGTTGCAGGCAATTATATTTGGATGGGCAGTGCTATTTTTATGCACAAGTGAAGGAAGCTACAGCTTTGAGCCTCTGCTTGTGAAGAGTGTCTAAATACAAAAAAATCCAGGCTTTTCATAGTACAGGTTAAGGGGAAGGACAATGCTATGACACCTCTTTAACTGAAATATAGCATAGGGCCTTAGCCTGGCTTAGTCTGCCCTGCTTGGAGGTTGGTGTGAACCCAGTCTAAGCAAAATATAGTATTAATTTGTATTAAAATATTTTATCCTGCCCTTATATCATGAGATCTCAGGGCAGCAAATATAGTACATTGTACATACATATATACATACACCGACCCACCCACCCACCCACCCATGCATATATATAGATACACACTTTAAATAGTTCCAAATCAAAATTAATAATTTAAGCAGGATAAAAACATATTAAATAACACAGCACGTTAAAACAACTTAGTACTGTGAAGAGGATGCAAATGGGGTCATGTATAAATACAGTAAACCAGCTGTGTATGTACACACGTGTTCAGGATGTGCTGACAGGCCTACTGTAGTATAAGTAAAACTGGGCAGATGATGAGGTGGTGGAATCCAACTAGGGTGTGTAGACTCGAGTAGTTTTGGAGTGGGAAGAAACCATGGAGGTCAGTCATGCAAGCACTAAAAATACAGCATCCAGGCATCAATCAACCTGCATGTTGAGATACGAGCTCAGCCTTCTGGCCCACAGCCAGAGTCAGCAATATGACAGGTGTGAGCTCCGCTTGGGTGACTCCCCTAGTGTGATACCTCCTGCCACTAGAGAGCGCAGGAAATGTATGCACCTCCTAAGCTGTGCACACGTTTCCACCCTGCATCTTCTGGGTCCCTTAAGGGGACCCTCATAGCTACCAATGCCAGATGGGCACTGGATCTGGGACCAATGCCAACTACATACATGTTGTGACAATTACATAACAGGGCACAGTCCAGGCAAAACCTACTATAGTACAGGGTGGGCGGGCAGGATGAAGCTGTTGAAGAAGTGAGCTCTCTTCAGAAACTCCTACTTTTGTGCTCAGCAACCCTACCTGATGAGTGAAGCCTGCATAGGCACCCAGGCTGGGTTTCTGTCAGCCAATGAATTTAAACTGTGGTGGAACTGTGGCTTGAATTCATTGGCAGTCCCCTAGGCTGGGTGCCAGGGGCTGCGCAACCGGCTGGGAGGAAGAACCTGGCACCTCAGACCCGCCCCTCTACTGCCGCCCTGGAATTGGAAACGAGCTGCGTGGTAAATGGTGCACCTCCGTTTCTTCTAGAGGGGCCCTTTCACACAACACAATCATAACGCTATGATTCTGCTTTAACTGACATAGCAGCATCCTATTGGGATCCTGGGATTTGCAGTTTCGTGAGGCACTAGAGCTCCCGCTGAGAATTCTAAATGCCCTTCTGTAAACTGCGAATGCCAGGATCCCACAAGATGTTGCCATGGCAGTTCAAGGGCTGTAAATGCGTATTGTGAAAAGCCTCAAGGGCAGGTGTTTGGGAAAGTCAACTAAGGCCATTTCCACACTAGCCTGTTATAGTGCTATTATTCCACTTTCAACATCCTGTAGAATCCTCAAAGGCCCCTCCCTAAACTGCAAACCCCAGGATTCCATAGGATGTTGAAAGTGGAATAACAGCACTATAACAGGCTAGTGTGGAAATGGCCTAAGTGCCTGAAGAAGCTGTTGATCCTCAGAGCTACCCATAAATAAACCCACACGTGCAGGGAAGATTTATTTTATTTGCCAGGCAGTTACAAAGGGGTTTACACACTTATTTTCCCTCTTTTCTCCCTCTGCGAGGTTACTCCATTGCCTCTTTTCCTTACGCTTTGTCCAGGCCTCATACTTACAGTATCTTTATATTCAGTTCTACGAGAGTGTAGCTAAAGTTTTCCCTCCACCATGTCTTTTCCCCGCTTTTCTCGAGTGCCAGTTCCCATTTTTTGGGCAACCACATCTTACTCCTCACAGAAATACCCATAACAGGGGAGGAAAAGAGAGGAGCGCCAGACAACTACATTTCCCAGGGTTCCAAGAAAGCGGAAGACGGTCGTGAAATACGGCCGGCTTGGCAACTCAGTCTTTTCCTCCGCCGTTCCTAGTGTGCAAAATGAAGCAAGAAAATGAGGGTTTACGTCGGTTTCCAGGTGGAGATACATTGAGACCCACACTCGGGTGCGTACTGGGGGTGTGGTGGATGTGGGTTCCTTACACGAGGGCACTTTTCCCATCTAGGACCAATTCCCTTCTGTTTCTTTCCCATTAAAATTGACACAGGCCATTTCCGCACCAGACTGTTATAGTGCTATTATTCCACTTTCAACATCCTATGGAATCCTCAAAGGCCCCTCCCTAAACTGCAAACCCCAGGATTCCATAGGATGTTGAAAGTGGAATAATAGCACTTTAACAGTCAAGTGCGGAAATGGCCACAGAAAAAGACCACGTTTTCATCTTCCTGCCTCCATCCCCTCTGGATTTTTCTTTGAAGAGAAAATATTAATAACGGAGGGGGAAGCACAGGGCAATTTTTAGGAAGACGGACTCCCACAAGAAAAAAACTACAGCTCCCAAACGCCATTACCCATTCTTTCCCAGCGTCCTTGGCAGCTCAGACCACGCAGATGTGAAACAACAGAACTGCCACTTGGCAAAATCTCAGTGGGGTGGATTTGTCGGTTTCTGGATCGTAACAAAAGACCAAACTGAGGAGAGAAGGCGTCGTGTTAGCTCACTGAAAGAGACAGAGGAGGCTGCGTGCATTTAAGGGCCATCCGTGTAAGAGTTTGTGTCTTAATACTGGTAAAACCTGTCTTTGATTGTTCCACCAGCTGTGCAATTGAGGATATGCAGGCAGTGTTAAGGAATTAGGTGTGAAGGCTTAAGCTGCGTGTGTGGAATATTTGGAGCGTAGCCTAAATACCCTAAAAGCACCAGATCCTGGCTGATCTTGGAAGCTAAGCAGAGTTAGCTGGATGGGAGACTGCCAATGAATAAATACTACGTGCTGCAGGCTATATTTCATTTTTTTTTCCGTCAAGAGAAGACTTTACTCACTTTTTGCATTGCTTTTTTTGTGATACAACTATTTCTTACCATAGCAAGTACCCCGCTCCAAAACAAAACAAAACAAATCTGAAGAAGGAATTGGCAAAACCACCTCTGAGTATTCCTTGCCGAAGAAAACCTTAACAAAATTCATGGGGTTGCCATATGTTGACAAGCGACTTGAAGACACACACACACACACACACACGGCCAATTTCTCTGCATGGTTGTAAGGAAAGGGAACACATCATCATCACCACCATCATATTGCCCCCAAAATTTTCCACTTTGCATAAACAGCTAGGATGTGAGATTGTTCAGCAAGGGAGTTTTGTGTGAATTTGTTATGTTGGCCAAATGGCAAGCTTTTAACAACTTTTTTGATCAAGGGGTATATAGTTTCACTGTCTGTGTTTCATGGAGCCATGATGTTTTGTGAAGTCTTTGGTATAGAATTCCTGCCAGTGGTCCATGTGTGTGTATGATGAGTGTATATGTGTGTTTTATATTGGTGTGTGTGTTTATAGCATCTGTTCTCTGGTTTAAATCTGTGATGGTTCTGAGGGCAACTTTGCATAAAAATAGATTGATAGGACACCCTTTGCTTTGGGTTTACTTTCTAAAAAAAGTGACTTTAAACAGGAAGGTGGGCTGAGGAAGGACAAGGAAACCAAGACTGCTCAGCCTGGTATAGGGGCTGTTGGATGAGAGTTAGGGTAAGGGCAAAGCCATGTCAATTGGCTTCTCAGGGGGGTTATGTGCAGACCACAGATACATAGTCACTGAATCATATGCTGGTTTCACAGGTGCTGATTTTTCAGGAAAAACAGGTCTCGGCTTCTCTGAAGTTTCAAGGCTGCCTTTTTATCCTCTGTTGCTTAGAATTTGCTATGTGTTGGCAATAAAGATTATTAATAGCCTTTGGGTTTTCAGATTCTGAGCCATTCCGCAGAATCTTTAGATTGTTAAAGAATGAAAATGAGAGTATGATATCTTGCATTTCATTTTTAGAGTCGTGCTCAATTTCCATGACATTATGACCATGGTTGGAATCTGTTCTGAGGGGTTTTTGGGCCATATTCTAGGGCCGTTTTCGCATTAGACTGTTATAGTGCTATTATTCCACTTTCAACATCCTATGGAATCCTGGGGTTTGCAGTCTAGGGAGGGGCCTTTAAGGATGTTGAAAGTGGAATAATAGCGTTATAACAGCCTACTGCAGAAATGGCCTAGGATGGCTTGTTAGGCCGTGTGATCTACTCCTCTGGTGCCCATAAAGATGCAAGAACAGGGATGGCAATTGCACAGCCCTCTAAATATTGTTGGACTGCAACTCCCAGCAACCCTTGATTTGAATTCTATTAGTAAGCTCCCACTTGAGGAGGTCCATTGAACCCACTGTGGCATGATGAGTCAAGATGTAGGTAAATCCCATTAATTCAATGGGTCTGCTCTAGTTGCATGTACCAATAGGAAATGGGTCCTAGTCAGCATAACCAGTGTAAGGAATACTGGGAGTTACAGAACAGCAACATATGGAGGGTTCCACAGTTCCCACCCCTGGGGTAGAATGGCATGTTATTTTTACACATTGTTTGCATGGGGTGTGAGTATGGACCCAGGAAGTCTAGATGTCCTGTGTAAAACTGGGAGCTAGAACTTGCCCCCATTGCTTTCTGGGCCATGTTCTGGAGTGGATTGTTAGGCTGTTTGAGCTACCAAGACAAGCCTCCTGTGCTCATACAGACACAAATGCCTGAAATGTGCCATGAACCACAATTCTCTAGGGCAGAGCTTTCCAAATTTTTCATGTTGGTGCCATACTTTTTAGACATGCATCATTTTGTGACACAGTAATTCAGTTTTACTAGCAAACTAACCCTTTGTAAGAGATGGGAGGGGTCTTTCTCAGCCCAGGGAGGTGACACACCAACACACTGCAGGCTACACATTCATGTGTCGTGACACACCATTTGGAAAGCCCTACTCTAGGACAATGGAGTAATAATGTCATTCTGTGGTTTGGCATCTCTGGTGAAAATTGGGTATAGCTTGTACTGGACATTAGAGTGGAAACCAATTGACTTATGAATCAGAAGTGACTGTTCAGGACAGCAGTGGTATGTGACTTGTGCTGTGTGGTTGGGGCAGCGTGCATGTGCAACCAGTCTCAAGTGAGCCTTCATAGCCATGAAAAACTGATGAAAGAGCAGAACCCCATTTATATTAAAGGAACTTGTCCTTAATTTGGAAGCATTTAAAGAGTGAGTTGTCATAAAGGGCTGTCAACAGACAAGGTTTTCCTGTTCAGTTTACATCACAGAGAGGTCGGAAGAGGTAGACAAGAAGAGAGGACACTTTGGGTCTCTCAGACTATCTAATTCTATTACTACTGCTTGCTCTGAGGCATTCTTTTTATTTTTAAGTAATTCCGTTAAGAGTTTTCTAAGTACAATAAAGAAAGAAAAAGAAAGGAAAAAAAGAAGAAGGAAAAAATAAGTGATAGAAAGAAATGCAGAGTAAAGAAGAGTGGCTTCCAAATTTTTTTTTTTGGTAGTTATACATACATATAATGTAATCAAACTTCTCCCTATAACTGCTCTGAGGCATTCTTGGCTCTTCTGTGCTAAGTGTTGTTGCGTTTCTAGTACATTTTAAACAGATCCCAGAATTTCACAGGATGTGCACAGTGGTTAAAGTAGAATCATGGCATTTACAACTGTGTAGTGTGGAGGGGCCCATGGTTCCATGGCAGATAGCAAATTATGATAGACCTTATTTTGGGGGCTGCAATGCACAGAAACCTTCCAGGCATTGTAGTCCAAAATATAATTTTTTCCAAATTCTGACAGATGACTACTGAATGAATGGCATCTTCAAGAGAAAGGAATTTGAGAAGCAGTACCCTAGAATTCCATGAAATGTCATAATCCCAGTAAGTCAGGTTTGCTGTTTCTCAAAGGTAAAGATAATTGCTTCATATTGGGTGTCTTTCAAAGTTTAGGCCTGCTTCAGAGATGATGAATTTGGGGGAACAAGTACTCTGCACAGAAAGTTATGGCTCTCGCAGGACTCAGCACTACCGGTCATTGCCTGATGGGAAGCTGAGCTATGTCCCAGACAGACCTGAAGATGGGGGCTGTCGTTCACTGTGGGATTTCTTCATGGTAAGTAAACTATTTGGGCTTTTCCCCCCCTAAAAGGCACTTAAGTTGTATATTTAAATTGTTATTTTATTTATCAATTTGTCAACATCTTACATCTTGTTAACATCAATAGTTTTTACGTTATTATTCATATGGTCCTCAAGTCTGGACTATTGGAATGCAGATTGTGTGGGGCTGCCCATAAGGCTTGTCCAGAAACTGCAACTCGTGCAGGATGCTTCAGTGAGGCTTCTTAATGGGGTTGCCTACTGGGAGCATATAACGCCCCCCAATTATTCGCAGGTTATTTAATTTATTTAATTTATTTAATTTACTTATTAAAAAAACTTACTCTATTTGCTCCTGCCATGGAATAAGTATGTTCTGTCTAGGAACCTCTAGGTCCTCTGGAGCAATTCTGTGGTTTACTTCTGCCAGAATAGTGGTAGAAGACCTAGAGATTCCTAGTGAAGTGTTCTTGTGTTTTTTAAAAAAAGTGCTTGTGTTTTTATTCGTATATAAGTTATTCATTTATAAGTCTTAAATGGTTTGGGATCTAGTTACTTGAGAGACCACTTCTTCTCTTGTATGCTTGTGGGAATGCTTCCCATTCTCATTCAGCATTTAAGGTTGTCCAGAGAGGAGTTTCTGGTAGTGTCACATGTTCGGAGTCTACACAGGAGCAGTTCAGAACAAGGCCTTTATTGTGATGGCACCTGCTATGTGGAATGCACTTCTCCTTGAGATCTGACATGCTCCAACTATTCTTAAGTTTTTTGTGCATGTGAAAAACTTACCTAATTTTTGCAAACCTTCTCTGGTTAGTCCAACGATTTCTGGAACACAGAAAGAGTGTATGTTAATCTGTGTAGTGTTTATTTGTTTATTTTGTATGTTTTATGTTTTATTCATGTACACCATTTGACATTTTTGGATCTATGAATATTTTTTTGGATCTGTGAATCTTTTTGGATATGTGAATATTTGTTAATAATAAAAACATATGTTTTTAAATTGGTACTTATCAGTTAAAGTGTAACCAGAATTTCACAGGATGTTGCATGGCAGTTAAACTTCATTTCCACAAGTTGAAATGATTTATTATGTTGGGGAGGATGCAAGACATGCCATCAATGTGACAGGTAAACTAGAAGAGCATCTGGACTAAGCTGGCAATACAGTGTCAGTATTCTGTCAGTGAAGACTGGATCTCAGACAAGTTGCTTTTTGAACTATAGCTCTCAGAATCTTTCAGTCAGGATGGTCAGTGGCCATGCTGGCTGGGGGATTCTGAGAGTTCTAGTCCACAAACAGTAGCCGTTCCAAGCTCTGGTGAAGCTACACCAGCAGGATGCTTAAAAGGAAGTGGATTCATGGGCAAAATGGTGGCAGATCATTCTTATACTTTCTCTTTTCTGCAGGCAGTTTTTCTGCCCCAGGGTTATCCTGAAAGTGTGAGTCCAGACTACCTTGCATACCAGATTTGGGACACTGTGCAGGTGAGGGGGCATCTGTCTATCATGGGTAGATGGGATGGAATTCCTTATTCTAAAGCAGTGGTTCTCAACCTGTGGGTCCCCAGATGTTCGTGGACTTCAGCTCCCAGAAGCCCTGAGCATTGACCATAGTGGCTGGGGCTTCTGGGAGCTGAAGTCCACAAACATCTGGGGATCCACAGGTTGAGAACCACTGTTCTAAAGGGATAGTGGGAAGCTAACACTCTCTTCCTTTCCCTTCATCTAGATGTTTTTAATCTTCATGGGTTGATATACAGTGGGCCCTCCGCTTTCATGGGTTCAGCACTCATGGATTTGATTATTCATTCATTTATTTATTTGTTAAAATAGTATTTCTCTATTTGCTGTGCCATGGAAAAAATAAGTTTTTTCTAGGAATCTCTGGGTCCTCTAGTGCAATTCTGTGGTCCACTTCCATGGAAGCAGACCACAGAGTTGTCCTTGAGGACCTAAAGATTCCTAGAGAGAACACTTTAGGCACTTCCAGGTCTTCCAGCATGACTCTGTGGCTCATTTCCACCCAAAGTTAACCATAGAATCACACTGGAGGACCTAGAGATTCCTAGAGAAGTATTCTCAGTTAAAAAAAAATTGCATTTATGATTTTTGTTTTTATTTGTAGTTTTTACACTTCTGTGGGGGTCTTGTGCCCTAATCCCTGCAAAAGGGAAGGGCTGACTTCATTTTTAAGAAGGCCTTCACTTTGCAAAGTACGTGTGTGAGAAAGTCATTATGAGTGAATGAGTGAAAGAGACAGAAAGAACAAGGTGGGAATAGGGTACTGAAGGTCAAGATAAGACCACAAATGAGTGGTGAAGTGGGACAATGCCTTCCATGTACTCCCCTAACTGTCACCCTCTGTCTCCCCCAATCCCCAGGCCTTTGCTAGTAGTATCACGGGGACACTGGCCACCCAGGCTGTGCTGAAGGGGGTGGGAGTCGGGGACGAGACTTCAACTGTTACAGCAGCCACTGTCACTTGGATACTCAAAGGTGGGACCTGCCCTCAATTCCTCCACTGTGCTTTTCTCTGTCTTCTCTTCTCTTTTATGTGGTTATGATATCCTGAGATATTTGGCTGAGATATTTGCCTGAAACTCATATTTTAAACTCTGGGCTTTACGAACAATCTTCCTAAATGCCTCACAGCTTTTCCTGGCTTCGGACTTCCTCATCTGCCCTCAATGTTATTAACCCGTGTGTATTTCCTTTGAATGTCTTGTCACCTCAGTCACTCCTAGATTATAATTTTGTCTTACTTGCCTGCTCCATAGGTCTATGGCTTAATATATTTTCCTCATGATTTCCTTGAACCTGAGTCCACCGTTACTTGTACCAGCCATCCTCAGGGCTAGTAAATACTCTGTGTTTGAAGGGCTGTGGATAGTTCCATAAAAACACTGTAGGTGTGCACTAAGGAGCTGTGGTAGGTTGCATGTTCTCAGAACATAACATTCTTCCCAACATTAACTGTATTTAAGCAGGCAAAAGAGAGAGCTTGTGTGGTGTAGAAGTCTGACTGTTGAACTAGGACTCTGGGAGACCAGGGTTTAATCCTCACTCAGCCATGGAAACACCCTGGATGGCCTTGAGCAATTCATATTCTCTGAGCCTCAGAGGAAGAGAATGGCAAACACTCTTTGAACAAATCTTGCCAAGAAAACCCTGAAATATGTTCCCCTTATGATCACCCTAGGTCAGAAACAATTGGAAGCCACACAACAACAACAAGGTAATAAACAAATACATACATACATACATACATATATACATACATAACAACTACAGCTACCACGTTGAATTTGTTGTATAGGTCCTTTCAAAGCCCCTTTCCAAAACTCTCCATCTTTTCTTTGAACTGAGAACCGTTCAAGCTGCTATGGTCATTGGAACTGTTACCTGTTTTTGCCAGCTATCTTGTTACAGTTCAGGCTTGCTAACTATTGGGTCAGTAGTGGAAATGCTGTTATTTTGATTTTTATGTGCTGCATCAAATTGTATTATATGGTACTTGGAAATGTCCTTATTTATCTTACAAATATTTGTAAATCAAAGGAAGAAATCCACTAAGAAGATCACCATTATGCTTTGTTTCTAGCTTCTCAGCTGTCTAGGTCACTTCTCCACTAACTCTTATCAATCTGTACTCACACTCTCCCCTGCTTGCCCAAAATCTATTGCTTGATCGTTGAGAGTGTGTCCCAAACCAGCCCTCCTGCAAACTCTTACATTGTTTCCTAGCTCCCTCTTTATGAAAGCTATTCATGTGACTCTCATCCTTTCTGTTTCAGATGGAACAGGAATGCTGGGTCGAATTCTCTTTGCCTGGAGCAAGGGGTGAGTCCAGTTTCCCTTCCCATTTTGAGGCCAGTGGATCTAGAGAAATCAATCTTGGGAGGGGCTGTTCATATTTTACTTTGTTATATCCACTATTCCCCCAAGAAGCTCAAATGACATATGTGGTTCTTGCTTTTCCTGTTGCATTTCTATAACAGCCTTGAGAGACAGGCTAGACAGAGATGGGTCTGAGCTTTTTCAGTGAACATTGTGTTTCAGTGGAGATTTGAAGCTGGGTCTTCCTAGTCCTAATTTGACTGTCTAACTGCTACACCACACTGTCTTTTTTTCTCAGTTTGCTCCTTAAGGCCTTTTTCTTTTTTCTGTTTTTTGTCTTTAGGAACAAACTGGACTGTGATGCTAAGCAATGGAGGTAAAGAGAGGGACCCCTTTCCTTCTGTTTTGATCTTAAGTTATAGGTATCCCCTACACCTTTGTTCTGAGGTCTACCATTAAGTACAATTTGGAGGTTTTAAATAGAGTCTAGATAGATGGGGCTTCAGCTGTGTACTCCTGCATGGCAGGGGGTTGTACTGGATGGCCCTTAAGATTCCTTCCAGCTTGGATGCCATGATTCTGTGTGTTATTACCAACTGATTAACATAGCATGGAAATGCACAGAAATATACTGGGTGGGTATGTGTTTCCCCTTGGACCCTAGCTGGCTGACCTTTTAACCTTTCACTCCACTCTTTAGACTGTTTGCAGATATACTCAATGATGTGGCCATCTTAATGGAGATCCTGGCACCAGCATTCCCAGCATGCTTCACTCTCATTGTGTGCATCAGTGGCTTCTTCAAGGTAAGGAAGGAAGGAGGTTTTGGGCAGGGGATGGGAGTTGGCTTGGTGAGATTTTGGAGGAACTGCAAAGGGCAATGAAAGAGAAGTTCGTTGTGGAAGGAGCAGACTTGGTGTAACTCCTCATGTGATCTAATCTTGGGAAGAAGGATGGGTTTGACAGCTAGAAAGAGTTTGGCATCAGGTTCCATTTTGATTCATGGCAGCTGTGGGATCCTTTGAGGCTGAGGTCTTGATGTGAGGGTCCATTCTTGGTACTGAGGAGTAACACAGTTGTTTGTGTATGGTCGACAAAGCTGCTCTTTCCCTTTTGTTCCTCTTCCTCTCCTATTCTCTCTTTGCTTTAGTGCATCGTGGGAGTTGCTGGAGGTGCCACCCGGGCAGCCCTAACCATGCACCAGGCCCGACGGGACAACATGGCAGATGTTTCAGCCAAAGATGGAAGCCAGGTGAGAGCAGTGGAGGCACCCCTTAGAATAGCCAAGTAAGGGCCATGAAATGCCTGGGAACTAAAATGTACCCTGTCCTGACCTCCTAGCCTGTGTGCTCCCATGTTTCATTTACAGAAACACTCAGTGGCCACATTTTGGGGCTTGATTTTTGTACTATCTTGCTTGGAGAAGAGTTCAGGGGGTTTTGTTATTTCACTGTGCGCCTTCAAGTTGTTTATGTCTTATGGTGACCTTAAGGCAAACTTATCATGGAGTTCTCTTGGCAAGGTTTGTTTAGTGGGGGTTTCCCATTGCCTTCCTCTGAGGCCGAGAGAGTGTGATTTGCCCAAGGTTGCCCACTGGGTTTAAATGGCCAAGTGGGGATTTGAACCCTGGTCTCTCAGAGTCTTAGTCCAACATTCAAACCTCAATATCACACTGGCTCTTTTTGTAGTGTTTTACTTGTCCTAATAAAAGTATTATCCACATTTTTTGTTCTTATATATGTATGGAACACATGGCTATGTTGTTTTCATTTGCAATCAAACACATCAGTATAGGCCAGTCAGGGCTGGATTTAGCCTTCAGATGATTTTCCTTACCCAAGCTGGAGACTCCAAATGCCTGAAACTGGTAGGTAGGTAACACTTATAAGTTGCAGTCCAGCATCTCTTAAGCACAATGTAAGTATTCACATGTAGAAGTATGTTACACTAGGGCTACACAGTCCTCATGGGAAACAGCAGCATTGTGCAACACACATAATAATGACTGAGGGCCATTTCACAGTGCATAACACACCATACTGCTGTATTCACTACTCTCATGGCTGTCAGGGGCATAAATCCACTCTGCAATGGCAAATATTTTGTTCCACATGTGTAGCAAAACTTATACATGCCTATATTATTAGCAGCAAGCCAGCCATAATTTGGCTGTACTTGACTTTTATTTATTTTTTTAGCCTAGTATTCCAGCTAAATTTATTGTCTTGCTTTGCTGATATAGAGACTAGCTTGTTCTTCGATGGCTCTTCTCTAAGCCCGGTCAGGAGACACTGAGAGTCAAACAAAACATTGAGCACTTCTCTCAACTGGCCATTTAGTTGGTGGAGAGAAACCATTAACTAGGCATAACAATAAGGGAGGGAAAATCTGGTAATTTTGTCCCTTATTCTTTCCACTGTGTCTGGAATCCTTGTCTTGCAGTTCAGAGATCCACAATGGCTGATACAGCAGACCGGATATTTTAACTTGTGTTTCTTTTCACGTAATTTTTATATCCATTTGCCTGATAAAGTGTTTTGGGAGAATTTCAAGGCTTATACCACTCTTGTAGTGCTTTAATGATCATAATAAAATTATGGAGGCAATGTGGAGTAGTGGTTTGAAAGTTGGATGAGGACTCTGGAGACCAGGCTTCAAATCCCTGCTTGGCCATGGAAAACCCAATGGGTGATCTTGGGCACATCACACTCTTTCAGCCCCAGAAAACCCTGTGATAGGTTCATCTTAGGGCTGGCAATGGCAAACCCTCTCTGAACGAATCACTGAAAGAAGACCCTGCGATTGGGTTACTGTAATGGATCTGTGAAATGGTGGGAGGTGTGGATTCACATCGAGCACTACACTTGGGTTCCTGCCATTTCACAGATCCTCTATCGCTCTCCAGCCTCACTTACCAAACACAACACAAGTAGTGAATGAATGAGGTGCGAAGCTATTCCAAAAAGGTACTATATTCCAAAATCCGAAAATATCTGACATACAAAACACTTCTGGTCCCAAGCATTTAGGATAAGGGATACGCAAACAGTATTACCCAACTCTGCTTTTTGCTTTTTTTCCCCCTTCTCCTCCCAGGAAACACTGGTGAACTTAGCTGGCCTACTCTTCAGCCTTGTCCTCATCCCTCTCGTGGCTGACAATCTCCGGTGAGTAAATTGCTACCATGACAAGTTGAAGATAAGGCAAGATTTACAAGAATATAAGGCAGAGGTGGTTGACTGCCAGAGGTTGGGAGTCCACCCTGGCTTTCCATGCACACCTCTACTGTGGTCCACCTGTGGAAAAGAATTACTTTTGTTGGAAACATTTCAGGGGCCAAAATGACCCCATTTTCCTTAGGTGGCACTGGGCAATTTTGCCAGAGCCTCCTGTTTTAGATCCAAGAGAAGTCTTTACTGCATCAAGAAGTCAACTGGGCGTGTGGGGACATTTAAAAAAATGTATTTTTCTTTAAAAAAATTAATTGAGGGATACTAGAAACATAAAACATAAAAATGGCTTTAGTGGTGTCATATACTCACAAACTACACTTTCCCCACCCCTGATAGAAGGGTTTTACAGAAGAGAGTGAAAGGGAAGAGGCCCAGCTGCAGGGAGGTATCTGTGGCCCTTCAGATATTGCTGATTGCAGCTCATATTCCTCCTGACCATTGTCTATGCTGGTGGGGTTGGTGGGAGTTGCAGTCGAGTGAAATTTGGAGGGCTACAGGTTTCCTGTCCCTGCACTGCCTTGTCTTCTGGATTCCTTCCCCTCTTCCTTCTTATTCTCATCGTCGTCATCGTCACCTGTATAGCGAGAGCAATTAAAAACAGCTCCCTGCTCTCAGATTCTAAAGACATGGGACACAGGGAAAGGGGATGGTGGTGGGGGAAGCCATTAAGTCCAGCAGAAATTGCTTCTTCTCTCCTTCCGAGGCCAGGGCAGTGACCATTGGGATGCAGGGAGGTCTCTTCATCTTCCTTTCCCTCTGTGTCTCTTCAGCCTCACCTACTCCCTCTATGGCCTCTTCACTGTTTTGCATCTCTACGCCAACTATCGAGCTGTGAGGGCTGTCTGTATGGAGACCTTCAACCGTGCGCGGCTCTGCTTGGTCTTGCGGCATTTCTTGCAGTCGGGGAAAGTCCCAGGCCCAGATGTCGCCAACCCTCAAGAACCTCTGCTGCTAGGTAACTAGAAGGTCTACTACACAGTCAGTACTCTGCAGTTGCTTGGTGGGCTGGGGCCTGGGGTTACACCATACCATTTTCATGTTCCCTGGGATTCCCCAGGGCTCCAAACTTGTTTTAGATTTTTTTAAAAAAAATTTCCCCTCCAAACACCTTCTAGAAGCTATGGGGACATTTTTGCCACATGTCTTTCTCACCCACCCCAAATTAGGCCTAGGAGAGGCCTTTTTAAAAAACAGGAAATGAGGAATGACTTCTACATCACTTCCTGTGGTAAAAAAGACCTCTCCTGGCAGGGTAGAGACGTGGCAAAAATGTTCCCTGCAGCTCTTAAAGGGCATCTGGGAGCAAACAATTATTTTGAAATGTGTTATGGTGGGGATAGTGCCTTCCATGGGCTCCTTGGCCCTCAAGCTTCTGGCAATTGTCCTACTGTAGATTGAAAGGCTGGATGATGTGGTACAAATGTGCCCCTCTCATGAGAGAGTCCTTCTCTGCCCTATTTTAACTGTTTGTCCATCATATCTGTGCTGACAGAACAGCTACAGAACATCTATTGAACAGCTATATATTTATTAGTTACTTTTATGCCATGTCTTTTGCCCAGTAAGTTTAAGGTGCCGTATCTGGCTCTTTCTGCTCCTTCCTCCTTTATCTTCACAACCTCCCCTCCCCAGAGTGCATCAGGCTGAGAGGCATGACTGGGCCAGAGTCACCTAGTGAGTTCCTGAGCTCAAAGAGGACCAGGACTTGGATCTCCTAAGTCGCAGTCCAGCACTCTTGTAAGACCACGGCCGGCCCCTCCCAAAACTGCAAACCCCAGGATTCCATAGGATGTTGAAAGTGGAATAATCATGCTATAAGAGTGTAGTGTGGAAATGGCCCACAAGTCCCAGCAGCCCTAGCTTAGCCAGTGGGGAAGAGCGTTCCAGTCTCACAACATCAGGAGACATTATTTCTACCTCTGCTGTAACCACTATGCCAACACATGTCATATGACATCTGTGTAGTAGGCTTCTGTCAGATCCTAAAACTCCCAGTCACTGTAAATTAAGTGTACGATGGTGCCCATACAAACATTGAATTTATTTCTGTGACTAGGGTTCAGACAGCAAGTCAGAATGACTCTTGGAGCTCCACTTCACACAGTAACTTCCAGGTGAGCAGTAGCTCCTTCGTGTTCCTTGCCTTACACTTGTTGAGGAAATCCCTTACCTACATAAGTATATGTGGTTATGTGTACATTCACTGGGTGCTTTAAAGCAGGGATTGAATGACTGTTGATTCTCAGTATTAGCAAGAGCTTGGACTAAGTGACTTTTGGAACATCTTTTAACCCTACACTTCTGTGACTTATTTATAGAGGCCTGTGCACATATGCACCCATTTTTTAAAAATTTGAAATTGTTTAATTTATTCGTCTGCCCTGGGCAGGTGTTTATAGACACTTTATAATATTTACGCTATTAAATGACACATTTCTAGGTGCAGTTGTTCCTCCCAGGGCCCCAGAAGATGTTGCTGTTGTATGCGATTTCCCTACATTTCCAACTTAAGGCAACCCTAAAGTGACCCTGTTGTGGGGTTTTCTTGGCAAGATTTGTTCAGAGGAGGCTTGTCTTTGCCTTCCTCTGAGGCAAAGAGTGAGTGAGACTTGGCCAAGGTTACCCAGTGGGTTTCCATGGCTAAGGGGGGATTTTAACCCTGCTCTCCACAGTCATAGTGCAACACTCAAACCACTACACCAGGCTGGCTTCTTGTACTTCATGACAAACCGAAGTTTGCCCATTTCGTTTGAAGCTACCACCTCATCTTTGGAGCAGCTCCTTCATTTATGGCATTAATGTATTTCTCTCCAAACCCTAACAGTGTTGCTGAATTCCAGAGAGCTCTTGAGCAGAATTCTACAAATTACTTAATCTTCTTCAACAAAGCAGCAGGTGGGTATATGAGAAAGTTGGGTGTAAGAAGCGTATGGGTATCAAGGCACTTTGGGAAGTTTATGACATCATGAGTGTGGAAAGACACTGAGGAAAGGGTTTGCCAATTTTCTAGTCCTCAGGGCTGGAGAGCAAGACTACACAACCATCAGCCATTTCCATCCCCCCATGGATTGGAGTGACCATCCATCACCCATCACTAATATCGCCTTCTTTTAATTTGAAAGTAATATTCTTCCAGTGGGAATTTTAATGCATTTTTATCCCATCCTGCTTATTTACCTTTGTCCCTTCTGGAGAAGTCCTTCTACTGAATGATTTGTGCGAGAAAGCTGAATTGTGGATGTCTCCAGGGCAGGCCTTAACTCTGGCAAAGGAAGGATGAACTTTGACCCTGTAAGAGGAGAGGGTAATTGGGAAAGTGCTCATGCCAAAAAAGTATTTATTGCTTTATAGACCTAGATGACAGCTGTTTTCTGATTACTGCTAAGTAAAGATGGTGTAATGTATAGTTCACAGTGTAGAATAAGAAAACTGGATCAGTGATTCTTGTTCCATTTCTTTCTGTGTGCCTGTGTGCTTGAGTGTATATGAGAAAGAGAATCTATGTTTGTGAAATGGAAAGCAGAGTTGTTTTGGACTGTAGCTCCCAGAATCCCCCATTCATGCTAACTGATGGATTCTGGGAACTGTAGTCCAAAACAATCACATTTGCAGTCTCTAACTGGGAGAGATTTCCTAGTTGGGCTCCTCCACCACCTGGGTCCCTTTGTCTCCCACAGGGACTGTGTCCATCCTCCTCCACAGACAGGCAGCTAGTGTGGATGTAATTAAAGCCTGCACCCACGCCCTTCTCTTGGAGGCCCTGCTGTACTGGGATGTGGATTCATGGGTCTTGGAAAAAGAGTCGTTTCTGGCTGTGCACCAGCAGCTATGTGAAGGTGATGAACCAGGAAGTGAATCTGGGAAGTGATTGGGGGAAGCACATATGCAGTGTGAACGAGCACACATTTAGAGGCTTGTGGGTTGCAGAACTGGGAAGGATCTCTCTTTGAGACATGGGGGAGCTGTTCTCAATCTAAGTAGATGATGGTGAGTTAGGTGATCTGTTGGCCTACCCCAGCATAAGGCAGCTGCTTATTTCCTTACTATTTCTCATATAATATTCTAGAAGAGATTTTTCCCATTCCTATTTGGCTGCTTCTTGTCTTTCAGTCTGCTTTATAGCCCAACATATCCTTGAGGAAAATCAAAGACCAAAGTACAAAAGCAGGGTTACAAGTGAATGTTAAGAAAACCAAAATAATGGCCACAGATGATTTACATAACTTTAAAGTGGACACTGAAGGCAGTGATATAGTCAAGACTTTCTATACTTTAGCTCAATTGTAAATCAAATTGGAGACTAGTGAAGAAATCAAAAGAACACCAGGACTTAGAAGATCAACTATGAAGGAACTAGACGAGATCCTCAAGTTTTGAAGCTATTGAATTCCAAAGTCAGGATTGCCCATACCATAATATGCATTTCCAATTTATGTATGGTTGTGCTTAGTAAAATGTGAGGCCATAGAAGACAGCATTCCAGATGGATAGACTTGATCAAAGAAGCCACAGCCCTGAGTTTTCAGGACTTAGATGACAAAGGGCCTTGGAAGTCTCCCTTTCCTAGGGTCATCATAACTTGAAGCCACCTTGCTGGCAAGTGACATCAATGATATCCTGAGAGCTCAAGATGGGCAACAAAGCAGATTTACTATGCAAAGGGATTTCTTTTTCTTGATACACTCCTGCAGGGTAATCCATTCTGATCTTCTTTCTTTCCTTTTTCTGTCATTCAGAATCAAAGAACAAGGACTGTGCTGTGGTTTCGGAAACACATAGGATACTGGACAGGCTATTCCCCAAATTTTTGACAGGTACGTCATGTAGGAGTACTGAGACCATTACTTTAAAAATTTGGATTCTCCACTGGGAAAAGTCAGATTTCTCTACCTGAGCATGTTATACAAGTTAACCAGGTTTGCATTCAACTGAGTGCTTCATTTAATGTGATACAGCTATGCTGCTAGATCAGGCGTGGGTGAAGTATGGGCTTTGGACCACAGACAGTCTTCTGGGCAGCAAAGTGTGGCCCTTGAGGCCCCCCTAAACTCCCAAGCCCCTCAATTTTAAAAATTTGAGGTAATTTTTTTGCCCTTCTCCCCAGCTCAAGACTGCTGCAAAATATAGCATTTTTACTTCTCACATCCTCAGATACCTCCTTCCTGGGAAGGAAAAAGAAAAGCTACAAAATGGCCCAGATTGAAACTGAAAGTGATACAACATCACTTCTGGTGGCACTGGGTTTGCTGGTGGGCAAAAATTGCCCCCTGCCCCTCCACAGTTGCCCTCTCCTGTGATAGATCATGGAGAAGGGTATAGCTCCACCCCATATGATGCTGGTGCTCTTTGGCTTCTGAACTTTCATCTGGCTTTGACCCAAATTTGTCTTTATAAGTCTTGGGACTAGAAATTTGCTTTCTTTTACAATGAAAGCAGAACTCTTTCCCATTTTATATTTGCATGAAAAGAAGGGGGAAGAATCCTCATCTCTGCTTATATGTGACCCTCCTCTGTTGCTCTGCAGAAAGGGGATAGCAAGAAAGTCCAGATGCATTATTTATAGATGTCTTAACCCTTTTTTTCCCCCATTTTGGACCCATCTGTCTCTTCCAAGGATTGACAGTGGCAGGATGGGTGACAGAACGGAACCTTTTGGGCCCTGAAGAGTGGCGTGTAGATTGGGCCATTGCTGGGAAGAAAACATTTTGACTCTGGGAGATTCCTGAAGATCGGCTTATTAAAGATGTGACTTGTTCTTCACCTCATAAAAGATGGGCAATACTGTAATATCAAAAGGGAGGAAAGGTGCAGATGGTGTACCTGCTCCCTCTTTCCCATAGCACTTGATTTGGGAGTGGGGGCCAAAAAAAAATCATTTTATATAGGTTTGACATGAGGTCTTTAATGTTTTCTTTGAGAAGGATTAATATTATGTAAACATTTAAATATCAGTATTATTGCTGTACTGATTGTTTCCAAGGGTATTTATCTAGGCCAGTGCTAGTTAAGGGCGATCTGTTTCCTGACCCCCAAGGAATGTATTCTATGCATGGCAGGATATAAACTGGGAAGAGAAATTTTCTTCCTCCATGGTCTGTGTTTGTTTATGTAGATGTTTTGAAATTCCAGCAACACAGAGTGAGTTGCCTGTATCTTTATTCAGAAGAGAAGAATATTTGACTGTTGCCTTTAGTTCAGTCTGCACAAATACACAGATGTTTTTTCAGCCAGATTTATTTTCAGTTTTGCCTGTGTATGTTTCTCTTTTCCAAAAGCCTGGATTTGGCTGGATATTAGTGGGGTGGAATGTAAGCACCTTATGGAAGATGCAGTAAACTGGGATTGCCTGCTCAAATTTGAGCAACAAATGGAGAAGATACTTTTGTGCCTTACTCCAACAAAGCAATTGGCTGAGACCACTGGGCAATGTGTCCAAGCTGTGGGTAACATATACATTTTGGGCAGTGTTGAGGGTGCAGGCAGCATGGTGAATGTATGTGGTTGGCACGCCAAGGTGTAAGCTCAAAGAGAGAGGCAGTGTAAATAACCTTACCCAAGGTACTAGAATGAGTAAGGGCACAGACTGGAAAGTCCCAGTGGCTAAGTCACCAGGATAGCTACGAAGAATGTGACATTTTCACTCCCAATGCCAGTTGCTTTGGTTGGCTTGTATCTTCCACACTATTGCTTGTGTGGCTTGCCTTTTCTGCAGCTTCCAATGATGGACAAATCTTATCAGTATAGGCCTTTACTGGTTCCTTATTTTTCATTCTATTCCTTTTCCATTTTACTTTACAACTATTTTTAAAGCCCATATGAATTTTGGGGGGCACCTTTTTGTGCTACACTCATGTTGATGTGCAAACGTCTATGTTTTTGCCAGGGTTGCAAATACTGTGCTCTTAATATAATGCTCTTTCGTAAAATTGGCATTTGTATGCATTTTTGGGGCATGTATTCTCCTCATATCTGCATTTTTATGTGGATTTGTTATTCAGGGAACAGCATTGCAGCATTCTGAGAAGGGCAAGTACTGAAGGATAACAGCTTTCCAAGTTGACTTACTGACTGAATAATGGGAATTTGGGAATTCGTATCAAAAAGAATGGGGTGACAACATAGGAATAGATGAATGGAAGGTGACACGGGCTAACTAAAAAGGCCCTTAAAAATAGGGGATCTGAATCCTTCCAATTAATAATGATACTCATTAGCCTGGATTACATAGCTTAAAGTTTCATCTTGGATGATTTTGTCTTGTGGACATAGGCTAGTTCCAGTTTGTTTATTGTATGATTGATTGTATTAGTTGCCTTTATTTTCCTGTTTCTCCTCCAATAAGCTCAGGTACATAGGACTCTTCCTCTCCATTTTATTGTAACAGCTGTGTGAGGTAGGTCAGGTTTAGAATGAGCTACTGACCCAAGACCACCAAGCAAGTTTTGTGGCTGAGTGGAAACTTGATCCTGGGTTCTTCAAGTCCAACACTCTAACCACAACACTTCACTGTATCTCACGGTTTATGTTGATACTTCCACTGTTCCTTGAAGGCTGAAAACTGTGTGATGTGCCCAGGTAGGTTGGTGGGCAGGGATCAGAGTTTATGGTGAGATATCACAATGGGTGGCACTCAAGCATAAAAGCCCCACAAGAAAGTTGCAAGAGCCATCATGATGAGAGCGTTAATGTTGACCACACGCCTCCAGACTGGGTGCTCTGAAATGTCTGTCAGGTGCCTCAGCTTTTCAGCGTTGGCATCTGGGCTCAGCTCTGTCTGCTGTTGGTCGCTTGTCTCCATCCCGCAGAACCAGCTCAGGCACTGACGCAGTTTGCCTAAAGAGGGTGCTGCCTTCTCTCCTGTGAGGAAAGAAGAAGAGACAGAAGGTGATGGAGTTGGCTATTGGGATGTGACTGGGGCCATCCCGAGTGAATGAAGCTCCCTAAGAATTAGTGGGTGAGCTGGGGGGGGCATACCACAAATAGTTGGAGAAGATACCTTTTGTTCTTCAGCTGACCATGGTGATGGGAATTGTGATAGTCCAGAAAGTAACTTTTTCAAGAATGAGGGGTTCCTGCTCTCTGTCTAACACAGCACCTTTAAGTTGCCTCACCTTCTACTTCTAGTATGTGCTCCAGCTTTCCATTCTTGGCTTGGGCCATCTCTAACTGTTCCCGGTGGTGTTGATGGGCAGCCTCCTTTAATTTAGCATCTTCCTCTTCCTCTGTGTCAAGATCTATCCGCTCCTCCTTACTGTGCCTGAGGCTAAAGACCAAGCGATGCAGCTGCCATTGCAAGACAAAGAGGTTTTATTTTAAAATGATGCCTGGATGGAAAAAACTGAAGGGTGAAATGAAATCTAAGTGTGCCTGAGTGATTTATGGGACATAATTAGAAAAAGGAACAAAGACATTACAAAGAGTACTAGAAAGAAAAACTGCTGGATTGAATTATTTTCAGAAATTCCGATCCTTTAACAGAGGTACAAACAAGGACATACTACACATATTAATACAAGAATCCTCGCTACTGCATATATAATGAGAGGTATCTTCTCAAAGAGACTTTTGAACTTTGGGAAACTGACTTTTGGAAAGCAGATTAATTGCTTTCACATGTCAACTCTAACTGACCCCTGTAAAGATCTGAACAACCTGTATCACCTCAGCCAACACTTTGAAAATTTAGGGCAAAGGACATGATGCGCATCTTTCTGGATCCTATTGCATTCTATCCCATTCCTACAACTATAATAAATTTGCTTTATGCCAGAGGCTTCAATACCACTTGGTACTGCATCTGATGAAGTGAGTTTATATCCACAAAAATTCATGGAAAAATAAAAACCCATCAGTTATAAAGGGGCTGCCGCATTTCCTTTTTCCCCTCCCCTTCCTTCCTCCTCTTTAATTAGAGAAAAAAAAATTAAAGTGCCCCTGAAGATGTGTCTTTCAAGACACATTGAATCAACAAAATATTTATTTTTATATACCCTTGAAATATCCGCTCTTCCCCACCCTATTTTAATCATCTTGCTGTTCATTCCTTTCCTCTTTTTTGTTTTTTTAGTTCAAGGGTAGGCAATTATGGCCCTCAAGATGTTTCTGGACTGCAGATCCCATGAGCCTTTACCACTGAATTATAGGGCAGAAACATCGGGATGGGATCAGCTGGCCATCCCTTCTCTAGCTATATGAATGCCCCAGATACAAAGAGAAAAATGCACTGGATTCTTAAGTTCCACCTTCAGGAAGTTGCTGTGGAAACAATGAGATACCAAATCTGTTCCCAGAAACATTTTAAAAGTTTTCTTTAAATTGGTGTCAGAGCCACTGCCAACTCAAGCTCCCTGACATTGTTACATGAAGGTGTTTATGTCTTTCTAGGCCAGAAGTGGGAATTGTGTGGCTGCCAGAGTGAAAACTGGAGAGAGTCCCTCTGTCTTTAATGGTTGTGTGGAAGACGGAGTTTGCTTATTATCTGATTTCGTGACAAGCAACACCTGTTGAAATTCTTTCATCTTTACAAGCATTAAAAGTGCAGGAGCCTCTCCAGTTTTCAGTCTGGTAACCATATGATGATGTTGAACTGCGGTTCCTAACATTTTTCAACATTAAATAGGCAACATAGGGTTGGTGGTTAGTACAGTCCAACAACATCTGAGGCCTCTTCACACTTCACAAATATAGCATTATGATTCCACTTTAATTGTCATGGTTGCATCCTATGGAATTGTGGGGTTTGTAATGTGGTAAGGAACCACACTAGTAGAATTCTATGAAAATTCTAAATGTTGTTGTGTGCCTTCAAGTCATTTCTGACTTCTGGCTATCCTAAGGTGACATTAACATGGGGATTTCTTGGCAGAATTTGTTCAGAGGGGGTTGCCTTTGCCTTCCACTGAGGCTGAGAAAGTGTGATTTGCCCAAGGTCACCTGGTGGGTTTCCATGGCCGATCAGGGATTTGAACACTGGTCAAGAGTCATAGTACAACACTCAAACCACTATACCACCCTAGTTCCCTTTAATATTCTTCCTTAAATTGCAAATCCCAGGATGTTTCCATGGCATAATCATAGCACTATAATTGTGTAGTGTGAAAGGAGGGCCATGTGTTTTTGTTTAACCTTTGCTCCAATCTTACCAATTCAGGGCCCATAGAGGTTTCACTTGTGCAAGAAAGATGCAACCACTGAGCAGTTCTGTAAACACTGTAGTAAAGGCAGGAACTAATAAGTACCTAGAGAGGGAGGCTCTTCTCTTCCATGTGATACTAGTGATATGAAAGATGAGCTTCAGGAGATGGTTAAATAAAGGTGAGTACTAGTTCATGGGGGTATCAAAAGCGAGGGATTTCAGTCGGCACTTCCTCCAGAACACTCAGTTTGGATCATTGTGCTGAATTGTTCACCTGGAATACTTTCCCACCTCTACTTACATGTTTATCATGGATAGGTGAGGTGCAGAGAGAGACACTCAAGGTGATGGCAGCTGTGGCAGAGAAGAGGATGATGGAGAAATAGAGGTAGTGGATGCCGCAGATCAAGCGAGGGCAGGAACTAGGGAAGAGGCAATTCCCTGTCCCATAAATGAACTCTGGGATCATCCGGGCCATGCCGATGGCAAGTCCCCCTATCATCCCCCAGAATGCGCCCTACAGGAGCAAGAGAAAAATAGGGTGAAGTTGGAGGAGAAGTAACAGTAGAGTAACTCATCTTACAGTTATATGGTATCTTCTTCCATGGCATTGAAATCACCAATACAAGATGGGTGACACCTGGCTTGACCACAGTACATGTGAAAAGGATTTAGGAATCTTAGTAGACCACAGGCTGAACATGGTCCGCAGTCTCATGTGGCAGCTAAAAAAAGCCAATGCAGTTGTGGGTTGCCTCAATAGGAGTATGACATCTAGGTCAAGGGAAGTGATAGTACCACTCTCTTTTGCTTTGGTCAGACCCCACCTGGAATACTGTGTCCAGTTCTGGGTACCACAGTTCAGGAAAGAATATTGACAAGCTGGAATGTGTCCAGAGGAGGAGGACCAAAAGGATAAAACACCTGGAAACCATGCCCTATAAGAAGCGGCTTAGGGAGCTGGGTGTGTTGAGCCTGGAGAAAAGAAGGTTAAGAGATGAGATGATAGCTGTGGTTAAATATTTGAAGGGATGTCTTATGTTTTGCTGCTCCAGAGACTAAGACAGGGAGCAATGGCTTCAAACTTCAGGAAGAATTACATCTAAATGTCAGGAGGCACTTCCTGATGATCAGAGTAGTTTGACAGTGGAGTGCACTGAGTGTGGTGGAGTCTCCTGCTTTGGTGGTTTTTAAACAGAGTCTGGATGGTCATCTGTTGGAAATGCTTTGATGGCGTATTTCTGCATGGTAGGCGGTTGGACTCAAAGGCCCTTGTGGTCTCTTCCAACTCTATGATTCTATGATTTGTCTTCTCCTCTTGTGCATATCGCTTGGAAAAATTACTTTTTTGGACTGCAACTTTGAGAAACCCTTAGCCAGCGTGGCCATTTGGGGAGCTGTAGTGCCTGCTCCCAAAAAGTAACTTTCTGCAGCGCTCTGTGCCACAGCCCTAATGTTGACAATCCCACAAAAAATCCTGATAATTTCTTACATTTCTACATCTGCAATACATTAGCCTAAATCCTATTGTTAGTCTTGAATAGAATAGAATAATTAATTCAACGGGATTTACTTATGTGTTGATTCACTGTTGGACAATTGATTTAAAAGGTATAATTGAAACTAATTATTAAGGATTCTGGCTGTCACCCTCCTTTACCATAACATCTTCCATTGAAAGATACCAGCCTCCAGACAATTAGTCCCAGATGACTAGGTAGTGTCCAGATCTAAATTCCCCCCTACTTTTTTGAGGACTTGGGTTTGTCCTTCATAGCTTACACCTCTTCCTTTGCACTGCAAAGGTTATTTTTATGGTTATGGGAGGGTTATTTTTATGCTTACTCACCTGCTCATTGGCCCTTTTGACAAAGACTCCAAGGAGAAAGATGGCAGCAATAGGTGGGGCCAGGTAACTACTGACAGACTGAACGTAGTCAAAAAGCTGTCCACCCTGGGCAGCTTGTATTACTGGGATCCAGGCAATACTGACTCCCACAAGTAGCACGATCCACACCCTGTGAGGGACCACACCAAAGTTAAGAACATAGTACCTTGCAATGGACAAAGGAGGGCAGACACAGGTAAAGAAATCTTAAGCACATAGTTTAATGGAAGACATGGAGAGGATCCTGCTTGCAGTCAGGGAATTAGACAGGCCCTCCTTTCTGGAATCTTCTAAATGCAAAGACCAGTGGCGGCCAGTGGTTCCATTTCAGTGGGGCAAAGAATCTGCTCTGAGTTTTAGTCTGAATTTTATCAAAAAGCCAAAGAGCTGAACCTTATTTCCAAAATGGCTTCTGGACCTTGAGTAGCTTCTTTATTTGGACAAAATCCCAGAGCAGCTTCATTGCCTCACTGGGAAAGACACAGCTTTCTAGATCAGTGGATCTTTTCGTTGCTGTGTGCCACCAGGACTTAACTCAAGATTTAAATCACATGCTTTCTTTCAGCCACTCTGCTTCATTCACTTGCATGTTCTCACTGTGTGCAGAAGTAGCAAGTGCGGAGTAATTTTTTGCTCTCAGTTATTTTCATAATTTTTGAATGGTTTGAGATATTGTAATAAAATTTTGAACAAATGATGCCTATTACTGACAAAAGATTCCTGCTCTTTGTGATCAATGTATGACTGTCTGTCCATCTGTCCATCTTTCTTTCTTAACTATAGAAGCTCATAACTTTTCTTCAAGCCTTTGTGGACTCCCTTTGAGGACATCACAGATCAAGGAGTCCACAGACCACAGGTTAAGAACCATTGTTCTAGATTACACACTTATATGTGGTATGCCAGTTTAGAAATTCTCCTTTTCAAACAATCCTGGGCAATGTAGTTTATGGATGATGAATGCCGGAGATCTCTAGTTGCCCCTCTGAAAATTGGGCTGCCTTGGGCTATTGATGAGGAGAAAAACAGAATATAAATCAAATAAACAAATGGAAGGATTCTTACCAGAAAATAAATATCTGATAAAACACAGTTTAAGCAGCTTGTCACACATGGCAAGTAAATTTCAAGTGCAGCAGGATAATAGCATCTTTGGCTGAGACTTATCACATTACCTTGTTCCTCTTCTGTTGTTCTTCCAGTGGGACACCATTTGGAAAGTGTTTCTTTTACAAAGGAGGCCATTAATGGATGCTTTTGTTTTCAAAAGAAACAATTTCCACACAGTCTCTCACCTGGAGAGGAAAACTGCCATGTGATAAAGTCCCAGCTGAAGATGAGACTTTATCATACTTGCAATTCACTTGCCTTGTGTGATAAGCTCCTAAGTCCATAGTACTTTTACATTGTCAAGACTTAGGATTCTTACATGGTTGGAGAAAAGGATCTTTGGAGCCTCTTTGCCTGTAGCAGGAGCAAAGACCATGTGGCCCTCTGGATGTTGTTGGACTGTACCCACTCACATCTCTGGCCATTGGTCATGCTGGTGGATGATGACACAAGCCAGCAACATCTGCAAGCCCTCACATTCCCGTTTGTTTTCTGCTTAAGAAAGTCATACTAAATGGATGTGGCGGTCACATCTCCGCTCTTTCTCACCTGCCCACTATTAACAACTCCTTCTCACAGGCTTGTGGCCTCAAGCGGTTGTAGATGTCCATGGTGAAGAGGGTGCCACTGCTGTTGAAGATGGAGGCCAATGAACTCATCAATGCAGCCAACATCACGGCTAACATGAGGCCCCGGAGTCCTACAGGAAGTGACACAATAGGGGGATGAAGAAGAATGCATGTCCTTGTTTCCTCCAGCTCAGTACCCCTCATGCCCTGTAGAAAGACTAAAGGTTGAAAGGAACGACTTTTGAGGGCCTGTTGAATCCACTCCTCCCAGTCTTCAAAGGGAATGCTTCAGTGTCAGACACAAATTAATTCCCTGCCCTTACCACTTGGCATGAGGGTCACCACCAGTTTTGGGTAGGCGATATTGGAACACCCCACCTCTGTGCCACATATTCGTTTGCATTCTTCTGGGATGATACAGGCCACTTCATCTGAAAAAATAAAGGCAATTGAGAGGAGGCTGAATAGATATCTGGACTGATGGCCTGCTGCTACCGTTATGCCCAAAGCTTTTGTTTTTATCTGATGGAGAGTCAGCTTGTAAATCTGCCTAAATGCTAGATACAATGATGTTCTTAAACAAACAGGAATTTCTACATGTCCCTGAAATGTAAATGAAAACAGGTAAATGTTGAAGAGCTGAGCCATGTCTGCACTGCACTGTTATGGTGCTATTATTCCACTTTCAACATCCTATGGAATCCTGGGGTTTGCAGTTCAGGGAGGGGCGTTTAGACTTTTCAGGCGGAGACCTCTTGGGCCTCAGGGAGCTACAAACCCCAGAATTCCACAGGACATTGAAAGTGGAATAATAGTGCTATAACAGTGTAGTGCAGAAATGGGCCTGGATATTGCTTTTATACTAACTTGTTTTCCTTACAGTTAGGCTTGAACAGAGATGTCCAAATTGACAAAAAGACTACTATCACCATTCACAATAATAGCAACTGCTGATGGGGCAATGTGGTTACAATCATGGGATAATGTAATTATTCTTGTTAATTAAGACTGGGGCCTGAAGTAAGATTTTTTTAAAAAATCCAGTCCAGGAATTTGGAGCTAAATCTGGAACTATGCACATCTGGAACTGTGCTCCACCTTTCACCTCGATAGAAGACCAGCAGCCAGTCTTGTTCTTCCATGTCTAAACACACCTCAAACAACTTTCCCCAGGTATTTACCTGGATACAGGATCCGGCTGATCATGCCAGGTATAACCATGAGAAACATGGGCAGCAGTTTCAGGTAGCCGCAAAGGATGCAGCCAGCTTTGACATGGGTCAGGTTCTTGCCAGCCAGACATCTCTGCACTATGACCTATGTCAGGTAGAAACAAAAGTGCTTGTTAGGTGGATTCTCTCTTTCAAGAGCTTTGCTAATATTCCACAATACCTGGGGTGAAGAATTGGCCCTGCCAAGACTCAAGGTGAGATGGCTACTCCAGAATGGCAAATGTAGGACATCCTTTAAAGAAAGAACTGTGGGAGATAGATGCTCAGGGGCACTGTCTCTCTGGAAGATCTGTATAAACCACGTGGTTGCAAACATGTATTTTCATGAAAAAGTTCTCACAATTAATTAATTTAATCAATTAAAATATTTATATCCCATCCTCTATCCTACAATAAATCCGACCTGATTTGGACCTGCCCAAAGACACGAAGTTACTGGAAAGAAATACACAAAAATATAGAAAAAATCTTTCACATTCAATTCACTATGACCCCAGAAATTTATTTATTAAATATGCTTGATGGAATAGATAATCAAACCAACAAGAAGTACTGGAGAATCATACTGTATATGGTAACATCTGCAAGAACAGAATTTGCAAAATTTCGGAAAAATGAAGATGTCCCCGAACTTGAGCAGTGGTTTCAAAGTATACAAGAGATGAAAATAGCAGATGCTCTTTCACGAAAATTAAGAAACCACACAGAAGAAGGCATAAAAAACGAGTGGGCTCCAATAGATAATTACCTCCAACACAAAATATAATATACAAAGAGCATTTGAGAGTGATTAGCTGGGTAAAAATACATTATTATATTCCAAAGGGTTTTAAGAAAATATGTACTAAAGTGTTAAGGTTACTTAATAGAATATCCAGTACATAAGGACCTGGATTGAAGGTTATTAAAAGACAAACGTTGTGATATGTAAACAACTGGTAACATTTATGTTAATACTAAGATTCTAAGTAGAAGTGTAGGAAGATAAGAAAATACAGTAAACTTTCATGTATGTAGATAAAAATATGATGGAGAAACTGTTTTTAAATATTTGTTTTGTATTAAAATAATATACAAAAATGATTAAAAAAAAAGCTTTCATGAACAGCCATTTTTCAACCTAGTGCCTCCAAATCAGCGGTGTTGGCATCAGTTGGGCCTCCAAAGGGATGCTGTTCTATAACTGGGATACCACAGAAGAGAATTCCCTCTCCGCTGTACAGAGAAGAGCTCTGTATCTGTACTGATTGCTCATTTTAATTAGTCGGACGAAAGAAACCTACCATTTAGATTTTCTGCCACAGACTCCAAAATATTCTCTACTGGCCCTACGTGAACAGTTGCAAGTTATGTTTGCCCAGTTTTTGGACTGGGCTGGAATGGAGGGAGCATGCTGGAAAGACTAGTGTGGGACTTCAGCTGTATGTGACCTCTGACGTTGAATTCTCTGGTCTTTGGACTCTTTGGATCGGGGCCAGGTTATCTGAAAGACTACTTGCTTCGTTTATGAACTGGGCCATTTCCGCACTACACTCTTATAGCGCGATCATTCCACTTTCAACATCCTTTGGAACCCTGGGGTTTGCAGTTTCGGGAGGGGCCAGGCGGCCCCTCCAGAAACTGCAAACCCCAGGATTCCAAAGGATGTTGAAAGTGGAATGATCGCGCTATAAGAGTGTAGTGCGGAAATGGCCCCTGTGTGGAATTTCAGATTTCCAGCAGAGGGCCTGTTATGGGTCTTGCACCCTCAAGAGGCTAGGCTGGTGAGTGTACGAGACAGAGTTTTCTCTGTAGCAACATCTCAGTTGGGAAGTCTGGCAGGCTTCATCCTTGTTGCACTTCCAACAAGTGGTAAAAAAAGTGCATTATCCTATCTGGCTTTTTATTTTTAAAATTGGCATTTAAAACAGTTTTAATCTTAAACTTATTCTACATTGCTTTTCGAGTCCTGGTGTGCAGAAAAGCAGTTAATAAATATTTTCATAAATATAATAAAATGTAATACAATAAACCACCCGTATCTGTCATTTCTGTAGCTCCTGCTGCTACAGGGCTGTAACAGAACTTGCATTTTTGTGTGAATTCTACGAGGGGGGGGGGAACGTGCCTCAGGATGCTAAAATGGTGGTTGTTTATTTGCTAACAAGCCCAATACTTTGGGCAATTTAGCAAATAAAATGTTACCTTTTAAACATCCTGCAATGTGTCTCCTCCTCCTTTCTCTAGTGCAGTGGTTCTCAACCTGTGGGTCCCCAGATGTTTGTGGACTTCACCTCCCAGAAGCCCTGAGCATTGACCATAGTGGCTGGGGCTTCTGGGAGCTGAAGTCCACAAACATCTGGGGACCCACAGGTTGAGAACCCCTGCTCTAGTGGATTTGTGCTGAATATGTTTCAGTGAAAAAAAGGACCATGGATGGCATTCACTATTGCAGTTTGTAACCTAGCGTTGCAGATCTGAAACTGCTTGGTATTCAGTATGACAATGTAAAGGCCACCACAGCATTTAAGAGCCAGCAGCAAGATTGGGTGAAGGCGGTCTGTTCAGCAGTCATTTCCATTTCCCTCCCACCAGCAAGTGAGGCTGCAACAGTCAGAAGCAGCATCCTCACTGGTAGCCTTTGTTACAGCCTTGCTTGCCAGCAAGGGGGACTAGAGATGTCATTTTCCTAGAGCCCCAGATGGAAGCTGAATGGGCCTCTGCTGATCTGGCTGCTGGCTCTTAAGGTGGGCTGTGGGTTGGGCCAGGAGGATAACTTGATGCAGTAGGTGATGCAGAATACTGGAACATCTTTTAGTATTTTTAGTATTCTGAGATATATCACCTTTTCCCCTTGAGGATGCTCCTTAGTTTTTCCTCTTTTTACGAATGTGTAAATTCCTTTTTCTTCACAATAAGGGAACTATCACACCTTTCTTCACCGATTGGTGCCCCGTGGAGGCTGGGCCTCTCCAACCCCCAAAGAATCCTTATACCTGACATGGGTGCCTTAAGAAGTGTTAGATCTTTGTATAATTTCCTTCTAAACCAAAGTTTGTGCCCAGAATCTACTGTCAGTGTTAAAAATTATCTGTGGAATTTGTGATTAAAAAAAAAATGCTTCTGAGCACATGTTGTGTACATTTCCCAGCCTTTCAAGAAACTAGAATTGAATTGCATAATGTGAAGCTAGAAATAAGTGCTTTCAGATCTCGGGATATAGGACATTTCCACCCTGCACTGTTATAGCTCTATTATTCCACTTTCAACATCCTATGGAATCCTGGGGTTTGCAGTTTAGGAAGGGGCCTTTAGAATTCCCAGCCAGAGAGCTCTTTGGCCACAATAAACTACAAGCCCCAGAATTCCACAGGATGTTGAAAGTGGAATAATAGCACTATAACAGTGTGGTGCAGAAATGGCCATATAAAAATTGTTGGTTTTTTTTTATGTGTGCCTGTGAGTGAAGCTGAGAATAAAGGTATTAATTCATACTGAAAGATATAAGTCTGTTGGCATTAGCAGATGAGAAGCAATTCTTCCAACAACCCCCCTCTACCCATCCCATACCTGATCGGTACACCAGTACCAGAGAGAGTTGATGGAAAGGCCAAGGATAGCTGCCGGCCAAGGCATGTCGCTAGTCACAGCATCTCTGATCATGTGGAAAGAGTCCTCCCGGGGCAGATAGCAGGAAGCGGAGATGTTGTACAAGTCAGGAGTCGGAGACAGCGTCTGCTTGGGAAAGGCCTTCATGTACTTGTCAAATACTCCCTGGTAGCCTCCCACCTCGTTAAAGGCTATAGAGGAAGAAGTATGGGCAATTTTTGGAACAAAAGGAGAATATCTGCTCAAATTTTAATCCTTTGCTTCTACTAACACTCCCATTTCTGAAGCTATTTCCAGTGCAAATAAATTATGGGAAGCTTCCCTCTTTGACGCCTCGTTATCTAATGATTCACTCTTTTGAAGCTTCCAAATTAAGGACAAGTTCCATTAATTCAGTGGGGGTTCCCCTCTTTCATTGGCTCTTTTTACCTATGGAGGCTTGCTTGAAACTCCTTGCATACAAAGTGAGTTAAAAGGGAGAAAAGGTGCTAAGCAGGCTGAGATACTTTGCAAGCAATGCGTGCTAGGTCAGTAACAAATGTACCCTCTAAGCCCTTCATGCTCCCTACAGCACAGTACATGGGATCCGCTTTTCTGACAGTAGTCTGGTCCCCAATCTGTCAGATAAGTGGTGGAAGCCTGTATGAACAAATATATTGCTGAATCGGTTAGTAATCTATCCTGGTCTTATTTTGCCCTTTCTTCTACTACAGCTCAAAATTCCTGCTTTTTTGCAAGGCAGTGATCCTTTGATCCACCAGATGTTTTGATATCAGCTCTCAGAAGCTACACCCAGCATGGCCGATAGTCAAGAATTCTGGGCTGAAGTCCCAAAATGGCTGAGAACCACTCTTGTAAGAGGGGCGCTTTCCACTCTTGGGGCTGCAACTTGTTACTGAAAATAAAGGTGATGGATTTCAAAATGCCAGTTATCTCCACATCAGCTTAAAAATTTTGTTCCGGATTTTTGTCGCACAAATTGTTACTATTGTTAAAGCAGAACGTTTTACATTTCAGACATCCCTTGAAGGGAGAAATGATCACAGTTCAGCACCAATTATATCCTACAATGCATGTCCCAATTTTCTCTCTCTTCTCTATTTTCTTATGCTTCAGCCCAGAGCTTGGAAATGTTACTTTTTCTTTATTACAACTCCCAGTATCCCCTAGTTAACATTCCTAGTTGCTATGCTGGCTGGGAAATTCTGGGAGATATAGTCCAAAAAAATTAATGCTTCCAGGATCTGCCTTAAGGAGGGAATGCCATCCTCTCGGAGGAAAAGGAAGAGAAAGCGGGGTTGCTGTATATGTTGTGTGACTTCTGCTGGAGATGATATACTCACCGAATCCCATGAGAACAAAGGCTCCACTGATCATGACAAATGTCTGGACTGTGTCTGTGTACATGAGCGCTGCCAATCCACCTGGAAGAGAGACAGGAGACAAGTATGCCTAACTGTTAGGAAGCTGGCTTATAGGGAGTCAAATCACTGGACAACCTCCCAGCATCAGCTACAGTCTCATGGGTCTGTGTAGTTTATATCCTAAACGAGTCCCCCAAATTGTTAGGGTTACCTCTGAACCTTAAAAAAAAAATGTGGGGACTGACTTAAAATATTAAGTCTGTCACAAACTACCTCAAGTAGTCTCCACGATTGCGAGTGAGCCGTGAATCAGCCTGGAAAGATGCCCAATCTTGGCCAAAGGGACTCCCTCCAGGAAGAACGCAGCCAAAACCACTTCTTACATGAGCAAAGGGAAGGACTCTTTATTATTAAAAGGAGGGTTTTTGTCGGCGAAGTTGTCAATGATCTCATAAAGTATTCCACACATGTGCAAGAATCATTACCTTCGTGGGACCAAAATTTTGATACATGGTTATTCATAAAGTAACTTCTGGTTAACAATCAACAACGAACCCTGAATTGCACATGCATTCACTCAGAAGTGAAGTACAAGAAATATTGTTACAGGGAATAATACAGCATTGGGAAGTAATGCTGGGAAACCAGGCCTTGACTTGACAATTAAGGACAGCATAATTTTGAGTAGGACAAAGGGCTGACAACAGGAACAACTTTTAAAGTTGATTAGAATTCAAAATGGAAGAACTTTAGTTAAGCAAATGCAGAGAGAAAGAGCAAGTTCCTTTAGCTTGGACGTTTAAGCTGGCAATATCCTCTGTGTATTGAACTGTTCAGGGCAATGAATCTTTGGCAGCTCTGCAGAATAGGCCAGGGAGAAGCTGGGGAAGCCCTGTCTATTTTGTCTAAACTCTTTTACTGCTTCCTCAGAGCAGAGACCTATCTTCACATGTTCTGTAAAGTGGTACACACACCCTGTTAAAGACTAACAAAGACATAAGGCCAACTCATGCCATTGTATAGCTGTGTGTTTCGATCAATGTGGAGGATGGTATTCTCTAATGACTATGTCGACCCACTTTTTAAGCTGCAAGCCCCCCATCGCAAATGCTGGAGAGAGAGGGTAGGCTGTGATAGAGCAGCGTCTGTCTGCATTCCTACAGCTCAACATACAGCAATGACACCACCCTCCAGGGTGCTGTGTGCCCTGCTATTAAGAAACACAGAAGTCCACATTTCACAAATGAAAACTGGGACGCATGAGGCCAAGCAGCACCATAGTGTTGTCAAGATGTCAAAGGTTATTAATGAGGAAAATCATACAAGCTATGAAAGGTTGCAGCAGTTAGCTTTTGCCTGAATCTACAGGGAAGCACAAGATTCTGTCCTTCTTTTCTTCTCCTTCCACTCAAACTACTTTTCACTTTGAACTCAGTTTGCAGCAATTGAAGTAAGCTGAGGACAAAGGCCGTTGGTGGGAGGAGGAATGAGAAACTGAGGCCATTTCCACATTAGCCTATTAGAGTGCTATTATTCCACTTTCAACATCCTATGGAATCCTGGGATTTGCAGTTTAAGGAGGGGCTTCAAAGTGGAATAACAGCACTATAACAGGCTAGTGTGGAAATAGCCTGAGACATTGAAAAAGCAGCTGAAAACGGGTGAAACAGAGAACTAACCAGGCTTATTCCTGCCAAACTAGGACAGTTGAAGTATATGCATCTCCTTCTTTCCATAATCTACTGTATTGGGGGGATTCTGCAGCTTAAAATGTGGTTTTTTGGGGGGGGATGTTAAGGGAGAGACATGTTGTAGTTTTGCCTATGTGAAATTTGTCTCCCAATCAAGGATCTCAGCTGGTGTTGTCGTCATCATCACCATCATTATTTCTTATACAAGCTAGGTTTTTGGACTGCAGATCCCAGAAACTGGCCTTGATGGGTGGGGATTTTTTGCAAACAAAAAATTATGAGCACTGCTATGACTGGCAGAAGCTCTCTGGGGTTTCAGAGACAAATCTTTCCCAGCTTTACTGGAAAATTCCAGAGAGTGACCCTTGGACTGTTCATACGCAAAGCATGTGCTCTGCTGCTGGGCTGCGACCCTTCTGCGAATCCCTTTTCTTTGTTCTTTTTGATCATCCAGCACTCTCAGCCTTTTATCATTTGCCAATTGCCATCTTTGGACTAGAACTGAAAAACAAAAATCTTTGAATGCTGCCCTTTCTTTTCTTCAGTTTCTGTTTAGGAAGGACATCCATCTTCACAGCCTTTTAGTGGGTCCAATTAATTTATTTATTGCTCTATCCTTGAGAAATGGCCAACTAGGTAACTCAAGGAAGGCCATTAGTGGGGCCTGAAAGGGGCTGTTATGTATTTTTAGATCAGAGAGCCAGCTAGTGTCATGGTTTGAGCATTGGACTATGACCCTGGAAGTCAGGGTTTGATTTCCTGCTTGGCCATGGGAATTCTCTGGGTGACCTTGGTTGTGTGACACCCTCTCATCCCCAGAAAACCCTGTGATAAGTTCGCCTTAGGGTTGCAATAAATCAGAAAGCATAATTTGAGCCATGGGGTTTATTGTCTCCCCTCACCCCCCCATTTTGTGCTTTACTATTTTGAGCCACCTTCAGCATGTGAAGGATGAAATAATATATTTTTGCATGCATATTTACCTGTTTAGGTACAAATGCCATTGATTACGTGGCCAAAATGGCACCATCCACATATAAGAGGGAAATAACCAGCAAACTCAGAGAAACACTAGGGTTTCCAGATGTACACATTTGCTGGAGAGATAAGCCTAAAGGGTTGGAAATTTAAAATGACTTCATTGGGACTGAGCATGTACAGTAGCTACAGAATGAAATGCAGTATTCTGGAAAAAGACATGGCTGATTAACTGGAAACAACATCATTCAACCCTCTCATATAATTCCATTAAACATTATAAAATGCTTAATGCATGTTTGGCACTGTTAGAAATTCTTCTCTTTCGTTCTTTTTCATTCACGCTAGCAGCTCACTCTACTTGGGCTTGCTAACCTAGGAACCGTAAATTGGCAACCAATGTATGTCTGCAGCTCTCCAGACAATTGACCTACAGCAGTTACTAGCTGCTGATGGGCTTCCTTTGTGTTTCCTTCATGCCATAAATCACCACACTTGCTGATGGCTACTTAATCAGGCTTGCTTAAAGGACCAGAGCAGGTCAGACTGTTTCTCCTCAACACTCTTCTCCCAGCCATTTGGCAGCCTTACTCCCTATTGTATATGATCTCTCCCTCTTTCATTCCTACAATTCCGGCTTCCTGTTGGCACCCAACCAATCTGCCGCATCCGCCCGTTTAACACTCCTGGTTACCTGTCACTGTGTAAATGGTGGTTATGATCAAGAGGGCAATGACAGCCACATAAATATTCCAGCCCAAAGCTTGTTGGATGAACACAGCACCAGAGAATATGTCCACCTGTGGGAAGATGGAAGGGAGGGTACAGCTCAATTAGTCATGGTGTCCAGTAGATATTGATGCACTGCTGCTGAAAAAGACCAGGAGAGGTAAAGGATTTCTCCTAACAAAGTTGGGCTTCCCAGGAGGTGGGGGTTTAGCTAGACAGGCATGGAGCTCTAATAAGAATTCTTCCCCCCTACCACATGAAGTTGTCCTTCGCGCTCCAAATTTCTAGCATTTCCAAGATAACGATAATGCCAAACACCTAGAACTCTTACATTTCCTGTACTTACGTTAACTTTGCTGGCCCCTTTCCTTTGGATGCCTACGCTATATTTCTAAATGTTCAACTGAAGTTTTAAGTTATTGAAAGGTGAAACATTTGGGCTCTGAAAGAAAATTTCATTTTGAGGTGGCAGAAATCTTAGTTGGGGGGCTACATCCTATAACTCTGAGGCCTGGTTGAGGCGTCAGGTTTTGAAAACTATTAAAGTGGTATTTCCTCTCTCCTCAGGTATAGGAAGCCCAATCTTAACCTTTATTCTGAGATTGAATTTACCCCTCCCTGATAACCATCCCCTCCAATCCTTGATGCCTGGAGAAATGACTTACTGAAATTTTGGTGAAGATATACATGAAAAGAGAGAGAACGGAGAGGTAGAGACGAATTCGCTGGCCTCCAAAGCGCTTCTTCAGGTATTGTGGCATTGTGATGACCTGAATGGTTAGAAGGGGAGTAATAGGGGAGATGTTACCGATGTTTTTCATCCTCAGAGTTTGGAAGCAATACATTAAAAGAATGTATTTGACTGTAACAAATTATTTTCTTTTTTGTGATTATGAAGGAATAATGGTACATTTCAAACAGAAGTTTAATGAGTGAGAGCAAAATTACCACATTGGAATAGCAAATAATTTTTTCTAGTTACTTATTACAATTATTTTTAAAGAGAACTTTAAGATGTTCCGAGAAACATTTTGACAGAAATTCTGCTCCCTCTGACCTTGCCAGAAGGTTTTTGTCATTCTCTTGTCAGTCTTAAGGGATTTTCCCTCCCCCAAACAATTAAAAAGTAATGAGCAACATAGCAAGGTAGTTGCTTTAATGACTTATTTTTAATACACTATAAGAAGGGAAAAAGGAGAGGGAGGGGAAAAAAAAGAAGTCTAACAACACTTTTAAGGCTAAATGGTTTGTATCTTAGCATGAGCTTTGTTGAGTATCAATCCACTTCTTCAGATGCAATGATAGAGGGTTATTAAGCATATTTATATAACTGTGAGAGTGAGATAGAATACATTAAGATGCAGAAAGATGCAAATTATGACATGCACCCTAAATCTTTGAAGCTACCTCACATGGTTGTTGCAGGATACATTAAAAGGGGGATTGGGTTGAAGACTACATAGCTGCACTGAGTTCATCAGGAATGATTTTTTTAAAAAAACATAAAAATCAATGAATGAGTTAAGAGGAAAAATTCCATTCCTTACCCCGGCTGTGAGGTAGACAGGGACAAAGAGCCATCCAAGAAGGAGAACTATGAAGAGTGCCTAGGAGGAAAGAGGCGTGAGATCAGTAGGGATTGGAATGGGTCAAGTTAACAGCAATGGCTTAGCCAGAAGGAGAAAAATGTCTCTAGAAGTAGTGAAGTTTCCCACTTGTTTTTGCTCTGACTTTAACTGCATAATCTCAGATTTACATCCACGTTCTTTTTTTAAAAAAATATCCCTGGTTTCCCTCACTTTAACCTTGAGTTCTTTCTCCTCCTCCTCTTCCCCTCATTGTCATATCTAGACTTGTGCAACATTTCATATATTGATTTTTCACTCATTTCCACTGAGCTTTCTTTATTATTAGTCAGGAGTTATAGTCATAGTGCCAAAGTGCTTTAGCAATATTACACTAATTAAACACTACGATCATTTTGTTTTAGTTCAAATATTTCCTCTTTCTGTTGCTTGATCCCTGTTAAATCTGTGTTCAGAAAATTAACAGCTGTGTTTACTGATGGCAACCATTTTAGATAGACAGCCAAGCAGAGAGACACTTCATTTTGGGAAATACTGGGCTGATCTTTTTGGCATCAAAATCTGCCAACTGTGGGTTCAAGTCCCACTTGACGCCAGCAATTTCAACTGACTTGGGAACTAGGAATTAAAAGTCCTTGGGGGTGCTGGGAGTTTCCAGGGAATACTTCAAAATTAAGAAGATGCCACATGGATCTCCAAAATAAGTGTGTATAAGAACAAAAGCTGGGATTTTGAGAGACTTTTTTTACAGTTTGGAGAGGCTCATAGGCACTACTCCAAAATGGTGCATCAATTCATGGTTCTACTTTATGCTCATTAAATGGAGCAAGTCTTTCATTCCAATCCCTCTGCAGTCTGCTTCATCCTGTGCCTCCCCCTTGTCCCAAAAAGAAGTCGGGAACTGTCAGTTGGCTGCTTACATTCCACTCAAATCCTGCCACAGCCAGGCCGCTAGCTGCCCCAGTGCCTGCCAAACCCACAAAATGCCCACTGCCGATGTTGCTGGCAAAGAGAGAGGCACCAATCTATGGACACAAAAACAAACAAAGAAGAATAAGGCAGTACTCATCAATTCAAACACGGTCCCCACCAAGACTTTGGATCTGGCACTTGTCATCACTGGTTTTATTTTGTTCTCGCAATTAATTCACCCACAGTTCTACATCCCCTTGTATCCAGTTTCCTTCTCACTGCTCTTTTCCTCCATTTTTTCTTTCTCTCTTCTGTCTCCTCATCCTTCCTCCTCCCTTGAATTTATCTTCTCATCCTCCCAATGAGTGACTTGCTTGTCATCCCATACCCTGTAACATTTCACAGATGAAAACTGGGATACACATGGCCAAGCAAAATCAGAGTGTGGCCAAGATGGCAAATTTTATTAAAGAGGGGGAACACACAAGCTAGGAGAGGCTACATCAGTCTGTTTTTTCCTGAGCCTACTGGGAAGGGTCCCCTCCTCTCCTCCCCTCCCTGCTAAGTAAATTTAGCACAAACTGCTTTTGTACTTTGAACAAAGTTTGCAACAACTAAAGTAAGCTAGGAAAAAGCAGGCAAGCGGGAAGAGGAGAAAAAAACCGGGACATTGTAAAAGCAGCTGAGAAAGTGGGATGGCCAAGGATTTGTTGGGATAGCCCCTGCCAAATTCAGACAGTTGGAGAGTACTTTACCTGTTTCCCCAACCTATTAGGTAGTCTGCAACCTGAGAGCCAGGGTTGTGTAGTGGTTTGAGCATTGGACTATAACTCTGGAGACCAGGGTTCAATTCCTTGCTGGGCCATGGAAGAACTCATTGGGTGACCTTGAGTGGATCACATATTCTCAGCCTCCAGAAAACCCCATGATAGGTTTGCCTTAGAGTTGCTATAAGTTGAAAACAACTTGAAGGCATACAGAAACAACAAGGTTTGGGACTTCTATCCATTTTCTCCATTTCCTTGAAGAAGAATCCTTTCTTTCTCTTTGCTTTGTCCCCACCTGTTTAATGTTACTTACCGGCCACCATATCATGCTCCTACCAGCCAAAAAGTATCCCCCGACAGTACCTCGATTGGTTCGGCACATGGACTGTGACGGGATGACAAGAAAAAATAGTGTAATTATGAATGGGTGGCTTAATCTTATTTATTTAATAAATAATTTATTTAATAATAATAGCTGGAATCCTCTCTCACAGTCTACATTACATAACTATGTATACTTTGTTATGTAGCAGAGGGACTAAGAAACTTTGTTGGTGGATTGCAAAGATGTGTAACAGGACACTGGCAAGAATGTCCTGATGCACATCAGGCTCTACCTAATGGGTTTTCCCATTGTGCTTTTGTTCCAATGTGCATCAGTCACTTTGCCAGCTCCCCTGCATAGTAATACAACAGCAGCTCCTTATCTGATAGGATCATCGGACTGTCCAGTTCTAATTCCTGCAGATGTAAGTCCAATTATGAAGATGTAAGTTCCCCATAGGATTCTGGCCAATATGCTGCCCTTTATTGTGGGATCTTGTGGTGGCATATACGAGCAAAACAATTTAAAAAAACATTAAAATTTCAGTTTCAGTTTAAAAATATAAAAATTTTAAATATTTTTAAAATTCAGTTTCAGTTTTAAAAATTCCAGATGAAGAAGAACAAAATGATTTTAAAGAAGTTTAAAACACCAAAGCAGCTAAAATGATACGCATATGCCTTTAATAAGAAAATTCTGGTCTGTGTAACTTTTGCATGTACTTCAATTCCTTAACGTGAAGGGGTTTGCAAAATCTCCATTGCACGTGCACATGCACGTGCGTGCGCGAACACACACACACACACACACACACAATCTTTGTTAAGTAAGGCACTTGAATCCTTGCTTGGTGATTCTAGGCTGCTTATTAGAAACATTTCTCTTTCTGTTTCATATTGTGTTATGGAAGTTCAGTTGGTCAGCTTCATAGGCACAAACCCCCTTACACACCCACGTGGCTGCTGTAGAAAGCAAATAGAAGTTGGGGTGGTGGTACACTTCTAGTTCTTGGAAAACAAGATTTTCACACTGAAACAAGGCAGGCAGGGATCATACCAGGGGTGAAAAGCATAGTCATTCCTTTATGATTTTCGGCTGAATAGTGAGTTTTGCGTTGCTTGAGAATACTCCATCAGGAAAAATAGTGTAGTGTCAAGATGCTTCAAAGGTGAGGAGGGGGGTTACTGCTGTATAAAGACACATTCTTGAATTCAGCAGTGAGTGTGGGGCTTCAGTGCTTGCCCAGAATTGATAGGGGCTGCATAACTTCTATGAGGGCATATCTTGAACATCCCAATTTCATACTCTGTGGTGCCATTTTTGACCCTGGACTCGATTTATCTCTCTGGGCCCCCGTTTAGACAGCTCTGTGCATTCCTTCTACTGAGATACACACCCACTTTTCTCTTGTTCACCATCATCCCCCCCATTCCATGTTTTACAAACTTCTTCTTCAATATCTGAGATATGTTAGAGGGGCACAAAGAGAGAGAGAGAGAGAGAGAGACGTGAACATACACGCAAACAACTTTGATCATGTACAGTACGAAATTCGTTTAAATCCTAGTACCATCAAGATGACAACAGGAATAAAATACATTCTGCTTCTGCTGCCTTCAGGGCTTGGCACATTTATTTGAGAATAATCATTATTTTGTCAATAAGGAATGGTAGCTCTGCTGTAAAAATAAAGTAAAGCAGAATAAATGTGCATGCCTCAGCTTACTGCACTGATTATAACTGACTTCCTAAACAGAAGGGAAGGAGGAAGGGCAGATAGACTGACAGGTAGACAGATACTATGGCAATCAACATCACAGGCCTATTAGGACTTTGGAAAGTCATGCCTGCCACGTGGCCTGTTTCCATTGCTCCAATGTCTGAATAATCATTTGGGTGTGTCCCTTTGACTTCAGGGCTCCAAACTTCACTACTGTAGGCCAGCCCCAGCTGCTCCACTTTTTAACAGCAGAGTTGGGTATCTGCAATGGGCCCATGGGTCAGTTTTCACCTCTGTGATGGGACACAGTATGTTATTTTTTTGGCCACAAAATCTGCTGCAGATTGCAAATCATTTCCATTTACAGCTTCCCAGTTTGATGGCACGTATGTAGGTCTTCGGAGGGCTGTTCAGGGGATGGGCTATTCCATCCATCCCTTCCCCCCACACCAAAAAAAATTCTGCTTCTCCTGAAGGCATATGCCTTTGGGAGTAGCAATGCCTGGGGGGAAAAGTTAAAAATTGGAAAGCTTGAGGGGTTGGGAAAAAATTGTAGAAGCTGCAAAAAAGTCCCTGGAGGCCCCTATGGCTATATACCACATACATACCACTACTGATTTACAGAAAAGCTTGGGGAAAGTACTTTTCCAGGTTTTGTCTTACAGAAAATAGCCACTCCAAGTGTCTAGATGAGTTTATGACCACAGTGCCTGGAGGACAGGTATCAAAAATGTGGTCACAAATGTCCCTGAGAAGGAGGGTACATTGTAATGGTTTTTTGCTCCCAGGGTTGCTTGTGTTCACATCTTGAAAGCCTCAGAGCCCAGACAAGCTTTCTAATAGTTTGGAGCTTCCAGTACTTGGAGCTGCTATTATCTTTTAGCGTCTTGGAGCTGTTTTGAAAAAGTAGACTCTGCATCACCTTGTAAGGGCACATTTCAGATCCCAAGAAGATACGCATGAAAACTTGAAGGATTTAGCGCATGGATATTCCTCTAAGAGGTACTGGTCAGGTCAGTTTGTATGGGACTATGAACTGAGTAGGGGTTGGTCGGCCCTGTGATAGGACATGGCCGCGATGTAGCGACAGGGAGCTGGATGATGAAGAATTTCTTCAGTTGGACTGCTGTCCATACACAGCTAATCCTTTGGATACTCCCACCTTCAGGGAACAAAGTGTGCAATTGCTAATCTGTAAAATGTTACACCTCATTACCAGCTGCTAGTACATTCCTGTACCATGTTAGAGTTGATAATAATTAACTCTTCTGATCAGGCGTGGAATCAAAGAGAAGAGACTACAAAGGACATGTGAAAACCAACAAGAACAAAATGGGGGCAGGCAGGGTCCTTCGGCTTTGAGCAAAGAGAATCTGTGAAAGAGGGACAGAATGTAAAGTGTTTGAGTTCTAGGTTTCTCAATGGCCCTCGTGACGTTTATATCTCATTTTATAACTTGTTAATTTGAACAGTATCCAACCAACTTGTATTTTGGATAAACTTGTATTTACAGTGTCTTTAAATGATTATATGCAATCACCTATACCTTGGGAGAATTTTGGTTTATTACTCAGATGGCTTCTTAAAAAAAAAAAAGTTCTAGGTGCATCATTGTGAGCCCATACTTGATTTTTGGATTCTGATACCTTATTGAGTTGCCTCTTCACAATTATTCTCGGAGTGGTAGATCAAGAAAAATAAAATCAGATGATAAAAATATGAAACACAATAACTAAAAAGAAACAATAAAATGCTCTGAGGAAATCTAAATAAATAAAAAATAAAAACGCAACATTCAGAGTCATTGCCTTGCAACGGAGACAGCATTAAAATGATTAAAAGAAGAAAACTTCCCCAAGCAAAGTTTGAAAGGCCGAGATGAATAAAGGCCTTCTGGCTGAGATGTTCATTAAAGGGTTATTTAAAACACGTCCTAAATGTTTTTGAGTTTCTCCACATTTCAGGATTGATTCTCCACAAAATTTGCATGTGGTTATTTTAAGCAGAAAATAGCACTTTTTGTGCAGGAAACAGCTTTATTGTAATACAGAAAATAATATTTTTACACAGAAATGGGTATTTCCTGTGCAAAACAGCTGTATGTGAATTTTGTGAAAAGTAAGTCTCAAACTGCGAATTTTCTTCAAAAATTGTGCAGTTTTCAAAGACTTTCTCACACTGAGAGGTAAGCTGCTAAAATTACTTTTTTGCTTCCTTCAAGACGAAAATTAGTGAAGAATTCCGTCTGTGTTCTAGATTTCTGTCTGTACTGTGATTGTCTTAGCTGCCCAGCGATGATTTCCATGTCAGTGGGGTAATGAATCTGCTCCATCCTGGTTTTGCTTGAACTTCAAGGTTACATTCCATAGTGAACTGCTGTACCTCTCAAATATGGTCCTCACTTTTAAATTACAAACTAAAACCAAGAGTAGATTCATTACCTATAGATATGGAAGCCACCAAACGGCGCTTGCCATTGAGCAGAAGATAGGCGTGTGTGTGTGTGTGTGTGTGTGTGAGAGAGAGAGAGAGAGAGATGAGAGCATGGTCTTCACGTTGGTAGCATCCTGAAATATCTTTCTCCAAAAAAATTTGTGTGATGCCTACTTTAATTTACCCAATATAATTATAACCTGCTTTATAAATAATAAAGGCATTGGAGCTAGAGGAATATACACTATATGTACAAAAACTAAAATTAAGGAAAATTAAGCTAGATTTGAGGCTGCTGAAAATAAAAGAGCATTAAGTACCTAACTGGAAATGGCTAGTTTGAACAAATATATTTTTAAAGCTTTCTTAAAAGCCTTATAGGTCTCAAAGAAGTGGGAAGAAATTTCCTTAACTGGGGAACTTATTTTGGCACCAGATTAAAAACCTTTAAATTCCTTATTCTGTTTACCTATTCCCTAATGAGATATATTTTACATGGATTTTCTCCATTGTTTTTGGTGTTGTTTTATTGATTTGTTATATTGTTCTTTTGTTTCTGTAAACCCACCTTTGGAAAACTCTTTTCAAATAATATAATAGGTTTCTCTTCAATGAATGAATGAATATATTGTAATGTCCAGTGCTAGTGTTACTAAACTATCTGGCTCTATTTGGCTCTGTGTGAGTCACATTTCACTGATGAAAGCCGTAGCACATGTAGACAAGCACCATCAGAGTGTGGCTAGGATGGTAAAGTTATAAATGAGGAAGAGAAGACAAGCTACAAGAGGCTGCAGCAGTTTGCTTTTGCCTGAGCCTACTGGGGTACAATCTTCCCATCTTTCCCCACCCCCAGTGAGTTAACTGAGTGCAAACTACTTTTGCAGTTTGCTTCAGTAGCTGCAAATTGAATTTAAGCAGGCAAGGGGGAAAAGTGGGAGGAAGAGGGAGAAACTAGGACATTTTAAAAGCAACTGAAAAAATGGAAGTCAGAGGATTAATTGAGACTCTCCCTGGCAAGCTGGGATGGTTGGCGGGAGCCTGCCAATGCCAGTGTTGCTTCTCTCAAACTTCCACCCCAGAGTTAGGGCATCCTCTTGTTTTCTCATCAAGGAAGAAAGCCCCCTTTCCTTGCTTTGGAAAGTATTGGCGTATGGCCTACGTACCCACAGCCCGACTCCGATGACTGCAAGGAAATAGCAGCAGATGACGGCAATGTCCGCAGGGTTGCTGATGGTCACTTTTGTTGGTTCATGGATCGGTGAATCCTGCTCCATGGTGTTGCCAACTCTGAATCTTCTATAGTCAAAGGGTCAATGCCAAGGAACTCTGTGGGCCAGCTCCTCAAAAGAGGAGGCATGCCACACACCGGTGGGTTAATGACAAACTCAGTCATGACCTGTTGGATATGTAATTAACTTCCAGTGTATGTGACAGAAGGGTTTACATGGGGAAATGGGGAGAGCAGTGTGGTGTAGGAAAAAGCAATTTCTATTAATCCTAGCCTAGGTTGACAATTCTTTTGTGAAGGACAAACTTCCTGTGCCTTTGAATACCTGCATGATAGACAAACATCGACAGGCAGAGTATTTGCAATCATTCCATGCTCAGAGAAGCTTTGCTGACTAGTTCACACATGCTCACATGTTCTTCTTTTTCAAATTCATATTTAGTAATTTTAATACAAGCAGACTAGTTCAGAACAAGAGGAAAAAAGAAAAGAAGGAAAAGAAAAAACTACATGAACAAAATAAGTGCATAATGAAAACTAAACCAAACTGAATCAAACTAAATGAAAATTAAAATAAAATACTTAAACACATTACTAAAGCATTAATTTACATTAATTTGCTACCATAGATATCGCATGTTCTTCTCCTGTTAAAGCTAAGCTGGCCCCTCCCTAAACTGCAAACCTCAGGATTCCATAGGACGTTGAAAGTGGAATAATCGCGCTATAACACTCTAGTGCGGAAATGGCATGGGACCCAGAGTAATGGCTTCAAACTTCAGGAAAAGAGGTTCCATCTAAACATTAGGAAGAATTTCCCAATGGTAGGAGCAGTTCAACAGTGGAACATGCTGCCTGGGAGTGTGGTGGAGTCTTCTTCTTTGGAGGTTTTTAAATAGAAGCTGGATGGCCATCTGTCAGGAATGCTTTCACAGTGTATTCCTGCATGGCAGAATGGCGTTGGACTCGATAGCTCTTGTGGTCTTTTCCAGTTCTATGATTCTATAACTCTCTCGTTTCACTTTGATCTGAGAACAACCCCGTTAGCTACAATTTCTGTCTTCCTTTCTAAACTAGGAAATAAACTCTTTGTTTATGTATGTTTGAATGATAAGCTGCGAGCAACTGTAGCTGGTACTTAATGCAAAATTCTTAATGATACCTCTGGAGGCCATCCCTGGGTCTTAGTTTTGTCATAGAACCTCAGGGCCTGGGATGATCCTGAATTGGCACCCCGAGCAGGAATGCCCTCCCTCCAAATCTGAGCCATGAGATACAATCTCAGTTCTGTCTCCACTGTTTCCCTGCCACCCACTACCTTTTCTTGCTTACACTTTTCATATCCTTATAACCTTTCCTTCCTAGTTCGGACAGAAAAGGAGTCCTTCCCCTTCCCTTTTCTCTGGTACTTCACTTCACCACATCCCTTTGGCAGAGACTGTGGACTGAGAGTAGGAGTTTTAAGAAGGACATTCTCTTACCAAGATCCTTCCCTCTTTCCCTATTGCTTCTCTTTTATGGATTTGATGAACTGGGATGGAGTCCACAAAAGCTTCTGCCCGGTGAAATGTGGGAGTCTTCAAGATGCCACAAGACTCTCTGATGGCTTTGTTTTCAATGACCACCAAGACAGCTTTGTCTCTGGGCAATCCTATGAATGCGAAACCTTTGAGAAGTTCTGCTTAGAACTCCTTTTCAGGTCTCTGATGCATCCTTCACTACACAAGTGCTCCCACGAGGGGGTGCTCTATGCTTATAAGGCTCAGTGAATACCACCTGCAATGGTACTGCGCAGCCATTCAACTTAACAAAAATATTGCTGTATAATTACTTTCTAAAGTTGCTGTTCCATTTGCTAGCAATCGTTGTTGTTGTTGTGTACCTTCAAGTCATTTCCCATTTATGGAGACCCTAAGGTGAACCTATCATGGGGTTTTCTGGGGCTGAGAGTGTGTAACATGCCCCAAGGCTACCCACCAGGTTTTTTTGGCCCAGTGGGCACTGAACCCTTGTCTCCAGGGTTATAGTCCAATGCTCAAACCACTACACTATTCTGGCTCTTGTAAGCAATCATGAAAATAAAGATTAGAAAGCAAAGAAGCCCCAAAACATTTAAAACAGAGGTGGGGGGAAATTACATTTAAAATGACAACCCCTGGAGGATTCTGGGAATTGTCATCCAAAAAATATGTTTTCTGACTTAAAGCATAAATAGTTAAAACCATGGAACAGAAAATCGGAAATAACAGTCACCAAAAAACTTCACAAATAAATGCTGGTGGATTTTTCCGTCCAAAAAAGTCACCAGCAGAAACTTTGGAAATGCCTAAAGTTTCTGGTGGAACTAGAGTTTTTATGATCAGGAGGTCCTACAGAGGAGGGTAGCACAACTAGAGCAGGGGTAGCACAACTAGAAAAAGAGGAAGAAAACCTGCCCCACACAGCAGTTTTTCACCAGTGTCAAGGCAGTACTATCTATGGTGTGACTGGGAAAAAAAATATTCCAAGAACTTCAGTCAACAGAGATTTAGGGTTCCTAGGTAAAATGCAGAACAAGGCACTTGTGCCTTTGAGTTTTTGTATAGAAGAGGGAATTTCAGTAAAAGCTGCTTGTTATGTAAGCAACTGAAGGAGATGAAAGAGGTTAGAATGCTGGGATTGACAGTAAGGGAAAGTGTTAACTTCCTTTTCTGCAAAGGCTGCAGGCTGCGGAAAATAGGTGTGAATTGCTCCCCTTTGTTCCCCCTTCAGTAAGTGAAAGTGCTAATTTAGCTCTCTGCAGACCAGCAGATGCAACCTTGAGAGCTCTCCAAAAAGGGTTCGCTTTGTACTTTTATCTACTGAGAAAACGTTGGGAGGATCGCTGACCATGAGCTATAACTTGTATCACTTTCTAAACTAACTCTTTGTTCTCTTCTGTACACGTGTGAGCTAAGTTAATGATGTAATGGAAAGTTAACCAAAAATCTTTTTCTTCTGTGATGGGCTGGCTAAATGAATGATTGATTGCTGACATGGAAGACCAAAGGTATATAGTGATGCTACCTTAATTAATCAGGACGACAGTTCTGGGATAGCTGTCGTCCTTGCGCAAGTAAATTGTTAACAATAAAAAGGCTTTTTTGATTTTTCCCTGAAAACCTGGTCTTCGTCTCTTTTCTGGCCACAACACAACTTCTGAAATTCCTTCTTGTCCACCACTGTAAAAGGTAAGGAGCCATGCTTGCTACACTATGCTCTTTGACTTGGATAGTACAAGGCACTGTTTAGTGCTCTACCTCAGGCAGCAAAATGTCTTGAGCTGGCCCTGCTCCTCAACATTGCTGGGCTCTTCCGTAAGAGATCTGATAAAGTTTGATCCCAATGATGGTTTTCTCTATGACACTGAAAGGTGTACATTTGAGTTTTTCTTGTGCCAGAGGTGGAACCCTCTTTTTGATGTAGTGGTACAAAGTGAGGAAACTGCTGGTCCGAAAAGATATATTTCTTTCTGAAAGAAGAGAGAAAACTGGAGAGGCCTCCTAGACCTTTATGTGTTTACATGCCAAGTAACATCTGCTGAAATTCCCTCTCCTTCACAACTATAAAAGCATAGGAGCCCTCTCCAGTTTTCAATCTGGCAACCCTACCATGTGTCTGAAGCCAATGCCACCCTCCCCGCTTTTAATTGACTGGAAGTTATCAGCAGGTTCATACTTGCTGCTCAGTATACATGACTTAATGCCAAGAACAGTACAGTACTTAACACATAAGCATTTTCTTTAGATGAGTACGTGTCTTTGGGAATTCCTGACTGTCTGGGTTCAGAGTCCCAAGCATGGTTAATTTTCTCCTACTCTCCTGGAATCCAGGCCTTGTCCTCCACAAACAGCTTCCAGCCTTGAGCCAAGATCCAGTGTGGTCTTTTGCCTCTTTATAAAAACAGTAATGCTGATGTATGCTTTCCACTGCTGTATCATGTTATTCTAAAGACAATACAGTAGGACCCTCGTATCCACAGATTCATGATCCGTAGATTCAATTATCTGTGGTTGGCCGGGGTTGGCCCAGGACAGGTGGCAGGAGGTGGCGAGGAGCGTGATTCTGCACTCCCTGCTGTTTTCCATTGGGCCGCCCATGCGATCGGGCTGGGGCCGGCGGCTGGAGGTGAGAAAACAGTGGGGATTGCGGGATCGCGCTCCTCGCTGATCCCATGCTTCCCGCTGTTTTCCTGCCCGCCACCGCCACGATCGGGCCCAGAGCCAGTAGCGAGACAGGGCATTCAGTACTATCCACAGATTTCAGTATCTGCAGGGAGGCCTGGAACTAATCCCCCCCCCGGATATGGGGGTCCTACTGTAGATGACTATGTTTGTATGAAGGTATTCTCACCAAATTGAGGCATTCCCCCCTCCCCATTTACAACTGCAGGAAGACCTGTTTTGGTACATCTCAGTACAGATTAATCTTGAAAGTACACATGTGTGTAATATTTACAGTGGCAATACTAATAGGCATAGCCCTTTCTGTGTATCTCAGTATAAAAAGATGTGAAGGAATCTAGTAAACAAACAGAGATAAAGTCCACTTCATCAGATGCATGGAAAGATTACCTTTGTGAGCAGACAAATATACCAATGGGGGTGGAGGCAGACAGGAGAGGATTATGAATACAGGTTGAGCATCCCTAATCTGTCAATCCAAAACTCGAAAACCTCCAAAACCCAGAACTTTGCCACCAGCTTCTGCTTTAGAGGCCATGGCTGCAGTGCTCCTGCTTGTTCATCCACGTGCTTCCCGGAAATCTGTACAGTATTGCATTTTATGCATACACAAATACAAGTATTCCAAAATTTGAAGAAATCTGAAATACAAAACACTTCTGGTCCCAAGCATTTTGGATTAAGGATATTCAATCTGTTGAAAATGAAAAACATGTGGCTATGGTGATAGGGTGACAAGTACAGTCTCAACAGTCATAAAGAATAGGGACCAAGATGGGAGACAGGTTTTGTGTACAAACCAAGATGAGGAGGTAAACAGATGGAGAAGAGAAGGTTAAGAGGTGGCATGATGGCCAAGTGTAAAAATTTGAAGTTATGTTATATGGAAGACGGAGCAAGGCTGTTTTCTGCTGCTCCAGAAACTAGGATATGGAGCAATGGCTTCAAACTTCAGGAAAAAACATTCTATCTAAACATTAGGAAGAACTTCCTGACAGCAAGAGCAGTTTGACAGTGGAATACACCATGGAGTCTGGTGAAGTCTCTATCTGTGGAGGTTTTTGAACAGAGGCTGGATGGCCATCTGTTGAGAATGCTTTGATTCTGCATTCCCCCATGGCAGCGGGTTGAACTGGAGGGCTCTTGTAGTCTCTTCCAGCTCTGTGATTCTACATGAACAGTGGAGGAAGTTCTTGCTGTAGTGTAAGCTAGGACAAAGTGTGGCTCATTTTTGTGGCCCCTCCGGGCCTCCCAGGGTAAACAAACAAACACACACCTTCTGAGGGCATGGGGGAATTTTAGCCACATATTGGGACCCCCTTGGGCCATTTTAGGCCCAAGAAAACTTTTTTTTTTTAAACGGTGACTTCCAATCACTTCCTGTTTTGAAAAAACAGGAATCTCCTGGGCCTATTATGCCCCGGAGTTCACTGGAAACAGGCAAAAATCCCATCCCACAGCCCCTAGAGGGTGTTGGGGGCATTTGATGAAATTTGGAGGGTTTTTGGGGGGGTTTTTTGCAGTGGGGATGTGGCCCTTCAATGTGTCCTTGAGGGCTAACGTGGCCCCTAGCTTCCCCCATAGTTGCCACCGCTATTGTAGTGCATTGGTAGGGGTGCAGGACCAGCCAAGTGTTGCAATGAAGCTGGCATGAGGACCTGCCTAGCAGTTGAGATGCTAACTCGTGTTTCAATATGTGTAGTGTGTCAAGAAACCATTTATCGAAAAGACCAAAGCCCTTCTTTCAAAGATGCTCTAGCTATGAAGGAAGTTGGATTTATACATTCCTTCATGGCCCCCTTTCCATTCTTCAGTTCTATGATTCTGTAGTTCTGTGTAACTGAAAGGCAACACTTGCCAAACGACGTGACAACACGCTGCAGCATTTCACTATAGACAAAAACGCAAAGCTCTAACACAGTGTACACTGAGCCTCCTGTTTCAGGAAAGAAATCAGAAGAGGCAAGGGGAAAAGTACAAGCCCTCCCTTCACAGTATCAGCCCCAGTATTGTTACCCCACTATATCAACTGCACCGATGGAACAAATTCACCTCCTCCTGACAGGTACAGTATGCCCCTTGACACCGCCCAGAACAAGCAGCACTAAAGAGCTTGCTTCACAGCTCGGAAAGTGGCTTTTTAAAAAAGTAACACGTGTCAGTTACTGGTTGCAGTATTTAGCAAAGAATTTGTTGTTAGTAGATTACATAGTTTGCCCATTGCTTTTGCTCAGAATCATAAAGCATTCGTACAGGTCTTCTCGGCTGGCTCTTTGCCTTGTAAGAAATCCACTGCTAAAGCACTTCTTTCTGTTATTGGCTGCTATCAAGTTGACTTCAACTTTGGTGATCCTGTGAGACCTCCACGAATCACAATTATGAACTGCCTTTCTCAGGTTTTACAGACCCAGGGCTGTGGCTTCCTTGATTGAATTCATATACCTTCCTCTTTTCCTACTGTCTGCCTTTAACAAGCATCATAGTATTTTTCTAACGAGTCATGTCATCCCATGACATGTCTAAAGTATGATTGCCTCTGTTTAATCACTTTGGCTTCTAGGTAGAGTTCAGGCTTGGTTAGGTAACTATTTACAAAGTTCAACAAGTATCTTTAGTGATCAACAAACTGTTGGTTATTTAATTTGCTATTATTGTATTTGGACCACAAGAGATGGGAAGATGTACTTATGGGGTTTTCTACCTCAAGTGCCAAGATAACTTAGGGTAAATCCACATGGCACAGTTGTAGCCATTTCATACCACTTCAACTGCCTTGGCACCAGTCTCTGGAATCTTGGAATTCTTAGTCTCTGGAATCTTGGAATTCATCATACGTAGATTTCTGCCCTGTACTCTCCCGAACTATACCACTAGAACTTTGTGGCACAGAAGTCTAAGTCCCTTAGCAAACTACAAATCTCACGATTCCGTAAGATGGACCATGGCACTTAAAGTGGTATCACAGTGCTACAATTGTGCAGTGTGGACACAGTGTTAGCTGGCTTTATGTACTATGTACAGGCATACATAGCTGGCTTTACTCACTATGTACAGGCTTCCCACATGTATTTGATAAGTGGGGACCAGAACACTGTTAAAAACTGGAAATCATTGAAATGTGTAACCCAGACTATAAGAAAGCTGGGCCAGTGGCAAGGCTGCTATGAGCATCTTTCCGACTGAATGAGGTTTTGAGAGGGACAGGATAAATGGAACAGTGGAGAGAGGCAATTCTGGTTACTGTCAAAAGAGTGGATTGTTAAAAAGTAGAAGGTTTGAAAAGCAAAGGCTGCCTGCATGTTGACTTGGGTGGACGATGCAGGGAAGGGGAGAGAAGAATGTACTGCTCTGTCTGGGCAGAAAAATGTCTCAGGCCAGCCCTACACGTAGCACCCTATAATCTTAGAGCTGGAGGAGACTGCAAGGGTCCTCTAGGACAATTCCTGCCATGCAACTAAAGCACCCCTGAAAGATGCCACCCAACTCCGTTTAAAGGCCTCAAGGATGGAGCATCCATGAGGCAGTCTACCCCACCATTAAACGGTTCTTACAGTAAAAAAAAAAAAAAAGGTTCTTTCTAATGCTTTCTAATGAATATCCTAGTCTCTAAAGGAGCAAAAAACAAGCTGCCTCTGTCTTCTCCATGGCATCCTTTCAGATATATAAAGATGGCCATTGTGTAATGTCTCAGTCTTTCCTCCTCCAAGATAAACATCCCCAGCTTACTAAGTAGTTCCTCATACGGCTTGATTGCCCTTCTCTAGATGCACTCTAGCTTTTCAATATCTTTTTTGGACTGTGGGATCCAGAACTGGACACAATATTTCAGGTTATGACTTTAGTGGTTATGACTTTGGTTATCAGTTTGTCTAATACAGTCTTTTAACACAGTCCATTATGGATGCGAGAAGGGAGGGAAGGAGAAAGAAAGTAAGTCTTTCTGATGTGGTTACTTCATATTAATTTCTTTAAAAGAACAAGGCCAATGATGGGAGAAAATCATGCTAATGGAAGGTAGAAGGTGGAAGAAGTGGACAGGATGGGCCTCCATGATGAACAGTGACTACAAGGGAAGTACATTTTTATCAGGTGTAGCACTTACACCGGTCCCTCAGCTTTATCTGCAATTACTTCTAGCTGTAATTATTTTTAGCACCACTTGACCAGCCAGCCATTATGTCATCCTTTTGGAAATAAAGATTGCCTCTCTGTCTCTCTCTCTTCTTGGGAGGAGTCATGAAGCAAAGAGATTGGGAAACTGGCCAGAGAGGCTTCTAGCATGAGTGAAGCTGAGGAAGAATGACCAGCATTGGTCTTGAGGTATAGCTGAGCAACAACGAGCCTTCAAAGCCTGGAAATATTAATGTTAAGGCAAATGTTTTATATTAATTTGGAAATTAATTTATTGATGTTAATCACCATAGTGAAAATCATAAAATTAATTCACTATGTCGATTAATATTGATGTATTAGTAACACATCTTAATTCACTAAGTTAAATTATGCTGATTAAAATTACTAAATGTGGGAGATATGGCTACCTTGCCCCCAAACTACCCTCCAAAAGCAATGAATGGGAAATATTAACTAATGCTCAATTCATTGTTGTCACTGGAATTTAACAATCCATACATCCACATCATAGAGGGAAAGAACCATCATAGAGGATCTGGAACCATTTCCTGGAAGAATTTGAGGACTGCAAAAAGGCTTTTTGCAAATATATAAAATATCTCTCTAAGGTCAATCAGGCTGGCATGGATTTGCCAGAAGCTGGTGGGAGACAAAAATCTATTTATCTCCAGTGTTCTTAACATTTGGAAATAGTTGGCTGAATATTAATTTGGAACACCCTAAATTGTGACCATTTTAAAAAGCCATAGGCTGACATCCTACATGATGTTAGCAGAGCAAGGGTAGTTCTACAGGGCTATCACTTCTCCCTCTATAGAAGCCTGGGCCATTTCTGCATTACTCTGTTATAGTGCTATTATTCCACTTTCAACTTCCTATGGAATCCTGGGGTTCCATATTCCATAGGAAGTGGAATAATAGCACTATAACAGTATAATGTGGAAATGGTGTCACATCAGCTCTGGCTGGACCCTGCATTCTTTCAGTTCTTCTAACATAGCTCAGTGTTCTATCTATATTCAAAAGGTCTCTTTCCACGTGAAAGATGATAGCCTTTTGCTTATGTACTGAGTTGGACTCCCTCTGGAGTCTGGATAAATTTCCTGTCATCACCTTTGCCGGGTTGCTCCTTTTGTATTATTGTTCTTTCTCCTCAATGTAATTAACATACTGCTAAATTATTTAGAACTCAACATGCCATGGAAATTAATAATGCAGGAACCGGCTTGGCATCGTGTCAGGAATGCCAAGTCTCCACTGTCTCTGCTGACCTCGCATTGGGTTACTTTTAGAAGAAAGGTAAAAAGGGAGAGAAAATTGAGGAGCTGTGATGGGAGAATAGAAAGTGATGCTAATGTGAAGTCAATGCGATGTTTTCTGTGATGTCTCTAGCCTAGAGAAGTACAACAGAGCACCTCCCTGTTTATTTCCTAGAAAGGGAAGTAGGGAACACGTTGGCTATATCCTGAAATTAATGACTCAACAGTTCTAATGTAAAAAGTATGATAGAGCAAGTAGATGAGTTTATAAGAAACTTAAAGAAACTATAAGAAACTAAAAACCAACCAATTTTGGGGCTACATATTTCTTGAAATAAATGTGGTTCTTGATCGGACAAAAATTACTGGTTATCAAAAGACATATCAGTCTGCATATGTTTGAAATGCAGAATGAACTCAGGCTTGCCAGAGACATTAAAAACAATAAAAAAGGCTTTTTTAGATATGTCCTCAAAAAAAGGAAAAACAAGGAAATAATAGGGTCGCTGCGTGGAGAAGATGGTCAATTAATAACAAGTGGAAGAGAGAAGGCAGAACTACTCAACACCTTCTTTGCCTTTTCTCTCAAAAGGATAGAAGTACTCAACCTGGGGGATAGGGAGCAGGTGAGGAAGTGGGGGGGGGGGAATGCAGCACAGAATAAGTAGAGAAGTAGTACAGGAATATTTGGCTAAGCTAGATGAATTCAAGTATCCAGGGCCAGATGAATTACATACAAGGATATTAAAAGAACTGACAAAAGTCATTTCTGAACCACTTGCAATAATCTTTGAGAACTCTTGGAGGACAGGAGAAGTCCCAGCAGACTGGAGGAGGGCAAATGTTGTCTTCATCTTCAAGAAGGGGAAAAAAGAGGACCCAAATAATTATTGCCTGGTCAGCCTGACATCAATACCAGGAAAGATCCTAGAGCAGATCATTAAACAGTCAGTTTGTAATTACTTTGAAAGCAATGCCGTAATCACTAAAAGTCCACATGGATTTTTCAGAAATAAGTCATGTCAGACTAATCTTATCTCTTTTTATGATGGGATTACAAGCTTGGTAGATGAAGGGAATGCTGTAGACACAGCATATCTTGACTTCAGTAAGGCCTTTGACAAAGTTCCCCCTGACATTCTTGCAAAGAAGCTAGTAAAATACAGGCTGGACAGGGCTGCTGTTAGGTGGATTGGTAATTGGTTGACTGATTGAATCCAAAGGGTACTCACCAATGGCTGCTTTTCATCTCGGAGAGAAGTGACTAGTGGGGTGCCACAGGGTTCTGTCCTGGGCCCAGTGCTATTCAACATCTTCATCTGTGACTTGGATGAAGGAGTGGAGGGAATGCTGATCAAATTTGCAGATGACACAAAATTGGGAGGGGTTGCTAATACCCTAGAGAGCAGAATCAAATTTCAAAATGACCTTGATAGATTGGAGAGCTGGGCCAAAGCTAACAAAATGAATTTCAATGGAGAGAAATGTAAAATCCTACACTTAGGCAGAAAAAATGGAATGCACAAATATAGGATGGGGGACGTGTGGCTGGATTGCAGTACGTGTGAAAAGGATCTAGGAGTCTTGGTAGATCACAAGCTGAACATGAGTCAGCAGTGTGATGAGGCAGCCAAGAAAGCCAACGCAATTCTTGGTTGCAGCAATAGGAGTATGGTGTCTAGATCGAGGGAGGTAATGGTACCACTCTATTCTACTTTGGTTAGGCCTCATTTAGAATACTGTGTCCAGTTCTGGGCACCTCAATTCAAGAAGGATATCGACAAGCTGGAGCATGTCCAGAGGAGGGCGACCAAAATGGTGAAGGGTCTAAAAGCCATGCCCTATGAGGAATGGCTTAGGGAGCTGGGTATATTTAGTCTGCAGAAGAGAAGGTTAAGAGGGGACATGATAGCCATGTTTAGATATTTGAAGGGATGTCTAGGAGGGAGCGGACTTGTTTTCTGCTGCTCCAGAAACTAGGACAAGGAGCAATGGATTCAAGCTGCAGGAAAGGAGATTCCACTTGAACCTCAGGAAGGACTTCCTGATGGTCAGAGCTGTCTGGTAGTGGAATATGCTGCCTCCATGGAGTGTGGTGGAGTCTCCTTCTTTGGAGGTTTTTAAGCAGAGGCTGGATGGCCATCCGTTGGGACTGCTTTGATGGGTGTTCCTGCATAGCAGGAGGTTGGACTCAATGGCCCCTGTGGTCTCTTCCAATTCTATGATTCTATGAAACTTGCTAATCATACCCTTAGCTCTTTCCCACTGTTCTCTCTCTCATCCACAATCTCTGGCCATTTCCTCACTACACTGTTATAGTGCTATTATTTCACTTTCAACATCCAATGGAATCCTAGAGTTTGCAGTTTAGGGAAGGGCAGAGCCAGAGAGCTCTTTGGCCTCAGTAAACTACAAACTCCAGAATTCCACAAGATGTTGAAAGTGGAATAATAGCACTATAATAATGTAGTGCAGAAAAGGCCACTTTTTCATCCTTGTTGATTCTCATTCAGGTTTCTGCGCTCTTCACCCTCACCCATGTGAGATCTCTTTCTGTCTCCTAGAACTGTTTGAAGAGACTGAAGGCCCTGCAGAGGAAAGCATGATGTGGAGCTGCCTTGGGGCTCTGTGGAGAAATGACCCCCATCAGGTGTATCTTGACTTTTATCTCTTTGTTTGAGGAGGTCTAGCCCAAGTGCCTAAAAAAAATGGTACTATAGGCTACCAACAGATGTTAATTAAACAGTAGCATCCATGCCATGTTTCAAAAGTCAACTTTTCATGGTCTTGGAGCTATGGCAGAGAGAAATGTACACATAGACTCACATTCTCTTTTATTTTTGTGGACATACGATCTGTTGCGATATTTTAGTTTGGACTACTGAATAAATTTGATTAATAGGTTTCACTAACAAGTAAAACTGGATAACAATGCTCCTAAGACCTGGAACAATATATACCTTAATAAACTGGGTGGCATCTTGAAAGCCAGCGTGGTGTAGTGCTTTGAGCGTTCTACTACAACCTTGGAGAGCAGGGTTTGATTCCATGCTCAGCCAGGAAGAACTTCCTGATGGTGAGAGCTGTTCAGTAGTGGAATGTGCTGCCTTGGAGTGTGGCAGAGTCTCCTTCTTTGGAGGTTTTTAAGCAGAGGCTGGATGGCCATCTGTCAAGAGTGCTTTGATAGGGGTTCCTGTATGGCAGGGGGTTGGACTGGATGGCCCTGTGGTCTCTTCCAACTCTATGATTCTATGGAAATCCACTGGGTGACCTTGGGTGCATCACACACACATAGACCCAGAAAACCCCATGACAGGTTCACCTGGGGGTTGCCATAAGTCAGAAATGACTTGGAGGCGCACAACAACCATCTAGACAGGACTAGCACTACTATTAGGCAGAGCAGTTCAGTCACTTCACGTGGCAGAAGTTGGGGTGTGAGCAGCTATAGCCACTGAAATGTTAGTCACGAGGCCCTCGGCTGTTCCCTTCTCTTGGAGGACAGTGTCACACAGCCTCTCTTACACTACCCAGACTGGTCTACTGCTGCCTGCCTCTCTGATATGGTAGAATTTCATTTCCTATTTCTGAGTGCTGAAATTTCTTTCCGTTCTCAGCCCAATCAGCTTTTGTCTGTGGAATGGAGGTAGGGTGCCATATTGTTTTTTGCCTCAGGCAGTAAAAGGTCTTGGTCTAGCATTGTATCTGTAGGACATTAGTCACATGTTAGTCTCCTAATCAATGGTAATTAACTTAATAAAGTGATCTACTGATTTCAACAAGACTAACAAGTGACTTGCTTCGTCTGGGTTCAGGTCATCATATTAACCTTAGGAAAAACATATTTACAAATAATAATAATAATAGGAATTATTAATTCCTGAATTTGCGATATAGCCCATCTACAGGAGCCATATGATGTATCTGTATCTTGTTCAATCTTCTGCTTTGAAAATTAGTGCAAATAAATAGGAAAGAATTGCATCAGCTGTTTGTGAAGGCTTCCCTTTACATCCTGTTTCTTAGCAAGTTTGAGTTAATACCTCATAGCTGTAAAGTGAGAAAAAAAAGAAGAAAAAAGAAAAAGAAAAGGTTCCACACAAAGGAGCTTTTCTATTTTCTGATGTAGGGAAAAGTAAAGATGAAGAACCCTGACTTGTAAATAATTCATTACAAATGAATTTGTTCTTCATAAGCTGTAAAAAAATTCAACTACCAATTTAAGATGTACTATTTAAATATTTAAAAGCCAGCTTTTATTTTTTGAGTAATAATATTCCAGTTTAATGTAACTAGTTAATAATCACTCTCAGTATATATGAAGATGTTTAATATTATGATCTAGCAAATTAATCAGCAAATCGGTTTTAGAAAATTGGACCTGAATGAATTGATTGTATTTTAAAATACAATCAGTGAGGATGAGGATGGGGGTGAGGATGAGATACACTGATTTCTTCTTTCCAAGGACTGCTGGAAACTGTAGTTCTGTTTATAAGGCTAAGGATCTGAAATGCTGAATTCTAGCTCCCTTCCCAACCACAGTTCCCAAGAGTCTTGATAGATATAATTACTATTAAAGTAGTTCAAAGGCAATGTAATGTTGTGGCTATTGCCCAGGCCAGTGATTCCCAAACTCTAGCCTTCCCAGTTTTTAGATGCCATCTCCCAGAAGTCTCAGCTGCCTCGGCCAGTGATCAGGGATTTTGGGAGCTGAAGGCCAAAACACCTGGAGGACCAGAGTTTGGGAAACACTGGCCTAGACCTTTGGGTGATTCTGATGTAAGGCCATTTCCGCACTAGACTGTTATAGTGCGATTGTTCCACTTTCAACATCCTATGGAATCCTAGGGTTTGCAGTTTAGGGAGGCCCCTCCCTAAACTGCAAACCCTAGGATTCCATAGGATGTTGAAAGTGGAACAATCACACTATAACAGTCTAGTGTGGAAATGGCCTGAGTGTTGGACTAAAACTCCAGAGAACAGGGGTCAAATCGCTGCTCAGCCATGGAAATCCAGTGGGTTTCCTTGGGCAGGTCACACTCTCTCGGCTTCAGAGGGAGGCACAAGTATTCCTCCTCTGACTAAACCTTGCCAAGAAAATCCTATGATAGGTTCCCTTTAAGGTCGCCATAAACGGGAAATGATTTAAAGGCGCACAACAACAACAGCAAATACTCCCCCATTCCTATAACAACTTATATCCCTACGGGTAGTATTATGTCAAATTCTCAGTAAATTGCAGCAATGTTCTACATGTTCAAGAACTACATGTTCAAGAGTCTATACATGGTTACTAAGAAATAAATCCCATTAACAAAAGATTCCCTGCAATTGGTCTTTAATTAGACATTTGCCACTTGCTCCTTTTCCTATAAAACAGTCCTTTGACTTTTAATGAATTTCCACTTTAAAAGAAAAAGGCAAAGAGGAAACCACAAATTAAAGAGTTCAGTGTCAGGGAGCAGCCTCAGTAGCTGATATTTCAGTTGCATTTAAGCAGAGGAAACCTCAAAGCAAACAAAGAAAACAGAAGATGCGAGACCAGTATTAAAAAACAAAACACATTGCAAGCAATCGGCAGTAAGTTTGAAAACACCCAAGTGCAGAATCTTACGAAGGAAGTTGTCTAAATTCTCCATGTAAAAACCAGTTAATTAACATCAGAGAAATAACATGTGTGGACCCAAAACATACTGGTATATTATTTAGCTGAATTTGGAAAACTGACTTTTTGAAGGCCTACAGTTCCCAGAATCTCCCAGCTAACACACACATACACCAGGGAGAATCATGAAAAATAGGGAATAGAGAAGGTGTGGAGATCTTTTGTGTCTTGCGCTTACCTGAACTTTTACATTTTTGCCATTTGCAGGTTCTTGTGTCACTTAAAAAAAACAACCCAGAAGGATGGCAGGTACACAACTTGGCTTGTGTGACTTCACACATATATTTTATTGATTTGTTTTAGGTATTGTCATATCTTGCCCTTGGCAAACTTTCTCAAAGCTTCTCTTTGTATGTAGGCAAATATTTCTAGGTAGGCCATTTGGGAATTGTGGATATTGCTCTAGAAAAGTGGAAATGGGTTTTTTGGGGGGGGCAATTTGGGGAACATATTGGTCATTTTCTCCAGTATTGCCTAGTCAGGCTTCATGGTTTCCCAGAAGGAAGCTGTTGCACTTGGCCTGGCATTCCTTCCCTGCATAGGAATTTTAAAAGTCTTGATGTGGCAACAACTCAGTTCCGACCTGTGATGTTTTAATTGCTGTTGCAGGTTCGGGGCGTGAGCATCTGAGGAGATTATGTGATTGTCCAATAATCCCTGGAAACAAAACAAAATAAACAGTGGGAGAACTGGGAGTGCCAAATTATATTCCCCAAATGCTTAGACCCACTAGGGTTCTGCTAATGCTGGATGTTATGGTAGCATCCCAATGACGTTTATTTTCCCAAGGCCCAAATAGGCATACCATCCAACTGTCTCGATCTCACTGAGAAAGTCCCAATTAACATTTTGTCACTTCACATTTTCAGGAGCTGTTGCAATGTCTCCCACGGTCCCCTTTTGTTCTCTTGTTACTTCTGTCACCGCAAGCTGAATTCGAAATGCAAATGTAGTTTACATTCAGTCTAAGTATGGTTTTGAGAGCTGGACAGCGAAAAAAGCTGATGGGGAAAAAAATCATTTGAAATATGACGGAGAAGAGTTTTGTGGATACCATGGACAGCCAAAAAGACAAATACATGAATCCTAGAGCAAATCAACCCTAAGCTTCCTCTAGAAGCCAAGACTAAACTGAGACTGTTGTACTTTGGCCATATCAAGGGAAGACCTGACTCATTAGAAAAGACAATAATGCTTGGTAAGGTAGAAGGCAGTAGGAAAAGAGGATGACCACATTACAGGTGGATTCTCAATCAAGGAAGCCACAGCCCTGAGTCAAGCCACAGCCTTGAGATGTGCTGCAAGATTTGCTGAGCCTGACTCTGCGAGACATCAGCACGGCTGTTCATAGAATGTTGATAGAGTGTTCAAGAAAGATATTGACAAGCTGGAGCATTTCCAGAGGAGGGTGACCAAAATGGTGAACAGTTTGGAAGCCATGCCCTATGAGGAGTGGCTCAGAGAGCTGGGTATGTTTAGTCTGCAGAAGAGAAGGTTAAGAGGGGCCATGATAGCCACGTTTAAATATTTGAAGGGATGTCATGTCGAGGAGGGAGTGGGCTTGTTTTCTGCTGCTCCAGAGACTAGGACAAGGAGCAATGGATTCAAACTGCAGGAAAAGAGATTCCATTTTTTTTATTAAAATTTATTACAAATAAAATCCAGAAGAATAAAGAAATATGAATGAAGTAGCAATAAAGTAACAAAAAACCTCTATCACCGCTACCCATAAAATAAATCTACAAATAATCTTCTTTACCAATATAAATCCTGCTGTATTAATTCCATCACTTCCCACTTATCCCTTTCCAGTTTATTTTGTAAGTTCAAACATGTGACCTCTGTATTACTGTCGCAACATACATACATACATATACATATACATACATACATACATACATATATATATATATATATATATATATTGTTAAACATAGATCAAAAAATATTCCCTTAACTTGATGAATCACTCCCATACACAACTCCTGTCTAATGCCCTATTACAATCTCAAATTAGGGTATGCAAGTTTTATATAGAACCACTGTACCGTTTACATACCCTCATAAACATATGTGTTCTTACAAATATTATTATATATTTGATAGGGTTACCAACTAAACATATCTTTTCTGTAAATAATTTGTTACCAATTTCCACTTTGCATCACGAGTTGTGTTTGTTGTACCCTTCTGTATATTTGTAAACCGATCGCAAATTTCCATTTCATTAAGTTTTAATAACCATTCATCAAGTTCCGGAATTTGCGAGTTCTTCCAATATCTCGCAAACGCTATTCTAGCAGATGTAACCACATACAGTATTATTCGCCACCTGCCTTTCACCATCAATTGTTGATTATCCAGAATTATATTTAAAAGATACAGTTCTGGTGTCAACTGTATGTTTATCTCAAGCATTTCTTCCATCGTTTTATGGATATTTTTCCAGAATTTCTTAGCTTTTTGACATGTCCACCACATGTGATGAAAAGTCCCTTCTTCCTGATTACATTTCCAGCAATGTTTCTTACCATTATTATACATTTTAGCCAATTTATGTGGACTTAAATACCACTGGTGGAACATCTTTAAATGATTCTCTTTTAAGTCTTGAGCAAGAGTAAAAGAGATTCCATTTAAACCTCAGGAAGAACTTCCTGATGCTCAGAGCTGTTCAAGCAGTGGAATTTGCTGCCTTGGAGTGTGGTTGAGTCTCCTTCTCTGGAGGTTTTTAAGCAGAGGCTGGATGGCCATCTGTCCAGAGTGCTTTGATGTGGGTTCCTGCATGGCAGGGGGTTGGACTGCATGGCCCCTGTGGTCTCTTCCAACTCTATGATTTGGAGATCTCATTCATAGGCTCATAAGTCAAAGTTGATTTGATGGCAGTTACCTACAACAAAACTCAGCAAAAGGGAGAGGAAAGATGGTGGTGGAATATTGCTCATCTCAGTAGGCTAAGGCAAAAGGAAACTGCTGCAACCTCTCCTAGTTTGTGTGTTTTTCCTCAATAACTTTTGCCATCTTGACCACATTCTGATGTTGTTTGGCCATGCGTGTCCTGGTTTTTATCTGTGAAATATTGGAGAATATGAAAAACGGGGTACATTTTACCAGGCCTACAAAAACAGTCGGCAGCCAAGCTGCAACCTTATTATCATAAAGTTGAAAAACAAAATGAAATTATATCTATGGAAACCTATTTCCTTGCATCTATGTACTTATTGTCCTGGGTTGATTCCAGTGAGAATCTGTTATGGAATCACCATGACTCACATTTTATAGGATGTCCGCTTGATGTCATCATCCATTTGTAATGCTCTTGTATTTTCCTGGCTTGGTGCCACAGGGTGGATGCCTTTAGAAGAAGAAGTCTTCTGTATTGAAGTATCCCAGATCTTGCGAGATGTGCTTGAATCAAAGAAAAGCAATATAAGACCAAAACAAACAACATTTTGTACAAGTTGGGCTGGTTCTCCTGTATGCTCACTGGCTTCCTTGAACTTCTTTTCCTGATCTAATGATTAAACCTGGCCATTGCAATGGTTTCTAGGAACTCCTGCTCTAAGCAGAACTTGGGTGAAAACCTTTTTTTTTTTGAACTACAGCACTCCAAATCCCCTATGTAGCATGGCTAGAATGCTAGGAGGCATACTAAAAAAAAAATTTAACTTCTGGCTAGGACCATGAAACCCTTCCAGTGTCTGCTCTGAGGGTTAACAACATGGGTTAATTGGATGGAGAGCTTTCCCATGATTTGCACCTCAAAAATTGGTTCCAGAAGACCTGAGACTGTGATATAATTCAGTTCTTACACTCATTAAGCTGCCTGGGCAAAGGCCAATAAATTGACTCCATCTCCAGTAAGATGGAGGTGCTCTTAAATAGGTGCCAAGTTAAGTGGTGGTATTAGGTCTTGTTGTGTTCCTCCAAAAAGAGCCAGTTCTTAGTCTGCAGGTAGTCACAGATCTGGTCTGAAACCCAAATTCCTTCAAGTGACATGGCGTTCCTTTGACTGATTTCCCAACTACATCGTAATCTGAACAGATGTCATCTTGCTGCAGTTATCCATGCAGTGATAGGATCCTGACCAGATTACTGCATTGCATTGCATTTGGTGCCACCTTTGAAGAGGGTTCATATCCCCAGCACCTGCTATTTATGTACACCACTCTTGAGATCTTTAGATAGAGAAAAGGACAAAACCACCAACACCACTATCAGAATCATCAACAGCTAGTGTGGAACACAGTTTGCCCTCTTTTAGTGTGACCTCCACACACATGAATGTGAGGTCATGTGAAGCATCACATCTCATTACAGCGGACATTGCAGGTGCACATTTGTTGTATCCATTGACTGCAATGGGATGTGATACCTAGGGCCTTTCTGCACTACACTTTTATAGTGCTATTATTCTACTTTCAACATCTTGTAGAATTCTGGGGTTTGTAGTTTCCTGAGTCCAAAGAGCTCTCTGGCTGAGAAGTCTAAATGCCCCTCCCTAAACTGCAAACCTCAGGATTCCATAGGATGTTGAAAGTGGAATAATAGCACTATAACAGTGGAGTGTGGAAATGGCCCAAGTCAAGTCAACCTTGCATAAGTAAACAGAAACAATTTGAACCTTCTAGAGATCACTTGAAAACTGCTTACAAAACACCTCCAGGTAAGATTTTTTTCCCCTTTCACCAGCTTCCAGTTTCCTTGTAATTTCGATTTTGGTGGCCAAAAAAATCTGTGCTTTTTTTAACATGTTGGGGGTAGCTGGTGAGGTAGGCTTATATGCTCTGCATGTTTTCCTGTTCATGCATGGCCAGTTAGCCATTTTGGAGGCAGCTGCTGATTACCTTACCTGTTATAGGCAGTACACATCAGCTAAGTAGAATACCACTTTTTTCCCAGTTGAAACTGCAGAAGCACTGATGTAGACTAACACTAAATTCTGTGTTTCTCCAGTCTTCCTTCACTGTCGTCCCAGTGCCGATACTGCTAAAAAATTTCTAGCTGGAGAGAGAACGAGGAGGAAAAATGGGGCTGGTTGGCCATAAAAGATTTTGTGAAAAGCAGCTTCTCTGTCAAAGGTTTTTTTTAATTGGAGTATGCTTTACTTTTTTGCATTTTGAACTCAGTTTGCAGCAATTGGAGTAAGCAGATGATAAGGGGGGAAGGTGAGAGGGAAAACAAGACATTGTAAAAGCAGCTGAAAAAGTGGGAGGGTGCAGGATTGACTGGGACTGTCCCTGACAAATTCAGAAGGGTATGTGTAGTGTTTGTCAATCTCAATCTGTGGAATATCCTCTTCAGAGAGAACTTGTGTGGTGTCCTCATCATAACCACTGAGATCTCTGGATAAGATGATCCTTTTCCAGCAATCTTTCAACTAGTTGTTAATTTGTTATTATCAGTTCTGTCACTGGCTTTTAAATAGCCTGTTAGTTTAACATTTGGCTATTGGTCTCAGCTGTCTTTTTTAGGTGTTATATTATTGACTGTTGGCGGGTACAGTATTAATGTAATGTAAACTTCCCTGGAAGGTGTTTGCCAGTTGAGTGGTATGTAAATGAAAGAAAGAAGAGACTGTTCTCACCTTATTTGGAGAGCCCTTCTCTCAATATTTGATACTTTACTTGCACACGTGTACAGGCATATCTCAGTCAACAAAGCCTCTGACAAAGAAAGTCATTGTTTAAAAATAGTTTTTTATGCTTGCCCAGCTTCTGTCCCTTTCCCTCCTTATCTTCTTTCTAGCTGAAGGTTTTTAAGAGGCATCCACATTACAAAGATGGTGAAGGTGGGGTGGAGAAATGCAAGACTCTGCTGTCTTGTACTTACTCATAACTACTACTCTTCTGAGAATAACATGTACCTCCAAGTCAGTAGCACAGCTATGGGCACCTGCGTGGCACCGCTGTATGGAAACATCTTCATGGCGGACTGGGACAATACTTTCTCAGTGCAAGCACCAAAAACCTCTCCTCCGCCTATGATTTCTTAATGACATGTTTATTATATGGAGATATGGAAAGCAATCACTTCAGAAGTTTCACCAACTATAAACAATTTCCTCCCTACTGTCAACCTGAGCCTGGAACTACCCACACAACAAACTCACTTTCTTGACACTACCATGCAACTGCACAATGGACTTCTAAGCACTCTATCGAAAGCCCACTGATTGCCACACGTATTTACATGCCTCCACTTTCTACCAAGACCACACTATGAAATCTATTGTTGAAAGTCAACCCATCAAATACAACCACATCTGCTCAGATGCACAAGACAGGGACTCAGAAGTTTTGGAATTATACCAGGCATTTCTCAAGCTACAGTATCCACCTAAAGAAGTGAAGAAGCAAGGTGAGATTTGTACCCAGAAACAATCTACGACAGGACAGACCAAAAATACGATATGACAGAATACCTCTGGACAGGTCACTACAGTCCCCAGCTGAGACCACTCAAATGCATCATCAGTGAGCTGCAGCCAATTTTGGAGAATAACACAGCCTTCTCACAAGTTCTGGGAGGTAGGCCTTTATTGACCTACAGACTACTCACTTACAATAGCATACATACAATATAGAGAAATAAATCCCGCCATAAATCCAGATGCCAACTTTGTCCCCATATTGTCCCCACGCTGTTTTAATTTTTGCATTAACATTTTTTTTAACAGTATTGTGCTTTTAAAATGTATGCTGCCTTGGATCCTACGTTGGGAGAAAGGTAGGATGTAAATCAAATCAGTCATTCTACTCTGGGAGCAATATCACAAGGGCCAATAACATCACCCACAATGTCAGAGGTGGATTTACTTGCTCTTCCTCCAATGTGGTATATGCCATCCTATGCCAGCAGTGTTCCTCTGCACTCTACGTTGGACAAACGAGAAAGTCTATCTGCAAGAGGATTAATGGACACAAATCTGACTTTAGAAATGGCATTACCTCCCAAACAGTTGCAGAATCTTTCAAACTTTCTGGACATACAGTAAGGGATTTACAGGTTGTGGTCCTTGAACAAGGAAACTGGATTGCAGCAGTTTGCTTTTGCCTGAGCCTACTGGGAAAAGCAGAATTTCACCCATTCCTCTTCTGTTTCCCCATATCAAGTTAATGAGTGCCAATTACTTTTTTACACTTTGAACTCAGTTTGCAGTAAGTAAGCTGAGGACAAAGGGGGAAAATGGGAGAAGGAGAGGGAAACTGGGACATTTCTAAAGCAGCTGAAAAAGTGAGATGATAGAAGATCAATTGGGACTGTCTTTGCCACAAGGAAGATATGAAACAGTGAGATTTACTGGCAGAGGCTTTCAAAAAGAGTACCTGGCTGAGTTAGCAGTACCTTTCTGTAGAAGAGAGAATGTTCCTATGCAATTCATTCTAGGACCTGTAGTTCAGAGAGATGTATTGTTCCTTTGTGGCACAGCATCAGGCATTTGCTTGCACCAAGTAATGTTTTATAGGTTTTAATTTAATTTTAAAGCAACAATGATGAAATGTTTTCCTAACATGATATAGAGCAGTGTCAGAGTTGTTATTTGCATGTGACTTTTGAGAGATGCAGTTGCCTCATGAGAATTCATCGTTGCAAGCCAACTGGGACTTGCTTGAAATAAATACAGGCAGAATGTGCACTACTCACAAATTCCATTTTAAGAGTTTTTCAGTGTGCAGCAGATGCAGATGTCTGCCATGTGTGGGGCATTTAAAGCTATGCGTGAAAATCCATTCTCAGCTGGGTCACATATGCTGACATACCATGCAGGCATTCAACAGTGGCATTGTAGCAGTTTGCTAAAAAGGAAACTTGGCCATCCTGGTGTTCGCAAGTGCTTCTTTGAAGGAATTTCATATAAACAATTACTCTACAAGTTTGCAGAGAAATCAACACACATTACATTTTGTTAACAATTCAAATAATTCTCTTGGGATAACTTGCAGAAGAGATATCTACTTCCATGAATCACTGTGTTACAGTTTATATAACTGTTTAATACATGGAAAATATTTTCTTTTAAACTGATTTGTTGCCTTGTAAATTTCACAAGCTACAGTGCCTTGTTAAAAGATACTCCTGGAGACCTGCAGGACTGATGTGTGAACATTTGGGGTTAATTTTTGTCCCAGCATTTCTGGGATGTTTTAGATTCTACACAATCTAAAGGTATCAGATCCTGTTTGATCTTGGAAGCTAAGCAGGGTCAGCCTTGGTTCATACTTGGATGGGAGACTGCCAACAAATACCAAGCGTTATAGCTTATATTTCAGAGAAAGTAATTAGCTAAACCACCTCTGAATGTTCCTTGCTAAAAAAGCCCTATGAAATTCATGGGGTTGGTATAAGTTAACAGGTGACATGAGGACACGTGTGCACACAAACACCTTATTTTGGTGGGGGAAACTCTGACAGGGAACAAAAAATGCCCCCACAGAGTGTATGTGGTGTGCAGATTACAGGTTCCCCACCTCTGGTTTACTTTGTGGTTTATTCCTATCGTCATTGCCCATGAAAACGTTTCCCCAGAAATTTCCTCTATGGAGTCCAGCCTATCTCCTGACCTTCCTTTGAAGCAGTCTTCTATAAAGACAGAGGAAATGTCCCACTTAATGCGTCATGTGCCCCTCCTTTTTAGCATTATGGTTAATTCATTTTTAATGTAAGAGGTAGTAAAATGAGGACACAGTGCTGAGAAAAATACTGGGCATTTGCCTGGACACTTCCTTGGTCTTTCTATGAGCCAAAGGCTAGAACTTTCCTGGTTGACCTTAAGGTTCCTCCAATCACATCTTTTTAACCATCTGGATATCATTGTCTATTCTAGTAGAAATGCTGACAAAATATGTCTTGAATACAACAATCCCAGTTAGGAAATCTTGCTCCAGTGAGGTTATTGAAGAGACAATCCATTTCATATTTCCCCCCATCCTTCATCTATTTGTTGACTGTTCCATTGGATCTTGGATGCTTGTGGTTGACCTAGAAACAGACTGAATGACTGGATACCTTTGAAGAAAAGAATAGCTCATGCTTATACTAGGGCTACCCAGTGTGGAATGTAATGTTTAAGTTCAAGCGCAGCTCAAATATTTATGTTTATTTAGTAGATTGACATACTGCCACTTTCTCATCATAGGGATCAAAGATGATCTCCCATGCAATGCACTGTTCATACATAAACCTGCTTAGCTTCAGGTATGTGGCTGCAGCATATGTCCTCAGACCAGGACAGACAGACAGACAGACAGACAGACAGACAATTGTCATCCTTGGACTGTAAGAAATGCCTTTTACCATACTAGAAGGATAATGTCATTACTCGTTGTTCTTGTGTACCTACAAGTCATTTTTGACTTAGGGAGATCCTAAGGCAACCCTATCATGGAGGTTTCTGAGGCTGAGAGTGTCTGATGCACCCAAGGTCATCCAGTAGGTTTCCATGGCCAAATGGGAATTGAACCCTGTTCTCTAGGGTCATAGTCAAACCAAACCATTACCATGTTATACTTCCTATGATTTATAGCACTGAATATGTGGTGGAAGGGAAAGAAATGAAGGACATCATGCAACAGCATTTAGTAGACAGTTCAGCTGCGTAGGGATGTGGGGGTGGGGGGGCAATTCATCTCAGGCGGCAATATTTTTGGGGTGTCCTGGCCCATAGCCACGCCCCCTCATGCCCTGGCCACACCCCCACAGACCACAGCAATGCCCCCCACACCCCTCACATCGTAGCTGTCCCTCATGCCCCCCCTCCACACACTCCCATCTCTGCCTGAGATAGTGGGCAAATTGTAATTGCAGATGATCCAGTCTGTGTTTTTTTTAAATTGATGTGGCTGTTCCCATTACTTTCTCAGAAAAGTTCCCTTTGTTCCGGCAATATATGGCCTCCAGTCTTCCATGCTCACTTTCAATTGCTTCAGCTGTCTCTAAGTGGAAGTGATTAGGGGATACTCCTTGAAATGACCCCTACCTTCCGAATCATCATGTCTCCCAAGTTGTATTATGCCTTACCAGCCTGATGTAATTCTTACTGAAAACCGAAATGTCTTCTCTGTTAAATTTTGTTGGTGCTTTGACTACCCAGGAGCACAGAGTGCACTCTCCCCCAATGTGAGGGGAGGGAAAGGTGAGCCTGCTTCAGCTCACGAACCCTCATCACTTTTTTCTACAGGAGGAAAGGGTATCACAAGGATCTGGGAGCTCTTTCTCTAGCTATTCCTCTCTCCTAAGAAACTGAGGGGATCTCCCTAAGTCAAAAATGACTTGTAGGTACACAGCAACAACAAGCAATGACATTATCCATCTAGTATGGTAAAAGGCATTTCTTACAGTCCAAGGATAACAATTATCTGTCTGTCTGTCTGTCTGTCTGTCTGTTTGTCTTGGTCTGAGGACATATGTTGCAGCCACTTAGCTGAAGCTAAGCAGGTTTATGTATGAACAGTGCATTGCATGGGAGATCATCTTTGATCCCTATGATGAGAAAGTGGCAGTATGTCAATCTACTAAATAAACATAAATATTTGAGCTGCGCTTGAACTTAAAGGTATGAACATTCCTGCACAGTGCTTCAAATCTGCTGCTGAGGATCCCACTGTCCCCTCGAGTATAATCCCAGATAATCTCTGGTTGTAACCTTTGCAACTGCCAGCGAGGCAGGGCACACCACAACCCACGGCTTGGCTTGCATGGAGACTTTCTTATTCCATATGTTATGTTACTATTCAGAAACCAGCTGTTCTTTTGGCAGCATCACCATATGTAAATTTGTATTTTTGTTTGGGCAGTTATGAACTTGAGAACTACTTTGGAGTTCCTAGGCTTTTGCTTTCAGTGCTTCTTGTAAAGTTCAGGTAATTAAAGAACATGAACTGATCATCTTTTGGCCTGATGCCCTGAGGAGTTTGGAGTTCTCGTTTTGTTTCAGATGATCAACCTCCCAATTCCTCATTCTGAAGGAAGAGAAAGAGGGCTGCTGTTGTATTTTTATTTGAAATAATAACTAAGAAGCAGCTGCCCTCAGACATGGTTGAAGACTTTTCCTATTGTCAGCATTCAACTGGCAGTTTGGTCAGTTTGTGGAACGAAGTAAGAAACACCATTTTGTCCAGTACTTTAGGCAGCAAAACATCTGTGGTCAGTCTTGAAGAGGAATTTCCCCATGGATCATGTCTCACATTAATTAGTGTCAAGGAAGGTATTATTTGGATTTTCTCCCTCAAGCTCATCCCTGCAGACTATGCCTCCATCTTCTTCTCCACAACCATCCATAATTGGTCTCCCTGACCGATATACCTTAGTTCACTGTAGGTCTTGGCCTGTCCTTGCATAGCTTACTCTCAGTGATACTTTTAACAGGTCTTTGTTAGCACAATCTTGTCCGTGTTAGTTGGTTTGTTCATTTCTTTTAATGGAGAATGAGTTGTCACCATTCATTTACCTAAGAATGCCAGTCTCTCTTGAAGTTAAAAAGAAGTAGTCAAAGTTCAAGTGTCTTCAAGTAGGGTTGCCACAACAAAGACTGGAGAGGGCTCCTGTACCTTTAACGGCTGTGCAGAACAGGGCATTTCAGCCGGTGTTGCTTGCTAGCTGCTTGTGTGACAAGCAACAGTTGCTGAAATTCCCTCATCTACGCAACCATTAAAAGTACAGGAGCTCTCTTCAGTTTTCATTCTGGCAACCTAAGGTTCAGAAAGGCAGACTGCAGCCAGAAAAATTAATCCTTCACTGGAACTTGCTGCTTGAAAACATTCTTTCCTAATGCATCCCTCTAAGGCTGGACCTGCCATTAGACAACCGCCGGTTCTTTGATCGTGACGATAAAGGCGGATCGCATCCCACCTGCACTTAAAGGATGGCCTAGTAGGAAATACATGAAATATCAAGACAGAATCCCAGATTAATTAAAAAGAAACTATGAAAGATGATGCATGGGACATTTTGTCTCCCTATGAGAAGCCAGATAATCAATCAACTAAGTTTATATAATTGGTTGGCCGCCCAAATTGACTTCCTTGTGGTATGCAAAGCACGCAAACATATCAACCTCTTCATCAGTGAACTTTGGCCCCTCCCAGCCAAGGCCAGTTTGTCTGGTCCAGGTTCCTTGTGCTTCAAGGTGTATCCAGTTGCCACCTTTGATGGCTCCTCCTTCTCACCTATTGCTCCCCTCCTCCCTGGGAGGTGGCCCATAATAAATGTAATAAGCTCCTGGAAAGAAGGCAGTTCCCAGTGTCTTCAATAGCAATCCAAAGGGACTTTGGTTCAGCAGGTAAGAAGAGGGTAGACGTTCATTCAGGAACTGAGATTAGAGGGATGGGGATCTAGGCATCTTTATTGTGAAAGGAAATTTGATCAATCTTGAGAACTTCTCCATGAAATTTAAGACTAGCTTTCCAAAGGACCTCCTCCTGTTTTGCCTTGAGTAATAACCTCTTTTTTGCCCTGAAAGGATCGACTCTCATCCTATGGCATGCTGAGGTCTGGAATCATAGGTAGCTTGGTTTTCTATATGTTGGGGCAGACTAGAGGAGCTTTCAGTACCTTGCAAATTTACTACCTGGGTAGAATTTGTACAAGGCTGAAGATTAATGGAAGAGGGATGTTCCTTTGGGTTAGCCTCTTAATCCTCATCTTGCCATTCCTAAATCCATCTGAAACTTCTTTTGTTCTCCTTCTCTCCAGCAGGAAGAACTGGACTATATTAGTGACTGCTGCCATCTGAACCCAAAAATCACGTCCCCTCTCTTTTCATAGCAGGTTTCTAAAGATATTACATTCTCAGAGTAAAATGATGATAGTGAATGAAATTACTCTATTGGTATAATGAATAATGGTTTCTGGTTACTTTTTAAAGTTACTTGTAATGGGGATTTTAAGATCTTTCTGAAAGAATTTTTTAAAATGTAGTGCCACTCTTCTGTCCATTCTAACCCCCCCGCCAAAGTAATGACAATTAGCAAAAAAGTAATAAGAAATGCAACAGATAAATGGTTTATTTATTTATTTAAATATTTATCTCCTACCCAATATCCAAAGATCTCATGGTGTCTTTCAGTAAAGTCAGCTTAAAACAATAAATAACAACAATAATTTTAAAAGATTAAATATGTATTAGTTTATCAGGTAACAATCAGCCTATTTGAAACCTTTTAAAACAATGTAAAATAATGTAACTGTAGAATATGCGCAGCCCAGATAAAATCTGTTCTGTCCAAAGGCTTTAATAAAAAGCCAGGTGTTGACTTGGCATTGAAATGATCTTAATGTTGGCATCAGGCATCAGCTTCCAGAGGGACTGGATTCCACAACTGGGGTGCTGCCATAAAGTTTTAAACCCTGCAATGAGTAAAAGAAATAGATTGTTTTAAAAAGCTAGGTCTCCATGCTCTGGATGGGATCACAGTAGATTATGTGCTTGTGTGTGTGCCCTTTAATATTCAGGGAATATATCTTTTGAGATGTTGTTTAATTGCCATAGGCCACTCTGGGACCCAGAAATCCTGGGACCTCCAGATCAGCTAAGGGGACTCTCTCAAGGAGAGTTGGGTCAAGAACTGAATCTGCTAACTAGAGTGTAAACCCAATAAGGATCCTGTTTAAAAACTGAGCCACCCGTGTCAAGGGTTCTCCTGATTACGCAGTGACATTTGGGGAGGGAAGATCGAGGGAACGTATTTCTTCCACCCTTCCTGGTAAGGTTATATGAATCTGTGCTTTAGGTGGAATGAGTTTAGTCTCTGAAGTAAGATCACATAGATAATGTTAGGATAATTAGCCTGCAAGCAACTTCTGTTGGCAAGGGAGTGTGTAAGAGATCCCTACACAGAAGGAGACTGTTGATGTCATACTGGCTAACCTCCAGGGTACTTGACTTGCCTCAAATAGGGCAGATACTGACTTGCCCTAGATAATGCAGCCGTGCATGCAACCTTCAGACACGGTTGGCATGCAGCTCCTATCACTCCTGCCTGACTGGTAGGTGTTATGGGAGTTGTAGTCCTACCACACCTGGAGGGTATCACCTGGGATGGGAGAGGTTGAGGCAGTGTGTATCTGGCCATAATCTGCTACATCAAACATGAGAAGGGACATGAAGGTGTGACCATGAAGGGAGTCGGCTTTGGTGTTTGTCTATTGGTAGGAACTAATTAAAATCATTCATCATTTATGTGGACATTTGCTATTACAAAGTTAATGTAATTACATTTATTTTTCAGCTAAATTGTGCTTAGTTAATCAAGATGGAATTACGGAGTTAATTTAATTCCAGAATTATGTTATTAATTAGTTGAATGAAAGACAGTACTGAAGTGCCAGCAAATTTTAATTTCCCAGGAGGTTCTTTACCTAGTATTCTTGGATTTTTGGAAAAAGTGCTTCTTGTTTTCTCTTAGTCCCTTGGAGTTAGGGAATTACAATATTTAAGTTACAAAATCCAAACCTCTTCTTTTAGTTCATGATTAGAGTATGATAGTTTAGTTGATTCCAAAGTTAAATTTTAAAACAACATGTAGTAAGAGCAGTTTGGACTAGATCCTTGCATACAGATGGTATTCTTGCATTCAAATTTTACATGAGACATCACATAGGGCTTTTCTGCATTACACTGTTATAGTGCTATTAGTGTATTTACCTGGTGTTGCCCGAGATTTTCTTTTCCTCTTAAGAACTCACCAAACTGTCTTCTCCAGTACCTGTAACTTTTCCCCATATTTTCCGATGCAGTCTGGATTCAGAGTTATTTACTTGCATGGTCTGGGTTTCTGAGGGAATACACTGTCCTCCTCCTTGCTGCTAGGCCTCATCTCCATAGCAACCATCCTATTCCAGTACCTGTAACTTTTCCCCATATTCCCCAGTCCAATCTGTATTCAGAGTTACTAACATAGAGAGGTCAGGTTTCTGAGGGAATACACTGCCCTCCTTTTTGCTGCTAGGCCTCATCTCCTATTCTTTGGTTGTAAAAAGCGCCTGTCTAAACTGCAAACCCCAGGATTCCATAGAATTTTCACAGCCAGCCAATATTTGTTAAAAATACCTTAGAAATTACCTTACATTTCCTTAGGAATTAAATGAGGTTGAAATACACAGATTTCAGATCCTGTGTGTCCAGTATGTGTCACTTTTCGCCATATTCCCCAATCCAATCTGTACGCAGAGCTGCTAGGCCTTGTCTCCATAGCAACTGGCCTGAGCTCTCTGGCTGAGAATTCTAAAGGCCCCTCACTGATCTGCCAGCCCCAGGATTCCATAGCACCTTCACAGCCGGCCAATCATACAAAGTCTTCACCTGCCTGACACAGACAAATAGACAAACTCACAAACAGACAAACTTTGACTTTTATATAGTAGATTATTCCACTTTCAACACACTGTGGCATTCAGGCATTTGTAATTTACTGAGACCAAAGAGCTCTCTGGCTGACAATTCTAAATGTCCTTCTCTAAATTGCAAACCTCAGGATCCCATAGGATGTTGAAGGTGGAATAATAACACTATAGCACTGGTTCATTCTCCACTTCAGACATAAACATAATGAATTAGAATTTTTTTTTTGCTTAATGATTAAATAAGTGCATTAACCTTTTTCTATTAATCTTCATATCTCTGGATGTTGGGCAGGATACGGTCTTCAGTCTCTAAGAATATACCTTTTCTGTGCAGGTAGCCATTAAAGTCATGGGTCCTACACTGAAAACAACAATCCATGTATTGGTGCTGCTATTACTGGGAGGCCACTATGTTAGCAGTGAAGGTAAGATTCAGCAGCATATTGTAAAATGCTTACCTTAAAATACAGTTGGCTCCCCCTATTCACTGGGGTTAGGGATGCAGGACCCCCACAAAGGTGGGAAAATGGCAAATATCAAAATATATGTCTGTGGGAAGGGGGTGAGGCATGGTGGGCAGAGCAGGGGCCAAACCAGGTCAGGGAAAGGGGGTGGGTTGGCACATTGGCCCTATGTTACCTCTGTCTTGCCCAACTCCTCCCTTGGGTGTGTGTGGGGCACTAGGAGAGGCTTTCTGATATTGAGAAATTGGGGTATGAACTGTTTTTTGATGGCCAGGCAGCAGCCGATGGAGCAGGAGGGTGAACCAAAAGCAGGTTTTCAAAGAGTTGTTAGGCCTGGTCAGAGCTGCTAAGGGGGAAGTTTCCCTGGAAAAGAAGTAGTTGAAGAGGGACATGGGTTGGAGAAACTCTCAGATAATCAAATCTGTGAAAAGGAAACCTGTGAATGCAAAAAGCCAACTTTTTTTTAGGGTAGTAATCTGCATTCATCCTGTGAATGTAGACACTTTAGCTGTTAGCTTGTTCTAGTTGAAGGCTAATGACTCACGGTCCCTTTAGGCTGCCGTAGTCTAATCACTAGGGGTTGCAAAGCTAGAAAAACTTATTCATTTCCCAACAAAAAGTGTTGCGTCATTTCCTGGAAATTTACTGAATGGCTTAACCACATTCACCCAGAAAAACAATTAAAAGGAAATAAAAATTGACCTTCTGGTGGGGGGAGGGGGATTGCTGCAATTTGAAAGAAACCTCAAGATCGATCTATCTATCTATCTATCTATCTATCTATCTATCTATCCATCCACATTTGTCTATGAGAAGGGAACTTGCTCACGATGGGTGTGTCTGTCCAACATCAGCCAAGAAAGGCTGGAGCAGAAGAGAATTACAATGGAGATCAGAACGAGCAAGAGAGGACTGCTATCATTTAATGCAGGGATGGGCAACTGCATGTGGGTCGGGAGAATCAATTTTCGCTCCCATGGCCTTCCAAGGCCATTTCGGCATGGTGTCACAAGTCCCGCTATGGGCATGGGGTGGCCGTGGTCTGTGGGCCGTGCTGCTGCACGATGTTGTCACAGTCCTGTTGCCATCCTGCCCCCACTTGTCACGATCACAGGATATTTGCTTAACGGATTAAATCTGTTAAGTGCCCACGATTGCATGATGCTTCTGTCCTTACCTGCCATGAGGAAGGGCAGGAAGCGTGATGGAGGCGCTTCCTTCTCCAGCATAGCATGGGGAGGAGCCCAACTGTGCTGTGGAAGGCAGAGGGATGTCTCTCACACTCCCTTCTGCGGGGAGCTGGCTGAGTGTGCAGAGAAGTGTTCCCATTGTGCTCCCTTCCTGGCAAAGGCACTGCTGGGATTGCAGTGAGAGGGCGACAGGATAGAGTAACGTGCAGAAATGGCTTTAGAGTCCCCACCACCATGTCTAAATACACCAGAAAGGATATTGTATTACTACTGGCTGCCATTTTTGCTGATTTTCTGCCATTTAGTGGTGTCTTGAGTGGGCTGGTAGAGTTTTAAGGGTGGAAGAACTAAACTACAACATTTGAGTCATACCCCACAACTGTTTTCATTTGGCAGGGACAGTCCTGATTAATCCTCAGTGGTCCCACTTTTTCAGCTGCTTGTAAAATGTTCCACTTTTTCTCTCTTCTTTCCACTTTCTCCCCTCATCCTCAGGTTACTTTAGTTGCTGCAAAATGAGTTCCAGTTGCAGAAGTGGTTTGCACTCAATTAACTAAGCTGGGGGAGGGAGTGGAATCTTGCCTTTTCAAGCGGGCTCCAGCAAAAGCAAACTGCTGCAGCCTCTCCTAGCTTATGTGTTTGTCCCTATTAGTAACTTTTCCCATCTTGACCACACTCTGATGTCACTTGGCCAATTTTCATCTATCCAACATTGGAGGGTATGTGTTGGAAGTTTTTTACGGGGAGGAAAGGTCATTTTCAGGAAAAAAGAATAACTAGAATTTGGGACAGGGGATTTAGGGTACCCTGTGTGATCCACTAGCCGCACTTTCTGCACATCTCATTTAATGGAAAGGAATGTATGATGTAATGATCTGAGAATTAGACTACGACTCTGGAGACCAAGTTCAAATCCCTGCCCATCCATGGAAACCCACTGGTGATCTTGGGGAAGTGATACTCTCTCAGCCTCAGATGAAGCCAAAGGCAAACCACCTCCAAACAAGTCTTGCCAAGAAAATGCTGTGATAGGTTCATCTGAGGGTCGCCATAAATTGAAAATGACTTGAGTGCACACACAACAACAATCCCCAATATTCTCTTATTTGTGGAAGTTGGATATTAGGAAGATGGAGGATGCTGCATTATCTAGGAGGCTTATTACACTGTGGTGTTATGCCGTCATAGTGATGCATTAGTTCCTATTTTGACTCAGTCCGATTGCATGACATCATTGCTGTCCAGGTGCCATTGTGTTGCTGGGTCATTGAAAATGTGTTTATTTTTCACAGTGAAAATAATCTGTTAGTGACCCCCTTTCCTGCAACAATTCAGTAATCAGTTCAGGTGTGGATGTCTCATAGCACTTTTTTCAACCAATGATCCATTGTTAAAGTGCAGATGTGGTAAAGGTGTGATATTGAGCATCAGCAACAGCTATCCTCATGAGAATGCCTGATACAGAAAAATGCGGCATAAAAGAATGGTGTGATAAGACTCTTAGTCTTTTACATAACACAATACAATACAACTCTAATCCGTTTTCGTTCTTCTTCTTTCTTTCTCACAGAGCCCTGGTGCTATGACAAACCAAGTTGCGGTAAGCAAACAGCATTTCTTGATTCCACCCATGGCCTCAAGTATATCTCCCAACGTGGGAAGCAAAGATTGTTTTCAGTAGTAGGATAATGAGAATGTTGGGGCACAGAAAGGGCAGCAGCTTTTTCTGATGGAGCTTTGAGGGTGCTTTCGCTGCAAACTCCCAGTTCAGTCTTCTCCAATCTAGTCCCCTCCAGATATGTTATACTGCAACCCTCTTTGTCCCCACCAGCATGGCTGTTGGAGAGTTTGTTAATTGGGGAATTTATAAGCCCTGTTAGCTCTCCTCCCTGTAGCCCAGCTCTGTAGAAAAATAAAGCAGAAAGGAATAAGCCTTGGGTTTACTTTTCTAAAGAGCAGAGAAATCCATATCTTATACAACTTTGTGATCTTTAACTGGGGAAGGTAAGAGGTTGCATACAACATGTGGGAAGGTTGTGTGACATACCCGTGTCAAAATAATGCAGCAGCTGCAATAAAGATAGATAGCTTATTTGGGGGGAAAGGAAAAGAAAAAGACAAAGCATGCACCAAATCACACATGCAAACTTGCAGATAAAATTGAAAAAGCCCAACTCATATGCATCTCTAGTAGAATCTGACTCCTTGATGAAGATGGATTGTTGTTTTGACCAATTGTGAGAGAAACTCTGTTTCTAATGTAAATACTCTAGCTATCTAATAACAAAATTATTTAAAAGTTGCCTTCACCTTCTTGGCAAGTTTGAATTTATATTATTAAGATACTGCCTTTATACCATATGAACTCCTGTGAGGAGGGGATTAACCTGAGGGTGTGTATTTGGGAGCCAAAGACAGGACACTTTTCTATTGTGGATTTTGGAAAAAGAGTTCTCATTGCAGATGCTCTAGTGGAAAAAGTTGATAGGTTCATTGCACACACCCCTCTCCTTTTGTTTCGCCAGGCCCAAGGACATGGGCATCCCTCGGCCACTGCAATGGTCAGAAGCAGTCTCCCATTGATATTGTAACCAAGAAAACCATCCCTAATGACTGCCTGGGTCCTATTAATTTTTTTGGTTATGAAGACCGCAAGAGGCCAGAGGTCCTTAGGAACACAGGACATTACCGTAAGTATAGATGAACGAGCAACTGCAAATTAGCATGTAAGGCAGAGGGGTGGGGTGGCTCTTGAATGTGGAATTGTGTCAGGAGGACCAAGGTGAAGTGTTTTTTATGCCACCATGATAGCTTTCTGGAGAAGGGAACTGAACACAGCACCAACAATCCCCAATCTGAGCAACTCTTCAATGAGAGGCCAGAAGGCTCTGAGCTGTCAGGTGGCAGTTTGGGTCAATGGAGTTCCACCTACTCTTATAACACTTTTGTATCTAGCCTGGACCCGTCTCCAGCAGGTGGCAGTTTTGTACTTGCTTGGTAAATAAGAGTCATGTTGCAAACTAAGTTGGGAGGTAGAAGAACCCCATGACCTCTTTGCTCTGAGCATTGCTCAGGTTTGCATAAAAATATGTTAGCATCGCTCCTGTCCTGGTTGGAGAGGGCATACACTTTTGTGCTGAAATACATTGGAACCCTCCCATGCTGTCATTCTCAAGAGAGGCAAAAGCAGAAGAGTGCACTGAGGGAAACCTTGGGGAACTGGAGGAAACTTTTACTTCTGTTCCAATGATCCCAGTTTCTTTGGAGAAAAGCAAGGACTCTTCCCATACCATTTCCTGTCTTGGCCTGTTGCAGCCTTTTGCTTTGTTCCATGGGAAGAAGATGAGCAAAATGATTCTTATCCTCGCCTTCATTTACGCAATTCTACGTTTGGTTCCATTTCTTAGTCAACTTAGCATGTGCAGCTGTGGCATGTGGCTGAGAGAACATTGTGAACTACGACATATATACAAATCCTTATCTAACTGATTTATATCAACCTGCAAAATAGTCAAGATGCTAAATTAACAACCAGTCTACTTAGCTGTATATGCATAATCTAGAATGCAGGTAACATTATATGCCAACATGACTTTGATTTTATGATGTTGTACAATGGGGTTGTTCCAAATGAATTATTGCTAATTCAGGAATCTGCGACCAAGAGCCTCTGCCAGCATCCTTATACTCATGGCCCAGGATGGGGACAAGGCTTATCCCTGGCTATACAACAGCAGTTGGCAGAGTACTGACCCTCTGTGGGGTTATGTGTCAGTGTCATCTGGCTGCTGTTGCACAGTTGAGGAAATACAAGTTCAGACAGGGATGAAGGCTGCTTCTTCTTTCCTGCCTTTGCAATGTGGATAGACAAAACCAGGTGTCTCTCAACCAATAAAGGGGGGTGGCAGAGGACCTGTCCAGCTGTTGTTGTGCTGCCGCAGCAAAAACTTTAACCAAGGAGGTACTGACAATCCTCCCTGAACAATGTCTTCAAAAAGACATTGTCTTTTTGTAACAAAAATGTCTTATACTGGTGTGTCTGGGAGTCATGCCAAATATAAGTCATGCATAGAATTCTGTCTTTAAAAATAAGCCTCTGGTTTTTTAAATGGGAACATGGTATAAAGGTTCCTAAACAGTTGCAAACTACTAAGGCTGGGGGCAAGTTTTTCTCTCTGTTTTGTCACATCGTGGGCCAATGTGTCTGGAAATCAAAGCTGGGGGAAGTATATGCGTAAGGAATGTTTGTGGAGAAATGATGAATGGAGAAAAGGCTAAGCATCAGTTACTTATCCGGCAGTTTTTTCCTCCAAATCATGCCACTTTTTAGGTTTGGTGGACATCTGTTTTCCCAGACATCTAGCTTGATCCTATGCCACACGACTCAGCTGAGTCAATCTGTTCTTAGGAGTGGACCAGCATCATGGTGGTTGGTTGGTGCCAGCTCATCTTCAAATTAGGGCTGTGGTGCCGTGTATGATGCTATCCCCTATGTCTGCCCTTTACGGGGCTGCAGACTTTGCCTCAGCTGCCAAACTGATGTGGATTTTGAAAAAATAAACCAACTGCAATTTTCTGAAAGACTGGAAACTCTTTATGGATTTTTTCTGCACTGAAAAACCTAGCGGTGTAGTAAGCTGTGGTTATGGTTACTAGCAATTCTAGTCAGTTGAATTTAGTTAGATCTGTAACAGTAGAATAAAACAGCTTCTATGCATTGGTTTTTCTTTTTCATTACAATTTGTGTCTGGGGCGGGGATCAGAGTTCTTTTGTTTTTTGGTTAGTAGTGAAGTTGGGTTGTACTTACGGTAACAGATTAGTGTTTTAGTATTGAGTCTTAGTAATTTTAGTGATCAGAAGTGTGGAAGATTCAGTTTAGTTTAGTTTTAGCTTTAGTTATACATATATAGTATAGTTGGGTTTTTTTGCTGTTGTGAATTTGTTTGTATTCAACTTAATAAATATGAATTTAAAAAAAAAGCTTTTGCTTTGGATTTCTTGCAGCTGAAATTGAAATGAAGAAAGGCGCTACCATCTCTGGTCCAGGCCTTCCTGCCATGTATTCCCTGCAGTCTTTCCACTTCCACTGGGGTACCTACAATCACAGGGGCTCAGAGCACACAATCGATGGCCTGCACCACGCCATGGAGGTGAGCCGACCAGAGAATGGGGGAAAGAGAGAATGCTACAGTATGAGAGAAGAGTCAGCACGTTAGGAGCGGCTGCTGTTTCTTTTTCTTGATTTCTTTTTAAAAACATATTTTTAAAGGCAGAATCAGTTTTTTAAAAAGCTTGGAAAGTTACTTTTTAAAAACTTACTTGGCGATTGTGTCAAGCCCCAAAATATAGTTGGCTATGATTATAGTGACAGTGTTTAACAAGTTGTTCTGTTGTGGCCAGAAAAGAGACGAAGACAAGGTTTTCAGGGAAAAATCAAAAAAGCCTTTTATTTTTCCAGTCACTTGCGCAAGGACGACAGCTGTTTCCAGGACTGTCGTCCTGATTAATTAAGGTAGCATCACTATATACCTTTGGTCTACTATGTCAGCAATCAATCATTCATTTAGCCAACCCATCACAGAAGGAAAAAGATCTTTGGTTAACTTTCCATTACATCATTAACTTAGCACGTGTACAGAAGAGAACAAAGAGTTAGGTTAGAAAATGATACAAGTTATAGCTCATGGCCAACCGATCCTCCCGACGTTTTCTCAGCCATTCTTAGATAAAAGTACAAAGCGAGCCTTTTGGAGAGCAGCTTTCAAGGTTGCATCTGCCGGTTTGCAGAGAGCTAATACACACAATTAGCACTTTCACTTACTGAAGGGGGAGCAATTCACACCTATTATCCCCAGCCTGCAGCCTTTGCAGAAAGAGGAAGTTAGCACTTTCCCTTACTGTCAGTCCCAGCCTTCTAACCTCATTCATCTCCTTCAGTTCTATATCATCTAAAATATTTACTTTTTAAGTTAACTTTTTAAAAAAATAAAAAGCAGAAAGGTATAAACTGTTGGCCTATGGTACGAAAGGTATGAGCACTGAGGCTCCAAACACCTTGCAACCACCAAAGCAACTAAGTAATGAAAACAGCTAAAGTTGCATTGCAAAAAGAACAATATTTTCATCCTTTATGTTAACCACTATAGTGTCACTTACTTATGCATTCAGAAAAGGAGTTGCTTGCAAGGTGGCGCTTGTAACAAAGTATTTCCAAGCTCTGTTTTTCAGATCCTATTATCTGTTTTAATTGTATTTGCTCTTTTTGAATTTTACTCTTGTCAGCTGGCCTGAATTTTTTTTTTTTTTTTTGAGGGGGTGAGTGAGTGGGTGGAAAGAAAAACTGTTAATAAATTCTTGACCAGACAGGCCTAGCCTATTCGATGTAAAGTCGAAGGCTTTCATGGCCGGAATCCATAGGTTGTTGTGGGCTTTCTGGGCTTTGAGGCCGTGTTCTATTAGTATTTTCTCCTGACGTTTCGCCTGTATCCGTGGCTGGCCTCTTCAGAGGATCTGGTGGCATGGAAGTGAGACAGAGTATATATACTTGTGTAGTCTCCGGGCGGGAGGGAGCAATTTGCATTCGTTACAGTTGGCCTGTGTGATGGCCTGTTGTTAAATGGGATATCCACCAGGATGACCTACTGTTAAATGGGATATCTCCCTTTGAGGCCCCTTCCTAACTGCAAACCCCATGATTCCATCGGATGTTGAAAGTGGAATAAGAGCACTATCACAGCCTACTGCAGAAATGGCCAAGGTCATGCTTTCTTCAGACTTGGAGTCCTTTCACATGACACAATTATACCACTGTGATTCCACCTTAACTGCCACAGCATCATTCTGTGGAATCCGGAGGGTGTAGTTTGGGGAGGCATTAGGGCTCCCTGGGAGAGAATTGTAAATAACCCTCCCTAAACTGCCAGTCCCAGGATTCCGTAGGTCAGAACCATGGCAGTTAAAGTAGAATCATAGCGCTATGACTGTGAAAGGACCCTTAGTGCTAATCCTGGAAGGCTCAGACTGTTATAGTAACTATAACATTGGTATTTGGTCCTCACAACTGTGAGTTCAGTGAACTTTACAATCTGAGTGAGGAGGTGAGCCTCAGGCCATTCCCGCACTACACTGTTATAGTGCCATTATTCCACTTTCAACATCCTGTGGAATTCTGGAGTTTGTAATTTACTGAGGCCAAAGAGCTCTCTAGCTGAGAATTCTAAATGCCACTCCCTAAACTACAAACTCCAGAATTCCATAGGATGCTGAAAGTGGAAAAAATGGTATGCAGAAATATAGGATGGGGGACACGTGGATGGCTAACAGTACGTGTGAAAGGGATTTAGGAGTCTTCATAGACCACAAGCTGAACATGAGTCAGCAGTGTGATGCGGCAGCCAAGAAGGCCAACGCAATTCTTGGTTGCATCAATAGGAGTATGGTGTCTAGATCGAGGGAGGTATTGGTAACACTTTATTCTGCATTGGTTAGACCTCATCTTGAATACTGTGTCCAGTTCTGGGCACCCCAATTCAAGAAGGATATGGATAAGCTGGAGTAGGTCCAGAGGAGGGCAACCAAAATGGTGAGGGGCCTGGAAGCCATGCCCTATGAGGACAGACTTAGAGAGCTGGGTATGTTTAGTCTGCAGAAGAGAAGGTTGAGAGGGGACATGATAGCCCTGTTTAAATATTTGAAGGGATGTCATGTCGAGGAGGGAGTGGGCTTGTTTTCTCCTGCTCTTGAGACCAGGACAAGGAGCAATGGATGCAAGCTGCAGGAGGGGAGATTCCGCCTGAACCTCAGGAGGAATTTCCTGACGGTCAGGGCTGTCCGACAGTGGAATGTGCTGCCACAGAGTGTGGTGGAGTCTCCTTCGTTGGAGGTTTTTAAGCGGAGGCTGGATGGCCACTTGTCGGGAGTGCTTTGAGGGTTTTCCTGCATGGCAGGGGGTTGGACTGGATGGCCCTTGTGGTCTCTTCCAACTCTACATTTCTATGATTCTATGATTCTATGAATAATAGCAGTATAACAGTGCAGTGTGAAACAGCCACAGTCTTCCACAACCCAAGATGATTCTTGCTGACTAAGACCTAATAAAGTCTTTTAATGACCCAAAATTTCAGTCAGTAACATCAGGTAGACTGGAGAGAAACCAAGAATAATAATTATAACTTATTTGTATATAGCTCATCTTTCCCCCCTTAAAACTAGAATTCAAGGCACTTTAGCAAAACTACAATATATAAAGATAGGACTAAAGATCACTTTGGCCCAGCGTCATGCTACCGAGAGCGGTCAGGAAGGTGATCAATGATGACCACTCACAAAAAGTATTCCTCCCCCTCATTTTCGTATAAGATTATACCATAAACTTGCTATTGCATGACACTGTGTGAGTAATCTTTTTCCTGCATTACACAGACATAATTTAGAAACCTTGTTTATCTTCATTCATTTCCTGCCCCCTCCTCATCTTCTTGCATCAGCTCCACATAGTTCATACTAAAAACAACCTGACCTCTGAAGAAGCGAAAAAGGACCCAGAAGGCTATGCTGTCCTGGCATTCTTCATAAAGGTGAGAAAAATGGAATGGCGTGAACAGGCCAAATGGAAAACAACCAGGGACAAATTTGGACTAGTTCAAGAGCCCTGGTGTTTCCTGGTTTGCCTAGGGTACTCCCTCAAAAGAGATGGAAAGAGAGATTATAAAGGTAACAGTTCTCTGTAGTTATTGCTCCTTCCTTATTAGAAGTGCAACAGTGCTCAGCAGTGGTGGGTCAAGAATGCCTCAGAGTGGATAGTGGCAACAGGATGAGATAGCGTGGTGGACCACAAGCTGAACATGAGTCAGTAGTGTGATGCAGCAGCCAAGAAAGCCAACGCAATTCTTGGTTGCATCAATAGGAGTATGGTGTCTAGATCAACCGAGGTAATAATACCACTCTATTCTGCTTTGGTCAGATCTCATCTGGAATACTGTGTCCAGTTCTGGGCACCTTGTTTCAAAAAGGACATTGACAAACTGGAATATCTCCAGAGGAGGGTGACCAAAATGGTGAAGGGTCTGGAAGCCATGTCCTACAAGGAGTGGCTTAGGGAGCTGGGGATGTTTAGTCTGCAGAAGAGAAGATTAAGAGGGGACATGATAGCAGTGTTTAAATATTTGAAGGGATGTCATGTTGAGGAGGGAGCGGGCTTGTTTTCCGCTGGACAAGGAGCAATGGATTCACACTACAGGAAAAGAGATTCCACCTAAACCTCGGGAAGAACTTCCTGATGGTCAGAGCTGTTTGGCAGTGGAATATGCTCAGGGTATGGTGGAGTCTCCTTCTTTGGAGGTTTTTAAGCAGAGGCTGGATGGCCATGTGTTGGGAGTGCTTTGATGTGGGTTCCTGCATGGCAGGGGGTTGGACTCGATAGCCATTATGGTCTCTTCCAGCTCTATGATTCTAATTTGAGTGACTCTGAGTGTCTTCCTTCCTTGTCTACCTCTTCTGACCCCTCTGTGATGTAAACTGGTACTGTTAGGGATGTTTTTCCACCTCTTCTCTTCCCACCAGTCCTCTCTCAGCAAATCCTTACAACAAAACTAGATTAGGTTAGCACCCTGTCTTAGGATAGAGTTCCCATAATAAAGCCTTTAGTTTGTTTCTCCAAGCCATTAGTATCTTTGATTCTTAATCAGGGTCTTTAACCTTTGTTTGCACTCTCCATTTCACACCAGAAGTCCTATGATGCTCCCATAGTAAATGCCTGGAAGACCCTAGCAGATCTCCTGGAAGAGATCCCAGAGAAAGGTGAGCTCCACCTCCATCCTCAATTCCCTGCAAAATGAAGTGATGTCTTACTCATTTCTTTCAACTTTCGTCTCTTATCCCAGGATTTTAACCTTTCTTCTTTTCCCTCAGGAGACTCTGTGGAGCTGGATGGACAATTCTCTCTGGGAGGGTTATTGAGTGTAGCAGATTTGAGCAACTATTACCGCTACCGTGGCTCTCTTACTACTCCTAACTGCAATGAGGTTGTGATTTGGACTGTCTACCCCGAGCCAATTGAGGTGCATCACAAAACGGTGAGTGACATCATTTGCTTTTCTGTTTTGAAGAAGAGATGGTAGCTGAAGGACAGAATCCTGTTAATGAAGTCTCCTTCCTGAACTGCAAACTCCAGGATTCCACATGATGTTGAAAGTGGAATAAAAGCACTATAACAGTCTAGTATGGAAATGGCCTGAGTGAACTACATACACACTTCATATCTTGAGATCTGAAAAGTGTTCTAAGGGAATCGTGTGCAAAGGTCTCTGGGATGTTCATCCCTTGAACACTTCACAGACCTTTTGTGTATGTTCTCCAGATAGTTTGGGCCTTTCTGCAGGATTTTTTTTAATTTTTAAGAAGTTTATTGAATAAAAAAAGCACAATCCAAACAAAACAAACAACTAAAAAGACATCCATACAGTATTAACAGACATCTACACATAACTAAAACAAATACTAACAAAACATAACTAAAATTGGTTCCCGCCCTTGTTGCAAACAGTTCATATTACTTAAACATTTATACTTATTAAGTCATAGTTTATCCCATAATTATTACTTGTTGCTTAACACTTATCATTTTAATTACTTACGTAATTTCTCAACTTCATAATTGTAACTTAATATAGATTAGTTTATACTAAAGATTATTCATTTAAAAATAATAATGGTCTATATAAAGCATTTTAAAACAAACAGAATACATCTTTTAAATCTATTTTTACCACTTCCCACTTAATAATATTAATTTGACTTATCAAAGCCTGTTGTCATCAGATTGCTGACATTCTTTTTAAAGAAACCAATCAACCATGTCCATTCAGACACAAATTCATTTTGTGTTCCGCCTTTTAGTCTGTGCATAAGCTTATGCATTTCGGTAATTCCTGTCAGTCTGCTTAGCCATTCATCTACTCCTGCAGGATGTTTTTATAGGCTTTGCATGGGCCTTAGGCTTGGCAATAGCCACTCAACCTCAGTGGTGGAGCTTGGAGTGTGTGGAGGAGGGGGTGGGAGGGGGCAGGGCTATGGCGCGAGGGGCATGACCACTGTGCGTGGAGGCACAGCCACGGTGCATGGGGACGTGGCCGTGGTGTGCGGGGGCATAGCTACGGGCTGGGACACCCCAGAAATGTTGCCGCCCAGGGTGAATTACCCTCCTGCCGCCACGTCCCTACGTGACTGCTCGACCTTCTAGGCCAGTATTCTGCAATATGTTTTAGATGGTTTCTGTTCTTGCAGCTGTTTCTGGAGGGCTTCCAGGACAGAAGGCAACCTTCTTGATTGCAAACACAATTAAGCTTGACTAAAAATTAAGCATTGCTCCTGTTTGTTGCACAGATGTCTTGGTCTAGTGAGTCTAGCTAACATTTTACTTCTTCCATTCCCCCTCCTTTTCCTGAATTTCCTACCCTGCTCCCCCCAATTTCCTTTCTTCCTTCCAGCTGAAGAAATTCACAAATTCACTCTATTTCTCCACCATAGAGGAAGGCAGGAGGATGCAGAAGAATTATCGTCCTCTCCAGCCCCTGAATAATCGAGAAGTCCATTACTCCACGGAAAACAAATATGTCGATCATTATCCCAAACACTGCTCTGCCCCAGGGAAGTTTTGAACCAACGGGGATGCGTGTGTGTGTGGGTGAGGGCACGTGTGTGCATTGCTGAAAGGCAACTGATTCTCTCTGCTTGGATTATCCAAGGAGACACTAGTTACCTCCATCCCAACTCAGTTATCAATCATGTCCATCTACCTTTTGTACAGAAGGCTCTCTCAAACCCATGGAAGAAAGAGTTTTGCTCCACATGGAATGTTCCTTCCCCCCTCTCCTTTTCTTTTCTTTTTTTTAGTGCAGAAGGATTATGACTCTATTTTTACACAGCATTAAAATACCACTATAATTGTGTATACACACAGTTTTTTCTTTAACGTTTGGTAGCTACGCACTCCCTGGATTTCAATCAAAGCGCAAGTGTATTGGATTGCTTAGCAGAAACCAGAAGATTTACCAAAGCTGGTCACGGATTCTTCCTCTGTTGCTCCTCCCATTACCACTCCATACCCTCCAACGTTTCACACAGGAAAAGTGGGACACGTACGGTCAAGCAATATGAGAATGTGGTCAAGATGGCAAAATTTGTTAGTGAGGAAGAACAGAAAAATTAGGAGAGGCTGCAGCAGTTTGTTTTTGCCTGAGTCTACTGGGAGGCACAAGATTCTGCTTTCTTCACTCCCCTCTATTTCTTCCTTTCCCTAGGGTGCAAACTACTGAGTTGATCATAAACTACTTTTCCACTTTGAACTCAGTTTTCAGCAACTGAAGTAAGCGGAGACAAAGGGAAAAGGTGGGAGGAAGAGAAAGAAACTGGGACATTTTAAAAGCAGCTGAAAGAGTGGGACGACAGTGGGTTTTAACTGGAATTGTCCCTGTCGAATTGGGACAGTTGGAAGGTATGTCCTTCTTGAATCCTACCCGTATTGAGGAAGATAAGTTTTCTTTACACACACACACACACACACACACACACACACAATGCCAGCACTAAAACCATCTAGGTATAAATGGCTGATTTAACAGAACAGAATGACTTCTTGTTCTGCTTGTCTAAAGGACAATGTTGGGTCTGGCAACAAAATTTCTGCCCCTGGGGCCTTCTGGGAGCTTCACTGACTGCCAAAAATGAAAAAGAAAACCCCAAACAAACAGGAAGTATATAGACTTTATAGACTTTCTTTTCTGATTTTGAAAAGTGTGGGGGTTGTTTATGTTAAACGGTCCAGGGACTCCCAATAACCTATTTAAAAGGTACATTATCACTTATGGGACCCTTTCACAACAACCAATCATAGCACTTTGATGCAGCTTTTACTGCCTGGCTGCATCCTGTAGAACAGTGGTTCTCAACCTGTGGGTCCCCAGATGTTTTTGGACTTAGCTCCCAGAAGCCCTGAGCATTGACCATAGTGGCTGGGGCTTCTGGGAGCTGAAGTCCACAAACATCTGGGGACCCACAGGTTGAGAACCACTGCTGTAGAATCTTGGTGTTTATAGTCTGGTGAGGCACCAGAGCTTTCTGGATGAGAATGCTAAATATCCTTTCCTAAACTGCAAATCCCAGGATTCCATAAGACAGAACCATAGCCATTATGGTGGAATCATCATGCTACAGTTGTGCTACATGCCCATCCCTACATAGTGGGGGATTTGAGGTCGCTCACTGTCGTTCCTCAGTCTAACCTACCATTGTGAGACTACAATGGCTAGATGCGGTGGGGAGAGAGACGGGTTATAGATCATTTTGGGTGCTTGGAGAACTTCCAGTGCTCAGCATTGGACTTGAGCATTGGACTAAGACCCTGGAGACCAGCATTCAATTCCCTGCTCAGCCCTGGAAACCCACTGTGTGACGTTGGGTGTGTCACATAGGAAGCTCCATGGCAGGTTTGCCTTAGGGTTGTCATAAGTCAGGAACAACTAGAAGGCACACAATAACAACAAACATGTAATGACTAACTATATTAATGATATGTGAACCGTCACAGAAATACTTAACACTGCTTCTGCTTCTCTTCACAGAAACATACACACACAAAAGACACACAATTGCCACATACCTATTCTTTCGTGGACCAAAATAGACATGATATTTCTCATATAATTTGCCCTTGTGCAGTTGGTTTTTAAAATATACATGGCCCAGAGGCAGTGGTCAGTGAACTGACTTAGGATGCAGCAGAATGAGGGGCTTTACCCTCTTGCCTCTGTCTTCATCCTGGTTGGGATCTCTTCCTCCCATTGATCCTAGCGTCGTCGTGTTTTTTTTTAAATAACACCACAAGGGTGAAGTACGTGACAAATGTCATGTCTAGTTTGGCACAAAGTTACAGCTTATTCACTACTCCTTGTCAAAACTATTTTTACATTAGAAAAGTCTCAAAGGAGTGATTAGTAAGTCACATTCTTTGTCTTCCCACATCTTAAAAGCTTCCACTTTAAATGGCATTTTAAAAAAATTGTTCCATGCCTCCCCCCATCATTGGGGAGTAGTTTGTAGTTTAATAAATTATAGGATTGTGGAGATCCACTTTGCTATTAAAGAATTAATGCATAATAACAAGAAGAAACAAATACGATGCCAGTATTAGGAAGGAAGATGAGGTAGTTCACAGTTGGTTGTTTGCTCAAGTATTTCAGCTAAGGAGAGATCCTGAAAGGCAAATAGCTGTTTACTTGGTCTGCAGTATAATGGGAAGAGATCAAGGGGCTATTTTGGTGCCTTAAAGCTGGCTAGATGTGAAATAAACATGGACTAGGATGGAAGATGATATGGTGTTAGATAAATATGTGAATGAACCATCCAAGATCATCACTGGATGTATGTGATCTTAGCCCCGTGAGGCACAGCTTCTGCCACAGCTAGAGCTGAAATTAATTCTGAAGATTTAAAATAAATCCTCAAAAGGTTTTTCACAGCGAAAACTGAACCTCCAAACCTTCATTCAAATTTGTAGGTTTCGGTATTTGATGCATTGGTTTGGAGCTCTGTTTTGCTGCTCAGAGTCTGCTGATAGAGCCATTGAGTTAAACCCAAGCAATGAGCTGAGAAACTCAAGTATACGTTTGTTTTTGCTTTTTCCATTACAAGCTAAGATTTCAGATGTCATTCAAGAGGCAGCTAGTTTAGAGTGGAAAGTCTGACTTCAGTTCTAATTCCAACAAACTGAACATCACCTGCTTTCCAAACACCAGCCAAGAAGTAGCGGCTCCTTCGTCTCTGTGATTCTGTTCTTGCTGGAAAGCGTCCCTCATACTTTTTTAGTGCCATCTGCCAGTAGAATTTTGCTACGGGATGAGCTACGGGAGACAAAATGGAGTTTCTGGAGGGCAGGAGGGATGGTGGCCCAGCTTTGAACTCTCAGCAGATTTTGCCAACTCACCCTTCTGTGTGGTTCCTGCCTCTCCCAGACTTTAGACAGGTAAGGAGAAGACCAAAGTAGTGATAAAAAGGAAGAGAAACAGCATGAGAGGCTGAGAGACGAGCGAGGCAGCAGAACTGTGTTTCAAAAAGGCTGACGCTTCCACCTTCCGGTCTCCTATTTTCTGCAGTGGACGGAAGTTGTTCTTTATCTGGGGCCCACTGGAGGAATCTGTCAAGTGGAGTTCAGATGGAAAAGCTGCTATCTGTTAAGGGAAAGAGAAGAAGTCAGACAGGGGAAAGCAGCAAATCAAGAAGAATCTTTGGGTTTAGGAAGGCATGGGCTTATGTGGCTCTTTGGATCCCCAATGTGGCCCCCGAAGCTCTCTCATGCCCCCAGAGCCAATCTGAATTTTTAAAAAATTCGCACTGATTTTTGGAATTTATCTTTTTTGTCCCCTCACTGGCCCAATCAACCCAAAAACACTTCCCTCATTCCCATCCAAAAAAAACATAAACAAAACAAAGAGCAAAGATCACCCAAAATGTTTTTTGGAAGTGATGTGATGTGACTTCCAGACCAGGGAAACTCGATGGTGCAGCCCACTGGGAGGCGTGCAAGGGCTGAGGGTGGCCACTGCCCTCACTGGAGTCCCCTCCTCAGTTTAGGTGTTGATAACATTGGCTAATCCCCAGGGATTTAGAATATCAGTGTGCTCCTTTCTTCAGAATAGTATGGCAGCATTACTCAGTGAGAAAAATGCATGACTGAATGTTACATTGCATGACCAAAACAGTCTTTTCTTCTGTGTTCAAAAAGCCAAATCTTTCTTAAACAAGACACTCCTGCACTAACTGAGTTGTGCCTTAGCAACAGATATAAGATGAACGACAGCTGGCTTTACAGCAGTACATGTGAAAAAGGTCCAGGAGTCTTATTAGATCACAAGCTGAACATGAGTCAACAGTGTGATGTGGCAGCTAAAAAAACCAATGAGATTCTGGGCTTCATCAATAAGAATATGATATCCCTTCAAATATTTAAACATAGGTGCCATGTCCCCTCTTAAACCTTCTCTTCTTCAGGCTAAACATACCCAGCTCCCTAAGCTGCTTCTCATAGCACATGGGCCATTTCCTCACTAGAGTGTTATAGCACTATGATTCCACTTTCAACATCCTATGGAATCCTGGGGTTTGCAGTTTAGGAAGGGCCCCTCCCAAAACTGCAAACCCCAGGATTCCATAGGATATTGAAAGTGGAATCATAGTGCTGTAACACTCTAGTGAGGAAATGGCCCATGTGCTATGAGAAGCAGCTTAGGGAGCTGGGTATGTTTAGCCTGAAGAAGAGAAGGTTTAAGAGGGGACATGGCACCTATGTTTAAATATTTGAAGGGATATCATATGGAGAATGGAGCAAACCTGTTTTCTGCTGCTCCAGAGACTAAGGCATGGAGCAACGGCTTCAAATTTCAAGAATTTCTATCTAAACATTAGGAAGAACTTCTTGATAATAAGAGCAGTTCAACAGTGGAATGTGCTAGCTTGAAGTGTGCTGAAGTCTCCTTTTTTGAAGGTTTTTGAACAGGGGCTGGATGGTCATCTGTTAGCAATGCTTTGATAGTATATTCCTGCATGGCAGGGGGTTGGACTCGATGAACCTTGTGGTCTCTTCCAACTCTTTGCTTCTATGATTTTGTAACTTACTCACTGCTGTTTGCTTGTCTCTTATCCCAACACAACTCACTTTATGTCCCTGACACAATTTTGAAAAAGTATTTTTATGGACTACAATTCCAAACCTGGATTCTGGGAACTGTAATTCAAACAAGTAACTTTTCTTTTTCAAGAATAACAGAGCAGTGAGCCTTCTCTGAAGTGCTCTCCTCATTTTAGAGCATCCCAAAGTGTTCTAGATTATCTTCCTGTGTGAATGACACGTGGGGTTTTTTAATGCAAATTTTTTTTTCGTGTGTGAGTGCAAACACACACAGAGACAGACAGACAGACAGACAGACAGACAGACAGACAGACACACACACACACACACAGTGTCTTCCTGAAGGGAGGTACTCCCTTTTTTCTTCTTCTGGAACACTTTGGGACACTCAAATATGGGGAGAAATAGGCACAGAAATACTCCACAGTGGAGAGACATATATAGTCATTATTTATCATCCACACAGGGATGAAATAATCATGTCTGTACATCATTACTCACCACTTTGGGTGGCACCAGAATAGGTTCAGTAAAGACAGTCCAGATTACCACCTCGTTGCATTCAGGGGTAGTGAGGGAGCCAGTGTAGCGGTAATAGCTGGAAAGGTTTGCGGAGCCCACCAAGTCCAGCAGAGAGACAGTGCTGGTGAGATCTGTGTCATCATCTATAGAGAGAGAAAGAGAGTTGGTTACATCCATGCTCCAAACGTAAATCAGTTTCAAGCCAATTATCATAGAAAAGAAAACTGAGGCCATTTCCGCACTAGACTGTTATAGTGCTATTGTTCCACTTTCAACATCCTATGGCTTTTGGCCCCTTCCTAAACTGCAAACCCCAAGATTCCATAGGACATTGAAAGTGAAACAATAGTACTATAACAGTCTAGTGCGGAAACGGCCTGAGAGCCAGTGAAAGTTGAAAGCCAATAGAGGGCACATTCAAACTGACTAAAAAGACCAGAAAGTCTCTGATTTTGTTGCTGTTCTTTCTGATTTTATTTTGGAGATCCATGTATATTCCGTTTACCCCAGAATATTTTCTGTCACCTTAGGTATGATCAGAGATTTTTAATACTAACTCCTCAGATCAGTTTATTTTAATTTAGTATAAAATCTGAAAGAACAGTAACTTTTCAATCAGTCTGGAGGTAGTAGTGAGAGAGTATCAGACTGAAGGACTGAAGAGACCTGTGTTCAAATCCCCTCCGGTTGTGAAACTCATGTGGTGACCCCAGGCCAGTTGCTATCCACCTCACAGAGTTGTTGCGAGGGGAAATTGAGAGGAGGTATGCATACCATCGTCAACTTGCTAGATGAAAGGTGGGATAAAACTTATTTGACTTTGATTTATGATGACTCTGTGAATGAGAGAGCTCCAAGAGCTCCGGTTGTCAACAGTCCTGCTCAAGGCTGCAGTTTTCTTGATTGAATCTATCAATTTGTAATATTGTCTCTCTCTATTCCTGCTGTCTTCCACTTTGTTAAGCATTATCATCTTCCCCAGTGAGCCACCTCATCTCATGATAAGTCCAAAGCATAACAGCCTCAATTTAGTCATCTTAGCTTGAGAGTTCAGGCCTGATTTGCTCCAGGACCCATTCATTTGCCTTTTTATCAGTCCCTGATATCCATAGAACTCTTCTGCAGCACCACATCTCAGGTGTGTCAGTTTTTTTTCTCTCAGTTTTCTTCACTAGCCAGCTTTCACACCCATACATAGGAATGGGGAAAAAGACTACAATTCTCCCTTCACATTTGCAGGTTTGATCCTCACAAATTTAATTATTTACAAGCACACTTGCCTTCCCCCACTTCTCCTCCTCCCATTCCCATGCATTTTGCCCCAGTGTGGAAAACTCATGCTGAGGCAAAATGCTAGGGAATGGCAGGGGGAGAGAAGTCTTGTATGAGTCTTCATTTTCCCCTCTGGAGCTTCCCCTTCCATTCCCATGCATTTAGTCCCAATATGAGTTTACAGCAAAGCAAAATGTAAAACCATTGTGGGCGGGGGAGTTATTTGTGGTTTTTCCACTTTTGCAAGGGTTCTGCACCCCAAACCCTCACAAAAGTGGAGGGGGCACTGTATAGAAATGTACTACATAGATAGATCGATGATGGCTCCAACTGAGAAACTTGAAAGACTGTAGTTTAATGTTACAGTTAGCGATCACTGATTTATTACAGAGAAAGCCAAAGATTCATGTAAAATGACTGCACCTGAGATTCCTCAGGGAAATAGTTGGAACAATCACACTGTTTTCAAATTGGTTAAAGCTTGTAGTGGACAGGTGGCAGAATATTATAACTCACTACTGTAGCCATTATGGCTTCTCAGAGATGGAAGAAATCCTGGCTTAGCCAACAGACTCACCTTTTTCAGGGATTTTCTGGAGGTTCTTTGTAAATTCTTCCCATGCTTCAGCTGTTTTTCTGCTAGCCTTCTCAGAGGCCTGATGAAACAGAGAAACTGGTAAGGTGCAGCACAGAAGAAGGGTGTGAAGAAACAGCCCACAAGTCTTCAAAATACATTTATAGGAGTTAGATCTCACTTTAACTGTCATGGACCCATTCTACAGAATCATGGGATTTGTAGTTTAATGAGGGACATAGAATTCTCTCCCAGAGAGCTCTTGTGTTGTAGTCTGGGACAGTGGATTCTAAATACCTTACCAAACTACTAATATCAAGAAGGAACACTTGAAATTGTAGTGCTTCCAGATGGACAGCTCCTAGCACTTGTGCTCAAAAGGAATGATCCTGCTAGTTTACCCTTTCCTTTTCAGTTCATTTTTTTCTCTCAGAAGGAAAAAAGGAAAAGAAACTGTAGGAAAATACAGCAAGGTTGCAGGTGAAGGTGTTTGCTGTCTTCATGCCCTGTAAATTTCCATGTATGAGACAGGGCAATTGCAGAATAAAGGCCTCTTCTGGAAGCAGGGATGGGGTAGGAGAGTTGATGGGTGTATCCACACTACACAGTTAGAGCCATACAACTTGGAATTCTCTACCAGACATCCTTGGTCCACTCCTCCAAAATACCATGCTACTAGAGATGCCCAAGTACTTCACTAAATTACGAATCCCAGGATTCCACTACATCATCTGTGTAGTATGGATAGTCAAGCAACTTTCCCCAGAGCCTTTTGGGAAAAAACATAAAAGTCCAAATGTTACAAAATGGGTACAAGCTGATATTAATATGTATATATATTGAGAGACTGTGGTCTTTCTTTCTCTTACCTCAAGAAAAAATCCCAGCACTGCGATGCCTTCTGGGTCCTTCACAGCATCTGATACACTCAAGTTGTTTTTGGTATGCACGATGTGTAACTGAGGAGAGCAAAAAGAAGACCAATTTGACATATATCTAGATCAGTGGTTCTCAACCTGTGGGTCCCCAGATGTTTGTGGACTTCAGTTCCCAGAAGCCCCAGCCACTATGGTCAATGCTCAGGGCTTCTGGGAGCTGAAGTCCAAAAACATCTGAGGACCCACAGGTTGAGAACCACTGATCTAGATGGATATATCTTAAGACCATTGTTTGTTGTTAACTGTCATCAAGTTGACTCTGACTTATGGCAATCCCATGGATGAGAGATCTCCCAAGTCATCCTATCCTCCACACCTTTGCTCAGGTCTTGCAGATTCAGGGACATGTCTTCCTTGATTGAGAAGAGAAAGTTAAGAAGTGACATGATAGCAATGTTTGAATATTTTAAGAGATTTCATATGGAGGATGGAGCAAGCCTGTTTTCTGCTGCTCTAGAAACTAGCACATGCAGCAATGGCTTCAAACTTCAGGAAAAGGGATTCCATCTAAACATTAGGAAGAACTTCCTGATGGTAACAGCAGCTCAACAGTGGAATATGCTGCCTCAAAGTGTGGTGGAATCTCCTTCTTTGAAGGCTTTTAAACAGAGACTGGTTGGCCATCTGTTGGGAATGCTTTCATAGTGCATTTCTGTATGGCAAGGGGTTAGACTTGATAGCCCTTTGTGGTCTCTTCCAGCTGTATGATTCTATTAATCTATCCATCTGTAATGTGGTCTACTTTCCCTAGTGCCTTCAACCAAGCATTATTGTCTTTCCTAGTAAGCCGCATCTTCTCATGAAATGTCTGAAGTGCAACTGCCTCTGTTTCATCACCTTGGCTTCTAAGAAGAGTTCAGGCTTACGTTGCTCTAGGATTCATTCATTTGTCTTTTTAGCAGCCCAGGGTATCCACAGAAATCTTCTCCAGCACCACATTTCAAATCAGTTCTCTTCCTATCAGTTCTCTTCACTTTTCAACTTTCACAACCGTACACAGAAATTGGAAATATGATGGCCCCGACAATCCTAACTGCAGTATTCAATGAGATATCTTTACACTTCAGGATCTTGTCTAGTTCCTTCATAGTTGCCCTTCCAAGTCCTAGTCTTCTTCTGACCATTAAATGCTAGAAATCTGTCGTGCTTTCCTTTGTTTTCCTGAGATCAGCTCATTTCTCATTTCTAATAGGCACTTTAGCAGGGAAACCCTATATATTAACCCAAAGTATAGTGTCATAAATTGTGCAGTTTTTTGTATCTATCTATAAAAATTGTTTTTTCACTAATGTTGCTTCTTCTTTACATTTTGCAGGGTAGAGTTCTGATTCAAACTTGAAATTTTCACTTTTGGACTACACCTCCCAGAATCCTCCAGCCAGCACGGACAATAGCCAAACTAGCTTTGGAATTCTGGGAGTTCATGAGAGAGAGAGAGAGAGAGAGGAGGGAGGGAGGGAGGAGTAATTCCAAGCTTTGAACTAGGTTGATTGATTGATTCCAATAGTTGTGATGAACAGGTTCCCACTACAACTGCCAATGACCATGCTGGCTGGGGGATTCTGGGACTTCTAATCTCAAAATTAACATTTCCAGGCTCAGCTTACTGTTGCGATGGGGAAGTTGCAGAGGGAAGAAATAATCCTAACAAAGAAATTGATGTGATCTCAGGCTTCAAAAGAAGGAACCCCCAGTCACAGGAAGGAGAATAATATGTTCTTACCTCCATGGAGTAGCGTTTGCCATCTATATTGTGCTCAGATCCTGGCTTTGAGGCACCGTCTCCCCAGTGGAAGTGGAAGGATTTAGCTGTGTATTGTGATGGAAGACCGTGACCATGAAGGTAGAGCCCATCTCCTAGTTCTATGTCAACTGCAGGAAGAAGAAAGAAAGGGACACACTTTTACAGCTGCTGGGAACTCCAGAATTCTTCTCTAATAAAGCCACAAGCTCTTACCCTGACTCTGCAACCATTAGGCACTTCAGATGGAATTAGCGAGGGTCCACAACACATTTGGGAGAGAGAGATATATATATGCTCTGTTTGCATATCTTGTTGAAGGGAATGAATGAACCAATAAATTAGAATGCTGGGATTGACAGTAAGGAAAAGTGCTGACTTCCTTTTTTGCAAGGCTGCAGGCTGCTGGGATAATTGGTGTGAATTGCTCCCCCTTCAGTAAGTGAAAGTGCTAATTGCTTACGCATGTGTTAGCTCTCTGCAGCCAGCAGGTGCAACCTTGAAGGCTGTTTTGCAAAAGGCTTGCTTTGTACTTTTATCTAAGAATGGCTGGGAGAATTTCAGGAGGATCGGTGGAATGTATGAACCGGCCATGAGTTATAACTTGTATCATCTTCTAACTAACTCTTTGTTCTCTTCTGTACACGTGTGTGCTAAGTTAATGATGTAATAGAAAGTTAACCAAAGATCTTTGTTCTTCTGTGATGGGTTGGCTAGATGAATGATTGATTGCTGACATGGTAGACCAAAGGTATATAGTGATGCTGCCTTAATTAATCGGGGCGACAGTCCTGGAAACAGCTGTCGTCCTTGCGCAAGTGATTGGTAAAATAAAAGGCTTTTTGATTTTTCCCTGGAAACCTGGTCTTCGTCTCTTTTTCGGCCACAACATTGTTCAGAGCCATTCTCATCTACCTGACACACATTGGGTAGGTTAGCGACACATGTTCATTCATACCATTGCGAAAATAAAAACAGGATAAATGGTTGAATATTTTCCATCCACACATATACATTCTGGAAATGTTTGAAGGACTGTGGATAATGGAAGTGATGGTGAAAATGTTGTGGGTTTGGAATGGTGACTTTGGAAATAAAATATGACAGAAGACTCAGTAGGAAGAAAAAAATACATTTCTTGTGAGGTAGGGAATCACTATCCCAAATGTTAGACTTTTGAAAGGGAAATATCAGTGTTTTTCACGTCAACACTGTGATCCCAGACCTGTTTTCTTTTGGAGAAAGTCCCATTTGTTTTGATGGAACTCCTTTCTCAAATAAGCATGCTTAGAATTACAGCCTTATTTTGCTTTCCATTTTATGTTCATTTACAAGTTAGGTTTCTTTTGTATTTCACAATTATAGCACTTAGATTTCACTTTGTATATTGTGTTTGCATCCTATGGAATTCTGTGATTCCTAGTTTCATGTAGTATTTAGAATTATCTACCAGAGAACTTTAGCATTTCACCAGACTACATTATTAAAATGCTATTATTCTACTTCAACTGCCATGGCAACATTCTGTGGAAATCTGAGGTTTGTAGTTTAGTGAGGCCCAAGAGTGCTCTGGCTGAGAATTCTAAATGCCCCTTCATAAACTGGAAGCCCCAGGATCCTATACTATGTTCCCATGGCTGTTAAAGTGGAATAATAGTGATATAACAGTGTAGTGCGACAGTGTGCTACAAATTCCAGGATTCCATAGGATGCAGCCACAAGGTTTAAAGTGGAATCAAATGCTATAACCAAAGTGTGAAATAGATGTGAAAAGACCTTATCTTCAAATCGTTATAGAGGTTCAACTAGAAGGACAAGTTCAGTGGGAATGAAAATGAGTTACTTGTCTGGGATAAGAGTTTATTGCTTTTCTAAGCCTGTTTTGCCACCCCTTCTAGTAATCCTGTTGGAGAACAGACACAACAATACAAGAAGTAATAAAAGACAAGGAACTCCAAATCAGGGCCTTTCACACTACACAGTTATAACACCATAATTCCGTTTTAACTGCCATGATTCCAACCTGTGGAATTCTGGGATTTGCCGTTTAGGGAGGGACATTTTAGAATGCTCAGCCAGAAAGCAATTAAAGTGGAATCATAGCACTGTAAGGGCCTTTCCCCACTACACTGTTATAATGCTATTATTCCACTGGCAACATCCTACGGAATCTTGGGGTTTGCAGTTTAGGGAGAGGCATTTAGAATTCTCAGCCAGAGCGCTCTTATGCCTCTCTAAACTCAAACTCCAGAAATCCACAGAATGTTGCCATGGCAGTTAAAGTGGAATAATAGTGATATAGCAGTGTAGTCTGGAGAGATCCTAAAGTCCCCTGGAAGAAAGCTCTTTGGCCCCAGCAAACTACAAACCCCAGAATTCCACAGGATGCTGAAAGTGGGACAATAGCACAATAACAGTGTAGTGTGGAAAGGCCCTAAGTGTGTAGTGTGAAAGGGCTTCCAACAAAACTATCACAGCTACTTTGCTGAACAGCTACTGCTGCAGCTGTGTCATCACAGCTACTTTCTTGAACAGTCACCTGTTTTCCCAGTGTTCTTGATCTCCCGCAGTTTTTTGCTGTCACCGTAGCCGGTGAGGGTCACTGCACCCAAGCCAGGGTTACGGATGGCTTCGCTTGAGACGATGTTGATGGGGGACTGTCTCTTGCCATCACAATCACCAACTGATAACCATGTGTTAGGACCTTGACAAGAGAAAGAGACGGAGGAGTGAAGATTGTTCCCCCATGGTAATTAGTGCTGGAGGAAAAATCTTTTTCAAAAAGGTGCCAAGCATCTAGACCTCATGAAAGCTAGCTAGCTATACTCTTTGTTACATGCATAGGCCTCTCATTTGGTCCTCTGTTTGTATGACTGGTTATGGTTAATTAGTGTGGAGAAAAGTACGCTCTGCACACGTTCAGAGATACATTTCAACCATCATAGAGCAGAGCCCTAGAATTTTGCTCTGAGGAAGTATGGCTCAGAATCATAAGGCATCCATAGCATATTATGGAATAAAGAGAAAGGTAGCTATTTTGTTTCTTACCACACTGTGGTTCATTGTAGCACCAGGAACCTATAAAGGAAAGAAACAGAGAAGGTGTAGGCTTAGGTAAAAGGAGTCAAAGTCACGTGAAGAAAGGGACTAATTCAATCGGAATTCACCTTTATCCCTCCCCATCCCATAGCAAAAGAGAGATTTCTCAGATGTGGTGGGAATGCAACGCTGTTACAGGTTTCCTTCATTTATCTGACAGGTTAGGGAGCAGAGCACAGCACTGTCTGAAAACAGAACTGGTCGAAAAACAGAACCCATGTACTGCACTGTAGGGAGCATGAAGGAAGTATGGAGGCTCACTTGAGACCAGCCTTGCATGAGCTGCTTGCAAAATCTCTCAGCTGGCTTACCACCACCACCCCGCTCAGCTCACTTTGCAAGCAGCATGTGCAAGTGAACAGTTCCAAGTGAGGCTCTATAGGCAAGAAGAACTGATGAAAGAGCAGGCCCTCATTGAATTCATGGAACTTATCTTTAATTTGGAAGTGCCAAAAGACTGAATCATCTGATAATGGGGTGTCAAAAGGTGGGAGCTTCCTGTACCTTCAGAACTGGAGTAGCTTCTTCTCAAGAGCAAAAGGACCACAGAAAGAACACCTGGGATCCAGACAGGAGCCATTATGTATTGTGCCAGCTATGAAGAAAGGTGCAGTAGAACAGATTAAGTACAGTTCTTGGTTAAGCAGACGTTGACAGAAATATACAGAATTTACCCATTCCTATGTGGCAATAGTGGTTGCAGAGGCAAGAAAGCTGATCTAGGTCACATAGTCAGACATGTAGCAGTTCTATCTTCCACAGGTTTCATATATTAAGGTGTTTTTTTTCCTGGCAACCATGAGATCTAGAAACTTGCCATCTTTTGAACAAAAATGTCAATTGCACGTAATTTTGACTTCCCAGCTGTCCACAAGGCAAGTGGAATGATAGCATGAATATATGTTAAGCATGTGGGTGGCTGTGAGTGTGTGGTAGTCCACAATATAGAAAAGCATATGTTGAAAGTGGAATAATGCGCCCCCCACCGCCCACGTGACAACGGGGGGAGGGCGCTCTTTGCCGTCCTCCCGCGAGAGGAGAGCACAGGTGGGAGGAGGCGGGGCTTTAAGGCACTATTTAGGGCTGCCCCGCCTCCCCCTCGGCCTCTTTTATCCGGATCGTTGTGACCCACCCTCCCACCCTGTGGTTTCAGTGTAAGTTCGCTGGTCGCTTCGGGGCCGGGTAGGAATTTTTTCCCCCTGTTCAGGGTTTTTTTTCGCCTACCCTACACTGTGCCAGGGGATTGGGTAATTGGCTATACAGGGTGGTGCCTTAAATAGGTGCTAAATAGGCATCCACAACCATACTTACAGTCACCATGGCCGGTAAGGGGGGGGTCTATGGGTTCGGTGTGTACCTATGGCACCCTTTGGTGTAGGATAATGTCTATCCTTGAGGAGGGCCCGGGACTAGCCCTCACTGGCTTGCGCCCGGGGGACTCGGTCTTGGGCTCACCTTCCAGACAGGAGCTGGCCAAAGTCTTGATCCACATTCTGCGATTGGCTTTGGGGCCTGGTATCTCGCCCTACGGGCTAGGGAAGATGGGCGGGAGCTGACTCTTGCCCTAGTCCACCCATGCTGTTGCCCCCCCCTTTTAGGATAGAAGTTCAAGTTCAAGTTCAAGTTCAAGTTAATTACCATTGTATGTTAATTAGGCATATTAATAAATTGCCCTAGTTCAACCCAAGCCCTGTGTGTGGTCTCCTCATTTTGTGGGTTGGGCGGCAATAGCACTATAACAGTCTAGCGCAGAAGGCTAATCAGTCTGCAGCAACTGAAATAAGATGAGGACAAAGAGAGAAAGTGGGAGGAGAAGTGAGAGACTGGGACATTTTAAATGCAACTGAAAAGATGGGAAGACACAGGATGAACTGAGACTGTCCCTGCCAAATCAGGACAGTTGGTGGGTATGTTCTGTTTGACATTTGGCATGCTGTGGTTTCAAATCAGATCAACCTATGGCTTTATCTTCAGATACGAAGAAGGAAGGAAATTGCACTGTCACAAAATAGTGCTATATGGACCAGTTTTGATGTTCAATTTCCTGGGCTGGAATGAATGCAGGAAATGTACACAACACCACATCAGCACATCTTTCCCCCTCCTGCAGGCACAACGGCAGGGAACTTATGAGAAGTTTCAGGACTGAGAAATGTGCATATAAATTGGCATACCTATGATCATTGTAAGTGGTCTTCTGTACAAAGCTCTAGCACCCACTAGCTGCAGCAACAATTTTGGTAAAAGCAAAGTCACAACTCCCTAACGATTTCAAATACATTTCAAACATAAACTGGAGTGCTTATGGAGTGGGAGGGGGAAGGGGGAAACTATGGTTTCGAGGGTCTCTTAGCCTATGTGGCTATGGCAGCTGGATCAGTCTGGGATTTGTAGTCTGACAAATTAACTTCCCCAAGCTTTGATTTTAAGGTGTGTTGACAGCCAGCATGGCATGGCATAGTGGTTTGGATGTTGGACTACGTCCCTGGAGATCAGGGTTTGATTCCCCGCTCAGCCATGGAAACCCACCAGGTGACCTTGGATGCCTCATACGCTTTCAGCCCGAGAAAACTCCGTGATAGGGTTGCCTTAGGGCACAGCTTCCCCAACTTTTCATGTTGGTGACACACTTTTTAGATATGCGTCATTTTGCGACACAGTAATTCAGTCTTACTAGCAAACCAGAGGTTAAACTAACCCCTTACAAGAGATACAGACACATAGATAAAATGTAATAACAAAATGTATGGGGTTACAACATATCTCATGAAAACCTTTTATATATTTTTTAAAATATATGATTTACAAATAATATAGTATAAACTTCTCCAAATGCATGGAATGGTTTAGGTTCTGCATTCTTCTTAACAGTACTGCATCCTGCTGATGCACTGTAATTGTAGAAACTTAGTGGCGTTAAAAATAAGAGCTCATCACAAAAACATTTACTGTAGCCTCAAAATGAGCTAAACCATAACACGCCAGGCTAGTTCCAACAGGTGAGAACAGTAAAACTTCTTCTAATATTACTACTATTCATCATAATGATAATAAACTTGGAGAACCCAAGATGTGGTAGCCACTAATGCTGGTGGCATTAAAACACAGATATGACAAATTTCTTGAGGAGAGGTCTTGGTCTATCAGCAATTGCTACCTATGACAACCAAATAGATCCTCCATGTTAAGAGACAGTGTACCTGCAGTCACAAGATGCTGGTAATTAACAACAGAGATGGGATATCTCCTTCATGTGTGTACACTCAGTGGCATCAGGCTGGCTGATAACTTTTAGAAAAAGAATACAAGCAGACGGGCAGAATAGGAGAGCAATTCAGCACAGTAATTGTAATTTTAATAAAAAGGAGTGTGTCTCTGAACTCATGCAAAGTCTTTCTTTTTTTTTAAATCACAGAAAATAATGGCAGCCTGCCCTGTATGCATTGGAAATTGGGAGGCCATGTCTCTGCATCAATAAGGCGATCAGAAATTAACTACTGCTAAAAATGTATATCTTAAGCCAGTCCATCTTTTCCAATTTCATCCCCTAAATAAGCCAGCTTGTACCCTCTGCCTTTTGCTGGTGCCCCCTAGGGGGGAACATCTCTTTGTCCACCCATCCCCAAGGGGCTCACTCACCTGTCAAATGTGTGTCTGTTTCTCTCCTGCTGGACAAGATGACACCACTGATGGAAAAAGAGCATCCAGTTTCTTTTACAAATAAACATATATATATGCATTAAGGTCACCGCCCAGTCTGCTACTGGGACGGGTGGAATTACTGATAAAAGGGAGGGAGCAGATTACAAAGAAGGAGGGAGGAAGTAGAAGACAACACAGGCAAGCTGGTGAAAATTGGCTAGGTCCCTGAAAAAATCCATGGGTTCAGCCGCCCTGCACCAGTCCCTGGGGAGAGAAGCAAATTCATGAACAAGGGATGTGAGCAAGCCAGTTACACAATTAGGAAGTGACTCTCTGAGCAGGATTAAGCCTTTCAACATGAGGAAGGACACGTTCACATTTCTCAAAGGTCCCTTCTTGCCCCTCCAGAAGCCAGGTGCTGATCTAACCACTAGATCACACTCCCTTTTTAGAAAGGGAAACTTCTACAAGGTGTTTGCCTGCCTTTCAGAGAATGAGGGGATTGTCTGCCATCCAAACTCTTCCATCTCCATGTAATTCTAAACTCCAGTCCTTCACAAGTAACCTAGAATAACTCCTTCCTTCCCATATAATACCTCAGTCGCCAACTTTTACTTTCGTGGGGCTCCTACAGCTTCTGGTGCAATGATACAAGCAGAAGATCAGCAAATGAAACTTTTTATGATGCATACAAATAATGCATGGGGGAAGAAAACCTTACTGCAGAATTTCTGCTTCTCATGTGGCTCTTAAACTTTAAAGCAGAGAAACCCTGCAAGAAACATACAAGTGGCAACTATTTGCTTTCCTTAAACCAGATGCTGTTCACCTGTTCCAGGGGTCCAACTGCTCTTCTTGTACTATAAATCTGAAATACTCATTTCTCTTCCACTGAGGAATGGCCCTGCCTCCTAATCCAGACTGGGTTGCCAACTGACCAGAAAATGATGATCTAGCTTGCTCCTGTATCTTCAGCAGTAACAACGTGCAGAAAGCAGCAGGAGTCATTTTTCTTTGCATGGATGTGGAAAGCATTCTATGCTGATGTCTGTAGATGCAAACACTACTATGAAAGATATAGCAGGAAGAGTCTTTAAAGTAGCGGGAAAGCTTCAATTTAACCTAGTCTCTCTCCCCTTTTTTACAGCTGAGCTGAAATTCCAGAAATACTACTCACTCCCTGATCATCCTAGTCACATAGACTGGATTGTTTTCTTCTCACTGCTCAAAAACTTAGGAAGGAAAGTGAATCCCAGAGGGTTGGGAAACAAGAGAGAAGGGGGTACTTGGTGGGTGTTTCTGACTCTTGTGTATTAAAACTGCTACCAGAAAAGCAGAAATGCATCAAGTGAAGCTTCCTTCCACCACCATGTCACCATGCCAGGAAAAAAAAAATCTTTGTGCTGAATTTCTATCTGCCGTGCAGTGATTAAAAATAAAACAAATCCACCAGGTTGAAAAAAAGTAAAAAAAAGAAGAAGAAGACAATCCTACTGTAAAAGGCCTTCCATTTTCTAGGGACTATCCACACCCCACCACTCCCAAAAAACTTTCCCTTTCCTCCTGATTCCCGGTGTTGGGAAAACAACCCAGGAGTCTTCCTTCCTCGGTCTTTGAGCTGAAATTTTACCATACCTTCCAGCACTTCACAGCTGAAAACTGGGACACACATAATCAAGCAATATCAGAGTTAGTCAAGATGGTAAAAGTCTTTAACGAAGAAGAACACATAAGCTAGGAGAGTATGCAGCAATTTGCTTTTGCCTGAGCCTACTGGAAAGGCAAGTTTCCTGTCCCTTCCACTCCTCACTGCTAAGTTAACTGAGTGCACACTCCTTTTGTACTTTGAACTTGGCTTGCAGCAACTGAAGTAAGCTGAGGATGAAGGAGGAAGGTGGGACATTTTAAAAGCCACTGGAAAAGTAGTAGGGCAGAGGGTTAATTGGGATTTTTTTTTTGCAAAATCAGAACTGTTGGAGGGTATGTTGAACAGATGCTTACTCAGACAGGCAAGCAGACACGTTCTCTCTCGGTACATGTGTGGGCCACTGCTTTGTCAGCGTTATAAACCTCTTTTTTATTGCCAATTTCAGAAGAACTGGTTGGGGCAGGCAGGGGCAAGCTGACAGACTAGTTTTCTCCCCACTTCCTTCACACCATCTTTCCCATAATTTGGAACTAATTCTTTATCTTCCATTGTTTCTGGTTTTGACTTGGAGAGGAATGAACAGAGCAGGACCTGCAAAAGTTCCTTTTTTTAAAGGATTGACTGTCTTCCTCCCTTCTCCCACTCTTTCACACTCCCACTCTTTCTCTCCCACTTTTTCTCTCTTTCTCCCTTTCGCTCCCACCATCTAGAATTAATTCTTTATTTTCCATTGTTTCCCGTTTGAGATGGCAGGCATGAATAAAATAGGGTTTGGAACAGTGTGAAGAGGCAACTAGGTTCTCTAAGGGGAAGTAAGGTTTGCTCAGAACCCAGGAGAAGAAGGAAGTGAAGACTTGAAGGAAAAATGAGGTCATATACTGGTAAGTGAGGGGGAGAAAGAATGAGAAGAGGTGAGTGAAAATAACATGCAAGCCAAAGGTTGGCCCAGGCTATACAGGTCAGATTATGTGGTGTCCTAAATAACATCCCACTGTGATATTAGTTTCATGCCACTTTAATTGCCACATGTCCCTCCTAAGGAATTCTGGACATAGTTTGGTGTGGTGCTTAGAAAACTCTGCTAGAGAGTTCTAGCTCACTTCACTTACTAGCGGTCTCTAATACTTGTCTGCACAATGAATTGAAACTGATTTAACTCAATTCCTCTCTTTTCCAGGTACTTTGGGAAATATAATATGGTATGAAGACTAAAGAGCTCTAGCACAACATTCTATAAATCCCAGGATTTCTTAAGATGCAGCCATGACACTTAAGCCATTCCCGCACTAGACTGTTACAGTGCTATTATTCCACTTTCAACATCCTATGGAATCCTGGGGTTTGCAGTTTTGGGAGGGGCCGGATGAAATGGCCTTAAAGAAATGCCCTTAAACATGGTATGAAACTAATATAACTGTGTAGTGCAGATACACTTAGAATGACTTCAGGTTTAGGCTTGAACCATGACATCATTTTTCTGTCAGTTCATTGAGTTGCTCCATCCGTGAACCACACCATGAAATTGAGAAACATTGTACTGCAATCATTGTTATTGTTGTTACTTAAAGGTCTCATGGTGCTGTACAAAGTTTTTTTTTTTAAACCTATCTTCCCAGGCCAGAGGTTTAGCTTTAATACATATAAAGCAGAAGGGAAAGGATTGGTGGGGCAATGGTGGGGCAGTGCCATTCTAGCCCTCCTAGCACTCCATAAATAAATGTTAGGCTAGCCAAAGGAGCTAGCCACTGAAAAAGAGGTTGTTGGGAAGAAGGGGAGCCAAATAGCAGTAGGATCCACTCTGAGATGGGTTGATGAAATGGGAAATGGTGGTAGGGGTGGGAGGTCACGGAATAGAGCACTCATGGAGTGGACAAGCAAAAAACCGAATATTTGCCTTTCAGAATCCAAGGAAAATCCTAGCAAGGACTTGAAGAACCAAGGGGTTTCCCTATGTTTCTCAATCCTGCTTTTTTTCCCCCTCCCTTTTTCAAATGGTATGAGTCAAGCGGTGAGCCCTGAAGCAGCGTGAGTGAATAATGCTGACAGTGTGGCCTGTAAGCTGCAGCTTGGAGGTGGCAACCCCTTTCATCATCCTTCATCTTACAGGCATTGAGTTTCGTCTGATGAAGAAAGAGATACAGGTAGCCGTAATTGGAGTGAAGGACAAGATGAGAGGTATGCCTGTCACATCTTACCCAACTGCTGCCTGGAAGACATCCTCCTCCTCTTCCAATTGCCCTTGGTCCTGAGGTGCAAAGAGTGACCGAGAATCACCTGTCGTTTTCACGAGTGTCCTCTTTTCCATTCTAAGTGTGCCTTGCCCTCATAAACCAAAGGGATGGAATGTGGGTGTGGTGAGCTTGTGATTTAGGACATGAGATTTCTTTTTTAAATAGCAGGCACTACGGCCTAGTGATTAGAGCAAGGGAAAGCTGGGAGGTGCTTCTCCTTCTCAATTTTCTTCTCAGAGTTTGCTTCTTTTGGCAAAGTCCTCCCTAAACCACCAAACCTCACTTTTAGACCAGCAAGTTATCCCATTTCGCTATACCACCTGAATTTACCCTTTTTCCTCCACTGTGGGACCTGTCACACTTCAGGTTGTAACACCATCATTCCATTTTAACTGCCAAGGCTGCATCCTATTGGATCCTGGAATTTTTAGTTTGGTGAAGCCCTTGAGCTTTCTAGCAGATAATTCTAAGAGAGAGAGGTGTGTGTGTGTGTGTGTGTGTGTGTGTGTACGTTCAAGTTACCTGTTGATTTATGGTGACCTCATGAATTTCACAGGGTTTTCTTAGGCAAGGAATACTCAGAGGTGGTTTTACCAGTTCCTTCTTCTGAAATATAACCTACAGCACTTGGTATATAGCCCACAGCAGTCTCCCATCCAAGTACTAACCAGGGCTGGCCCTGCTAAATTTCCAAAATCAGATAGGATTTGGTGCCTTTAGAATATTTAGGCCCAAAGTACCCCTTCCTAAGCTAATCCCAGGATTACATAGCATGGAACCATGGCAGTTAAAGTGGAATCGTAACACTATAATTGTGTAGTGTGAAAAGGCTGAGCAGTGAACGTAAGAGTGAATATTGGAGTCAGACTGTAGGAGGCTTGGATTGAAACCACTGGAGATGGCCTGGGGAGTCACTGTCTCTCAGCATGATCTAACTATCAGGGTAGCTGTGAAGACACAAAGCAGAGGAATGAATGCCCTATGTTGTCCTGAGTAGAAGAAGAAGATAGCATTAAAACCAGAATAGGTGGCTTCAATTTGTTGAGGGGGGTAATTCTGGAGCTGTTTCAGAGTTGGACAGGCTATCAATACAGGGGGGCTTCATTATCTGCTAGTGTTTCATTCCAGGATGCTCCATGGATACCAAATCTGTGGATGCTCAAGCCCCATTATATACAATGGTGTAGTAAAATGGTGTTCCTTATATAAAATGGCAAAATCAAAGTTTGTTTTTTGGATATTTTGCAGGGGATTTTCAAGCTGTGATTTGAATCCATGGATACAGAATCTATGAATATGGAGGGTTGACAGTTATGGCAAAAAATGAAAAGGGAAAAAGACCCCTAGAAGTGCTCCAATGTCTGATTCTGATTCTGATGCTGAAAAACTGCTAATTTTAGAAGTTGAATAGTGCTGTTGGGAAGCAGCAGCCTATTGAAAAGGTAACTCTCAGCTTCAGGAGAGATTATTATCCCCCCTTCATTTTTTGCCAAAAAAAAAAAATCACACTCTGGGGAAATCTGTGGGGTTTTGGTGATTGTAAAAACAGCCTTGAGGGCTGCATTTGTCCACCGCTAATGAAAGACAAATAAAATTTAGATAATGGCCAGACTATGTGTGACAGCAGAATGAAGTACCGTACTGGACCATGCTGTACTGCTTAGGGGTGTAACATTTGAAAACTGCTGGCGTTAAAAAAAACACCATCCACAATAAGTAAGTTACCACCCTAGAGAAACTTGAGGGAAAGGCAGCATAGAAATTTGGGTGAGAGAAAGGAGGCCTGCAGTTCCTGCAAAGCCAGCATCAAGTATGCAGAAGGACAGCAACCTCTCCGAAAGCTGCAGCCTCCAGCTGCTTACCCAAATGGGTGGTAGGCAGCAGTGACAATAATGTAATCTGTGGCAGGTACATGCAAGGTCCCATCCCAGGGATGCCTGTTTCTCCACAATGCCACAAGAGGGGGTTGTTTTACAGGATCGCGGGGAAAGGAAAACGGCGGCTTCTCAACCTTTAACTGGTGTCTTGTCATAAACCTGAATCCAGCGTAGTGTGTGGATAGATGGCTCAGTCCACTAGTGCCAGTTGGCTTTATCTGGGCAATGGGGACCTTAGCAGTGCCCACAGACGACTAGTGACAGGTACTGTCAACCATGAGTTTCTGCTTTCCTATTTGTATATTTGCTTAAAATCACCTCCAGTTTTCTCTGTGCCCTGGGGGGGGACCTCAAAATTAACAAGGATCAGAGCATAGGTCTGTCTTCCCCATCTCAATTCTTTCTAGATGTAGACCACCACTGCTCCAGGGCAGCAGTGTATTGAATGGGATGGTGGGAGTTGTGATACAGCCATCCAAAGAGCATCTGGTTGTGGAAGACTGGTTTGGGTTGTATAAAGCTTTTGCATCCCCCCAGATGAAAACATCCCCAGCCCACTCTGACCATTTCTGGGCCTAGATGTTCTCAAACCTGAACTGATCACACCAGTAGGATCATCTGGCTCAGTTACCTTCTGACAATATATATTGGATAAACTCTGAGGGAATGGGCTAAGTGTTTGAATGGGATAATATTCCCCTATTCCCCAACTTCAATGAGTCTGTCTGCCTTTGGAGTTATCAAAAGTGACAAGAGACACTACAAGTATGTTAATTTCTGATAGTTCACTCTTACACAGTTTCCACTCAAAGGTCTGGCGTACACAAAATGCACTCCATGTGTAGGTTCAGATCAAGCTGTTGTTTCCCAGAGCCTGGCTATGTTAACCAACTTGTTGCTTGGCCTACGTGCAAAGACTATGCAAACATTACATCCTCCTTCCTGTGTACCCTCTGTGTACACTCTGTGTTTGTCTGAAAGAGGCCACAGTAGTGAAGGAAGCTGGAAAAACAGCACCCCATCAGCTCTGTTCCCCTTTCAAGTTTAGCCAACAAGATTGTCCTCTTGATAATGTCATGCTGGTCACAAAGGACATCTGATTTGTGTTTGGGGGGAAATGTTACCTTGTTGTCTCTTGGGAAAACTCTTCTCCACCGTTATTCCCCCCTCCCCTGTTGCCCCCTTTATAATCTATATGCAAAAACGTGACTATACCAGTAGCTGCAGATAACTGAAGTTTACACTGTCATCAGCTCTCTGTTTTCAAGGTTCTTCGAGTGTCCACAGAAAAAGGGAAGATGCCTCTATACCTCCAGCTGAAGCCAGTTCTCTAGGAGATATGGCTAGGTTGGTTCCTGCAAAGGGGTTTTTTTTCTGCCAAGGAGACATTGTCCTGAGTGTCCCATCACCCTCACTATGAAGCAGCAGCTTTTCAAGGTCCCTTGGGTCCAGGGTTGAAGGATGCTGAAACTGCAGTCCTGTGCAGGGAGAAAGCCCCGTTGAACACAGTGGGACTTCTCTGAGTAAACTTGAATTCATTTGCATTGGGGCAGAAAACTCTACTGATTAGTATACCAGGATTTAAGTCCGAATAAACATGAACATGAATGCAGTATTCCTTTCCTCTCTTCTCCTTTTGTCTAAATCTAGCAGAGTTTAGACATGGATAAACCTTCAAAGTCATTATCAGAAACACAGAACCAGTCAAATGAAGAATGGAGATTAGTACTACCATTACTGAAGGAAAATGGTGTTATTTTGTAATTTGACAATTGAAATAGTGTTAAAGATAAAATATTTAAAATTCGTCCTTTATTAGAGTTATTCCTACACTGAACAAAGTTTATTGTACAGATAGATACAGAAAGGAATTGTGAGGCTTGTATTAGGAAATTAAATAATTTGTGGATTATTTGAGAGTGAATCTATAAAGAGATATATGAAGTAAAGTGAAGGAAACATAACAGATATGGAAGTGACCAATGATTTTGTGGAGTAGATGCAAGAGGATAGAAAAGTCAGAAACTTTTGGCCATTTCTGTACTATGCTGTTATAGTGCTATTATTCCACTTTAAACCTCCTGTCGAATTCTGGGGTCTGTAGTTTATTGAAGCCAAAGAGCTCTCTGGCTGAGAATTCTAAAAATCCCCCTCTCTAAACTATAAACCCCACGATTCCACAGGATGTTGAAAGTGGAATAATAGCACTATAATAGTCTAGTGCAGAAATGGCCTTTGTTGATACTGATAAATGAAGATGTAGTGTAATCTTATATTTACTTAATTGGGTTATTAATTGCAATACTTCAAAGAAATACGTAAGATATTTAGGAGAGCAACCTTGTTAATCAGTACAGGGTAAGAGGAATCATTATTTAGGTAATGAAATGTCATTTGTATAAATGCATGTAAAATGTAAGGAGCATACGGCTATGTATTTATAAGTTTGTTTCCCCACTTTAAAAGAAATAAATAAAAAAATAAAGCTAACAGAGTTTTGTAAAGTTACTTTTTGGGGCTACAGCTGCCAGACCCGCGTTAGCCAGCCTGGGGGATTTGGGGAGTCGCCATCTCCGAATTCCAAAGTCAGGAATGTAGAACCTTCTGGGGGTGCAGACCATCCTCTTTTCCTGAGAGATGTAGGCCATTTCCGCACTAGCCTGTTATAACGGTATTATTCCACTTTCAACATCCTATGGAATCCTGGGGTTTGCAGTTTAGGGAGGCGCCTCAAAAGATGTTGAAAGTGGAATAATACCGCTATAACAGGCTAGCGCGGAAATGGCATCGGTTAAACCGCAAACACAACAAGCAAAATCTCCGCTGCTTCTGTAACATTAAACAGTATTGTCAGCTTTTGTTTTCGCTTTGGTCAAAGCTCGCGAGGACTGCGCCAGATCCTCTCACGTCAACCTTCGCAACAAAACTGGAAAGCTGCGCCGTCAATAACAGCATACGTGTCCAAAACGCGGTCCCGCCTACGCCAGGGTTGCCACTACAATCCCCGTCGCCCAACTTCCCTCGCAGCAAACGCGACGCTTCCGAGAGACAGCGCCCGTAGGGGGAGCCGCAGTAAGGGGCCTCAGTTCCCATCGTGCCTTGCTCCACTCTTACGTCATCATGGCTGTCGCGTGACACTATGGGGCATGAGTCCTCTTTCCTTGAGGTTTCCTATGCGTAATAGACAAAAGGCGGCAAAGAGACTACAGTTGCCGTCATGCACCACGCAGCCCCCGCCATGACGGAAGCTTGCGATGCATCTTGGGACTCGTAGTCCTCCGGCCCGTAGCTTTACCCAGAGAACTACAATTCCCACAGTGCCCAGGGGCCTGCCTGCTTGGCTGGCTTAACCGCCCCCCTTTCCCTTTGGGTAGGGGCTTCTCCCCAAGATGGCGGCTCCTGTTTCAAGGGGTACGGGGGGCAGGGGCGGCCCCCCACCGGCTCCCTGGGCTACTGCCTGGCCCAGCTGCACAAGGGGACCGAGCCGGGCCTCGGCAAGGCCTTGCTGGCCCTCAGGACCCAGCACATCAAGGAAGCGGGGGGCATTGCCCGCTTTAGGGATCGCGGGGGGCTGGGCCCCCTCCTGGGGGTCTTGGCCGGCGCCCCCAGGCCGCGGCGCACCTTGGACCTGGCCCTCAGCATCCTGGGCAACTGCTGCACCGAAGGGGGCAGCCGCACGCAGGTGCGCGAGCTTGGGGGGATCCCCTCCCTTGGTGAGTGAGCTCCCGTGTTATGTGGGGAGGTCCAGAGCTTTGGGGTGTCCTTTGGAATGAGAGGGGGGCCCCTGTTTAGTCGGAGGGGGCGTTGAGGGGGTTACTCTCAGCATGGCACATCTGTGATGAGGGTTGTGGGGGGCTGCAGTCTCTGGACCTCTACATTTGGGGAGACCTGGGCCATTTCCGCACTAGCCTGTTACAGCGGTATTATTCCACTTTCAACATCCTATGGAATCCTGGTGATTGCAGTTTAGGGAGGGGCGTTTGAGGCCCCTCCCTAACTTGCAAACTCCAGGATTCCATAGAAGGTTGAAAGTGGAATAATACTGCTATAACAGGCTAGTGCGGAAGTGACCCTGGAGGCACTTGGTTCCCTGAGCCGAGTATATTGTAGAAAGGTTTGGGGGTACAGTTTGGGGGAAGGAAAACAAAAGGGGGACAGAGGTCTCCGGATCTCATAAAGGCAGCCCTTCTTGGCTTGGGCTGAGGTGGGTTTCCTTAGGGTCCCTCTGCTGGTGTGTTGGAAGAGCGTAGCAGAGTCGCTGCGTGTCACTCTGGCTTCCTTATTCATAAATGCAGGCTGGGGATAGGCAGCCTGGTGTCTTCCAGATGTTTTGAACTATAGTTCCCAGGATCCCTGATTGGCTATGCTTGTTTATATTCATGGCATTGTAGTCAATTTCCCAGACATATGGAGAACACCTGGCTACCTATTCCTATGCAGGGTGCCTGTACTCTCTGGTGACTTTTATCCAAGATGCCTCCCATTCCCATGATTATTTAAGTAGGATGCTGTTTGCTTAGTTTTCTGGTATGTTGAAGAGCGTTGAGTGTAATTGCCAGACCTAATCCTGTGGAACTGAGGCTGGGTTTTGGCCACATGTAAATGTCACATCTGACCCTTTTGAAGATCTTGAGTTTTGTGCCATAGTAACCACATTGCTCACACTTTTGAAGTGGCAAGAGTCTTCAGTTTGATTCATGACCATTTAAGCAGAGTGAAATGCAGCCTAGGCCAAGCAGGGATGCAGTTTAGGAACATGCCTTGACTTGTTATAATTTGCTTTCTGCTATTTCTGCAGTTGGCACGCCACCTGTCTGTTAATGTGTGAGTGCCAGTACCTCATCTTTGAAACAGGGTGATGAGAAAAGAGAGAAGTGACTAGAGATAAGTATCTCTTAGTGGTTTAGTTTTGACCCATCCTGGTTCCTCATTGATGCTAGTCTGTGGAATTATTTTAGGGCCTTTTAATAGATACGTATATGTGTGTGCTTTTATTCTTATGTTTTTAAAAAGGTTTTTACAGTTGTGTTCAAATAGGATAGCTTCTTTAATTGTTTTTAAAACCTCTTTTATCACGAGGTCTATAGCTTTGTTTTAATCTATGCTGTAGTACACTTTGGGCCCTGTATTGGTAGAAAGGTAGAATAGAAAAGTTTGCTTTTTATATCTTGGAGATGTTGGTGACAATCTTAAAAGCTTGGAGTTACCCTGATTCACTCTCTATCAACAATAAGCTCTCACGTGTTATATGCAACAAGGAAGTAATATTTACACAGGTTGTCTGCCCTGTGAAAGAAAGTTAAAGCTTTCCCCACAAATACACTGTATGTATCAAGTGTGGATGTGTGATGTATCTTGGCTAGAAGACCTGTGATTTATATTTGTTGGACCAGATTTGATGGTAGTGGTGTTTGGAAATCATTCAGGAAACAATGTGCTGTCTGAACAGGTACTCTCACACCAGAACTTATTAAAGAATGACAGAAAGACAACTAGGACTCAGTTGTTGTTGTTGCTAATTGTAAAAGATCAACACAGACACCCGCCTGGAAGCCATTTATGCTTTTACAATTGGATTATTTCCCCCTCCCCACTCTGTGTGTTTGTAGTTACCATCCTGAAATCACTCGCAGTGGAAAGCATCCAGAATCGGACAGCACGGGCTCTCGGCAACTTGGCTGTAGACTCGGAGAACTGCCAAGCCATCCACGAAGCAGGTTGAATGTGGGATGGTACATTTGCTGTTCCGGAGGGGGCATGGTTGGAAGGGTGGCTTTGTTACAAGCTGATGCAGGAGTAATGTTTCAGGTTCACCATCATCTTTATTTACATCCCGTTTTTCCCCCAAGATTGGGACACAAGGTGATTTGCAAATTAAAATAATTAAAATGTAATGAAAAACATACATTAAAAAAGAATTAAACTGTTAAATACACATTAAAGTAGAATTAAACTATTAACCATTTTACAACAGGTTAAATTGCACACTTTAGAAAGATAAAAGCAGTTAAATTGGTACAATTTAAAACAACGCAGCACCCTCTTATGGCGCTGTCCTTAAAAGACTTCAGTTTGAAAAGCCTCTCTGAATAAAAAGGCTTTGGCTGCTGAGAGAAGGATGGCAAGGAAGGGTAACTGCCTCCCCAGAGGGGGAATTCCAAAGTTGAGGGGTAGACACTGAGAAGGTCTTGTTGCATGCTCCTACCAAGCATATTTATGGGACTGAAAGAAAGGCCTCTCTTGCAGATCTCAGGGTCCCAACAGGTTCATAGGGGGACCTACAGTCTGTTGTTTAGCCCAGACCTCAGTTGTATAGGGGTTTGTAAGTCATAACTAGCACTTTGACTTGTGCCCAGAAGCAGATTGGCAGCCGATTGAGCTGTTGAAGCAGGAGAATGGTAGAATTTCCAGTTAACAGTTGGGCTGAAGCTGTTCATATCAACTGAATTTTTTGAACACTCTGCAGCGGCAGCCCCACATAGTATGCATTACAGTAATCCAAACAGGATGTAATCAAGGGATGTGTCACTGTGGCCAGATCAGGCATCTTTTATGTAAACACAGAGGACTTGTGTAATAAGTCTTCTTATTACTCTGAAAACAAAAGAGGTGGCAATGGTTCTCCTCTCTGGTGTTCTTTACCTCTTCCATCACAAGACACCTCCCTTTTCTACAAGTCAGACTAATATGGACATACATGATGGAGTTCACTCTCAAGCTTCATGAATGGTATTTGTCATGGCAGCTAGGGCAGCATGAAGGCTTAAAGTTCACATTGAACTTTCATCCTGCTTCTGCTCTTGCCACATTGCCTTGAGTAACTTTTTGTTCTTCTAGTCAAAGGTGGGTAGAGAGGGAGTGTGTAATCAGGGGAATCTGTGTGTAGGGAGGTGGAGATGGTCCATTTTTTGTGCAGAAAACTAATTCTGCCACCTTCCTCCTGCGATGCAAAAATAAGATGGATGCGCTCTAAATAGTTTGCCATGGTGAGTGTCTCACATTCCAAACAGTTCTCTGTTGGGGTTAAAGTACGTACTTTTTATAATACAGTGTGCCTGCGTATACTGTGAGTTTGTTTTATGCAGTTTCAGTTACACATTGACTCCTGGCACTGCTCACACTGCCTGTAGTATCTGGTGCTGCTGACTGGTGCCGTCTTGTACTGCTCATGCTACCTAATGTTGAGCTGCTTGGCTTTAGCGGGAGAAGTGGTCTTAATGGCCTCAAAACACAAGAATGGTGATGCTGGCAATCCAGATAAGCTGTCAGTGCTGATGGTTTTCAGTGGCCTCAATGCCTTCCTTGTTCATTTCGGGTAAGAAAAAAAGGGTTCCACATTATATGTGAAAATCATAGGATGCAAAGGGTCCCAGAATGGATCCCTTGCATTATACATGGGCCTACTGTACTAAATAAATTGGGGAAAACTAGAGGAAAATGTAATGGTCATTTGAAAGGTAGAAGGAATGAAGCTATAGACATTCTTTTTCTGTTGCAGTCTTTTCAGGTGCAGAGTAATTTGGACAATCCTTCCTGCTAGCAGTAGCCCCTGTAGCCTGAAAGGGAGTAGTATGGCAATGTGACTTGCTTTAAATTGTCAGGTGAGCTGCCGCTCTTGACACTGCACCTTTGAGTCCTTGTCCTGCGCATCAGTTGTTCTCAGCATCCTAGCCGTAGCAATGAACATAGTAGGAAACCACTCTAACTGCTATGGAGTGGCATGGCAATGGGAAGAAAAGGTTTAAAGACCTGGCAGCTGATGGATAGCCTTGGAAGGCTCCTGGGATTAAATGAGATCTCCTAAGAAAGGTGTTTTTCTCTTTTGACTCCACCTACCTCACCCTACTACTCCCTTACAGGAGCTGTGCCCCTGCTTGTCCAGGTCCTCACCACCTCCCAGGACAGCGAGTGTTTGCAGAGTGCAATCAGGGCCGTGCGGTATCTGGCTGACACTCCTGCCCATCGCCTGGTGTTGGCCCAGCAGGGAGCTGTCCGCCCCATTGCTGAACGTTTGGCTGCCTCTCTGGATGATGCCGCCCTGGTGGTGGCGGCCGTGCGTGCCCTTCTTGAGCTCACCAAGGGCTGCAGCCGCGACTGTGCTGAACAGCTCAGCCTGGGCGGAGGGGTCCCGCCCCTTGTGACCTTGGCCAGCCATGACAAGCGGGCAGTGCGGGAGTCTGCCCTCGCGGCCCTCACCAACCTTTGCCTGCAGGGGGTTCTGAGGCCAGCGGTCGGCAATGCTGGAGGGGTGGAAGTTCTGATTGGGGAGATCCACCATCGAAAGGGAGCTGGGGCACCTGGGGCTGCCCTCTATCCGCTGGTGAAAGCTCTCTGTCTGCTGTGCCGGGAGGCTGTCAACAGAAGCCGGATCCGTGAAGCTGGGGGGTTAGAGCTGCTGCTATCCCTGCTGCGGGACCGGTGCCAGCGTTCCTCTCATGCCCGTGTGGTGGTGGCCTTTGTGGCCTTCTTCTATGATGAGGAAGCCCTGGAGGTGCTGCAGGCTGGAGGGCTAGTGCCTTTGCTGGTTGGGCGGCTGGCAGCACTGGGCCAGTGGACAGGCCAGGAACAAGAGGAGGAAGAGGAACGGGAAGATGAGAGAGATGCAGCGTCTTTTGACTTCCCCGCAGAGGGACGACGTGGGGAGCAGGCCACACCTGGCGGAGAATCATCCAGTTTTCAGAGTCTCCGGTAAATGACTTCTTGAGCTGAGTGCTGTTTTTTTTTGAGACTGTTTATAAAAGAGTGACTGGGGCTTATGGGCTTTATAGACCAAAATGTCTAGAGCACACCAGGCTTGCTACCTTGGTTTATGGCATCAGAAAAAGGTGAATGTTTGTAAAAGGCTTCTGATGGAAGGTTTCTGAATTTAATGGAGTTTGTAAATATCCTACACTGAGGATGTGCAACTTTTGTAACAGTAATTTAAAAAAAAATGAAAATTCACTGAGTCTCTCAGTGTTGGCTGGGGAATTCTGGAAGTTATAGTCCAGAAAAGTAAATTCTCTAAGAACTGTTCCCATCCCATACTCTCCCTACCATCACTTTGAAGGAACAGTAGGATATAAATGAAAAACACAAATCAATATATTTAACGATTCTTTCTCTCTCTTTATCTCTCTCTGCCTCCTTTCTACCCAATGTAGATCCTGGCTTCTTTCAGAAGGTTATATTGCTAGTCCAGGAGACCTTTCCCCACAGTGGTCTCCTGACACCACCCTTTCAGAGCTGGATGCTCAAGGATGCGCCAGTCCTAATCAAGAACTGCAAGACGAACCCCTGGGAACCTGTCACGCTTCCTCTGGAGTAAAAACCCAGTCTAGGGCAGAATCTCCTGATTTCTTAAACTCCCCATTACTGGATTTGTCCCTTGTGGGGCAGCCAGCTGCTTCTGAGACTTTAAATTCAGCAGAGAGGGATGGAATACAAACAGAGCAGAGCTCATGCTCAACTGCATCCTTTATATTGGAGGAATCTGAAAGTCTCCATTCAGAACCAGTTGTAGAGGTACCAGATTTAGATGGGACCAAAGAAGAAGAAATAGTTGTGACTAATGAGCAGCAGAAGGAGCGAGCAGAGACATCATCAGTGGAAAATATAGAGGAAGTTCAGGATCAGAATGTGTTATCATCTTCGTTGTCGACACCAGATTCAGCAATGATAAATTCAGCAGAAGCAGATGGAAGGAAGTCCATGTGCATTGCCTTGATAACAGACAAGAATGAACCTGGGCTCAGTAGCATGCTAGCAGTCCCATCAGTATCGACTCCAAGAAAGAGTGACCAAAACCAGCTATTGCCCAAAACTGCTGTCAAACCACCAGTCACAGAAGAGACTTCTTCCATCACCCAGCGGTCAACCACGCAGAATCTACCAGGCTCTCCTGATGAGTGCAGGATGCCTACCACCTGCTGGAAACGTCGTGCCAAATTAAGGTCAAACTCTGAGCAAGTAACACCTCCTCAAGTATCGCGGCCTGTTGGGGAAACCTCATCCTCTTTGTTTTCCTTGGCTCTCCCTCTCTCCTTGTCTCCTTATGGGGGTGACAGAGAACTCCAGGCTCCTGAAGCCCCAGCCTTGCTGCTCCTATCCCGATTTTCTCAAGCTGAGGATCCCAGTCGCAGCTTGGTGACACCAACCGCACTGCAAGGGTTGCTACGCTATGTGACTGGGAGCCCTGCCCCCTCGTCGCGCTGTCTTCGGTTGCTGCATCGCCTCACCTGCAACCCGGCTTGCCTGGAAGCCTTTGTCCGTTCCTATGGGGCCTCCCTCATCCGTTCTTGGTTAATACTTGGGGTGTCACCTGAACAGGCTGCTTGTGCTGTTGCTGCTGAACGTGAAGAAGAAGAGACAAGAAAGCTAGATGCTGAACAGCTTGATACGAGAAGATTCAAGGAACTTGGTGTGTGTTTTGTCAGTCAACCCTGTGGTTTAGGACAAGTGTGAGCAACTTCCTCAGGCAAAGGGGCCACATGGGACCAATACAGGAATCCATTAGGGGATGCATTGCCTAGTGACTTTGTCACTGCTGAAATTCTCCAGTGCCTTCTTCTGGAATTTCTTCCTGCACCCTAGTGCAATTTGAGGAAAGGGGAGAGTTTGGGGTGAAGAGCTGCATGGGAGATTTTAAAAAGAATGTGATATAAAGAGCTTATGAAGGGAAGTGGTGTGGATGGGAAGAGTTGCATCAATGTGTCTGCAGTATCAGGGAAGCACAATGGTTTTAGTAGTGGGACTGAGCAACAAAAATGTCCTTTGGGCTGCATGCAGCTTACTGGCAATGTGTTGCCATCAGTAGGCTAGCATCTTGACTGTAAGGCTGTATTCAAGATATTTCTGAATTGTTCCATGGGTAAGGAAGTATTTCTCTGCCTGGGTCTCCTTGCCTTGGTGTTTCATATTGGTAGGTCATTGAACCATGAGGAATCTGATGGTTCTAGCTGATTTAGTGATTCTTGCTCTCTCTTCCCTACACCAGAGTGTACTGCTAGTCAGGGCTCAGTAAACCTCAGGACCCCTTCTTAGTGCTATGGCTTAGCCATACATGGAACATGTGAAGCAGGTGTGGGCAACATTGAAGGACAATTTTTGACTTCCCAATGACACCCCACAGGCCCAGAAATGCTTAAGCAATGAAAACTGGAAGTGGCTTGAAGTCCAGTTCTAAGTTGCTTTTTTAATCTTTGGGAGGGTGACTATGTTGAGTGCCCTGCTACCTGTACTCGGAGAAAAGAGGTACTCCTGGAGCCCTCCAGGAGTGAAAAATGCAAGGCTTTTTTTGTTGGGTCCAAAAACTGCCTGGGGGCAGCAAACATTACCAACCCTTGATGTAAAAGAACAGCACAAAGAGCCTCTGTGTGGATATGTAGTGTGGATATGTAGTGCTGCAGAGTTATCAGGATCCCTATTTAGGTTTAAGGTCAGATGGAATCTCTTGTTTCCCACATAGTTAGTAGAATTGGATAGACATAAAATGGAGCATGAAGTATCCTATGTGTATTAAAGCTCTTGTGATACGGAAAAGTCTGATAGGTGCCCTGATGTATGGTCCTCAAAGCAGGTAGCCTCCCTTCTTCAGAGCTGAAACAAATACCTCTTCATCAGGGAGGGCTGAGTTCACTTTTCTGACATGGTGCTCTCTCCCTGCTTCCTTCCACTCCAGGAGAGACACTACTGATGAACCTTTGTGTGCAAGCAGAGTCTCCCTTTGGTGTGGGTGTCCTCACTCATATGCTGCTGTCAGGCTCTGAATCGGACCAAGTGGCCTGTGCACTTGCCCTTCCTCTTATCTGCAGGTAGGTGTGATGCTTCTCCATGGATACAGGGACAAACAAACTAGGCTGAGGGAGGGAAATGCAGTGGCTTGTGATTATTCTGCCTATGGCTGCCCTTACTACTTCCTCTGGCTGCCCAAACAGTGGCAGTGATTCCAACTGGGCCCTGGTTTTTTAAATCTCTATGGCCAAATCTTTGGACAGGGGAGCAGCAAAACTGCATGTAAACATTTACACATCACCTTCACATATAACCAAATAGTCTGCAAAAGGGGGAAGTATGCACTAGATCTGGGGTAGTCACCTTTCGTGGGACTGGTGGCCTATGTCTCCCCACCCCTCCCAAGACCTGATGCAGGCCACATCACCTCCAGAAACAAGAAATGGTTGGAAGCCTTCTTTCAGTTTCCTTTACATTTTAAAGAATAGACAAAAGAGTGCTCACATCTAAAATAATGATCACCTTAGTAGCCATTCCAAAAATACAAATATAAACATCTTTTACATCAGTGAACATATTTTTAAAAAATAAAAAAATGGATATTATCAGTTAGAAGATAATATTTGCAGTATTGATTCTGTCTATAAATTGCTATGTAGTATAGCTCGTATGGTTGAGAAGGGGAAACCACAGTCTTTCAAAGTTGTCCTCATCTGTTTGGTCCTTCATTTATCTGATTTAGTGCAGTTAGTTTCTCTAACAGCTAACTTTAAAACTGTTTCACGAGTTAACTTGTAGGCACTGTTGGATTTGCTTTCTAATTGCTCACAATGACTTGTTTCACAGCCACAAACAGGAAGACAGTAAGATTTTTGTTGGAAATAGGTCTACTGGTATCAAGATTTAGATGAGAGCCTAAATAATGCTAAAGGCACCAGATTCTGTCTGATCTTAGAAGCTAACCAGGGTCAACCCAGGATAGTACAAACAAATGCCAAGTGCTGTAGGTTATATTTCGGAAGAAGGAACATGCAAAACTACCTCTGGGTATTCCTTGCCTAAGAAAAGACTATGAAATTCATGGGGTTGCCATAAATCAACAGTTGACTTAAGGGACATACACAGACACATCCAGATGTAGAATGATAGAGTTGGAAGAGACCACAAGGGCCATGTAGTCCAACCCCCTGCCATACACAACTAAAGCACCCTGAAAGATTGCCATCCAACCTTTGTTTAAAGAACTCTCAGAGAAGGAGAATCCATCTTTGAGGCAGTCTACTCCACTGCTAAACAGCTTTTACAGTAAAAAAAGCTCTTCCTGATGTTTTGGAAGAATCTTTTTTTTTGTCTTTTGAATCCATTGGTTCAAATTAAACTTAGAGCTAGTCCAGGTTCCAGGTTAATATCCTGAGAAATGATACTAATTTCTGCTTCTACTTTTTGCCAAAGCTCTGCACTAAAGGTCATTGTGACCATAGATGAAAAATAGTTTCCAATGTAACCACATCTTCCCTACCACATCCTCTCTAACGTATTACTGAGCTGGTTTTGTCAAACTATGCTAATTTAATACCAGTGCAATACATTTGATATACTGTCTTGATCACGATTTTCTAAGCAAATGTAGAAAGAGATTTTAATAGATGAGAAAACAAGGTCTTGTTCCAATCTCTTTCACGAAAGTCTCAGCCTAAGTTCTGCTCTCATGTTAATTTCAAAGATCACGTGTTATAGTTAGATGTTGATAACAATAATTTATATAGGACTGAAACTAATCCCTTTTAAACAAGACTTAAGGAAATCGGGTAGTATTTCATAGACAGTTAAATGAGGGAATTTACTTCCACGGGATGGAATGATGGTCATCACCTTGGACAATTTTAAAATTGATTAGACAGATTCACAGAGGAGAAAGCTATCAGTGGCTACTAATCATGTTGTCTTCGGTATCAGAGGCAGTGCCTCTTTTAATCAGTATCAGTTGCTGGGGATTACAAGTGGGAGGCTGTTTAATCTTGTGTTGTTGCTGTGGGCTTTTCCTAAGTATATACTGAACCGCTCTGGAGAGAGAATGTTGATCTAGATAAGCCTTAGTTTTATTTCATCTTGGCTCTTACATTTTTTGTAAGACCCACAAAGTGTAGGTGGAGACATTGAGAAGAAACTGTGTATTACTGCTGGGACTATGCAGTTGTGTGGTTCTGCGAGATATAGGGGGAAAGGTCCATGTGATCAATAGAATTACATTCATGTTGTCCTAAATTTTGAAAACTAGGACTTCATTAAAAGCCCTCATTTCTGCCTCATTTCTGCCACAGGAAGGATTCCCTTTGTCGAAAACTGCTGCTGGAACTCTCTGGCCTACGCCTGTTGCTGGGAGCCCTGTTGCGGGATCCTGATCCCAATTTTGTCTTCTATGCTTCGGATTCCCTTTCCCTTCTCCTGTGCACCCCATCTCAGAGTCCTGTCCAGGTCTCCTCTCCTGCCCTGAAGCGGCCCCGCTTGGATTCTCCACTGCCCTGCTCTTATTCCCACCTCACAGATGAAGGCAGGGCTGACTTACACTTCCAGCTCGATTCTGGCCTCATGGTGCCCGCCTCACGCCAGGCTGTCAGCGAAGCCTCTGAGGTCTTCTGTGCCATGCTGAGTGGAGGATTTGCCGAGTCAAGCCACACCACAGTGACGCTTCATGGCGTGGCACCAGACCCATTCCTTGCTCTGATGCACTTCCTACATGGCTGCCGTGGGAAGCCCTGCCCGGTGTTAGGCATGCCATTCCCTCTCTCTTTAGCTGAGGAGATTTTCACAGTTGCCGAACAGTATCTTCTGCCAGGGCTCCAGTCTCTGGTGGATGATGTTCTATGCCAGGACTCCCTGCGCCTGGGGACTTTAGGCAAGGTGTACCGTTTGGCCGAACAGCAGAACCGTCCCCACCTGCTCCAGCGGTGTGTGGCCTACACCTTCCAGGAGGTGGCCGACCCCACTTGCCGAGCTGCTGGCTTGGCCGAGCTGCTCCGATCAGCTGCCAGTCCCGCTGGATTGGCTGAGGAGCTGCTGCAGGTAGTGGTGGAGTCCCCATGGGGCTCTGGGTCTGAGGGCCAGCTGGGTTAAGGGGTTAGTGAACACACACATGCAGACACTGTCATCTTCTCGTCCTCCTCCAGTCTCTCGCCCCTGACTCAAGTACCGATGTGGTAATGTGATTTGTGAGCAAAACTCTAGCACAAGTGTTGGGGGAATAAATGAAACAATGCTCAAAGAAGGGGTAGTGTGGGTCAGTGGGTGGGCCCCACAGTAGGCCAAGGTTCAGCCTCCATGTGGATAAATCTGTGGGGAGGATGATAGAGCAGTAAGCATCCCTTGATAAAGTGGCGTGTATGTGCAAGGGTGCAAAACAGGGTGGAGACAGACTTGACAAAGTTACTTGTTTAGACTACAACTCTCAGAACCCTTCAGTCATGCTGGCTGTGGGGTTCTGAGAGTATTGTCTCTCAGAAGTGATATTTGCAGAGCTAGGTTGAGTTGACTGTATGGGGATGGAAAAGGACAGAAGAAGTGGAAGGCTACCTGCTGGCTAAAAAGAAGGACAGAGGAACTGCATGTTGAAGTGGCCTCAGATTCTGATCTGAAGCAATGCCCTGGGTGGGGGGGTGGGAGTTGGGGGGTGGGGAGATTCCTTCCTGTCAAGAACTGGCAAAAATCTTTCCCCCATTTTTAGTGATGGACTTGATAGAAATTGGTGCAGTGGCCCTGTGCAGTCAAGCATGTCAGGAAGGGACCTTGTTTTGGAAATACATGTAGGAGTCCCCTTCTCACAGCAGTTACTCCAGAAGTGGATGTCAGTCCTAGCTAATAGATTTGGAACAATTCTTCAGTGGCTTTCAGGAAGAGTTGTTAAAGGGGTGTGTGGGAAGCTGCAGGAAGCTGGGTCTTCTGGGTTGGAGTGAAAGGCTGAAGGTGTGCAGCATGTCACCAAGCTACAGAAGTCTCCTGTTGAGTTGCTCCCCACCCCTTCTCAGGTATGTGAAAATAAGAGAAACCTGCAGAGGAGTCTCTTTTCTAAGAGATGCTTATGTGGATAGAGGGGCCTTGGCCTAGTCATTCCTCTGCGACTGCATTGCATATAAGCTATTGTACATAAGAGAAATACAAAGAGGAACTCAACTGTCTCTGTGGCTTTGCTTTCTTTCTGTGAATGAACGAACAGGGGCCTAGTCATCTTCTTACAGGGTGAGGTGTACATAAAGGAGTTGTCACTGCAAAATAGAGATTGCTGTCATTTAGAGGTAAGCTTTCTGAAGAATCAGAAAGCAGTGACAAGGTTATTTATATTCACACCAACCTTGCTATCCCTTTAATATATGGACTGATTTTTTTTCTTTTATTTCTTGTCTTGTTCATTGTGGAGAATGAAAGATAGCCAGTTTTCCTTGATCAGCTGGGTCTGCTGCTCAATGGTGGGGACTTTGGTTTACCCCCTTTATGCCAATCAGGCTCCTCTGAATTGAATTGAAAGGCTGCCTAGTCTCTCCCCAGCCTGCATCGTCCTCCCCTCCCCATCTCCTTTCTACACCAAGAACAGGAAACGCCTGTTTCTAACTGCATCCAGATGGTCTGGAGAACTGGAAGGCAGGGAAGGGGGAGGAACTGCTTCCTGAAAGCCTGATTCCTATAAGCCCTCTTCAAATAGGATGGGGTGGGAGAAGGTGCTCTTCCCTCTGAGTGCTCTCCTATCTGCCCCATTTTCTGTTGCTTTTTTTTTGTTTGCTTTTTTGCAGGCTGGCTGACATCTGTTTTTTCCAGAGTATTTAGTGGCTGTCAGAAACTGACTGCTGGTTTACCACTGCTAAATGTACCTTAACTGTTTAAAAGGTTTACAATACCCAGCAAACATCCTCTGCTCTTTCCCCCATGGGGTGTTTGGAAAAAAAAAGAATATATGGATAATTCAGGAGTTGTGTAACAGTTCTATTCCCCCATTGGTCACTTCCTGGTTCTACTCCTGTTCCAGAGCATGTGAGAAGCATTTCCTATCACTTCACTTCTGCCAGCAAAAATGTCACTCCTGCTCAGTTTCTGAATGGCCAGCTGCTCTGAATAGCATAGAGGCAAGAAGCAGCAGAAATGGCAGCAACCCTTATCACAGTCAACGTTTGCTCAACCAACTTGGTGCAGAAGCAACCCAGACTGAGCAATTTAACATGGAACCTGTATTTTGGGTTTTTTTTAGAATTGCACGTAGGAAATTCAGAAGCAATCTTGTGACAGTGGAAGTCTCTTTATGACAATGCCAGGCCCATTATACACCTGATATTTTCACGAGGTCTAGTGCTGTCATGCACGGTTTTGTAAATAGTTTCTTGTATTTTAGAAAATTCAGAAAGCCCTAAGTTTGATCATCACAACTACAGCCTTCTCAACAAACACAAAAATTGTCTCCAGTTCTAAAGTTCTGTTCAAGGCTCAGAATTGTGGCAACCCTTTTGACATTAATTATACTTAAAATTTATACAGTGCTCAAAAGCAGGGGTGGGAATTATCTGGTCCTCCTGTTAAGGTTGGGCTGCAGGTGCCATCAGCAATAGCTAGCAGAGCCAGCAGTGAGGACTGCTGGGAGTTGCAGTCCAGCAACATCTGGAGGGTTGCATGATTCTCATCCCCTACTCTGACATTCAGGATCGCTTTTAAATGCATTCATGTACATTCTCTTTTAAATGGAAGGTTAGTATAATTTTGTCCCATTATAGATGAGCAGAGTGAGGCCCAGTCAGATAAAGCGTCATACACAAGGTTGCAGGTTGAGGTGATGTGGAAGGTGTTATAAGAATGTCCCATGGGACAAAAGTTTATGTGATTCAGGCCCACAAATTATATGCAGCCCAAATGAATAATAACTCAATGGTGCTTTTTATCACATTGGACTCCGTCTACCCAAGTCGATACTGTCTGTGCTGATTAGGAAGTAATTTTCTGGAGCTGGGGAGAGAGCATTCTCACCAAACCTGATCCTAGTAAATGTGGGTGAGGGCTCTACCTCTGTGTGGTTGTTGGGCCCTTCCATGAACTATGGGGGAGAGCATGAACCTTCCTATGCACATTTGTTTCTCCTTATTTGTTACATAGATACCCTGGCCTCCTGACAAGGAGCTTAAAATGGGGTACATGGGCCCCCTCCCCATTTTTTTTACATCCTCAGAACAGCTTTGTTAAGCTGAGAGATGGTAACTGGCACAAGCATACCTAGCCAGTTTCAGCACCAAGGGGCGATTTGAACATGGGTCTCCCCCAGTAGTAATCTGCCCATTGTAACTATGCCATGCTGACTCCTGCTATTTGCCTTTTAGGGAAAAACTGTGATGATTGAATGAATGAGGTGATAGGAAACAGGCCACCCTGGGTTATTCCTAGCTAGTCTTCATTGGTAATACTGTACTCATGTGCCAAGTTTGCCTTGAGTTTTCTGCGTCTAGAACCTGAACAGAGAGTGGTGATGGTAGGGAGATAACACAGTGATATTTGAGTGAGATTCTAACTCCATTCCAGGATAGAGGCCATTTAATGTGACATGTAGGTTGTTGTGGGTTTTCCAGGCTTTGAGGCCGTGTTCTATTAGTATTTTCTCCTGACGTTTCGCCTGTATCCGTGACTGGCCTCTTCAGAGGATCTGGTGGCATGGAAGTGAGACAGAGTATATATACTTGTGTAGTCCCCGGGCGGGAGAGAGCAATCTGCATATGTCACAGTTGGCCTGTGTGATGCCTATTGTTAAATGGGATATCCCCCAGGGTTGAGACGCATCTTGAAATTATTGTGGTAGAAATACTCATCTTTGTCTGGTGTGTGTGCGTTGTGTGCCTTCAAGTCAATTCCAGCTTACGGAGACCCTGAGGTGAACCTTGCGTGGAGTTTTCTGGGGGCTGAGAGTGTGACAGGGCCAAGTTCACGCAGTGGGTTTCCATGGGTGAGTGGGGTCTCTGGGGTCTCCAGAGTTGTAGTCCAGTGCTCTAAACACTACACTCTCTCTTTGCCTGATGCTAATTTAATATTCATATCTATTATATCTGAATATTTTCTCTGGTATCCCTTTCCCCAAATTTTTAGGGCTATGCCATTTATATCCTGTGTTTTCCTTTTCATATAAACATCCCCTCAAATGAAATAATCTCATTCAGTTAGAAGATTAAGTTCTCTCTTCCCCCCTCGTGCTTCCTGAATTGCAGCTGCACTTTAGCCAAAGGCCATCTCTGTCCAAAGACCTTGTGACCTTGGTTGGACTCAGGAATTGCATCTCTGTTTCCCTGCTTTGGCACCTGAGGGTTGCCTGCTTTCATCAGCACAGACAAATGATATCAAAGAGTTGGCAAAGTTAGAGGAACAGACTTCCCTCTCCCTTCCTCCCTCTCACACACACCCATGTATCCATGTGCCTTCAAGTTGCCTGTCAACTTGTGGCAACCTCAAGAATTTCAGAAGGTTTTCTTAGGCAGGGAATGGTTTGGCCAGCTCATTCTACTGAAATATAGCCTGCAGCACCTGGTACTTCTTGGCAGTCTCCCATCCAAGTACTATCTAGGCCTGATACGGCTTAGCTTCCAAGACCAGACAGGATCTGGTGCCTTGGGGGGGGTATTTAGGCCCTCACACATGGGGGAGAGGGTGTGCATTTTGCACAGCTGTAGCTGTTGCACTTTCTTGCAGCTCAGAAGCCAAATGGCAATTTAATGATGCAGCTCTATGTGTGCTTACTCAGAAGGAAGTTCTGCTGTGGTCAAAGGGGAGCACAGCCACGACAAGAAGTGCACACAGGACAGTTTTCCTCCTAACATCACACCGCTCCTGCTATACCTGCTGCTGTTTGAAATTACAGTTCTGTGCCAGGCTCTGTACAAACTTAAACCCACTTGGCTCCCTAAAGATGCTGGTCACAGTTGGGCTTCTTTGGTCACTCTCTGAAAGGGCAAAAGGCGAGATCTTTCCAGGAAAGAGAGCCTGTTTCTCATCCGGCCCTCATCGTAAGAAGACATTTTTATCTGGGAGACCCAAGAGTTCCTCCATTTTCAGAAACTTTCCTTCCCCAACCCAAGACAATCCAGTCCCAGAGTACCTGAGAACTCACTCCCCTCACTAGGCACCACTTCCTTTCCCTGACCTTTTTCCCCCTGCACCACTGGGGTCTCATTCTAACTCAGTGCCACTGGAAGGGGCAGCCCCCAGAATGGGGCTTGTCCCTGAACCATCAGCTGTGGGTCGCTGTAAGTTTCCAGGGAAAAAAAAGAAACAATTGCACCCAGTGGGCACAAATGTGGTTGTGTGGTGCCTGATCCATGGGGTGGGGACCTGCCACTGCCCCACACCAGACAGCCTGACAAGCACTGTTCTAACCCCCTTTCCTTCAAGAGGACCCAGGATCCCCCCTCCTCTTTTTGATATAGTTCGGTTCTTGGCTCACCCTTTCCCCCATTTTTTTTTTAAAAAATCAGAATGGCACCCAGATGTCTTCGCTGAAAAAGAAGAGGAAGACGGAGTGCGGGGGGGGGAATCTCTGGGATCAATGCTTTATCGCCCTATAAAAACTCCCACCCACTCCCTATCCTGTGGGCGAGGAGGAGCTGGACTGAAAGGGGTGGGTGGAGGGGGTGATCCCAAACTCCCGGGCCCCCTCCGTGCGAGGCGCTTCGGGGCCGCGCAAGGGCGCCTCGGCATCCTTCCTGCGGGAGGCTCGAATCCCCTTTGCCATAAATGGTCACCCACAGAGGCGGCGGCGGCGGCGGCGGCGGCGAGAAGGGCGGGCGCGGCGGCGGCGGCGGCGGCGGCGGCAGGAGCGAGAGGAGCCGCCGCGGGGCTGCGCTCCGGGAAGGCGCGTCACTAGGGCGGGGGCCGCCCAGCAGCCAGCTACCGGCCCGGGAGTGGGAGACCCCGTCCGCACCAGCCCGGGATGGACGATCTGGGTAAGGAGAGCGGGGAGAAAACGGGAGAGGGTGGGAGACGGACCCCCCCACCCCACCCACGGGCGCGGTTCCCTGCCTCCCCCCGCGCCCCCCGCCCGCTCCTCCCCGCCTTCTCCATCCTAGGCTTCCCTCCCTCCTTCGCCCTCTTTCGGCATTCCCGTGCTCTTTCCCGCTCCTGGGCTCTTCCTTCCACGTTCCCTCCCGTCTCGCCTTCCTCGGCGAATCTTTGCTCGGCTTTCCTAGACGGTGGCACTTCCGTACTAGACTGTTATAGCGCTGTGATTTCACTTTCAACCTCCTATTGAATTCTGGAGTTAGCCGTTCCAAGAGGGGTCGGCCGGCCCCTCCCGGAACTGCAAACCCCAGGATTCCGTAGGATGTTGAAAGTGGAATCAAAGCGCTATAACAGTCTAGTGCGGAAATGGCTTCTGCCTGAGCGATCGCCCCCTTCCCTTTCCCCCCCCTTTTTCGCTCCCAGGCAATCGTCTTCCCCTGCCTCTCCCCGTCCAGTCCTCTCCTTCATTCATCCTGCCCTTTTCTCCCCTTCCTGCTGGGTTTTCTCCCTTCTCTTTTGTCCAGCTTTTACCCCTTGCTTTCTTCTGGTTGCGTGCACTGCTGCTGCTCGTATGAAAAATTAAAAACTTGCTTTACCCAGGTATTTTTATATATATATTTATGTGTGTGTACATACAGGCGCTTGCTTCCTCTTATCTTTGCAAAACCAAACTGTGCACGCTTTTTCTGCATCAACTTTCTTCAACTATTTGATCGCCCCCCCACCTGAGGGTCGCCACTCCTTGGCCATTTCCGCACTACACTGTTACAGTGCTATTATTCCACTTTTAACATCCTGTGGAATTCTGAGTGCCAACGAGCTCTCTGCCTGACAATTCTAAGGGCCCCTCCCTAAACTGCAAATGCGAGGATTCCATAGGAGGTTGAAAGTGGAATAATAGCACTGTAATAGTGCAGTGCAGAAATGTCCCTTGGCACGCTATTCACACGTGACACAAAGGCAAACCCAGGTTGGCTGGCCGCTTAAAATTGAATTCCCCTCATTTAGGAGGGACACCCAGCAATTCTTGGCCGGCTCAGTGTAGGAGAGGCGTGCGGGGAGCCACTTGTGCTGCAGGCTTCGCGTGAACACGCTTCAGGGTGGACACGCAGCCGGAGGGAAAGTAACGTGTGAACGGGGAGCCGTGTCTTGTTCCAGACTGATTTTTTTTCTTTCTCCCCACGTCCCCCGCTCGTTACCCTTTTTTGGGGGGGTCTTTTTCCCTGTCTGACACGTTCTCATGCTGTTGTTGCTCCTTCTCGGCCTCTGGTATCCATCGCCTCCCCCCTCCTTCCCTGTTTCTCTCCCCCCTTCCACGCCCCGCCATCTCCTTGCTGCCGGGCGGGCGGGCGCGCCGGGGGCGGCCGTGAAGCGGGGGCGGAGGGGCGAGGGTGCGCTGCCTGCGCCCTTCCCATCCGGCGAAAGGAGGAATGTGTTCCGCAGCGTATTCCTGTGGCTTTGCGGGACGGCTGGGCGGCGCTGAGGGCGGGGTGGGAGAACAGGGGGGCTTCGCAGTCCGCCTCGACCCCCTCTCCTCCCACCCCGCCCGCGTCTCCTTCGGCCGCCACGGCCAGGCAGGCAAAAACATATCGGCTGCCTTCGGATCGCTGCTTTCCCGGGAGAGGGGAAGAGTTGAGAGAGAGAGAGCCCCAGAATTTGCGATCCTGGTTTGTCTGTGCCAGCGCCCCCTCCAAATCCCACACAGGGGCCGATTCCCCACTACACTGTTACAGCGCTATTATTCCACTTTCGACATTCTATGGAATCCTGGGGTTGGCCTCAAAGCCCCCTCCCTAAACTGCAAACCCCAGGATTCCATAGGATGTTGAAAGTGGAATAATAGTGCTAAAACTGGCTAGGCAGAGGTGTTAAACTCAATTTTGGGCTGCATCAGCATTGTTGTTGCCCTCAAAGGGCCAGTTGTATCTGTAAGTCTATGTAAGTAGATCTACTCTTTTATCATATTAAATAATTGCCTCTGCATTTGATTATTACTGGTTTTAGTAATAACTAGCTCTCTGTGCCTCTTTCTGCCCCCCAGACCCTCTCTATGCCTCTTTCTGCTTCCCCACACCCCTCTGTACCTGGTGAGCCCGATGTCCCCATTGCAGGCCTCCGGCTGCCAGTATTGTGAAGAGGGGCCCAGCAGTCATGATCTACATCTACTTTCACTGCTCCTTTGTCCAACTCTCATGGTAACCCACAGCAGCGCTCTGATGGGAAGACTTGGACAGAGGAGCAGTCAGAAGTAGAAGTAGATCGTGAGTGATGGCGCCTGGGCCCCTCTTCAGAATACCGGCAACCAGGGGCCTACAGTGTGGGGATCAGGCTCACCAGGCAGGGGGAGTGCCGCAGCTGCAGGGGAGGTGTGAGAAATGCCCTGGCAAGTCACATTTGGCCCCCGAGCCTTGCGTTTGACACATGTGGCCTAAAGCTAAGAACTTGGGGCTTCTCCTGCTCCCTCGGTTCTGACTGCTGTGGATATAACCCCATCAATCTTCCATTCAGTCCTGCTGAGAACAGGAGCCCCGAGGCAGGTGTGGGAACTGGAGAAAAGAGCACCAGTTCTCCTTAGAGCTCACAAACACTTTAGCGAACCCAGGACTCCTGTCTGGCAAAAAAAACCCTTCCACCTGCCCATCTTCTTTCCCGTTCCCCACCACACCCTAGACAAAAGCTAATACAGAAGACCTAGGAGTTCTGCTTTCTAGGCAGTTTATATTCAAGAGGAGTCACCATCTTTTTATGGGCTGGACAGAGAAGCGTTCCACCACATGTCTGCTCTGGCATGTGGTTCGTGCTTAACTGATTATCTGAGTGGTAGTGTGGAGAAGCAGCGTTGTGTCGTGATCTGGGTGCTAGACTACAACCCTGGTGACCAGGGTTGAATTTCCTGCTTGACCATGTCAACCCACTGGGTGACCTTGGGCACGTCACACTCTCTCAGCCCCAGAAAACCCCATCATAGGTTCAGCTCAGGGTCGCCATATGTCGGAAATGGTTTGAGGCTTGAACTAGGATTCCAGTAGACCAGGTTCAGATTCTTATTCAGCCGCGGAAACGCGTTGGGCAATCTTGGCAAGTCAATTTCTCTCAGTCACAGAGGAAGGCAATGGCAGACCTGCTATAAAAAAAGATCTTGCCAAGAAAATCCTAGGATAGGGTTGCCATAACTCAGAGTTGACTTGAAGGCACATTAACAAAAACAAGAATAAATTTGTAACAGCTGGAGAAGATCACAAGATGGATCCTTCACACATAAAAGCTTGCCCAACCTGGGCTCCTTCTGACATGTTGGACTATAACTCCCATCCTCTCCAGTTAGCATCTTGGCTGGAGGTAATGGGAATTGTAGTCTAATGCCTCTGAAGTGCCCCAGATTGAGGGAGGCTGGAATAAATCTTTGCTGTTGGGGTGGCAGTGGGGAGTAGTTTAGGATATTTAAAGTATGTTTTTTTTCTTTTAAGTTTAAGTTTTATTGTCTCAAATATTCTACATTTTGTATTGTTCAGCTGATTTTATTTGTAAACTGCCCAGAGTGAATATATTACAATATGGGAAAATATATTACAATATTTTAAACAAATAAATAATAAATAAATCAAAAAGAGTGGAGAAAAGAAAGGTGGAGATACCTTTCCTTTTCAGGCCTCTCATTTTCTTGCGTGCTTGTGGGAAGAAGTGGTGTTTTATTTAAATATATCATAGGAAAGGAGAGATGTCTCAGCTTTAGACATTATCCGCATTTCCGCATGCGACTGTTATAGCACTATTATTCCACTTTCAACATCTTATGGAATCCTGGGGCTTGCACTTTAGGGAGGGCCCGACTCATGCGGAAATGAGGATAATGCCCAATTGCATGCCCTCCAACTGCCCCAGTTCTTTAGGGACAGTCCCAAATGGATCCTCTCTCATTCTACTTGTTCATCTGCTTTTAAAATTCCTTCCTCTCCCTTCCCTCCACTTTCCCCGTTTGTCCTCAGCTTACTTCAGTTGCTGGAAAAAAAGTAGTTATAGGTTGCATTAGCTCAGCAGACAGGGAGAAGGGAGGGGAGGGTGGTGTCTTGCCCTTCCCAGTAGGCTCAGGCAAAATCAAACCGCTGCGGCCTCTCCTAGCTTATGTGTTCTTCTTCGTTAATACCTTTTGCCATCTTGACCATGCTCTGATGTTGCTTGGCCACGTGTTTCTCAGGTTTTTCCTGTGAAATATTGGAAGTTAGGTAGTTAGGGTTTTGTGTGTCACGCTGCCAGGAAACACATTTCACCCGTTTGGAACCTAATCCTCCAAGTCAGCCAAAGCAGTTCCTAAGGGAGGCTTTAGGCTAGTAAATGTCTCTCATCCTAGCCTCTCTTGCAAGATTGGTGTGCAGAAGGAGTAGAATACTGTACAGTGACTTCAAACAAAGGGAGACAGGAGAACTAAAAATGCAATAAATGAGATGTTAATTGTAATCTGATACAGGTATGAATTACTTACTCTTTTTCTTGCTCTGTGGTCTCTGTGGTCTCTGGGCTCCTGCAACAATCAAGAGGAGTGTGCAAGAGGGGAAATTGTGCCCCACGTTCATTGGTATGGGTTTGCTTGTGTGTGTGTGTGTGTGTGTGTGTGTTCGTCTTATGTTCAGCCTTAAGCGTCAAAAGTGTCTTCTGGATCAGTGAAAGATTAGGATGTAGCTGGGATCTTGTGTCCCATCTGATCCCAGCCCCCCCATTTCAAAGCATCAATGCTCCGAGGAAGGTTATAAGGCCGTGTGTCAATTCTCTCTTCCCTTTCTCTTTCCCTCCCCCCAAACTCCATGCCTCTTATCCTCCCTTCTTGTACTTTACATTCCTGTCTCTCTCCCTCTGTGGTTTTCTTCTCAGCCTTAGACACATTTCTGCCCTGTGACATCAGCCAGAAAGTGGTGGAGGGAAAGAGAGGAAAGAAAGGGAGAGAGAAATACTTCCCCCTCCTTCTGATTCTTCCCCCTGCCTTTTCCCTGCTTATCCATCCCAGCCAGCAGCTGCAATAACAGCTAAACATTCAACTGGTCTAATTAGGCTCTTCAAATTCCTCTCTTCTCCTCTCCGTTTTTTGGCCTAGGATGACCTAGGGAGGGGAGGATTAGTCCAGCTGTGGCCATTTCTGCACTAGACTGTTCTAGTGCGATTATTCCACTTTCAACATCCTATGGAATCCTGGGGTTTGCAGTTAGGCCCCTCCCTAAAAACTGCAAACCCTAGGATTCCATAGGATGTTGAGAGTGGAATAATCGCACTGGAACAATCTGGTGTGGAAATGGCTGTGTCAAGCAACCGCATTGGGAAAACTGATAGGCTGGAGAAAGGAACAAGATCGGTGGGAAGGAGGTTGGCAAGGGGTACAAGAGTGCTTTGTATCCAGGAGAGGATGTGGGGGGCATGGCGATGGATGAGTGTATGATAAGAATGTTCCTGTTTAGATGGGGCAAATCACTGGATGAGGAAGGATGTGAAGGCGTCGCTAGACCCTAGCAGGTGATCCTCTGGTTGCCGATCTGATTCACTGGACATTGTTCCTGGAGAGTGACCAGCTGGTTTGGAAAGGATCTGTGTGTCTGAATTCAGATAGGCCTGGGCAAAGGACAACTGGGGGTGCAAGGCAGAGATCTATGAAATGCAGAGTGGAGATCAATTGTAGGTGTGGGAAAGGACTAGAATTCTGCTCAGTGAGGGATCCATTAATTGTTGAGGTTTATTTAGCACAGTGGTTCTCAACCTGTGGGTCCCCAGATGTTCGTGGACTTCAGCTCCCAGAAGCCCTGAGCATTGACCATAGTGGCTGGGGCTTCTGGGAGCTGAAATCCACGAACATCTGGGGACCCACAGGTTGAGAACCACTGATTTAGCACCAAGGAAGGCTTGAGTCAATCTGGTCTCCTACAGGGCTGCTTTTCTAGAATTGTTGAACAGTCCCAGAGGTGCAAGAGTATGTCTCTTTGGGAGGGATCTATTATAATTGTGACTGTGCGGTTGAAACAGAATGCCAGCTGCTTGGGATTAGGAATCTGCACAGGCCTAGGCTAGAACAGATCCATGGAAATCCGTTGCTGAGGAAGCTGAGACCTGTGCCAAATAACCAAAACACTCTAAAGGGTTTGTGGAGGAATGGGTGGGTTTTGTGTGTTCAAACACATTTGGGCTCCATGTGTGAACTTTATTACAAAATAATATTTTAATAAATGGGAATGAATCTTTAAAAGACAGTTTGGTCTACAGCAATGCAATTTGTTGTGGCTTGGTGTCCAGAGCTGGGAAAAGTTTCTTTTTTGGACCAAATATTCTAGAATCTCCTTGCCAGTATGGCTATATAGCTGTGGTCCAAAAAAAGTAATTTTATCAAGTTTTCAAAAGTAACATGGACTCTCTTGTTGTTCTAGGCACTGCCACTGCTAGCATTTTATTCTGTGTGTGGTAGAGTCAGCATAAACTTGGAATAATAGCAGTATAACAGTGTAGTGCAGAAATGACCTCAGTTAAATTCAGGGAAAGGAGAGGAGGGTAGAATCTTGCCCTTCCTAGCAGACTCAGGGAAAAACAAAGTACTCCTGGCTTTTGTGTTCTTCCTCATTAATGTCTTTTGCCATGTTGACTACACCCTAATGTTGCTTGGCCACACTTGTCCCAGTTTTCATCTGTGAAATTTTGGAGGGTATGACTGATCCCCATGGGGTTATTTATGTACCAAACACTTTAAACCCTTTCTAAAAAGAAACACTCTACAAGCATGGAAATGTTGTTCTCCAAATTACATAGTGTGTAGTTGGTCTAGAGAACCTCAAAAACTAGCTGAGAATACTCTACAGAGATGTAGCATTAATGGGTTTATTCTTAAAAAGATTAGCTCAAAGAAGCATCTGACTATTTTAGGGGGGTTCTTGCCCAAGTTGACACTCTCCAGATGTGTTTGAACTATGCACTCTATCATTGCAGCTGGATAGGAATGTGATATTTCCAACACATCTGGAGCATACTGGGTAGGGCAAGGCTTGTTTTAGGATCTCTCAAACACTAGGATTACTATGTCAATATCTTTAATATTTGAAGACTGTCGCTGGTGGCTGGCTTTGAGAACACATGGGAATTGTGTTAGTGTCTTAAAAAAAAAATATACAGTGCCTCTCCTGGCATCTTGGGATAAACGGGCTGAGGCTGGAATGATTAATGGAGGGGTTGTTCTAAATGCCCGCTATGATCTGCTGCTTATAGGACTGTTGGATTTGGGGAACTCAAAAAGGCTTCTGTGGAACTCGCTCTGGGTGGGAAAAGGGGGAATGTACAAAAGAGAAATTGTGTGGAAGGGAGTGCAACTTTGCCTGCGGGTGGAATGGAAAATTTAAGTAAGTCTATCTTTCTGCAGGCGATGGCTGAGGCAGGCAGCAAACTAGCACACGTGCAGAGCTGTGCCGAGTTAAATCTGAGTTTAGATTTCTTAGCCCAAGAAGGCTAGGGAGCTCTTGAACCTGAGGAGTAAAAAGAGAGCCTCTGAACATGTGCAGAATATAATCACTTTGCTCTGAATCAGAACTTGGAACAGAAACTTCTTTGGACAAAAACTTCCAGAATCACCTTGGGAGTATTAAAAAAAGTAATCTGAAAAAGTAGTTGAAGTCAAAAAAGGAACATTCCTAAACTCTGCTTTGAACTATACACCAGTTCTTCTGTATAAATTCCTGCCTGCATTCAGTGCTCTCTCTAATCTCCATTTTACAGGTAGTTTTGATTTCTCTCTCTCCCAATTGATCCTCATATTAGTGCACTGACTATCTATCTCACTGGTTCTCATCACGCTCTTTTCCCTTAACATTAGAAATAAATACAGTATAAGCTGCTTTTACTGAGGTAAGATGAAAAGCAATAAGACCTAGGAATTCTGAGAAAGCGGGGTCAGGATTTTGGTAGAGTTTGGAAGAATTACTTCTTTGGATTTTCTTGCACTACAGCTCCCAAAAACGTGCAGCCAATTTTTCCCTTGGAAAATGCAGAAGATCTCTGACGGAAAATAATATAATATTAATTACTATTTGGAATCGGATTGCAAGAATTTTGTGAGCATATATATATATATATATCACCATATATCCATTTTGTCAGCTTAAAAAAAACCCCATCATCCAGGAGGTGTGCATGTCCCTTATTGTGTGTGGCGGTGCACATCTATCCAGGTTTTTTTTTAAGTAGAGCAAAGAGCAATTTAAGTCTCTTCTTACACATATCTTATGCAAAGAAGACACTGTACTGTTGCAAAGGTAGACTTAGTGCAGTACAGGATGCAAATTGGACATAAATCATCATATAACAGCATGGCATCTACTAGAAGGATGTAAAATTATACCATGTTTTTAGTAGGGAATAATTCATGTTTTTAAGGTGATAGATTTAATGCCAGCCATCAGTTTGCTTGGAAGCAGGCCAAGCAAGGTTGCAGCTTTGCAGATTCTCTCTGGCTCTGCCTGCAGAATAACACAGCAAAGCACATGAAACAACTGGATACTAACAGAAGGACAACAGAAAACCAAAGTGCTAGAGTTGTCTCTCCAGATTTTACCAGCCATGCTCCAAGGCGCTCAGGCATAATTCTCTTTGGAGAAAGAGAAAGAAGCCATAGAGTTGGAGAGCCTACCCTTTGTGTAGAAATCACTAGTTTTGGCACGGCACTATTCTTTTTAAAAGACTTGTGAGGAAAATAAGCTGTGGCCTCATAGATTGCATTTGCCAGTAACAATAAGCTAGGAATGCTAGTCTATTAAACTATATGCACAAGTAAAATACTTATCATTGCCATAATTCACTCCCTACAAAATACAAGCAGGCAAAGATAGTTAAATAGGATGTCTGAACCTGGCAGTATAGTTTATTGCTCCAAACAAGCCAGGCTTCTCTTGGCCACCTTGTGCCAAGGTTTGTTTTCAGTTTAGGAATCCTGGCACGTTTGGGCACAACAAACCATAATCCCAGACAGAACGTGAAGTAACAGATTAGAAGCAACCCAGTTATCTGTAATTTGTGGTAGGCCACTTCTACCCTAGTTATAGTGCTATTATTCCACTTTCAACATCATGTGGAATTCTGGGATTTATAGTTTACTGAGGCCAAAGAGCTCTCTGGATGGGAATTCTAAATGCCCCTCCCTAAGCTACAAACCCCAGAATTCCATAGGATGTTGAAAGTAGAATAATAGCACTATAACAGTGTAGTGCAGAAGTGGACTTAGTTTTTGGGAGTAGTGAGGATGTAATGAAATCACAATTCAAAACAAACAAACAAACCCCATACGCGTAAAGAGTAAAAGCAAAATCACTTTACAAGTGAAAGGAGTCCTGTTTTTTAGTTACTTTGAGATTCAGATGTTACTTTTAAAGTGCATTTTAATAGGCATTTTGACAAGAATTCTTTTGCATTCTTTTATCAGTTTTAAGGTTCCCCCTACTTCAAAAAATAACAAAGTAAAGGAAAACTTAATGAGGAGTGCAAGAGTAATGCAACAGCTTGCTTGTTTTCGGCATAGTAACTAGTAATGCATACCCTCCAACATTTCACAGATGAAAATGGGGCCCAGCAACATCAGAGTGTGGTCAAGATGACAACAGTTGTTAACCCAAAAGTTGACCACCTAAACTAGCAGTTTGCTTTTAGGAGTCCACAAGAAGGGAGAAGACTCCCCCCGCTGAGTTAATTGAGTGCAAACTACTTTTGTGCTTTGAACATCAATTTACAGCAATTGAAATAAACTGAGGACAAAGGGAGAAAGTGGGAGGAAGAGAGGGAAACTGGGACATTTTAGAAGCAGCGGCATTAGTGAGATGACAGAATTAATCAGGATTGTCCCTGCCAAATTGGAACAGTTGGGAGGTATGGTAACAACAAAGGAGAACTTTCAAAGAACTGTAATGAGTAACTGATCGTACTGCTTTTAAACAATACTTTTCTAAACTCTAATCCCAGGTTCAGATGACAAGTTATCCTGACCTTGTTTGTTTAGCTGGTAAACATAACAAGAGGCACTGAATGGACTGTATATTCAGCTAATTCTGCCATGATCCCTGACTTATCAGTCTGTGTGAATGGAGATAACAGGCATAGTCTTCCACTGTCCCTGTTCGGCAGGGACTCTACCCATTAATCTGCTGTCATCCCGCTTTTTCAACTACTGTTAAAATGTTCCAGTTTCTCTTTCCTCCTTCCACTTTCCCCCTTTGTCTTCAGCTTATTATTTCAATTGCCACAAACTGAGTTCAAAAGTAGTTTGTACACAATTAGCTTGGTAGCAGGGAGAAGATGGCAGAGGGCTGAACTGTGCCCTTCCCGGTAGGCTCAGGCAAAAGCAAACTGCTGCAGACTCTCCTGGCTTGTGCGTTATCTTCCTTATTAATAACTTTTGCTCCGTTGACTGTAATCTGATGTTGCTTGAGCACATGTGCCCTGGTTTTCATCTGTGAAATGTTGGGGTAGGAATGTTTTTCTGCTCTGTTCCTCTTCTGACAATCTTCCATCATCGATCTCATTCTTTGCCTGTCTTATTTTTTCCCTCCCAGATGCTCTCCTGGCCGATCTGGAGACGACGACCTCCCATATCTCCAAACGGCCAGTTCTGCTTACAGATTCTGGGGGAGCCCTGAACCAAGACAGGAACTCAGAATCCAAACCAGCTCCCCCACCTTACAATCCACAGCAGCAGGTAAGCACTGGGATAGGGTTCTTTGGGAGAATTGTTTTCCTTAGGGAGTGGCTTTCTCCGTGTAGTAAAAGGACCAGGCATGATGAGTTAGCATGGTGGTAAATGAGATTGTGGGAACAGAGGAGAAAGTTGATAACTGTTGTCACTAGTTTGGGAATGAAGACAGCATTTGAAGGCAGAGAGCTTCTGTCCATAAAATTACTGAGTAACAGGCAGTGATTAACAGGCAAAACTTTTCTGGGTGTGATTATTAAATGACAAAAAGTTACCTCTTCATTTCTGCAAGTTTGCCATTTGTATTTTTTAAAATATTTTTACTAACATATATTTAATATATAGAACAACATACAAGGGAGTTAACAAGAGAAACTGTAAAAAAAAAAGAAATTCTACTGTCTAATCTAATGGCAAATCAAACTAAATTACAACTAAAGTAAAAGAGGGCCAAAAACACATATAAATGACTTCTAACTCACCAGCTTTTGATTCTAAGATAATTTATGAACTATACTTCTTCTACTGTGTCTGTTACTATCACACTATGGCCTAGTATTTAAAAACTATAAGCTTAACTTTCAAAACCAATAATTGAATAATTGAAAACCAGTAATTGAACCCCCAAAAAGTTTGCTATCTGTTCAAGAAACTCTGCCTTGTTCTGTGGGGGAAAATAGTAACTGTAATCTCAGGGTGATAAAATTTAATCCCCAGTTTAATGCATTTCTGTGGTGCATCATGATACTGAGTGAGTGATAAGGGGGCTTATTCTTCATATCAGAGACTCTTATACAATGACTTCTGTTTCTTTAAGTCGTCCTGTGAGGTTGAGGACAGATAAAAGGTATCTGTGAAAGAACAGGGAATAACACTTATCGTCTCTTTGAAGGTACCTACAAATAACACATGCAAATCTTGATTCTGTATGTATGTTGTGTATGTGTGTGTTTTCCCTTGTCTCAAACTGTCTTTCCGCTGTTTTTGGAACTCATTTTGCAAACATGTTGACCAGTGAATCAAATACTGTTCAGCTATTCTGAACTTTCTCTTTCTACCCCTCAGTTCAAATATTTCTGTTTTCATATTTTTTCCACAAAGCTGCATGTACGTTTGTTAAATGTATGTTGCACCTTAACTAAAGGCAATCAATTTAGACAAAAATTAAAAACTGCTTCAGAAATAGGATATGTTAGTGATTTTAAAGAATTTTCTGCCAACTAGTGCTGTATGCAGCAGCTATCTGTGCTAAACAGATGGAACCATTTTTTTCCCCTTCAGTTTGATACAGGAAAGAAAATAGCTGTATAAAAATGGAATGCAATAAGGGCCCATCTAAAGCAAGTGTACCCCTCCATGCGTGTCTGTATGCACCCCAAGAGAAACCGAAAGTGGTTTCAGTTCCCATGGTGCATCCACATACATTTCATTTGGCTCTTTGTCATCTCAAGTCAGAGAAATTTTTGATTTTTTTTTAACAAGAGATGAACCTGCTGGATCTTTACAATAGGTAAATGTGGAATGAAATCTTCACACCAGATGTAGCAATCCTCCCTTCCACACCGCTTCCAATACTCAAGAAAAAAGTTGTGTGTTTTTAGACCTTCTGTTATACTGGGTTGCTCACAGTTCATGTGTGTGTGTTACTCAGGCCAAGTCTTTTCTAGCCAGTATCTGTTTCTCCAGCACAGTTTGATATAAAGTCTTTCTGCTACTCCTTTACAATGCCTCTCACCTCTTTTGTCTCAGGCTGGAACCACTGCCATGCCAGTTGACCCATTTCCAGCACCTACCCTTCAGGGTGGAAGTGACAAAGAACACCTGTACAGGTAAAGCAGGGGCATTTGGGTGTATGAGCGGAAACGTGTATATTATGCAGGAATGGTTCTTTGTGTGAGCAGGGGTGTAACACAAGGGTTTCCCTCCAATAAAATTTCTACCCCCCTCCCCATACATTTTTCCTTTAATCACCAAATTTCCAGGATTGCAGTAGCTTAAAATGTCAGTTGGGCATTTAGAAATACAGTTAAGGCATCCAATGAAAAGGGGCGGCCACGGTCACAAAAGGCAACCAAACACAGTCTTCTAGGTATGGATGATTTTCAATGTCTTCAATGTCTTCAGTATTAGAAATTAGAAAATTGGGGAGAGAAGACAAATTTCATTTGGAAGCTTAGGATTCTTATTTGAGGGGCAAGGCCCTGATTTTGCCCCCTAGAGCTAAACCCCTCTCTAAGTGAGGGTATCTTTGGGAGCATGAAGAGTACCCATTATTTTCACTTCATTAATCATCGCTCTTCATTGTTGTTGTAGGCCATTCCTGCACTATGCTGTTATAGCCCTGATTCCACTTTCAACATCCTATGGAATCCTGGGGTTTGCAGTTTTGGGAGGGGCAAACCCCAGGATTCCATAGGATGTTGAAAGTGGAATCATAGCTCTATAACAGCGTAGTGCGGAAATGACCATAGTGTGCCTTTAGGTATAGAACAACCCTAAGGTGACCCTATCGTTGGCTTTTCTTGGCAGGATTTGTTCTGAGGGGAGAAGTTTACCTTTCTCTTCCCCTGGGGCTGAAGGAGTGTGACTTGCCCAATGGGTTTCAGTGGCTGGGTGGGGATTTGAATCCTGATCTCCAGAATCATAGTCCAAAACGCAAACCACTATGCCACACTGGCTCCCTGCTCTTCCTTGACCATTAGGAAAAATGAAGTCCTTAAATGCGAAAAGGACATAGAGAGAAATCAATCTGGCAGCATGACAGTTGTGGTGGGAGATGAAGAAGATGGCATGGGGCAGCAGATGTAAAATGAGGATGAACAAATTATGAGTGGGGGAACATAAATGAGGGAAGGAGAATGAGACCCTAGAAGAAAACCCAGCTGCAGTGCCCCATAGACAGGAAGACACTTGGGCATGTTTGGCTCTGTTCTTGGGCAGTGTGGAGCAGATGTCTCAGTCAGGAGACCCTGAGGGTCAGAGAATGGAAGAGAGAGCTGTGCGTCCCATGCAGCTGCGTCCACATCTCCTGAGCCAGCCTGCTACCTTCAAATGAGGTGGACAAGTTTGTTGAGTTGCCAGTGTGGAGCTAAGGCCATTCCCGCACTAGACTGTTATAGTGATATTATTCCACTTTCAACATCCTATGGAATCCTGGGGTTTGCAGTTTAGGGAGGGGCCACCCTAAGCTGCAAACCCTAGGATTCCACAGGGTGTTGAAAGTGGAATAATATCACTATAACAGTCTAGTGCGGAAATGGTCCAAGATTCAACTGCCAGGCAAGTCAGTTTCTCTGTACGAAGTAGGCTTGCTAGATTGAAAACTGGGGACAGCTCCTGCACATCAGCTGTTGCTTTGACATGCAACCAGGTAACAAGCTACACCTGCTGAAATTCTTTCTTTTGAACCAACATTAAAGGTACGGGAACCGTTTCCAGTTTCCACTCTCTCAACCCATATTGTGGAGTGGGCATTGCAGAGAGGTCACCTTGACTTTTTTCCTCCCTTGGTCCAGCCTGGGCACTGGTGTTGTCCCCTTTCTGGAGGAACAGGGAAAGCCACAAGTTACAATACAGTCATCCCTCCACATTTGTGGGTTTAACCGTCATGGATGTGATTATTTGTTAGTTTCTCTAACCTCTGTCCCGCCCCCAGGCACTTCTTTTCCAGGGAAACCTTCTTTCTCAGTGGCTCCAATCAGGCTGCACAGCTCTTTAAAAACCCATTCCTGGTCCTCCTCCTCCACTACCAGCTGCTGCTTGGCCAGTTAAGAATGGATCTCAGCCCTCTCCCAGTGCCCCACACACACACCCAAGGAAGGAGATAGGGTCATCCTTTCCTTCTTTCCCTGACCTGGTTTGGACCCTGCATGGCTGTTCTCCCCACCACCATGCCTCAGCCCTCTTCCCACAGACACACACACACACACATTTTCATATTTGTGGTTTTTCCACTTTTGCGGGGGTCCTGCGCCCCTAACCCTGGCAGACATGGAGAGCTGACTGTAATTTCCATTGGAGAATATTAGAAGATATTTGAAGTGGCTGCTCTTTTTCCCAGCTGGGCAGCTCTTTGAGGAGAGAAGTGGTAACAGCCAAAGTCCCCTCTCTTCGTGGGCAAATATTAAAAACATAGGCGCTTTGAACAAGGCATGATCTGGAAGGAGCCTTAATCGTGTGTTTAGGAGGGACACCAATGTCATAAGGATGAAAAGAGGGAGAAGGGGCAAGAGAGATGATTGCAAAGGCGTTTGGCCTCTCTGGGAGCTCTGCCCGGCTCCATTGGCCTCCTTCCAAAACTTCCATTAAGCTGAGGGATCCTATAAATAGCTGCCACCCCTCTGCCTCTCCTTTGCTGCCCCTTTTTCATCCTCTGTGGAGCTGACTGGTGCTGCATCCATCTCCTTGGGGTGTGGCAAGAGTACTAAGCTCTCTCCCCCACCCCCACCCTGCTCTTTGCTTAGTGTGGCTGCTCTACACATCCCTCTCGTGACTTCATCTTCTTTCTCTCTCGCTTGCCTCCCACAGCACGGTCTGCAAGCCACGTTCACCCAAGCCCAAGGAAGGCGGGCCTCCACCCTTCTCCTCCTCCAGCGGAGTGCTCGGAGCTGGGCTTTGTGAACTGGACCGGCTCCTGCAAGAACTTAATGCAACCCAGTTCAACATCACAGGTACAGGGACAGTGGCAGGGTGCTAGAGAAGTTAGAATGTATTGTATTGTTTATTCATACCTTGTTTTTCTTTCCATGCCCAAGCTGGGACGCAAAGCAGATGTAAACAGTGCTCATGGGGGGCTGATTTTCACAAAGAGAGATACCAGAGTTCAAACCTGATAGCAGAAGGGGTTATTCTTTCATGTATTCACCTGTATTAGTAATGTCATGACAATGCTTGAAACAAAACCTCCATGCATGGGGGCACTATATCAAGGCTGGCCATGTGAAAAAGAGGGCAGGGTCCTTGTGCTTTTAATAGTTGTGCTGAAGTGAGACTTTCAGTAGGTGTAGAAACCACACCTGCTGAAATGTTGCCTTCCACACATTTTTTCATGGTACTAGAATCCTGTCTTCTTTTTTCAGGTGACCACCCTTAATGTACCACTCAAGTGTCCCATGCCAAGAATGCACAAGGGGGGCAGTTGCTTTCACCATGTCGGGCTTTCTTGCAGGGAGGAGGGATATGTTTTGGTGTGATCCATCAATGAAGCATTTGTATGTTCTTCAATCTCCCTGGAAACTTCTTTCCCAATATTTAATTCTAGTTTAATGTTGGCTTTTTATATGTTTTTAACTATACTGTAATCATTTCAACTCGTAGGCTTCCTTGTGTTTTAGCCTTGGGGAAAAGATGGCAATGGAATAACATCATAGCAGCAACCACCACAACCACAACAATAAGTGCAGCCGTTTTCTTTTAGTCTCAGATGTTTGGGTACATAGGCAATGTTCATCTTTGTTCATGGTTTTTCAGAGTTTTCCCCTCTCAAATCAAGGGTTGGCAACATGTTGCCCTGCAAATGTTTTTGGGTTGCAGATCCCATCATTGCACACCATTGGTCATCGTGGCAGGGGTTGATGGGAGTCGCTGTTCAACAACCTCTGAGGGTCCACAAAGGGTCCATCGGTTTTAAACAATTCAGTCAAGCATTCTGGGCCTCAGAGAAGGTAGAGGTCATCCTGGGGCTCACTGCTTGTCAGTTGGCACTTCAACAAAGTCTCTTAGATCTTGCTCCCTGCTTGATATTTATGGCAACCCCTTTTGGTACCTCTTCTTTGTTTGCCTGCCTGAGATGCTTTTGGTACCTTTGCCCTGAGTTTTCCAAAGAATTTTTGGCACCAGAGACAGAACAGTAGGTGGTGTCTTCCTTATTCAATTAATTTGCATAACAGAGTGTATAGAAGTTACTTTTGGGGACTACATCTCCCAGAACCCCATAGCAAGCGTGCTTATTAAGGGATTCTGGGAGCTGTACTGCAAAAACTAACCTTTTAAAGTGATGGTGTGTAATGTCGCTTCCGTCACCCAGCTCCCACACCATCTTTCCTTGACTCTAATAGTAACAAAAGGATTATTACCCTTCTACAATACTGTCTAATGGTAGGGCTGGCCATCCTTGCGGCAGCCAACCAGTTTCTAGAAAACAGCCCTCAGTTTACCATGTTCTCTATTCACTGTTCTCTAGGTCTATCCTCTATTTGGAAACAGCAGTCTTCTGTGCTCCCATGGGCCTTTGCTATTTCCTGCAATGGGGCATGTTGTCACAAATTGCATTACTTTACTCGTCCTTCCTTTCTAAAATTAGACATTCTTTGCTCAGGCCTGCTTGAAAGTTGCGTCCGGTGACTTGCATGAAGTTGCCAGGCCTCAGCCTGGAAAGGCTGTCTCAAGTTTGAATGGGAGAGATGCAGTTGCTGTGCTACCACAACCCTTCTTCCACTGCCACAAGGCAGAGTGAAGCAAGTGCCTCAGGAAGTACATGTTGGGAGTCAGGAATGACAGTCCCTAGGCTCCTTCTCCTGAGCCTGCTGGCCATTCCCCTCTGCTGGAGGACAGAACTGTGCAAGACACATAATCTGTCTAGTTCCATTAATAGGGCTTGCTGATTTCAGGTTTGGTGGAAGATGTTGCAATTAGGCAGGGATAGCCCCAATTAATCCCCTGTCATCTCACCTTTTCAGCTGCTTTTAAAAAGTCCCAGTTTCTCTCTCCTCCTCCCACTTTCCCTCTTTGTCCTCAGCTTACTTTGTTTGCAGCAAACTGAGTTCCAACTGCAAAAGTAGTTTGCACCAGTTAATTCAGATGGAGAGAGGAGAGACTAGAAGCTTGTCCTTCCCTGCAGACTCAGGCAAAAGCAAATTGCATTCTCTCTTGGGCCATTTCCACATGAGGCTGTTATAGTGCTATTTTTCCACTTTCAACATCCTATGGAATCCTGGGGTTTGCAGCCGACCCCTCCCTAAACTGCAAACCATTCCATAGGATGTTGAAAGTGGAATAATAGCTCTATAACAGCCTCGTGCAGAAATGGCTCTAGTTTGTGTGTTCTTCCTCATTAAAAACTTTTGCCATCTTAACTACAATCTGCTGTTGTTTGGATTCATGTGTTCCAGTTTTCATCTGTGAAATGTTCAAGGGTATGATTTTATTCCATTGACAGTACTAAAGGTAGCAATCCATTCAGCTTCTCCACACATAATGGGGAAAGGGGCACCTGAGAATGTTTAAACACAGCGTAAATAGAAATTCCAGATGAAACCTGACTTGGGATATCTTTTAGTCTCTTCCTAGATAGGCTTTTTTGGTGACAGGAAAGTGTCTCTGCATATGCTTAGAGGCACCGCTACCATTTTACTGTTGATTCATGCATTCCACAACTGAGTCCTCTTGGGACTGAAAGTAGCTCTGGTAGTAAAATACAGTTGGCCCTCCACATTTGCAGGTTTGACTTTCACAGATTTGATGATTTGTGAGTTTCTCCAGCCTTTGCCCTCTTCCCCTTTTCCAGGGGAACTTTTCCTCTTGATGGCTTCCATCAGGCTGCTCAACCCTTGAAAAGGCTGCCTCTGGTCCTTCTTTGCCAGCCGGTCCCTGGCCAGCTAAGAACGGCTTGCAGCTTGATTTCTCAGCACCATAAATGCTCTTCCAATGCCCTCCACCCACCCAAGGAAGGAGATGGGTGACAGAGGCCATTTCTGCACTAGACTGTTATTGCGCTATTATTCCACTTTCAACATCCTATGGAATCCTGGGTTTTGTGGTTCTGGGAGGGGCTGGCTGGCCCCTCCCGGGACTGCAAACCCCAGGATTCCATAGGATGTTGAAAGTGGAATAATAGCACTATAACAGTCTAGTGCAGAAATGGCCAGAGAGGAAGTATAGGGCTAGCATGCTGACCCACTCTTTTTTCCTCGACTTTCTTTAACCTGGTTTGGATCCTGAATGCCCACTCTCCCTGCCATGCTTTGGCCCTCTTCCCAAAGCGCGCGCACATGCGCGCACACACACACACACACACACACACACACACACAGACACATTTTGATCATTACAATTTTTCGACTTCTGCAGGGACCTCGCACCCCTAACCCTAGTGAATGCGGAAGGCTGACTGTACTACTTTAAAAAGTGTTTTTCTTGCACTTAGCCTCATGACCGTGCTGCCCTCTGATGGCAAGGATCTGAAATGGCAAGGCACTAACAGTTCCTATTACCGCTCTTTCTCCCGCACCTCTTTTCCTTCCAGATGAAATAATGTCCCAGTTCCCATCCAGCAAAACCCCAAGTGGGGACAAGGGCAAAGACAGGCCAGAGGATTCTATAGATGGCAGTTCTCAGTCTCGGTAAGTGTACGGTCACTAGGAAAGGGAGGGAGACTGATCACAAGCCAAGGCACTTGCTCCAGGGCAAACTGCATTTTGGACCCAGACAAAACACCTTTCTTACTGTCCTAGTGGTCTTTATGCTATACAACTTGCTTGCTTTCTGCTTTCCTAGTACCATTCCTACAAGGATCTGATTCTATAGATGCTGTAGATTGCAGTTCTCTGTCTTGTAAGTGGACTGCCACTGGGACAGTGATGTAGCTGCTTTTTTGTTTCTATTTTCATTCTAGTGATTTTCATGCCACACAGGTTTCTTTCCTTCTAATTTCCCATCACCTGTAAGGATATGAAAATGTCATCTAACCGCTGCTTCCAGCACATGGAGTTCATGTTGGATCTAGTCTTAGGGCTCTTCCAAAGGTTCTTTTTTAAAACTGGAGGATGTTTTGCTGAGCTGTCCTTTGATATCAAGAACAGATTTTCTACTGTCTGCATGCTAACTTTTTTTTAAAGAGTTGTAGTGCAAAAATGCTGTTTCTTGGGTGCACTATAGCACCAGAACTCTTTTAATATTTTTTTTTTAAGGAGGAACAGTGTCAGGAGTATGTAGTTTTGATGTATCTTAGAATTGAACGGAAGCCTCCTTGAGAGTAGGAATAAAATGTTGCAGCTTGTGCAGGAAATTGCCAGAAAATAGTCTGGGGCAACGGAAGTGTCACGGAATGCTGCGGTCTTCCCATAAGATTACTCTCTATGGAAGAGCCTTTGGCCATGCTTAGAGCAGATACACTGCAATAAATATGATAAGTAAACCATACCTAATTTGTGTGCCATTACTTTAATGGCTGTACTTTAAGTAGAACTTGGAAACATAATCTGTTTGGACTGCAGCTCCTAGAATCCCCCTGGCAGCATGGCCAATGGTGTTGTCTGCTCCACCACCTAAGAAACATTCTGTATTTTAAAGGCCGTTTCCGCATTACACTGTTATAGTGCTGTTATTCCCCTTTCAATATATGATGGAATCCTGGGGTTTGCAGTTTAGGGAGGGCCTTTAGAATTCTCAGCCAGAGAGTTGTTTGGCCTCAGTAAACTACAAACCCCAGCATTCCACAGGAGGTTGGAAGTGGAATAATAGCACTATAAAAGTGTAGTGTGGAAATGGCCAAGGAGTCAGAGAGAAGAAAGGCGCATTTTCCCAGCTGCAGCTTTCCACATCATAGTATTGCAAGGGAAGGAGAGACTGGGAGAATTAGTGGTGCCCTTGAGGTCTGGAAATCATTTCTTACTTGGTAGCTGACCACAAAAGTGGGATTGGAGATTAAACACTGTATCTCACAAACCTAGACTGGACCAGGTGCCACTGCAATAAAAAATATGTGTAAAATAGCTAAGATTCAGATTGCAATTGGGAGGACCACGTCAGCTAGTTCCCTTCTCCCCATACACCTCTGACAGTGTAAACTTACTTCCAGGTCAGCAGCTCCTCCACCTGCAAAGCCATCTGCCACATCTGCCACCCTGGAGCTGGACAAGCTCATGGCCTCTCTGTCAGATTTTCGGGTCCAGAGCAATGTAAGTGTTGGATTTGGGTAGCTATGGAGTGGACAAGAATGGATGGCAGGAAGTTATTTTTTAAGAGTATTTTATGGTATGACAGTAGCAACCTGCAAATGTAGAACTTACGTGCAGCAGAATCCAGCTTCCTCAAAGTTCCATATGTTTATAAAAACAGGCTTCTAGTCCTTGTGGCTGCAGAGACTGACAGCTTGATAAGGCTGTAGAAACCTTTCATCTCTACAAACAGGATTTCTGGAGATATCAGTTCAGTATTGTCCAGTTTTCTCCTGTCATTCCAAACTACCTCAAATATAGGAGAGAGAATGTATATATTATATGCTGAAATAAAATAAGGAGTAGAAGCAGAATTGTGGAAATATAGGTATCTGTATCTCTTTTTGCTATGTAGCATACATAGAATTCAACTTAAAAAAATTTTTTATGACAGATTTGTGTCAGAATTTATTTTTTACCGTACTGATGTGATCCCTTATGTTTTAGCTTCCAGGAGCTTCTTCCACTACCACCACAGTATCACCACCTCCTGCTCCTGCCCGCATGTCCTCAGCACAGCTCCCAGTGGTCTCATCCGTCTGCCCCAGCTCTCCTGCTGCTCCGCCACAGACATCTCAAGCCCAGCCAAGTGGGAATCTGGACAGCATGCTAGTGATGCTGGAATCGGATCTCAGTCGCCAAGGGATCTCCACAACAGCCAAGGGGCTGTGTGCTTCCTGTCAGAAGCCCATTGCAGGGCAGGTGAGCACCATCTGATGGGGAGAACCTACCCTCCAGATTTGTCCTGATTTGGTGGCAACTTTCTCAAGTAATCCTTTTTCATTCCATTTTCCCGATGCTTTTAAAATGTCTCAGGCCATTTCTGCAGTAGACTGTTTTAGTGCTGCCTTTGAGGCCCCTCCCTAAACTGCACACCCCAGGATTCCATAGGATGTTGAAAGTGGAATAACAGCACTAAAACAGTCTAGTGTGGAAATGGCCTCAGTTTCTCTTTCCCCTCACTTTCTCCTATTGTCTTCAGTTTATTTTACTCTGCAAGCAGGGTTCAACCTGCTAACACGTTTGTACTCAGTTAACTCATTGGGGGGAAAGGGGGAAAGCAGAGGAAAGGGTAAAAATTGGCACAGGAATATTCTGTGGCCCACAAAGTCTTGGGATGAGAAGGGAAAGAGGCTCCTCGTTTAGGGAGGGGAACTCAGTAAGAGGGTAGAGGAGGTTTGTGAGTAGAATTGCCGTGGTTGGTGCTACTTGGAATCCAGCAAGTATCTTCTTCTGTTTTGGTTTGATCGGTCTGTTCCAAAATCTCTCTTTGTCCAGGTGGTAACAGCACTGGGCAGCACCTGGCACCCGGAACATTTTGTCTGTACCCACTGCCAGAAGGAGATGGGGGCAGCAATTTCTTCGAGAAGGACGGTGCCCCTTACTGCGAGAGAGATTACTTCCAGCTCTTCTCGCCCCGCTGTGGCCTTTGCAGTGAACCCATCCTTGATGTGAGTTGCCCTCAGCTGGGCCTTGTCCCCCGATGCAGCTTTGAGCAAGTTGGATATTGAAGCTGATTTTGTCAGGCAATTATTTACTGTAGAATATGTTCATTTATTTCATTATTTTCTTTCCACGGAGTATACTGCACCAAGGTACCGTGGGGGGTGGTTGAGTGGAGTCGAGTCAGTTGGCGTGGAGAAGGAGGAGGTCTGCTGTTGCTTACATGTCTTTTGGACCATATGGTTGCATCTGAGGGACACCTAGAATTGTAGTCATTATATAGCGTAAAGAAACTAATGATGTCGAGCGTTCTGAAAACAGTGTAAAAATGTAGCCAAGTAGAGATAGAAAAGCCTGAAAATAAACCAGAAAATTGGGGTCTTTTTTCCCCCTCTTTTTCTAGAAAAATTGAAATTTGAAAAAAGCTTTTAAAAGGATTCTGCGATATATTTTTTTTAGAATTATAAATAAAGCATTTGAAATTGGTGTTCAGATATTTACTCTCCTAAAATTAATTTCCAGACCTCTATAACAGGAAGATTTTTACGTAAGACAATATGCAGTATTGTTGCAATTTGTGGTCTTGGTAACTTTGCCTCCTTTCTTTTTATGGGAATCAGTGCCTTATATTTGCTTGACATGGTGGAAGACAAGAGGAGACAAAATCTTTTCCTCTTATGTCCTGATGTTAATGGTTCTGTTTTTATTGTTTTTTGCCTGCTCCTAATAAAGTGGCAAAACCAAAGATGTTCCTTACAGTTCAGGACCTTGTAGCTCCATTTGTAACAAAAATAAACATTTTAAAAAGGGACTTCAGTTTGTAACTATTGTCAGACTGAACTGCACTTTTACTATATAAACCTGATAATTTTATGCCAAAGAAAATTAATTGTATCATATCATGCATATACAGTCAGCCGTCTATATCTGCAAATTCTGTATCCACAGATTCAGCCAACCATGGCTTGAAAATATTTTTAAAAATCCAAAAAACAAACTTTGATTTTGCCATTTTATATAAGCGAAACTGTTTTACTACACCATTGTACATAATGGGACTTGATCATCCACAAATTTTGGTATCCAAAGAGGGTCCTGGAACCAAACCCTTGTTGATACTGAGGGCCCACTGTAGTACATTTTATATTCCTAAAATAACAAAGTGTTTTTCATTCTTTTCATTTTTTCAAAAAAATATATTTTTTCTTTGCGGGGATCCTCCCCTCCAGTTTGGCTTCAAAATTCCTGTATATTTTACATCTCTGCATCTAACTCTACATCTAACCCAGGAAAACACTGCCATAAACCTCAGAATGTAGTGCCAAGTAGTAACAGACAAAAGTTCATGATAAAGAGTGAGAAACAAGGAACAAGAATAGACAAAAGGGGCAAGCCTGGGACACACATAACTGTAGTATCCTGTTTGGTGCATTGTCAGCAAGTTGTTAGTTCCTCACAGACACTGTCTCTTTCCCTCCTCCTCCCCCAAACATCCATCCGACTCATGCAGAAAATGGTGACTGCGTTGGATAAGAACTGGCACCCAGAACATTTTTGTTGTGTCAAATGTGGGCGCCCTTTGGGGAGGAAGGTAAGTGCAGATGGCTTAGCAATTTTGATCCTGGAACTGCAAGCAAGGAAGAAAAATAACAGACATGAGCTTTTGTGCAAATACGTACAGATTCGCCTTTCTTGGGATTTCACAGGGATGGGCGATGCTGATGGGTTCAGGAGCCAATTTTGAATCCCTTTCACCATTGCTAAAATCCAGCAATATGGTAGCAAGCAGTGTCAAAAGTCTTACTTCTGATTTCCTTTGAAGTTTGTGTGTGTGTGTGTGTGTGTGTGTGTGTGTGTTGTGTGTGTGTGTGTGTGTATATATATATACACACATATATATTGTTCTAAAACAAAGTGCTCCAGTAGCAGATGCCTTGTTTTAGAGATGACTTGTGCTCCCATGAGCCTCCAGGAGGCATGATTCTCCTTTAAACAAAGTCACCCATTCCTGGAGCGCTTGTCTTCATGCTAGACCAGTGGTTCTCAACCTGTGGGTCCCCAGATGTTTGTGGACTTCAGCTCCCAGAAGCCCTGAGCATTGACCATAGTGGCTGGGGCTTCTGGGAGCTGAAGTCCATGAACATCTGGGGACCCACAGGTTGAGAACCACTGTGCTAGACCGTCTTTACTATATAATGTTGATTTCAGGAGCTGGCAGATATGGCTGAAAACACAGCTGTTGGGGGGTTATGTGGCCTTTGGGTTATTGGTGCCTATGCCTACTAGTGGACTATGAGATTAAAAAAAAATGCCAGGCCTATTTATAGATTGTATGTTAAGTTTTTTGGTGGTGCTTGCCTTCAGGTTGTTTCCAATTTATGGCAACCCTAAGGTAAACCCATCACAGGATTTTCTTGGCAAGATTTGTTCAGAGGGAGTTTGTCTTTGCTATCCTCTGAGGCAGAGAGAATGTGACTTAGCCAAGGTCATCCAGAGGGTTTCCATGGCAGAGCAGAGATTCAAACTCTGGTCTCCGGAGTCGTGCTCAAACTACTACACCACCCTGGCTTTCCTCCTGTATGTACCACACAATTGTTTGTAAGAGCCAATGTGAAATAGAGACTAGAGGGTGAGGAAAGTGTACAGTGCACAGTCTCCATATATCCCCAAAGCCCCAGACACTTCCATTTAATTTCTGTGAATAGTTTGTCCTTTGATAATACCTCCAATTGCGGTGTTTTGTGCTCCCCATTCAACTATACAAAACGTCAAATTGTGGCAGGAAATTGACCAAAGCTAGCAGTGACATCATGATTTGTCATGTTCCAAATTAATGCAGGATGGTGGCCTACAAGTGTGTGGGGGTGTGTAGGGGGTGAACCAGTTCTCAGCATTGCTACCCAACCCTGATTTAGGGGTAGAGTGCAGACTCTGTGCCCCCTGGCCCTCCCATCTCGTTCTGCCCTCAACACAGCATTTAGTCTTAGGGAGAAAAGGACTCATTCACGTAAGTGGAGCTTTTCTCCCTAAGGGTACTTTTTCCAGGGAGGAAGGAGAGGGAAGGACCCAACCACATCCTCTTACAAGTAACCACAGAGCTTCATCCTTTTTTGTTCACTTTCTTTTTGCCTCAATGTTGCCTACTGCAGGCTTTCATGAGAAGGATGGAAAGCAGTACTGCCGCCAGGACTTCTATGAGCTCTTCTCCACCCGTTGCCAGGGGTGCAACCAGGCCATACTGGAGAACTACATCTCGGCTCTCAATGCCCTGTGGCATCCAGAGTGCTTTGTCTGCAGGGTAAGCATGTATGTTGCCAGGACTGATGGCAAGGTTTATTACGCACTGGGGCAAATGCATCATAGAAATTCCAGTGTAAGGAACTTCACCTTAAATACCTTCCTCTTAAATACCTGTGTGCCTTCAAGTCATCTGTCGACTTACAGTGACCCCCATGAATTTCATATAGTTTTCTTGGGCAAGGGGAATTCAGAGGTGGTTTGCCATTCTCTTCCTCCAAAGCAGAGCCTGCAGCACCTGGTATTCTTGGCAGTCCCTCTTCCCAGTACCAGGGCTGATTCTGGTCGGCTTCCAAGATCAGACAAGATCTGGTGCCTTCAGGGTATTTAGGAAGAGTAAATCTTACTACCTTATTTAAGGTGGTAACTGCAGCTTCTCTTCAGTTCTCTCTTTCTTTCTGAACTTAGCCAGTTAGAACAGCTTCAACCACTGGACCAAACCAATAATTCACAGAGGTTCTACTGGGTGGAGGATTTTGGGCATTGTAGTCCAAAAAGTAACTTTTCCAAACTCTGTGTCTAATCAAGCATAGCTCTTATATTAATTAGGAAATGAATGGCGGGGAGCATTCAGTGTCAGGTGAGTAGTAAAGGGGAGGGGAAAATTCCAGAGAAGCTGGAAGAATTATTCCTGCTACAAATTTTTTTTTTTCAGCGAGGATGTTTGTGGGAAGGGAACCTGGAATCAAAGAGAGCTAATGCGATGAAGTTTCAGGCTCTAGAGCAGCGGTTCTCAACCTGTGGGTCGCGACCCCTTTGGGGGTCGAATGACCCTTTCACAGGAGTCGCCTAAGACCATCGGAAAATATGTATTTCCGATGGTCTTAGGCTCCATTCCCTCCTCGGTGGTGGTGCGCAAGTGTGAGCCACGCGCTCACGTCCTCCTGCCCCCTTTGGCGGGAGCGTGTGCGATCACACGTGCTCCCTTCAAAGGGAGCAGGAGGACGCGAGCGCATGGCTTGCGCACCACCATTCCTGGGCCTTTTCCACACGTTACCTTATCGCGGAGGTGGGGGGTGCCGTTTGCACAAGCAGGTTCTTGCGCGAGGCGCTCTCTTCGCTGCTCCTTCGTCCTGCAGCTGGCTTCCTGTTCATGCAACCGCCCTGCCCCTTCCTTCTTCAGTGCAGCCCAGGAGTGGTGGTGTGCAAGCGCGAGCCACGCGCTCGTGTCCTCCTGCCCCCTGTTCAGAAGGGACTGAAATCGCTCCCCTTCTTTGCTACCGGGAGAACCTCTCATCTGACGGGCCAGCTTGGGGGGGCTGTGGCAGCATGGGGCAGACCCCCTCCTCGCCACAGCCCCTGCCTCACTTGCCACGGAGGGGGACACTGAGGAAGGGCTGGGGGGCGCAAGGCGGCGCTTTTCCGGGGGGCGAGCTGCACCCGGCGCAAAAGACAAAGGCGCTGGGATTCCTCCCCCCGCCCGGCCAGGGTCAACACTCTGGAAACTTTTCCCACACTGCCCCTCCCAGCGGAAATGAGAGCGAAGCAGAAGCAGAGCCCGGGGAGGGGTTCTCGGAGTTTTTCCCCAGGGGAGACGCGCGGCTCCTCTTTCCCTCCCTGCCCGCCTCCCCCCGTTCCTGGCTGGTGCCGAGGATGGGGAATTGTAAATAATAAACAAATAATTTTATGGTTGGGGGTCACCACAAGATGAGGAACTGTATTAAAGGGTCGCAGCATTAGGAAGGTTGAGAACCATTGCTCTAGAGCTCCTGGCAAATAAGAGATTAATAAGCCATTCGGCTGAGCTGGCATCATCTGATGAATTCTTAAAAGATGTTGCTGATCCTTTAACAAAACCATGCAACTTGTCCAAAAACAGCCTTTTTAACCAGGGGATTGGAAAGTAGCCAATACTGTATTGTTTTGGCAAAGAGAGCTCTGTACTGTCGGTGGCAGAGAGAGCTGCAAATTACAAGCTATTTAGCTTATAGCAGCCTTCCCCAACCTGCATCATCTGTGAATGTGTTATGCTGTAAACTGCCCCCATCATGGCTGTGCTGGCTGAGGATCATGGGATTTTAGTTCAACCTTTCACTAGACTGGGAGAGGAACTTATAATGTGTTGTTTCTGAACTCTGAGCACTGCCAAGAAAATTTATTTAAGTTGTCTTTAAAAGCACAAAGACTAGGAACTTGATAGGATAACAGCTGAAATACAAAAAAGTTGCATGTATAATTAAACTTCACATTATCAAGATTTTTAAAACCATATTTTCAATAAGGTACCATGTACTCTTGGTCATACCTGCCCCTGTCTGTACAGAGAGCTCTGTGTTAGCTCTCTTGCATTTTTAAGTACACGTTGAAACCTGAAATCATAACAAATTGTGCCAGTTAAAAATACGTGCTTTGTTGACTGAATGAGAAGAAGTGTGGTGGAAGAATCGTCGTCATCGTCATCATCGTCAACATCTTTATTTGGGTCCCGCTTTTCTCTTCAAAAGGGCTCAAAGCGGCTTACAATAGTTTAAAAAGAAAACATAGTTAAAACTGTAACATCTAAAACACCTTAAACAAACAGGAGTAATTAAAACAAAGTTAAAATACATATTATAAACAACAAACAAATCAGAATTAAAATAACGAGCACCTTTCTTCATAATAATCACGTATTAAATGCCTGCTGCTATAAGAATGTCTTTAATTGTCTCCGGAAAGAAGGCAGGGAGGGTACCAGTCAGACCTCTCTGGCAAGGGAGTTCCAGAGCCTGAGAGCAGCCACGGAGAAGGCCCTCTCCTGTGTTCCCACCACATGCACTTTCCCAACTGGTCCTACAAAACCAGATCTGCTGGATCTCAAAGTCTGGGCTGGTTTATAGACCAGTTGGAGAAAGAAGGACCTGAAGGTGTGTAGCAAAGGAATTTGCTACCATTTTTCAGGACGCAAACTTTCTGCTCCTACTATTGGCCTCTGGGATTCTGTAGCAAAGCTGCCGGAGAATAAGTGCAGCTGGAGATAGCGTGTATGTGCATGTTTCATTTTCCTAAATGTTGATCCATCTGTCTACCTTTTTCTTTCTCTCTTGGTTCTCCTTACTGCAGGAGTGCTACACTCCCTTTGTGAACGGCAGCTTCTTTGAGCACGGTGGCCGCCCCTTTTGTGAAATCCACTACCACAAGCAGCGCGGATCCCTCTGTTCGGGCTGCGAGAAGCCCATCACCGGGCGGTGCATAACGGCCATGGCGCGCAAGTTCCACCCAGAGCACTTTGTCTGCGCCTTCTGCCTCAAGCAGCTCAACAAGGGCACCTTCAAGGAGCAAAACGACAAGCCCTACTGCCACCCGTGCTTCATCAAGCTCTTTGGGTGACCAGGAGATGCCGTGGTCCCACCCCCTGCCCTCCCACTGCTGTGGCCAAGCCTTGCCTACTGTCAGTGTGGGAAAGTGGGAAGGACCTGTGGGTCTCTCAACTTTTGACCAAGCCACACCCACTGCCATGCGTGGGGGAGGCCTGTGCCTTTGGGGCTTCAACCCACATCACAGAAGTCACGACACCGTTGCCAAAAACCATACCTGTAGATAAGAGCCACGTGCAACCCCTGCCCCCAAAAGAGGGAAGGGGCAGGGTGTCTCTGCTCCTCCCACCCTACTCAGGAGCCAATCCCCTGTCACAGCATGAGCAGCCAATAGTTAACCCCCACTACATCACGTGTCACTTTGAAGCCGCTCCCACACACAATGCCAGCACTTCAGACAGGAGGCAGTGCCTTAAGCCACATTCACCAGACCAGCTGGCAGTGTCGTGGAGGTGGGAGGTGGGGCTAAAAGAAGCCACCCCCCCGCTCCTTTTAAGACTCTTTGCAATTCTGCCCAGTAGTGCAAGGTGGAAAGTACCAGAGACCCGCTCTCCCTAACAGAAGTAAGATGAAACAGTGATGGGAAATGGGTGTCTCTCCATACATTGCTGGACTGCATATCCTGTCATCCAGTACCATTGGCTATGGTGACTAGGAATAATAGGAATTAAAGCCCAACAACATTTGGAAGACCAAATTCCTCTCAATCTGGCAATAAAGCTGTTGAGGTCTGAGATGAGAAATGCCCCTTTGCTTCCAGCTGCTTTAGGATAGTTTATGATTCTTGCCCCAGTGTATTCATATGCCAGGAAAGGGAACTTCTACACTCCAGGGCCGTTTTAAAGCACTTATGATCTCAGCACTGATGTGGTTCAGCTGTAAGAGAATCCATGGTAACTCTTTAGCTCATCCTTTTTTGGGAAAAGATACCAGATGAGCTTACACGGGAATAGCTTCCAAGAGTTGTTGGAAATAATGGGATCTGCCTCTATCCCTTGGGGGCCCATACCCCAAGTTAATAGTGTGATAGGAAAGAATGGAACCTGCTTATTGTAAGGGGTCCAGAAGCTGAACTACACTTCCCACAGTCCCCCAGGCTGGGGGATTCTGAGTTAATAGTCCAAAAACAGTTACTTTCCAAAGCTTTGTGAGGGACTTGGCTTCTGTTAAGTAACGGGAAGTGGTACCCCTTCCCCCACATATTGAAAATGTTGAGTTACCAGCTATTAAAAGCAGTTCCTGTTTTGTCTTTTAAAGCTAGGGAGAAATGAGTTTTGGGAAAATATGCCTACATTGTGGTTCTGATTTATCAGGGTCTTTTTTAAAAATAACTTACTGTGTAAAACCTAAAGGAGGCTTTTCATATCGTGCAACTGAGGTCAGGAGTCGAAGGAGCCAGTTTGCTCTTCCTTCTACCACCAGATTTCTATGCCAACTTTTTACCCTCTCACTGCTGTATAATATATAATAAAAGTTCACATACTACAAAACAAAGTCAGTTTCCATGTGTGGTAGCCTGTGTGGAAAGTGTGTCAAGATCTTTGCAGAGGTGCATGGAGTTGAGCAGTAAGTGGATCATTTTTTACTGGTTGGTCTCAGACTGGTTTTCAGTAGATCAGCAAGGGTTTAAGACTTCTAGTTGTTTAATAGCAATCGGAACAAAATTACTCCCTCTCTCCCCAACATATGCTGATGAAATGCAAGAGCTTGCGGTGACCAGGAGCAGGTGTTGGTATGAACGCACTGTGAGCTCAGCTCAGTTCTGGTACTAATAAATAAAAAAGTCCTAGGCTCAGAATGTGATCAAGGACACCTTGTTCTTTGATGTCTTGCACCTGACTCTGGTGGATCCTGGCACTCCAGTAGATCTGACAAGACTGAAGTCTTCCCACCTTGGTTTAAGCAAGTCACTAGGCAGGTTGTATCTTTTTTTGGGCAGAAGTTCTCTAAAATTTAAGATGATGAAATCAATGAGACTGAAGTTGCTTCCATATTTGCAGTCCCTTATTCAATAAAGAAGCACCACTGCAGCCATACTGTGGAGCAAGGATTTGAACAAAATAAACTCCAGACCACTCCTAACCACGTTTTCATGTTGTCAGGGCTTCCTTCTAGGACTTTGAAAGTTTAGTTTGGGATATGAGCTTATTTAGGGCATACTAGCTGTACTTCTTGTAGTACTTTCCGTCACACCTGGAGTAACTGCCCCTACTTCTGTTTTAATGGAATTTCATAAAAGTCAGGACTGAGAAAACTGCCCTCTGGACAGTATCACATTTCATTAAACATGCACCATTTATCTGAATGGGCTTCATCCAGACCAAGGCTGCAATCCTATATTCACTTCCCTGGAGGCTGTTAATGGAACGCAATAGCAATTGCTTCTGAACAGACATGTACAGGATTGGAGGGTAAATTGGTCCCACCTAGCTCCCACTGAAATCAAGGAGGTGATTAGTTATGACTTAAGTCCATTGATCCATGTGCTATCCCCAAAAAATCAACATATACTATATGTAAAGAACAGTGCAGCTTTCACTATCTCCAAGACCCTGGTCAGTCATCAGTTTTCCTCAAGGGCAATTTTGAGAATAAAGTGGGCAACACTTCAGCCCATCATTGCTCTCCTGGTGCCCCATCATCACCCTGAAAATCTGTGGACATAGATATCACTCTACTATTTCTCTTTTGCTTCTAAGTGGACATTCTTAAGTTAAATATCCTTTAGGAGGGTCAAATTTGGTGTGTAGGAGCTTCCCTGTTAGTTAGTTCCTCTTTAGGAGTGATTGCATCAGAAACCAAATGTTTGAAATTTCCATTCAGCAGCCTGTTAGAGGTTTTATTTCATTATCTCCACTTACGAGACTCAGATGGCTGGTTCAAATTGGCCCTGCCAGTCAGTTAAAAGGAGTAATGGGGCAACTGTTAGCATGGTTTTGGATTACAAGTCCCATCATCCTATCCACTGGTCATACTGACTGGGGATAATGAGAATTGTCATTCAGAGAAGTGACTGAGCAAGAACCCATGAAGAAGGAAAGGAAGCTGGGGCCTTTTGTGTGTGATTGGTAGAAGAAATAAAGCGAGCATGTGTCAAGGCAGATTGCTTGGCAGAGCTGTCTAGAGCAGTGGTTCTCAACCTGTGGGTCCCTAGATGTTTTTGGACTTCAGCTCCCAGAAGCCCTGAGCATTGACCATAGTGGCTGGGACTTCTGGGAGCTGAAGTCCACAAACATCTGGGGACCCACAGGTTGAGAACCACTGGTCTAGAAGGTTTCTTGTGCATTCTAGGTCACTTACTCTGTTGGAACACATGGTCTACAGGAGAGAGGTCTACTGCTAACAGCAAGACTCACTGACTTGGGAGGAGGCAGGGGCAGCAGCCACTACTGGTTTTATATAGCGGCCCCCATAATCTCTGTGAGCTCCTACGAAGGAGTTTGTCATTAGCAGGGGAGTCCAGAAGTAACGCTATCTACTTAAGACAGAGTGGCAAATTTATCATCTTAGTCATCCTACTACAGGATGTGGGAAGCTAATTCTGCAGCAAGTGCAAGCTAGTTGTCTTGCTGGAAGAAAAGCTTGAAACTTACGTATATAGATTTTTGTCTCTTTATGGATGATGGATTTGCGGACAGAGCAGAGCAGACTCTCCTGAAAATGCAGAAAAGGGAAGAGACGTTATTGACGCTGAAGGCAAATGGATGAAAAACAGTAAGAAATAGGTGCAGCCCTATAAGTAACCTTCCGGTGCCTATAGAGCTCACAATCAGTTCTAGGCTTTCCTTTGAAGAGTAATTCTGGGCCACAGGGACACAAAGACTATAAATGTTTGTTGTAGAAGGTTCCTGCTACTTCCCAGAGAAGGAGAAGTTGTTGTTGTTGTTGCCATTTCACCTATAAATTCCTGTAAAACAAACTTCCCATCTATTGTGTGTCTCCTAGGAGTTTCTGATACATCCTATGAAGTCTACTTGATCAAGTCCTCTTCCTGTTCCATTCTAGGCGCCTGGAAGATGAGAAAGCCTGGGTTGGAGACTGAAGACAAAGTGACAAGTTTATGTGTCATAAATGTCATAAAGATTGCTTGCTTATTTACAAATTATATATTCATATCCTATTCCTTCCTTTAAGAAGCCTAGTGTGGTACAAATGGATGGGGTTACACACACCCTTTCTCATAAATCTTATTTGATATCTACATGGAGCTACACAGTGAGGAAATGTAGGGTATAGTTGATGCCATCAATATGTGTATTTCTTTTTCATCAAACCCAAGAAACAGAGTAGAAGGGCTAAATCAGTGGCTTGCTATTAATTATGGACCAGATGAGGTCCAATAAACTAAGATTCAATCTAGACAAGATAGAGAAACTGCTAGCAGATTCTTAATTTTTCCAGGTGAAAGACGTTCAACTTATTACAGAAGTTGGTAATTGGGGATGCTCACTGATACATCACTGCTGCCACAAGTGAATTCTGTGGTTTGGAATATCTTTTAAACTGGTATATGTGTGCTACAACATCAGGACAGAAAGAGCCTTGCTTCTGTGAACCATACCCTAGTAACCACCCATCAGGATTACTACAATGTGCTGTACACTGAACTGTTCTCAAAAACAGGCTCGAAATTTCAGTTTCTACAGACTAATAATTAGGGTTGGCCATTTACCAGTGTGGTGTAGAGGTCAGAGAGTTGGATAACTGGCCCCCAGAAAACCTTGTGATATGTTTGCTTCAGAAATGACTTGAAGGCACACAACAATGTTTACCACTATAATATTTGAGTACTTTCTTTGTCGTCCTCAATAGCTTGTAGTCCATTTCTGGGCCTAAATCAAACTGCTAGTGTTGATCTTCAAGACCTTTCACAGTTCAGGACAGCAGTATTCACAAGATCTTCTCTCTCCATATGTACAATTATGGACCCTGATATTATCTGGTGGGGGCTGGTTCAGATGCCCCTGCTAGATAAGTATGGTTGGTGACTACCACAGATGGCTACAGGTGAAGGAACTATTTAATAGGGACATCCTTTCCTCTGACCTCTTAAGATCTTGCAGTAGGTTTTCAAATCAGTTTTAGCTCGTACATTTCATTCTCAAATCTATATAGATTAACATATTCGATTTGTGGTTTTTAATATGTTTGTATTTTAAATGCTATCCTGAGAACTTTTAGTGGGGGGGCAAATTTCAGACCCCAGCTGGAAATCTCAAATGAAGGTACAATACTTGCTTTTCTGTTAGTCTGAAATTTTTGACTTGTAAAATAGGGGAAGTGGGGTGTTTAACTCACTGGGCTGTGGGGAAGGTGGATTTACTTCAGAAGAAGGAAGTGTTTAAAAAATAAAAAAAGGTGACCTACTGCTTTTCAGTCTTACCCGCATCCTTCAGCCGCATCAAGAGAGCAATAACACTGACTTGCATTACAGGGAGGTTGAGGTCATGCACATGAAGTGCTTTAAAAACCACAGTATAACTGTAATTATTGTTAGGACATGTAAGAAGGAAATAAACATACCACAAAGCCTCTTACAGAGAAGTGGCAGCTATTTTTATCAGATGGTAGAATGAAATCAAGCTGGATGGCAGGCCATGGCTTTGCAGAAGAACAGAATACCTACATCTTTAGCACAAAGGCCTCAAGCCAATTGTTAGTTCCAAATGCAGAAGATCTAAGTGAAACAATGGGACTTATTTAAATGTTGACTTACCAAGTTCTACATTATCTGGAATGAACACAGAGATTTTGGCCAAAGATGAAACAGACTGTAATATACTAATTCAGGTGTGATCAATCTGTACATATGTTCCCAAATGTCGCAAATGAAAACCAGTACACACACGGCGATGTAACATTGGAGTGTGGTCAAGATGCCAAAAGTTCTTACTGATGAAGAATAGACAAGCTAGTGAGCTACAGCAGTCTGTTTTTGCCACAGCATACCGGGGCAGGCAAAATTCTGCTCCCTCTTTGCCTTTCCCCTCCTGCTGAGTTAACTGACTGCAAATTACTTTTGCATGTGTGTACGTGTCTTCAAGTCACCTGCTGACTTAAAGCAACCCCATTAATTTCCAAGGGTTTTCTTAGGCAAAGACTACTCAGAGGTAGTTTTCCTAGCTCCTTTCTCTGAAATATAGCCTACAGCACCTGGTATTCATTGGTGGTCTCCCATTCAAGTACTAACCAGGGCTGATCCTGCTTAGCTTCCAAGAACAGACAGGATCTGGTGAATTTAGGGTACAGTGAACTCAATTTGCAGCAAGTGAAGAAAGCTGAGGGCAAAGGGGGGCAGAGGAGGGAGAAACTGGGACATTTTAAGAGCAGTTGAAGAACTGGGATGACAGAGGGTTAATCAGGACCGTCCCTGCCAGATCAGGAAAGTTACAGGGTATACCTATATCCCTCCTGGTATGTTAGACTGCAACTCCCACCATCCTTCAGAATCAGCAATGCTAACTGGAGCTAATGGGAACTGTAGTCCAAGTCCAAGGCTTTACTTCCCCCACACCTGCATTAAGTAAGTAAGTGTTCATTTATAAATGGGACCTTTCAAATAATTAACACACTCTGTTCCTCTCAGTTATAAAAATCTGTGTTTCATTTTTAGGAGGTCTGTTTTCTTTTTTCGTTACGCTCAGTCTTCTTTCATTGAATTTGTTCCATATACTGCATATCTTCAAAATAAAAGGCACTAAAGAATAATTACAGTTCACGAGTTAAGTGACAGGTCTTTTTGTCTCCCTCTCCACCATTACTTTATCTGTCAATTTGCCTCATGCCCATGCAAGCTTTGCTTGTTCCTTTCATCCCGCACTTCTTTCGGTTTCTGGCTGCCTCTTTCTGTTGCAATAGGAACTTTGTGTCCTGGAACTGCAGATTAATTTTGCTTCCTCTCTTTTTTTCCAAACTGGTTGTGAATTCCCCTGCCAACTTACTGACCTGGGGGCGGGGAGTGATCATATGATGATAATGATGATCATCATCTTCTCTTCCTCCTCCTCCTCCATTATCATCATATCCTTCGGACAGCTCCTTGCAGAAGCTGCCTTACCACGTATGTTTAAAGTCTCCCCTAGAAAGCATAGGAAGGGGTGGGGTGAAATGGTAGGGGGGATAGAAAGGAAGGCACACACTTTATTAACACCCTTTCCCCCTTTTCCTTCCCTACAGCATCCCCATGTTTAGGATCAGCAAACTAGGACAGAGAGCTAGGAATGCTGCAGTCACTCTGTGGTTTTAACTCTTTGCTGTGTACCTTTTTATTTTTATTAAGGTTCTTAGCATTCAGTTTGCACCAAGAATATAATGTTTACCCTCCAACTGTTCCAAACTGTCACGGTCAGTCTTGATTAATTCTTTTTTTCCTTCCTTCCACTTCTTCAGCTGCTTTTAAAATGTCCTAGACCATTTCCACATTACACTGTTATTCCAGTTTCAACATCCTATGGAATTCTGGAGTTTGCAGTTTAGGGAGGGTCATTTAGAATTCTCAGCCAGAGAGCTCTTGGGCCTCAGGAAACTACAAATCCCAGAATTCCACAGAATGGTGAAAGTGGAGTATTAGCACTGTAACAGTGTAGGGCAGAAAAGCCCCTAGTTTTTCTCTCTTCCATTTCCCCCTCAGCTTCCTACAATAGCAAAAAACTCAGGGCAGGGCAGTTTGGAACAGTTGGAGGGTATATTCTTGGTGCAAACTGCATGCTAAGAACCTTAATAAAAATAAAAAGGTACACAGCAAAGAGTTAACAACGGAGTGACTGCGGCATTCCTAGGTCCCCATATTAGTTTGCTGATCCTGAACATGGAGACACTGTATGGAAGGGAAAGAGGGAAAAAGTGTTAATAAAGTGTGCACCTTCCTTTTTATCCCCCCCCCACCATTTCACTGTAACAGTCTAGTGCAGAAATGGCCACTGGGTCCAGCTCCCTGCTCACTGTAGGATCTCCCAAGCAGGTAGCTAACTAGCCCCCCTTTTTTTTGGTTCCATTGCCAGATTGCTCTTACTGTCAAGAATTTCCTTCTAATGTTCAGCTGAGATTTATCCTCCTGTGACTTAAAACCATTACACCTGTTCCTACCCTCTGGAGCAGCAGAGAACAGGCCTGCCCTCTCTTCTCTGTGACATCCCTTAAGGTAGTTAAAGAGAGCAATTATGTCACCCCTTAGTCTTTTCTTCATCAAGCTGAACATCTCCTTCAACCTTTCCTTATATGTTTTGCTCACCATACTCTTATCATCTTTGCCACCCTTCTCTGAACCTGCTCCAACTTGTTTCTGTCCTCATAATGAGGCTCTCAGAGCTGAATACAGTAATCCCTCCACATTTGCTAGGGTTAGGGGCACACAACCCCCGTAAAAGTAGAAAAAAACATGAATAACTCTAGGCTCTCTCAAACCATGTTTAACACAGAAAGAAACGCACGATCACCATATTCAACCCACCATGGATTCCTTTGAGGCACCAGGGTTCCTTCGCAAGGCAGAAGTGGCTGGCTGGTGGGGCTTATTGCCACCTCCACTGCTGCCCCATACCATTTTAAAGAGAGACTTACAAGCCTCTTTCACAGTTGCTCAGTCTCACGAGGCTTGCAATCCCTATTAAAATTGGCATAGGAAGGCAGAGGAAGTGACAGCAAATAATCCATGAATAATCAAGTCTGCAAAAGTGAAAACTGCAAATGGGGAGGGCTGAATGTACTCCACATGAGGCCTGACCAGTGCTGAATATAGCAGGACTAATACTTCTCTTGACTTGGAAACAGTGCTTTAATGTAGGCTAAAATAGCATTTGCCTTCTTTGCAGCTGCATCACACTGCTGGCTCATGCTCAAGTTATGATCAACAATCCTCTCAAGGTCCTTTTCACATGTAGTACTGCTGAGTCATGTATTCACACTCTACACCTGCATATTTGTTTTTTTTTCTGGTCTAAATGTAGCATGTAGTATTTGTCTCTACCGAATTTCATTTTACTAATTTCTGATACTAATATCTTCACTAAGTTTAGATATCATTCACTAAGTTTAGATATCATTCATTTATTACGACCGTAATAAAATTATTGATTGATATTGATTGATATCATTGTCTTTGTTGTTATGTACCTCCTAACTGACTCCAATTTACAGTGACCCTATCCTAGGGTTGTTCTGGCAAGATTTAGGCAGACGAGGTTTACCATTTGCCAGTCTTACTGTAAGGTTGAAACAGTGTGATTTGCTCAAGACTGGGTTCCCATTGCTGAGGAGGGATTGGAACCCTGGTCTCCTAGAATCCTAAGACCACTAGACCACATTGGCTCTGACCTACAAATTCACGTGGCCAATGGTTTCACTTGTGGCAATTTGCTCTGCAAACAAGTCACAAGCTTCTTACTTCTCTTAAGTCCATCTCTCACCTCCAGCTGCAGGAAACAGAACTTCTGTATTTACCATGATGACAAAGTTTCAGTTCTAGAACTCTCTTTTTAATTCCTTCTTTCTCTATATTTATTTATGGTCTGCACCAGAAAAAAACTATATCGTTTGTCTACGTCTGCTTGAAAAATAGGACAAAAAAATTGATTTTGTAGTGGACCCAAACAAAAATAATCACATGCTTTTACTCTTTTTTTGCATGCCTGTTGGGATCTCTCTATGTCCACTATCAGACAAAGCACAGTAGTGAAAGGAGAAGTGTACATTCTAAAAATGTTTTAAAAATGGCAAGGGGAACTACACTGAGTATGGTCACAGTTCTTGGTTTTCTACATCCATAGTTCAAGCGGTAAAATTATCTTGTTTCCAGAGATGTATTCAGTGCGTTCTAGACTAATCAGCTTCCATTTCTTTTTGTTAAAAAAACCAGAGTTAAGTTTATCAAATTTGACTTGTATGCTGAACAAATCATATGCAAAGCCAGGTGAGACTCTGAGAAAGGAGGTGTGAAAATTGGAGGGAAGAACATTAGCAATTTAAGACATGCAGATGATGCCATACTACTAGCAGAAAGCAGCAAAGACTTAGAATGACTAATGAAGAAAGTCAGGAAAGAAAGTTTGAAGGCAGGTTTAGAATTGAACATTAAGAGAAGAAAAATAGTGACGACAGATGATTTACATAACTTTAAAGTAAACAATGAAGACACTGAGATATTGAAAGATTTTCTATACTTTGTCTCAGTCATCAATGAGAATGGAGACTGTAGTCAAGAAATCAGAAGACCACTAGGGGCAATTCTGCACTACACTGTTATAGTGCTATTATTCCACTTTCAACATCCTGTGGAATTCTGAAGTTTATAGTTTACTGAGGCCGAAGAGCTCTCTAGCTGCAAATTCTTTTTTTATTATTATTTTTATCAACCATCCACCAATCATTAAAATACCCCCCGTTACACATATTCCTAATCATAATTTCTAAAATATACATTCAATATATACATTTTTTACATGTAGTCTTATAAACATTCGTGCCTTCAGATTATATATACTTCTATATCACTTTTCTTGTTTACAGCTTTCTTTCCTCTTCATACATCTTCTTTCCAATCTTCTTCTTTCCAATCTTGCCTTTAGTCTCTATTCTGTACATTAATTTCTTCTAATCTTACTTCCTAACTACGCCTAATACCAATTGTTCCTTGTACCTTTTTAAATTTCTCTTCTTTATGTTCCCTTTTGGGATTTACCATTTATTTATCTTAATTTTCTATTTCCATTATCTTATTTCTGTTTATATCTTGTCGGCCGTATCACATTTCTTATTAATTATCTCCTCCCTTATCTTTGTTCTTGAGAACCTTAAAACTATTCTTCTTTGTTCCCAATTTGAACATGTATTCTTCAACTAGTTTCCATTCATCATCATTTCGTCTTTGCACTCTGCCTTGTATCATCCTTGTTAGTCTGTCCATTTCTCTGAATTCTGCCAATTTAATAATCCAGCTTTATTATTCCACTTTCAACATCCTGTGGAATTCTGAAGTTTATAGTTTACTGAGGCCGAAGAGCTCTCTAGCTGCGAATTCTAAAGGCCTCTCCCTAAACTGCAAACACCAGGATTCTATTGGATGTTGAAAGTGGAATAATAGCACTATAACAGTGTAGTGCGGAAATACACTAGGACTTGGAAGGGCAGTTATGAAGGAACTAGACAAGATCATTAAGTGTAAACATATATATTTGAGTATCAAAGTCAAGATTGTCCATGCCATCACATTTCCAATTTCCATGTATGCTTGTGAAAACTGATCAGTGAAGAAAACTGATAAGAAGAAAAATCAACTCATCTGAAATGTGGTGATGGAGGAGAGTTCTGCAGATACTCTGGACTTCCAAAATGACAAATAAATGGGTCCTAGAGTAAATCAAGTCCGAACTCTCTCTAGAAGCTAAGATGACTAAACTGAGACTTTCATTCTTTGGACATTTCATGAGAAGACATGGCTCACTAGAAAAGACAACAACGCTTGGTAAGGTAGATGGCAATAGAAAAAGCAGAAAATCCTGTTACAGGTAGATGGACTCAATCAAGGAAGCCACAGCCTTGAGTCTGCAAGACCTGAGCAGGGCTGTTGACGACTGAGTGACTTGGAGATCTCATTCATAAGGTTTCCATAAGTTTAAGTCGACGTGATGGCAGTTAACAACAACAGTGCTTGTTCACAGAAAGAAAGGCTCTGCCAAGGCTTCTTTACTGTGGAAAGAGATAGTTAAGGAGCCCTTTGGTTAATATGGGTGTAGCTAATGTTTCTGGCTATCCTTTCAGCTCTCTGAATTGTCTGCTGAGATCATGCATGATGATTCTGCAAGACAGGGTCAGGGCTCCCTGTCCACTGACAATTGTACGGAAGAGAATTTTCCTCACCCCAGCATAAACCATGTACCAAAACAAAACAAAAAGAAACTCTTTCTGTCTACAGAATTGTTAGGGTGCTCAGTGCTCTTTCTTCTTTTGCCTCTGGTCTTATTAACCCTGCACCTAACATTTTGAGAAACAGTTGTCTCATTTACTTCTCTCATGCAACAGCCAAACAGTCACTCCGTTCTAATCTGTCTGTACTTCTCCCCTCCTGTTTGCCTGCCCTCCTGTGCCTTAAGGGCAGGGCTTTCTTTCCAGTCTTTGCATGAGAGAAAGTAAAGCATCATTTCACTGCCTTTCTACACCCAGCTGCTTTGCTGCCAGTTTCCCTTAAAGCAGCCCTCAGTCTGCTGGTTGCCCTGCTAGTCTTCTCCCGCCCCCCACCTTGGGGCATCCATCTGTCTTACAGTTTCATATCTGAATCCCTACTGGCATGCAACTTTTACCAGTACTTTTTTACCTGGGCACAGGTGAGTATCAACAGCAATGGAAACTGTGAGTATGAACTGGGAGTGCATATTCAAAAGTTGAGAGCCGGTGCCATTTAATAAGCATTTGCTTTCTACTGTTCCAAGAGGCAGTTTAACAGGCAAATTTACAAATGTACAAACTTAAATATTACTTGAAACTTGTTTTGTTTCAACAGCCAAGTAAAGTGGTCAAATTCTTGCTTTTGTCCCAGGTGTTTCTTCCCATTTTGCTTGTTGTTGTTAACTGCTATCAAGCCAACTTTGACTTATGACAATCCTAGGAATGAGAGATCGCCAGGTCGCCCTATCATCAACAAGTCTTGAGCAGATTTTTAAAAACTTCCAGATACTCATTTTGACCTGCCAGAACAACCTTCATTGTCTTGGGAAAATTGGCTGGGCTAGTAATTCTTCACAGGCTAACTCCACAAACAGGCAGTGACAATGCTGTAAGGTCAGCACAAACCTAACATTAACCCAGTCTTTTCAAGGTAAATATTTTCCCCATTAGTTGCAGAATCCAGGGTGCCGCATCAAGCGAAGAAAAAAGAAATTGAGGTTCAATGAGCATAATTTGGGTATGAAACAGATAGGATTGTCCACAGGGATGCAGCTGGGGTGGGGGGCAACATGAGAGCATTGCCTTCTGAAATAAGTCAACTTATCAACAATTATTTGAAACATTTAAGATGGACAAAAAAAGTTTTCTAAGAGTTACAAGACAAAAAAAACAGAGTTTGAACTGCAGTTGTGTACTGATGGTGAACATTTAATTGTTAAAATGTATAAATTTTTGCTAAAATTGGAGATGGAAGATGAATAAGTGAAAGATTGCATGGTAAAATGAGCTGGGAATTTTGGATATAGTATACAGATGGAACAATGGGAAAAGCTATGGATGAAGGAGTTCAAATTTACATTGTTATGACCTTAAAGAGATGTGTGATGTATATATGATGTATTATGTTGATATGATGTATGATGCCAGAAAAACTGTCTAGAGTGTATAAGGATGTTTTGAATGTATATTGGAAATGTGAGCAACAAGGAGGGACATTTTATTATATGTGGTGGACCTGTGAAAAGTTCTGGATTCAAATACATACTTTGATGCACAGGATAGTAAAGATTAATACTCAATTTAAAAAAAGCACTTTTTCTTTTGGGACTTGTGGATGAGTGGTTAGAATATAATCACAGCAGCAAGACTGTTGTATGCACAAACATGGAAGAACTTAATATTACCTATGAGGCAGGAATGGTTGCTGAAACTGAGCTAGCAGAAACGGAAAAATTATCTGCTTTGTTTAGAGAAATATTCTTGGAGATGTTTCTGAAAGACTGGAAACCCCTTATAGACTTTTTCTGGAAAAATGAAAATGGCTTGGCAACTTTTGGCTTTGACAGTTAGCTAGATTTTGTTAACAGAAGAAGTGAATGGTGTAGTTTTGGAGAGCGACTTGATTGTATGTATGTATAACCGCTGAAAAGCAAGTCGGAAGGCATGCATTCTTTTTGTTCCTATTTCTTTCTGTATCTTACTTTTCCTTCATCTTTTTTTCCCTTTGTCTTTCTTTTTCTTTCTTTTGTATTGTATTTTGAAAAACTCTTAATAAAAATTTACACTCACACACACATCACACACACACACACATACACATATATAATTCTGCTCCTCAATGACATTTTTCTTCATTCTCCAAATTTCTAGCATTGCAAAGGGTGAAGCATTGAAAATCATTCAGATCTGGAGCTGTTATATTTGCAGTGTTCACATTCTGTTCATAACGCTGCCTGAGCTTTTTCTTCAGATGCCTCAATTATATTTCTTAATGCTCAACTAAAGTTTTAAGTTATTCCAATACTAGAAATTTGGAGACTGAAGACAACTGTCATTTTGTGGGGCAGAATTTTTATTTGGGGGTGCGCAATGCCCTTATTTCCCCCCACTTATAGCTACACTCTAGTTGCTTGCTTGCTTATTTATTTATTTAGACCTTGCTCCTATGTTTTTAAACAGCCAGCCATTTGAAGCCAATGATTAGTAAGTTAAATGGCACGTAGATCTTTGGGGCACTTCACTTCTGACGACCTTCCGTTGTGAGAATTGCCCATTTATACTTACTGTCTGTTTCTCTGCAGCTATGAATAAAAGGGTCAGTTCCATAAGGAACATTAGCAATATTGTAATATCTCCATACATATGGTCAAGTGTCACAAGCTATCTAGAATACTGTGCGGAGTTCCAGTGATCACATTTCAGAAAGGATATTATAGGGGTTGAAAAGGAATAGGAATTGACAGCTAAGGTGAGGAGGATTGCCCTTAAAGGAAAATTTGAAATCTTTTTGTCTTAGGAAAAAAAAAAGCCGAAAGGGAACAAACAGGATACAAATCTATAAAGTTATACTGGAGGTGAAGTAAATGGTTGGAGCTAAATATCTCTCTTCCAGAAAATGAACCTGGGGTCAGCTGATTAAGCTGAATGGTGAGAGATTCAGAATAAAAAGGTATTTCTTAATTCATCATGTAGTTGAAGTGTAGGATTTTCCACTGTAATGTATAGTGATGGCCACCGACTTAGATGATTTTAAAGGATGCTTAGATATGCTGCCTGGGAGTGTGGCGGAGTCTCCTTCTTTGAAGGTTTTCAGACAGAGGCTGGACAGCCACCTGTCAGGAGTGTTTTGACTGTGTATCCTGCACGGCGCAGAATTGGACTGGATGGCCCTTTTGGTCTCTTCCAACTCTATGATTCCATGACAAATTAATGCAAGATAAGGCT